>OY728153.1:976707469-977939969 GCA_963277665.1 Viscum album | reverse complement strand
ACAAGGATGAAAATGGTTTCTCATCCAATAAACTCCTTTTACATTGAAATTGTTTTTTCCATGATTTCACCCATAGTTTTCCAAACACTTCCCTTTTTGGGTAACATAGAATTATACCTTTCACTTTAAATTTCAGTTTTTATATGGGTTTAGTTTTTACTTATTCTTGCAAAAAATGTTCATTGTTCTTTTCTTCTACTTTTAACTTTCTTTCTTCGTTTAATTTTTTTGGCAATAAAATCATGAAAACCTTCAATATATTTTCTTATTGATTATTCCATTGATAATTTTCTTAAAAAGTAACCTTTGTATCTTCTTAATATCATATCCATTTATTCACAAAATCCTCCTATCGTGGTCATATTGTCTTGAAATATTAACGAGTGTGTCCATAAAACTTACACCTTCCATGTATCCTATTATCTTATAGTAAGTTACTCTTCTAAATTTACTTCTGATGAACTTATACTTCTTCATCAGAGATGTCTTCCACCATTCCAATTTTCTTGTGTATTTCTCGGATTAAATCACTTTGTTTCTTAATATTACTTTAGTTATCTTGAACATTCATGGAAAGTGTATAATATATTATAAAGTTTCCTTTTCTTCTATATAATTATCATTTTTCTTAGGCATGATATATTCCACTACTTTATTGTTGGGTGTATCCACTTTTATAACTTTCATTTATTTACACCTCATAGTATATGTATTTTCTATATTTCTTCCTTGTTTTTTGAGATTTTGTGGCCATCGTCCATTATTATTAGCTATGTTTTTCTTAGTGTAATTAAAATATTGCCATTTAACACCATGGTAGCTTCTAATAAAACTTCCATATAAATTTTTAAGAGATTAAATTTTTTAAAATGTCAAAATATTTTTCTTCTTCTTTTAGTGTAGGGTGTAATTATCTGGGTTTCTCATAATTTTAATTTTTATCTCCCTTAATATTGGTATTATTATTTTTTCATATATTTTCATATTATACCAATAGTTGATAACCATGTTTACAAACTTTCCCTAACACCAATAGTATATGATAATCATGGACTTCTTCTATTGTGTTGACTTTTTACTGGTGGCGGGTTCCTCTGAAACATTTATCTTTCAGACACCATGAGTGGAAATTCTTTTTTTATTAACCTTAATTAAAACTTCAAATAATAGGTTGGTTAATCCAAATATTTATTAAACCATATTTGTCTAGAAATGAAACATTTACTATTTACAGTATTGTAATTAGTTAATACATATGTATCAAAACATTGTATGAAATTATTCCCTATTCCGATAGAATATATATCATCTATCAAGATTATATTTCCACAATATTTAGTCTTCTATGAAGTGATATTTTGCTTATATACTTTACTAGAGGATATTTTCTCATCTTAATGTGAATAATCAACTTTAGTGGATTCCATGTTTTTGAAATTTAGTTCCAACTCTAAAAATATTAAAAAATAAATATTTTTATAATTTTCAAGATATTTTAATTTACCTTAACATTCATCTTTGAAATTTAAAATATTTTCCACATGATTCTTACATTCTTATAGTATAGAATTTTCAATATCTTTTTCTATTCTATCCATTACTTTAAATTGATAGTTCTTTATTTCTATCATTTATTTCAATACATGTAATACTAAAAACAGAACATTCAATGTTATATCTTCCTCACAAACTATAATTTAAAACTCATATTTATCTTGGGATAATATTTTGTTATAATATTGGGATGATTATTCCTTTTATTCTACAATCTATGTTAGGGTTTTATATTTTTTGGGACTTCTTGGTTAATACATTATCTATCTTATCAGATTTATATTCAATTTTTGAGTTTTATTCCTATAATAACTTGATAAATTATAGTATTTTTTGATAACTTCAATAGAGATATTTTAATGAAATATTTTATTTTTGAGTAAAAATATTCAATATACTCAATAGAGACATAGAGAGATAGAACAACCTTCTTTTAAAGAATTGTTGTTATTTTATTTACATGAATTTTTATTGAATACTTTCACTTATAGTAGCTTTGGATCCCCATTCTATTTCTTTTGAGAGGATAACTTCCACTACTTATAATCCAATTTCTTCTACTAGTTTTTCATTTTTTGTTCAAAGCCTCAATGTTTCCTATACCACAAATATCTTCTATTTTCTTCAACTTGGGATTATCTTATGGTAGAGGCATATCTATATCTTCTAGAAATGTTCACTTCATTTAAGAAAGTAAAAAACGCTGGGAATAAACTTAATGATCTAAATAGATGTATCCTACACTTTGATACTAATAGATAGTTATATGGGATCATGTACTCACCCTAAGATCGGGGGGTGAATATGGGCTGACCAAATTTTACCAACTATGTTAACCTTAAATTTTATTTATATTAAGTTGATCAAACCTCATTCAATGGTTAGGATGTTTGGATATTAAGAATTATATATCACCACTTCACCATTATTCTAATCATATAATGTAAAGTAAACATAACATAAGAATTCTTACAAGGTTCGACCTTAATGTGTGAAGCAACTCCTTATTGTGTCAAATCTCATCGAGATAGATATTTTCCACTAATAATATTATTATAAATTACAAGTAGTGTAGGAACTTATTATCCTTAAATCATAGTGTGTATCCCATACACTAAACTTTTAAACCATGGTATTGTGTATTTGGTTGATCTATCTCATGAAAATCTTCTTTTTCCTCCAGGTAGGGATGATGGAATTGTTCATAAAGTAACCACCAATCCTCAAAGGTTCTCCTCAAACTTACTCATGGATGGATCTTTGAATTCATCTTGAAATATCATTAAACTTATCATTCATGTTGTCTTATCAATACTTATATTATACTAATATTTAGATGCACTCACAACCTAGAACTATGGTGTTTGGAACTTCTATAAATCAGTGCTCGATACCAGTCTCATTCATCTCCTTGTGGTAATCAAAATCCAGAGGGCTCACCCAATACATTAGAACATCAGGTTCCATTCTTCCCAACATTTTTGGAACATAATTTAATAGTCTTTTCATACTTCAACCCAACTAAACTTTTTATAACTTCAAATTGGAAACTCACTTCCTCTAAACTCTTTACTTATTCATAGTGGAACTCATGAATTAATATTCTTCTCATCAATAATTTGATTGAATTATGGTCACCCATTATAAAGAAAAGTATCCTCCAATAAATTTTTGGAATTCATGGGATTCAATTTAAAGTTATTTCCTTTTAAAATAATAAATTAACCACATTAAATATCTTCTAAACATGTTGGTATTTGAATCCATAATATATCTCACAAAAATTAGCCTCAATGATCTTCAACTATTACTCAAAACTAATATTGAATCATGAATTCAAAATTTTTGATTAATGAATATTTAATTTCTATATTACCATCATCATAATTTTTAAACTTTAAAAAAAATAAAGTTTTTCTGGAAACTTCCAATAAATGTTCTTCTGATGCAATCAACAATTATAGTTTGAACATCATTGAACACTTGTTTCAATTTTTCCTTTTACACCATTCTTTATTTAAAGTAATTTAGTGATTTAAACATATTTTAATATTATTCATGTACTTATTCCATATAGTGAACCTTCATATAGTTCAAACTCATCTTGCAGTTTCTTCTGATCAACACAACTCTATCCTATATCTTTTTCTTCCAGTCATCTCAACTCCTGATCATCGTATATTATGATCAAATTAGCCTCAACCTATGATTACTCCTTCTATATATATATCTTTTTTAGATTATTAATATATTATTTACTCATTATTATTTTTTTGATCGATCTTTTATTGATCTTCTTAGGCCTCAACTCATCTGAAAATGTATTTCAGAATAGTACTCCTTCTGAACTTCTCAAATTGATTATTCAAATAGCTTATGGATCCTCCATTAAGATATCTCATATTTCACTACTTTAACTTATTATTGGAATTATAAATATTTATCAACAAATATTCATTATTTTTTGGAACCTACTCATTCTCTTGGTGATATATCATCTCATCCTTTTGTGTTCTATCTTTTGATAAAATCGAAACTCCATGATGCTTTACATGTATCCACAACATTCCATGAGCAGTCCTTTATCAAATACTCTCTTTATATTATTATACTCAAATTATCTTGGATTATTGTTGGGGTTCTTACAAATTAATTGTATTTTGATGAAATAATAATAAATCATCAACAGAATTATAATTTCAAACACTTCAGTAGTTCAGTGTTCTTAAATTGTTTTCACAGCTTCATCCTTCGATGAATTAATACTTTCTAGTGTATCATCTGAAGATGTTGATCATCTTTCATTTACCAAATTTTTCTAATCAGCTCTTTTAAAAATTGATGGGCATATTACATTCTAAATTAATCAATCATAGGGACTTTTTCAATTCTGCATTGCAGTTAATCATTCTGATCATCCTGGTTTCTTCTTTATTTACTGATTATATTCCAATGGTTTATTTTTAGGATTAATTTATTCAGTATATATTATTTTCATATTTAATGGTTCATGTTTCAATGTACACTTGTTCCAAATGTACCAAATCTTTATGCTTGTGGAATCTACTAGGTTTTCATCTTCTATAGATGCATTAACATAATTGATTCTGTTAAATTCACAAATATTTTTCCAACGAACTCGTTTCTGCTAACAATAACTCAGATATCTAAAGTCATCATCTAGGTCTTAAATATCCCCAAGTTCTAGTACTTACTTATTTAATTCCAAATTTTGTTTAAAGTTCTCTTCATCCTTTAGTACTATTCCCAAATATGTTGAAGGTTAACTCAATCAGTGATTTGATGTTTATATTTTCTTTTAGATAAAATCCTCTCTATGAAATCATTTTTCATCCATTAGTAGTACTAACTTCTTTTCTTCCCATTAATTCCAATTATACAATTTCCTCCCTTCATATGATCATATAATTGAATCTTCTTTCATTTTATCTTCTTATAGTATACCTTCCGTCTATGATGTTCCAACTTCTGATGGTTCCACTATCCAAATTATGATCTTTCGGTGGACTTACTTCCAAAAAATCCCCCTAGAAACATCAACTTCAACTTAATCATTGACTTTTCCATAAAAATGATAAAAAAAATAAATATATCATCATCATCATCATCATCAATTGGGTAATTAAATAATTTTTATTGTTTTCTATAATTTGTATCCCAAAAAAGATAACGAAATACATCCATGACCCTTTATTGATATCACCATGTATATCAAGGTGCAGTTCCTCATTTCACTTAAACCATTCAATTGGGGTGTATAAAGAGGATTGAGATTGGATGAAATTATGAAATACCATATATGCACAATGAATTCTTGGTTAAGATATATTACATCTCATCCCAGGTACTATTTAGATTGTCCCTAAACTGGTGGTCCACATTTCCTCAAGCACACCTCCACATACGCTAGAGGCTATCGATTTGTAGAGAGGGCCTAAGGTGAGTCCTTCAGGAGACAATTCCATTTTTCTAGAGTAACAAAGCGGTATAATCAATAGATAACTAAATAATGGAAGCATACCCAGAGAGTAAAAGATAACAAAATAAGCTATAAACATCCAATTATTAAGTAATAATCAAAATAAGTAACTGAATCATATACAAAATAGGATGGTTTCATGTCACCAAAAATAGAGAAAACATGTATGTATGGAATAAGGTAGTCAATATAGTACATGATATACAAAATAGAAAAATGACAAGAATATATCCAAAATCCAAAGCTCTATCCTAGTCATCTACAACTAAGATCCCATCCTAATTCATGAAAAAAAATTGCACATTCATTAGAGGATGCTTCCCCTTATCAACACCAACAAGTATATAGTTTTCTCGACTACCATCGGTGGCCAAGATAGTCTGTGAGAAAAAATCATTAGGTCACCACCAATGATGACTATAAATATCTAGTCCATGTGTATAACATGGAAGTGTGTAGATATAATAATGAAAATCATTAATAATAACTGTAAATTGGTCATCTCTAGTTCCTGATGGAAAACCAGTCTGACACTACCTACTTCAGCCTGTGTTGGTATATCTTTGAAAAAGTATCAAGGGACACAATACCTAGTATCATAGTGGTAAGGTACGACATGCCTAGTATCACCGTATAAGGTATCTATGCCCAGTATCACAGTATAGGATTTCTAGGCCAAGAATTACAAGAATAAGGGATTCCATGAAAAGTATCATAAAAATAGGTTCACCATAGCTGGTATCATAGAAATAGGGTACATTATAAATAGTATCATAGTATGGGTTCACTATGCCTAGTATCACATAAAATAGGTGATTCTAGGACCAATACCATAGTATAGGGTCCCCATGATAATATTCATATATAATATGCATAAGGGTTTTCATGATCATTTACTATAATTATAGAGGGTCATCACACCCATTATAATTTAAAAAAAATTAACATTCAAATTGGCTTTACAACTATTAACCTACATTCTAATAAGGGCATAACCATTGTTCATTTAACTAGGTGATGTGGTCGTACCACTCACAATAAATTCAGTTCATTGTAGTTATCTAACTTAGGAGTCATGAAATATCCATTTAGAAGATGGTTTGTCCATTTAAGAATTTCATAATATCAAGATAAAACCATGGGAACACCTAAGATGGTAGAAATAGATGAAGGTACCTAACCCAACCTAAATAAGGGATCACTGGAACATTTCCACAATAGGAATTAAATATAATATGATTGAAGTGTATATTTAGAGAAACACATAGAAAATCTAACATAAAGAATATAATGTATTTTATAGAACATCAATATTGTAAGGGATAAATACTAGACCACATACCTCATGCTCGTAGTACACTCCTTGTCTAGTATCCTCCCTTCATCTGGCCTGGATCAAGAGAAAATAGAAAAATAGATGAATTTTCTTGAAATATGGCATATGAGACTACATCAAGATTATGCCATTGAGGGAAATGAAAATGATGAATGAATAATAAGGGGATAATCACTTACCAATATGGTTCTAATGTGATATAAAGATCTAAAATTGTAGGCCATATCGGGAAAAAGAACCAAAACCTAGCTTTAGCCTTCCTTGTGTTCCCTTGTGTGAGAGAGAAGGGAAGGCTGAGTTCTATCCAGAAAAAGGGAGTTCATTCCTCCTATTTTTAAAATTGATGTTGTGAAATTACATAGCGTGTAAATAATTTCAAAATCGTGTAATTTTTAGGATACATCCCCCTAAAAACCATTTACACGGCATGAAAGTTTTTTTCCACGCCATTACACATCATGTAATGGTTACATGTTGTTTATTCTAATTACGCATCGTGTAACTAGCCAAAAAACTACCTTCTACCTCATGTTTCCTTCTTCATAAAAACAAAACAACCAGCCCACAGCCCAGATTTAGGTTCTAATCTAAAAAGAGAACTTCATAGGAGTTTCAACTGAAAATTAAAAGGATTTTTACCTGAAAGAAAAGTTGGGTTTTTACAAACTTCCACCCTTAAAGAAACTCATCCCAAGTTCTCTTACTATGTCAGAAAACTTCTCCTGAGAATTATTCTAGACACTCAGCATGTATGTTGGCCTCCCACTCCTAGGTTCCATCCTGTACTTATCCATGTTACCATAACACCCATACTAAAGGGATAGACTATCCTCAGAGAGCCTTCATTCTCTAGACAATGATGTGTATAGGATACTCCTCAAAGAAGAATCAACATTTATCTCAACATCCTTAGGATCAAATGTATGAGATGGGTTAGCATGATATTAATGAAGCTGTAAAATGTGTAATACATAGTGCATGGAATGGTACCTCTGAGGTAATGGAAACTAGTAGTCTACTACCCCAACTCTCTCCAAAATCTCAAATGCCCTAAAAAAGATAGGTGACATCTTCCCTTTCCACTATATGCATCTATTCATAAGTCAGGGTGATACCCATAAGAAAACATGATACCCAACCTTGAACTCTAAAGGTCTTTGATGGTAATTGGCATAAGATCTCTTCATAGACTAATCATTATACATCCATTTACTGATAAGATAAACCTACTCTAAAGTCTCTTGAATAAGAGGAGGACCTTGTAGTGCAGTATCTTCTACCTCTAACTAGCATTGGGTTGAACGGCACGACCTACCATATAGGGCCTCATAGGGAGCCATCTAAATCATCTCTTGATAACTATTATTATTGAAAAAATTGATGAGAGGGATATTCTTCTTTAAAGAACTATTGAAATCAAAGATTCATGATCTGACCATGTCCTCTAACACATGTATAGTTCATTCTGACTGGTCATCAGTCTGAGAGTGAAAACATGTACTCATAAGCACCAATGTACCCATAGCTCTCTATATCCCCTTTCAGAAACTTGATGTGAAATGAGAATCTCTATCTGAATAGATAGTAAGAGGGACCCTATGTATCTTTATGATATCTTTTACATACAGCCTTCCCAACTTATCAAATGATAACGTCTCATGGATAGGAAGGATGTGGTCAAATTTCTTCAGTCAATACAAGACTACCAAAACTGCATCGCTACCTTGAGGCAACCTGAGTAAGTTAATGAATAAATTCATCATGAAATCCACTCATTTCTATTCTAGGATCAGTTATAGTTGAAACAAGCTATTAGGTTTCTGGTGCTCCACCTTCCCCAACTAATAAGTAAAACACCTATAGATAAAACTCATTATCTAACACTTCATCTATATCCAAAATTACTATTTGAACATATTAAAATACATATTGGAGATACTTGGGTGCACTTCCAACTGAGAATCAAGAGAATTACCCATAAAATCTTTCCTCATATCTATGGGAACCCATATATTCCCATGCAGACAGAGGATTTCATCATCATCGTTTGTCCTATCTTGAGGTAGGCACTCACTAGAAATACTCTCCCATGGGATAAATCCTTATGGATCTGAAAACTACCTCATCTCCACTCTCTCCATTAGTAAAGAGGTCCCTGATATCGATGAAAGTACATACTTTCTATGATGGTCCTGAACCTCTATGTGCATCTTAGAAATAATATCCATGAGCTTTTATTCTCTACTAGACTCTTTAACTTTCGGTGTCTGAGTACTTCTTCTCAAAGCATTGGAAGCATGATTTCCCTTACAAGAAATATAGGCACCCTCGAAGTCGTAATACTTTTGATATTCAACCCATCCTCATTTATTATGACTCAATTCATGTTTCATGGAGATATACTTTAGGATTTTGTGGTTTTTGAACACCACAAAATTCTCTCCTAGTAATTACTTCCTCCAATAATGCAAGACGTGAACAACAGCTGCTAGATCAAGATCATTCATTGGGTACTTTCACTCGTGAGGATGTAGTTTTCGTGACCCATACACAATAACTCGATGTTCCTACATTATAACTACTCCTAGATTGATACTTGGTGCATCATAATATATTGTATAGCTTCTTCCTGGCTCTAGAATAACCAGGACTAGTGTGGATTTCAATCTCCCTTTCATCTCCCGAAAGGCTATCTCATAGTATTTAGACAATATAAACTGCACACCCTTCTAGTAAATCCCATATGATGTGATACTAATCTTGATAAGTCATGTATAAAATGCTTGTAGTAACCAGATATCCCTAAGAAACTCTAGTTATCAAAGACATTATTAGGATTCTCCCAAGTAACCATAGTTATCACCTTCTCTGGGTCAACAGAAAGTTCTGCCTCTGAGATAATATAACCCAAGAAGTGTTCTTTGATGATATAGAGGTGACATTTACTAATCTTAACATACATATAGTGATATTCCAGTGCATTAAAAATGATCTCAAGATGAGTGACATGGTCACTTCAGTTATGTGAAAACACTAATATTTCATCTATGAATACCACCCTAAATGAATCCAGATAGGGGTTGAAACCCCTATACATCAAATCCATGAATACAAAGAACATTTATAAGAATGAAAGGTATCCCAAGATACTCATATAAGTTTTACTAACTATAGAATTCCATGCGTGGAATATCTGAAGGTTTGACTCAAACCTGATGACAACCTAGCCTTAGGTAAATATTCAACAATACCATTTTTCCTCTGATCTGGTGAAAAAGATCTTATATACATGGTAATGGATTCCAGTTTTTCATAGTAATTTGATTCAAATTCAAGTAATCCACACAAAACATAAGGGTTCCATCAACCATTTTGGAAAAAAGACCATTGAATCCCAAGGAGAAGTATTGTGTAGTATAAAACCCTTGGCCTTTAAATCCTATAGTTTCCTATTTTTATCCAAAAACTTGGTTGTATCCATCCTATATAGAGGAATGGATACTAGTGAAAATCTAGGTACTAGCTCGATAATAAAATCTACCTCTCTCTTATGAGGTAGTTCGGAAAAGTTGTTGGGGGAAAACATCCCTGAAATGATTGACTATAGGAGGGAGCTCTGTCTATGGTAGTACCTGGTATTTCATAAAAAGCCTATCAATATGGTTGGCCAATCCACCTAGAATAAGATTCTATGGTCCAACTCTACCTGCATGTACATCCCACTCACCCTTGTGAATGTAAGTGTCACACTTTGGTGATGAAAATGAAACCCTACGGTGATAAAAATCCATGTAGTCATGATAGGGAACCAACCTGTACATCCTAAGAATGACATAAAAGTTAGACATTTAAAGGATGAAGATGTATCATGAGAAATTATGGCTACCTACCTCAATAAGACAGCTCTTACACTAGCGCATACTCTCATAACATATACCCAGAGGTGTATTAAGCATCATAACGCCACTGGAGAATTGAACACAGAGGACAAGGCTCTCCATAATAGGAATATATTGGAAGTAATGTGATATAGTTGTATCTAATTGGGTATAAAAGATAGTATATTCTTCTAGAATTGTACCTCAAATAGAAGGTGGTTTGTCACCCTACTCCTCCCTTATAGGTAGAACTGAATATATATGGCATAATTTCCAGCACTATGCTACACCCTAACTACCTGGAGAGGGTCCATTCTTTTAGAACTATATATCAGAGTCCTAGATACAACAGCCACAACCTCATCCTCTTCTTTTATGGACAGAAGTGCTATAGCTACCTACCTGGAGAGCTTCCTATAATACTATTCCTAAAGGTGGAGCTAGAAAAAATCCTCTCCCACTCAAAAAACATGGGATGGTCCTATAGAAACATTGTATGTTACCCAATATGTTGCATCTTTGTCACTCAACAGGGTCTGTGGGGCACTATGGGAACTTATTCCCAAACTTCCAACACTAGTGAAATTCCATGTAGCTATCAGCGGTTGTCACCTAGATGTTGTTGCTTATGCGCACAGTCCCAAATCGTTGCTTCTTATCGCTAGTTGAACCACTACCCTATCTAGTTTTTGAATCACCCTAGATCACACTGTCTTCTTCCCTTAGGCTCCACTATAGGATAAGGAACTATTTTACTATATTGGATATGGTATTAAACTGAAAAACATTTACCTGATATCAAATAGGATACCTCAGTCCATCCTCATTTTTTTTCACTTTCACTGGATCATCACCAGTGTTGATGGGTGCAATATTCTGAAGCTCAAAAAAAGGATTTGAATAGTCAATAACTGTCAAAGGACAATACTGTAGGTTTTTGAATTCCATAGCATGATAAAACCTCCAGGTCTTAGGGAAGAAATTATCAAAGAATCCCAACTTTAAATCTCTCTAAGTCACTTCTTGATACTGACCCTCCTTGTTCAGGATATCCCACCATCACTTAACGAATCCTCAATTCATTTATGTAGATATTTTCATTCTTATATCATTAGGTGTCTTCAAGTGATTGAATATATACATAACCATATTGATCCATATATCTAAAGCATGTGGTCTACCTTCCCTTGAAAATGTGGGAAGATGCGGCTATTGGAACTCTTGTGCAAGCTCTCCCATATAAGGGGTAGAGTGAGGATCTCCCGAAATCATATGCATAAGACATAGAAACTCTCCTTGAAATCAGGTATCATATTCCATGTTGAGAATAGAAAGAGGCTCCACACGAGGAACTAATAGAGGAATAATTGGTGACTCAAGGACCACTAACTTCATAGAATAGTCATCTCCACCCTCCTGACATATGACCATAGGACATCGTGGTGGCATTGCTCTATAAATTTCAAACACAAACCTTAGATAAAATTTGATAATGAAATAATCCACATATGTGGGAATAGAATAGTTTCATAGAATTTAAATATAATATTCTAACCCCTCTTCCATGTCAAAGATTCATTTCTAGGTGATAAGAACATTTATTTAAAACATAAGAGACACTACCTACTACCAACTACTAAGGTCGGGACTGGGTCAGGCTATGTGTTTTGTTTTTTTTCAATTTCATTTAATGTGTATTTTTTTACATTTAAATTTTTAAATGGATGAACCAAATGGGTCTCTATTTATAATCCATAAGGTACGATAAAACTAATAAACTAAAATATGGCATCCACTTCATCCAAACCACAACACGTTCTAGTCCATGCGACCAATGATCAAGACTCAATGTGCCTTAATTGGCTACTTAGGGTGTCTGTTGTATCCTATATAAGAAAATAGTATTATATTAGATTTTTCACTCTATGTATTATTTATGTTTCTCAAACTCCTATATAAAATTTTAGTCCATTAACATTTATATCACATAAGCACATACAGTAGTTTCATGCTATCAAAACACTCATAGTAATCACATGAAATGGAAGAAAAAAATGCTTATATAGGGAATGGCATATGCATGGAATGTGAATTTCATATAAGGTTTATAATATGATTAATGGTTTATGAGTCCCTTCAAACATCTCATCAGGACAAGGACAAAATGTAAGCCCCAATTATATCAATAATAATCGTCACATAGCATGTGCATCACCCAACGGTGGAATAAATCAACTATGATAAGCCTAATGTTGAAAATAGTAATCTCCATCCTTGGAAATTTGGATTTTCTCTATACATGGCTTAGATACTCCCAAGAACAGCACATTACCAAATTCCATAACCTTCCTAACATAATTTCTATTATCTTAAAATAGTAATCTAGGTAAATAATGTTCCTCTGATAAAACTTTGTGATGTCTCAACCCTAGTGCCACTCAAGTGTTCCATGAACTGGTGGGACACATGGCATCTAGTGTGGCTCGTCATATGCTAGAGTCTTCTGACTAGTAGTGAGGGACTTGGGTGATTCTATGGGGAGACTATTCATTATGGTCATAGTAGCACAGTGGTATAAAAACAGATGACTAAATAGATGAAGAATGCTAAGAACATAAAATACAATGGAATCATTTATAAACAAAAAATAACTATGTAATAATAAAAAGATATAACTAAATCAAATAGAATATATGATGGTATCATGACACTAAAAAATAAGGAAAACATCTATACATGGTATTAGGTAGTCCTTATAGTACATTATATTCAAAAGGGAAAAAAATTATCCAATCATCCTGAGCTCCAGCCTAGTCATCTGCTACTAAGATCCCACCCTAAGGAATCCAAGAAGTTGCGCTTCCATAAGAGGATGACTTACCTTATCCACACCTACAATCAGATAGTCTACTTGGGTACCATTGGAAGCCCAGATAGGGTATCTGATAAACTCAGTGGGACACCACCAGTGGTGACTATAAATATCTATTTTGTGTGAATAATATGGAAATGTGAAGATAAAATAATGAAAATCGTTGATAATAAATATAAATGTGTCAACTCTGGTTCTTGAAGGAAAACCAGACTGACACTACCTCTTTCAGCCCATACTAGAATATCTCTGAACAAGTATCAAGGGATGCAATGCCCAGTATCGTGGTAGTAAGGGATTTTAGGCCTAGTATCACAGTACAGGGTCATCATGCCCAGTATCACAGTATAATGTCATCATTCCTAGTATCACAAGAATAGGGAAAGCCATGCCAAGTATCTCAGAAATAGGAACACCATGCCCGGTATCATAGAAATAAGGGATTCCATGCCTAGTATCACAGAATAGCATCGCAATGCATTGTATCATAGAAATAGGGGATGATATGCCCAGAATCAAAGTATAGAGTCACCATGCCCATATGAATATATATCAAGAAAAATGGTTATCATGCCCATTTTCCATAACTATCGAGGGTCACTATTCTCATTATAATTCATAATTTAGTTAATATTTAAATAGTCTTTAAAACTATTGACCTTAATTCTAACAAGTGTGTAACCATTGTTCATATAACCAGGTGACATGGGCGTACCACTCACATTCAATTTAATTAATAATAATTATCTCACTTATGAGCCACGAAAAGACCATTTATAATATGGTTTGATCATTTAATCATTTCATAATATCAAGGAAAAATCAAGGAAATGCCTAAGAGGGTGGAAATAGATGAAAGGATATAACGCAACCAAAATAAGGGATCACTAAAACATTTTTATCATAGGAATTAAATCTAACATGTTTAATGCATATTATATAACATCAATACAATAATGGATAAATACTAGACCACCAAACTTGAGCTTGTAGTACTCTCCTTTTTCAGTATCATGCCTACGTTTAGCCTAGATCAAGATAAAATAAAAAAAATATAAAAACACCATCTAAATTGAGAATTTGAACCTATATAGAGATAGCATTATTGAAGGAAATGAATATGATGAATGAATCCTAATGAGTGAATCACTTATCGGCTTACCTACAACATGATAGATGGATCTGAGCTCAGAGGTCAGATAGGGGAAAAGTACCAACACCTAATTTTAGGCTTCCTTGGGTGATCTTGTGTGAGAGAGAAGGGAGGGGTGTGTTCTCACTATAAAATGAGAGGCCCCCTCCTATTTTAATAATTTTTGTTAAAAAATTATATGGAAGGTAAATGATTTAGACATTACATAATGTTTGGTATCCTTCCACCTAGAAAACTCTTCTACATGACGTGAAAGGTAATGTACAAGTCATTACACATTGTTTAATGGTTACATTCCATGTATTCCAATTAGAAATCATGTAACTATAATGTAGTTTGCCTTCAACTCCCTGTTTCCTTCTTCTTAAAAACTAACCATCCATCCATTGGCCTAACTTTAGTGTCTTATCCAATAGGACAACTTTAGAAGAGGTTCAACAAAAAAATTAAAAGAATTTGTACCTGATGTACAAAAACCAGATTCTTAAAAGATATTATCAACCATGGTGAGAGTGGAGTTTCTATATTTTTATATGAAGTAGATTCTCAACTTAATTCTGGTATTCCTTGAATCTCTAAAAAATAATCCAACTTATAAATAATTAATTAAACATATCCATATCAACTAAAGTCCTCAGTAAAAGTTATTAAATATGAGTATACACCCCTTACTTGAATTGGAAAGGGTCGACACACATTAGTATAAAGTAATTCAATATTCTCTAAAGACCTTTCATATTTTCCAATAAATAGAGATTCAATCATTCTACCTTATAAACAATAGTGACACATTCAGAGTGGTTTTAGTTCAAAATAATATAAATATAAAAATTGGTTTAATTTAATTAATCACTTTTCATTTACATGACTAAGCTGGTGATGCAACAATTTTGAGTAATGTGAGTCATGAAAAATAAATTTTTTATTGATTTCTATTTCTTAGTTTGTGTAATCATACACATAAAGACTATTATTAAGTTATGTATTACCAAAATATATGATATCTTTGTAAAAAAGAAATATATATTCCAAAATTTGAAAAAAAGTCTATCTATATCAACACTATACACATAAATAATATTTTTTTTAATTAATGGAATGTAATAAAAATTCTCTAAAACCAAGATTAATCTTGTCAAAAATGTGAGGTGGTTATCTCAAATAGTTGTTTCATCGACTCAAGTTCCATTGGAGGATCAAAGATCCACCTCACCATATGAAACTCTTCTAAATCAACTTGGTTCATATAGTTGGATAAAAATGTGAGCACCACAAGATATATCAAATACCCAATTTATTGAAATATGTAGATTACACTCGATAACAAACACAGATAAATCTTCCCCTTGCTTCTTTGTAGTACTACAGTTCCTCTTTTAGTGGCCCCTCTTTCCATATGAAAAATATATGACATCATTTTATTTTAATTTCTCCTTGATCTTATTTTTATTGAGTAGAAATTTTGAAGATTCCTTAGACTTAGTGTTAGACTTGGGCATTTCCTCTTTTACCTTCCATTTGTTTACCAAAAGAACAAAATGCTTTTAATGCTTCATGTCTTTATCAACATAGTGAAGTATAGTGAGGAGTTCTAGGAGAGACACATAAATATATTACATATTGAAATTTAATAAAAAGATGGATAATCTTTGAGGGAGTAAAGTAAGTATGAGATTGATGCGTAACTATTCAGACAGCTTAAACTATAGAACCTATAGATTCTCAACGTAGATAATAATTTTGAATGCATGAAGCACAACTATCATACCTTATGAAAGATTTCTCTTTAATAGATCCATGAAAATCTCAAAACCGTATTTTTCTAACTCCCTCTTGATAAAGATCATGGATATGCTTGAGCATGTTATAGGAATCTATGTTCTTATGTGACTTTATGAGTTCTCTAGAAATGGATAATACTATCACACACTAGAAATAGGGGGAATCATCCAAGTTTCTTTCCTAGATATAGATGTCTCCACCACTCACAAACATAGAAGGTGAATCCTAAACTGGTGATTCTAGCATGTGAAATTTTTGTTCAGGACGTAATATGATGTGAAATAACTTATACCATTATAAGTAGTTAAGATCATTAAACATATTTTCTTCATCGGTAAGGAGATTTTATTTCTATAGTGTTGTTCAAAGGGATAATGTGGTTGAAAAAATATTCATTTAAATTATTCTTCAATAAAATAAAAAAATATTATTATTATTTTACTTGATTACCAAAATACATGGGATGAAATAATTTAATTATATTATTAGTCTCCCACTATTTTATCAAGCCTCAATGACACTCACCATTAGAATTAGAACGTCCTGTCGTGAGAAAATTATTGAGTAAAGGATCTATATTTCCCTTCTCATAACCAAGAATATGGTCATACAAATCATAAGAAGGCTTTTAAATAAGTAGTCAGGTCAAATATAATCTTGCACCTCCTTGATCCATTGAGTTGACTCACTAGTCCTGAAATCCTAACTTTGATTTCCTCAACACATGCCTCTAAATTTGTATTTAATAAACTATGGAAATTACACCAAATATAATTTTGGTTAAGTCAACCCATAAACATTTTTTAGACATCCTGTTATAGAAAAGTGTCCCCGATTATAGCCTCAGTGAGACTTTAACTATGGTTTCATATTAACTCAAATAATGGTTTGCCTAGTATGATTAGATATTTGATTAACGAGTTTTATTTTTTATACATAAAATTTATAAATTTATCTTATTACATTCCCTAATAACATTTATGTGGATTTTAGATAATGAAATAACTATTATTTAATTAAATATTTACCCATGATCCATTTTTATTAGATTCATCTTTCATGCTTGTTAATTTATTTATTTATGTGATCGTGATAGAGCATCCATAAAAATTAACCACATATCAGATTGAAATTAAATCAATCAAATTACTTGAAAATGATATTTATAATGATTTATTTATTTAGAATAAAATAAATCAACCTATAAAACTAGTGAAAAACATCATGAGTCGATATGGGATCGAGTTACAACATTCCACCATTGACCTATGTATCATCTTGGTTTGTTTAACCTCATCTTGAGCTTTGGACTAACTCGTATCATTAGATATTAATCCTTTAAATATTCTTATACTCACATAAAAGTGAAAGGAACCAATGGAATGGTTTAGGGGTTTAAATTAATGAAACCATGGATATGTAGGTCCTTACATAATAAATGTATGATGGATGATATGAAAGGTGTCATTTTATTTTAATAATAATAATAAACCTCATTCAATTAAATTAAAAGAAACCACCACATACATTGGTCATTCAAATTTCTTGATTAGTCACATACATGCAATGAATATTCATTTAACAAACTAGCACTAATTTGAATCATTCTATATTAAGAAAATTCACACAAATTAATTAATTATTTTATTAATTAATTAATAAAATTATCATAATTTTCATCTAAATAGTACACTATATTCAAATTAAATATAATTTCAAATAAATTAAATTAATTGATTTTATTTCAAATTAATTAAGTATATGGTGTTCACTTTGAGGCAAAACAACATGTAGCTATCTAAATTACCTGAAATGTTTTTTGGTCGTGTACTGTGTACTTGCATAACAAGTAGAATAAAATGAATGACATGGAATTACATGATTTTTACTATCAATAAATGGAACAACAACACATGTTATGTTACAAAATGTTTGACCCTTTTAATGCATGTAGAGAACCCTGTGAATTGTGACTATAAATAGTGTAAAGTTCTGAATTGTACCCGTAAATTATTTAAGAATTTAATAAACTATAATTCATATTAGGAGTAATGTATTGTCAATAAATGAAACACTAACACATGTTTATTAGGTTAAATAGTTTAATTAACTAATTTTTCTTTTCCACATAAACAAATAAGAGATAAATAGTGTGTAAAAGCTAGCCCCAAGCAATGAATTTGGTTCGGCATATATATTTGATACACTCCTAGGGACTTGGAGAGTATTTAATCATGGGTATTTAAGATTTACACAACATGTATTCTTGATACATGACATGTAATAACCTTATTACATAGTTATCAGTCTCACACATTTTATAATAAATACAAGATGTGTATTTGACCACGCAGTTTCCTAACATTTTATTATGAATCCTTATGGACTACATGACTTGTACACCATATAATATCCTAACCCTATCCATTTTCTTATAAATAGTTGAGGTTTCACTAACCTTAGGTGATATCCCCAAGGAACCAAAGGTTGCAAATAAATGTCAAGGGCTTACTTAAGCATTGGGGGATGATACTCCCTTTTAAAATAATAAAACATATTAGGATAATATAATAACAGTAAAACCAACTATATGATTCATGAGAAATAAACCATACAAATCAACAATATACTAGAAAAATAAAAACTTCAAAAGAACATATGAATACTATAAAAAACACTAAAACTCCAAAGTAGTAAAATATTTGGCTACAGAGGTGGAACCAATCAAGACAAATGCATAGATACTCCACAGATCTAGTTATACCAACTAGGATGCAGACATTAATGATCCCCTCTAGAGATTTAAGAAACCAGACCCTTTCATATATCATAGAAAACAATTTCCACATACACACAAAAGTGAATGTTCATGTGGTGTCTAATAATACCCAGTAGGAAACACCCAAATACAATTCTTGTGTTCCACTAAGACCAAAAATAACTTAGCTCACGGGATAACAAAATAGATAGGAATAATATCAAATATAGGTAAACATTTTTCATAATATTCAATAAGTAATATAATCATATTTTTTAAAATTAATATAACCAAAGAAGAGTCTTACTTTCCATAAACATAATAATCTATTTATGTTAAATTTACAAAAAAACCCACCCATTTTTTCACACTCACTCACATAAGAATATACATAACCTGGACCTACCAATACTAATGTGTGGGGATTCGTCATTTCACCCAAACATATCTTAGTGGTGGCCATATTTCATACTGGTACTTTCTACCATGATATTTCCCATGTTTCAATTATTTAATAGTGTTACTTTATTCCATAATCCACCCCACATGAACATAAACACACACAACCCAGATATTCCAAGAAAATTTATCAAAAACCATCTTTCCTTAACAAACTCATTAATTAAATTTATCAAACACATTATGGGTGACACCCACAACATAATTTTATGAGCCAAATAATAAGATAAAATTCTCTTCAAGTTTTAGTAGGTTAAAATCATTGAGAATCAAAGGATAATTCTTTAAATAAACCTAAGAGCCTATAAAATCCAACAGAAGTAGAAAGAAGGAAACCCCACCAAACTAGATTTCATTTAGCACAACCAACCTTAGGGGATTCTAAGGATCTATATTCATTCATATATTCCCATTACAAAACACAAGAAGTTCTAATTAAAACATATATGATCCCATAGATCTAATAATGGAATCAACATTATAAGTTTCTATTCAAGATAAAACACATATATCTAGAATAGATGAGAAGAATGAATTTATTACCTTTGATTCCCAAGATCAACTACTCAAAGGATATTACCAGTTGGATTATAGAGGTCAAAGATCAAAAAACAATCACCTAAGGGAACCCTAATAGTCAATATCCTTGCTCAATGGAGAAATAATGAGTTTTTTTAGGAAATTTTTATATTAAAAATCGAATTTTCATTCAATTTAATTCACATCTCTTGGTTATGGAACTTGGTTTGAAAAACCATGCACCAAATGTGTGATTAAACTATGCCTTGAAGGATACCAAGTTCTATGGTTATTCACAAAGTTGGTACAAAATTTTCACCTACCCAATATCCCTCAAACACCACATATGGTTTCCTAGATACTTGATCACGTTTTTTACAAACCATGTTCAAACTGTGCACCTCCAAAAAGGCTTCCAAAAAATAAGAATCATTTTAAAATATCCCAATTCTTAACTGAACATTACCTTACCTTAAAATAAGCATTAAATTAGATAAATACCTAAAAATGGGGGTGTTACATACTCCCCACCATTAGGATCTTCATCCTTGGAAATTAGGAATAGGTATGGACACTTCTCTCACATGAAATTATCTTATTACCATGTTTCCTCTTGAATATTACCATACTTCCATAGAATATGAACTAAAGGTATACTCTTTTCTCATAGGATATACACTTGTGTATCCACAATATGAGTTGGTATATAGTGAAAAATTAAATCCAGCTCAAGAGTAACATGTTCCCAAGTGATCACATGATTGGGATCCCAGTGATACTTTTTTATTTGAGAAACATCGAAGAAAATATAGAAAACACTGAATCTTAGCTGTAGGGATAACCAATAATAAATATTTATAAACTATTTAACAAAATTTGACTATCCAAAAAACCATTTTTATAGCTTTCCTTTCTTCTCCAGGATTCAATGACTAAGTATCAGTGACACTTTCAAAAATATATGGTCAATCACAATGAAAGAAAAAAATGATGATGATAGTCCACATGTGATTTCTATCTGCTCTAATCCATGGCCATTTTTTTCTATATCATCGAGATCTTATCCATAATTTCATATAACAAACTCGGTCTAATAAATTATTTTTATCCCATTTCCATGCAACAAAGTGGAGAACAACAAGGAATCTCATATAATGACTCAAATGGGGACATATGTATCATTTTATAATAGTTTTTATTATAGGATAATTCCACTAAAGGCATATGATCTTCCAATGAGCCACCAGATTCCATGAAATAAGCTCTAAGAATATCCTCCAATGTTTGAATTGTGTGATCTGACTACCCATCCATCTGATTATGATAAGTTGTTTTCATTCTCAATTGGATGTCTAGAATCTGTTTCAATGAACTCCTGGATCAAGAAGTGAATTGAGTATATCTATCAAAGTAAATTGAATTATAACTCCATACAGCTTAACCACTTCTTGAATATATAATTTTCCAAATCCTCTACTGTTTTGGACTCTCTAATTGGGATGAAGTTTTCTGACTTGGTGAATCGATCTACCATCACCCATAGAGCATCATGATTCTGAATCATCCATGATAGACCCATGATAATGTCTATGGAAATTTTTTCCCACTTCCATACTGGTATAGGTATAAATTCAATCACATAAACTGGTTGTTGATGTTCCTTCTTTACCTTTTGAAAATTCAGACATTTCATAACATAATTATCAATCTTATCTTTCATATCTAATAACCATAAATAATCTTTCATCGACAAGTATATTTTCTAAATAACAAGATGAATAGCCTATTTTGAATGGTGATATGTCAAAATTCATGAAGTTAGTTCCCTAGAAAAAAATTCTGAATACTTTATGATTACTTGGTTTCATAGTTTTAAATATTAATAAACTCATTATCACGTCGTTATTGTTCTTCTATGTAACATATCATGTGATAATGTCCGAAGAGTATTTATCGCACTAGAAGTTCATAACAGTTCCCACTCTGACAGGAACATAGAAGTTCCATAATGGTATTCTTAAATATACATTCTTTAGATAGAATAAATCATTTGATGTACATAAATCAAACTGTATATTAGAGGTGGGGACTCATTGGACTTTGAGGCACCTTATCATGGTGCTATCCAATGGTAATTTCCATTTTTTGAGGTTATGGGAATGAGACATATTGATAGGAAATCCACATTTATATATATAATTGGATATTACTATCTTCAAACATTTGTATCGGTCAATAGAATTTATCATTACTATTAATGGATATTATGAGTCATGTACATTGATGTATTGATGAAAACCATGATGAAACAAGTTCATGGTGAAGTAGGAGGTGTTGGGTGTGTCATGAATAATACTTCATTATAGAATAATGTAAGAATGGATTTTTCCCTTCTATTATTTAATAATATTTGATAACCTTTTTACTTTTATGAACATGATATAGCCTAAATAAATGCATGGCCATTGTGTTCTGTAGGGAAGTTCAATTTTAAGAAAAGTCAATAAAAGTGACATCGAACACATAGGTTTATAGAACTATCATGAAACCTTATTTATTAAAGATATCTTGATAAATGGATTATATAATATGGTAAGAATTCATATGAGGGTTAATTTTGTTTCAGCATTAACTTGTTTCTAAATGGATGTCTTGGCATGTTTCTAGACGCTAACCTTGGACTTTAGGATATTTTTCCTAATTCCACAGAGAAATACACCAATATTACAACACCCCCCCTCAAATTTTACAATTTTTATCTTCTTAAATAAATTCAATTAATTCAATATCTTACATTTCATGCAACATTAAGCTTAAACAAACTGTGATATCCAATTAAATATTAGCATGACCATTGTAATAGTAATGTGACAGTTAGAATAGTATTGTAATCATTATAATAATAAAATCACATATTAAAGTATAAATAAAATTTATGTCTCTCATAAATTAAAATATGATATATATTTATATCATTTAATAAGTAAATAAATGTTTTTAAAAATGATAAATTAAGTGTTTGTATTTTTGTGAATTGTAAATGTTTATTTACAATTTTATAATTATTATAATGAGTTAAAAGAAAATTTACTTTCATAAAATAGATTCAAAAATTGATATTTTCTTGTATTAGAATTATTATATAATTTTATGAGATAAGAATTATTTTTTCAAAGTTCTCTAAAATCGATTATAATATTATAATCAGTATTTTTCGAATAACTAATGATTTTAATAAGAAATTAAATTTATCATATTTAGAAAATTATTTTCATAATAATCAGTCCATTTTTTAAATCTACATGTTAAAAAATTGTTAGGATGAATTTTTTGTATTTTTATAAAATAGTTGAATTTTTGGTGAATTGTCAAATACAGTAATTTATGGTATTTAACATTATAAGTAAATAAATGAATTATTGAGTCATATCTGATGTATTAATGAGATAATAAATAATTAGTTTGAACTAAAATTGTCTAGTTACTATATATATTCATGTCAATTAACATTATTTATAATCTTGAGACAAAATAATAAATAAATGAATAAAATAAGCAAAAACACCCCTCTCTTCTCCCTATGAATACCACCCCTAACCGACCCTTCTCCTCACACCTTATAAGACATGAAGATTATATGAATTATTCATGATTCACTTCAAAATCCTCTTCATCACATCCAATACCTGATGTTCTTACCAAAATACCAAATCTAAATGTATTAAGTAGGTTCCCAAGGTGACGATATTCAAGAGGTGAAATCCTCCTTATTTCTATTTTATTTTCTTTTCATTTATTAATCCGCTAACCTCCCCATATCTAAAGTGTTCTTATAACTCCAGTATCATGTATATATAGTATAATTGTATTTGTTTGATGTAATATCCATTATCAAATATCTTCTCTCTTCCTTTTATTCTGAAAATGAAAACATTGTACATGACGTGTCAATTCACCGCCTTCGTGGACGATGGTTTTGCGTTTTTTCATTAATGCCTTCAATGATGGTCATAAAACAATTATTATGGTTAAATAAGATTTTAATATACATATTATAATTTATATCATTTTCTTTAACCAATATATAAATACAATATTAAATGAAATGATACAAGTTCCTCATGGTCATAAAAAACAGCCAAAAAATTAAAACATGTTCATCAATGTTTAAATAATGATTCATAATCAAATACCATATAACAAAATTAAATGTGAGAACATTTAAACTTCTATAACTTCATTAATATTAAATAATTTTACTTCTAGTGTTTTTCTTCCATTTACAGTAACTCACATAATTATACACAATGGAACAAACCATAAAAACATGAAACGAACACTCCCAAAATAGCGTAATTAAACATTATAACTCATAGAAATAGATATAAAGGAACTTAATAAAATTATAATAAATCAAATATATATTTAATAGGTTCTTAATTAAGTAATTAATGAATATAATTTGATTGTCCATGACATTAATTACAACTACATAATGCATTCGGACATAAGATAATGGTTTTCTCATCTCACTTTTACATATGTGAGATATATTCCTTATTCAACCCTTATTTATTGTGTGTGGTGTACATAATTCCATTTAATATATCATATCATGAATATATTTATATTTATTTTATTAAATGTTTTATTTTAGTATTACTAATTTTATGGGGAATACAATTTGATTGATTACAAGTGGTAAGTGGTTTTCATCTCACTTTTATTTTTGTGAGATATGCCTCATTCACCACTTATTTATTATGTGTGGTGTATGTATACTTCCCGTTCATATATTACATTATGAATCTATTTATCTTCATAGAATTATTGTTTCATTTTATGATGATTAATTTTATGGGGCATACGGTTCGACTGATTACAAAGTGCTAAGGGACTTCATCTCAATTTCCATTTTATTGAGACTTACTTGGTATTGTGCACCTAATCATTTTTATATGGTGTATATACTACCACTTTGAGATCATTTTTCATTTGAAATTATATTTATCTTAAATATTCATATTTATTATATCATGGATATGATTATTTTCTAATATGTATACCATTTTTACAAATTGTTTTTACTTTGAATATTGTTTTAACTTGGGAAATATTGCTAAATTTGTTTCCTCTACACAATACAGATATTTTGATAAGGCATATTGTTCACGAATTAAAACAATTTATGAACTATTCTTTGGAATTGAAGTGATGAGTGAGGACCAGTATTATATATCTCCTCAATTCATCGATAGGTCTCATGAGACAAAACATTTAGTGAAAAAAAAATTTCCTTTGTTTCTAAGAAGAATCAGACAGGTCTCTACCCAAAGACTTAAACCATCATATGAAATGTCTTGATGGTAGTGGTTCATGTTCCATATATATTATGTTCAATAATTAATCATTATATTCATTTGGTATTTATTTATTACTATCCATTAGATTTTCACTATAAAAAAAATCTATGGATGTATTTTCATTCTCATTTTATTGATTAAATGGCATGTGTTTTTCATTTATTTATGTTTCCATATTGATTATTCCATATCGATTATTATTCAATTATTATTGATTCATGTTTATACTGTATGTAACCATTAATTTGAATTTGATCGTTCTTTTTTTTTTATTTTCCTTCCCCGTGTTACGAAGATGAAATCTTCGAATAAGTTTCAAGGAAGCAGTATATTTTCCATTGTTATGTTCTATGTTTAATTATCAATATAATAAAAGATCCATAAATGAATCTAGTTCTTCAAGACTAATAAACTAATCTATCCTTTGTGATGTGATATCTTTTATTTATTCCATTTTAATAAAATAACCATTGATTGTGGTCTACTAGGTTCAATATTGTTACAATTGGTATCAGAGAAGGTTTAGTAAAAAACATGGGAACTAGATGTTAAATAAATATGAAAATAATAATAATTCCCTATAGTGAATTTTTGGCTCAATACCCATGATTATTATGAACTAACTTAGTGTGTGAAATTATTTAGTGATGGAATCTAATAGAAAAAAGTTAATCAATAGCCACAGACAATATAGGGATTGACCCACTGAGAAATTAAACATTTTTGGTGTTGGAGCTGAGCATATCATGACCATATTAGGATATCTTACTGAGGTTATGAATAATAACCATACTAATCCTATGTTAGATCGTTTCATGTGATATAAGACCCCAAATTTTAGTGGGACTACTAATCCAGTTGTAGATGAGTAATGGATCAAGTCCATTGAAAAGATATTTATAGAATTGGTATGTGGTGAAAGGAAAAAGTAGTGTAGGAAGTATATTGCATCAACTGTGACATTGATCAATGGTGGTCATTGATCCAGAATACTAAGAAGAAATATGAAATAGAATACATGTAATTGATAACTTTTAAAGAAAAATTCTTCGATGAATATTTCCCTCATGAGAAATGAATTGTAATGAATATAAAATTCCTTATCCTAATGAAAAATGAATAATAGATTGTTCTAAAGTTTGAGGTTAACTTCACAATACTATCCAGGTATACTACATATTACATTCATGATTGAGAAAACAAGATTGATCATTTATTTGAAGTTCATAATAAACGTTTCTAATGAGCACTAGCTTCTCAAACCTTTTCATCATATAATGACATGATATTAAGTTCCATCAAAATAGATAAGGAATTTTCTAGGTCCTATAAATTCAAGGGAAATCAAAAAAATAATAGGTCTTCGGATCACCATGAAAAATTTAAAGAATCAAGGAAGATAATGCGAATAAATAAATTACCATTATGAGAAAATTAGTTAAAGAATCATCCTGGGAAATACTTGAAAGGAATGGGAGTTTTGTTATAAGTATGTAGAAAAAGGCCATCTAGCTAATGAATAAAAAAGGGAACAAAAAAATAAATGATGTTAAATGATTCACATGTAAATAAATGGGGCATTATTCAAATAAATGTCATAAGTGTTATGGTAATCTACCATAAAAGAGGGCAAGGGGATATGTCCAATATTATACAATCACCAAAATTGAATTAGAAGTAACCAATAATGTGGTTGAAGGTACATTAATCAAGTATTTAAATTTATCCAATGCTTTATTTGATTCTGGATTATCACACTTTTTTATATATATTGAGTTTTCCAAAAAAAAATTATACATTTTCCTTTTGATTTAATAAGGGAGTTTTCAGTTAAAACACTTAAGGTAAGTTTCATTGCAACAAAAAAGTGTTAGAAAATCCCCATTATGACACAAAATTATGATTTATTTTCTAAACTTATTATTATACATATGTTTTACTTTGAGGGATTGGTTTTCAAATTTTATGTGAAAATTTAATACAAGAAGAACTAAATTATGATTTGTTATGAAGATATATAATTACTTATCTTTAGAGAAGAAACTTCATCATATGATTCTAATCTAGATACACTCCCAATATCTCTACTGAATAAAATTTTTGGGGAGGGAGAGAAAAAAATCTAGGGCTGAGGAAATTAATCTTCGAATTGATGATGTACCAATTGTATAGAAATAAATTGATGTATTTCCTAAGGAATTTCTGAGACACGTACTAGAGTGTGAAGTTGATTTTACCATTGATTTAATACCTAATGAAATACCAATATCAAATACGCTTTATAGAATGGCCACTATAGAATTAGTGGATCTAAATAAACAGCTAGAGTAGTTGAGTAATAAGGGATTCATTCTCTCTTGTGTTTCTCCATGGGGATCCCCTATTCTCTTTGTTAAGAAGAAAGATGGATACTTAAGGTTGTGCATTGACTATAGAGAAATCAATGCTATTACAATAAAGAATAAGTATTATATACCTTGGATTGATGATTTATTTGATCAACTTCATAGATATAAATATTTTTTAAATATTGAACTTCATTTTGGGTGTCATAAATTGTGATTAAAGAAGGAAAATATTCCGAAGATAGATTTTTGCATGATTTATAGACATTATGAGTTTAAACTAATGTCATTTGGATTAACTAATTCACCCTCTGTTTTTATGGATCTAATAAATAGAATATTCCTAGAATATATTGGTTATTTTGTTGTGGTATTCATTGATGATATTATGGTACATTAGAAAATATATGAACACCATGGGAATCACTTGCAGATCATTCTTGAGACTCTCATAAGGAAATAGTTATATGGTAAATTTATAAAGTGTGAATTATGGATTCATGAAATTTATTTTCTTATCCATATTATCACTAAGTATATAATCTTAGTTGATCCTGTAAAGAAAAAGGAAATCCAAGAATGGATTATTCCAATGAGCATAACTAAGGTATGTAGTTTTATTGGTTTAGTAGGTTACTATCAACGTTTCAATCAAAAAAATTTCTTGATTAGATAACACATTAACCAAGGTCACATGTAAAGGTGTTAAGTTCATATGGACATAAGCATATGAAATTTTTTTAATAATTAAAAATAAGGTTATTCAATGCCACAATTTTGACTCTTCAATTAGAAAATGATGGATTTATGATATATAGTGGTGCATAAAACAAAGGATGGGGTTGTTTCCTTATTAAAAATTACAAATTTATTGCATATGAATCAAGGAAGTTAAAGATTCATGTAAAAAATTATCCAAATCATGATATTGAGTTAGCAGCCATAATATTTTCACTAAATATATTGAGATACTATATCTATGGTGAAATATGTGAGATATATATGGATCATAAGAGTTTTAAATTAAAATTTACATAGAAATAACTCAACATTAGTCAAAGACAATGGATTGATTTTCTCAAATATTATGATTTCTCAATACAATACCACCCAAGAAAAGAAAATACGGTACAAAATGCATTAAGTAGGAAATATCATGGCCTTCTAACCCAAATGATGATTGAGAAAGATCCAATGTTCTTGGATTTAGTAAATATTGATAAGGTAATTTTCAAGTAAGGGTAAACATCACTCCTTTTTCAAATTATTATGAAACCATCTTCAATGGAAAAGATAAAAAAACTCTCAATCTGATGATGATAATTTTCAAAAGAAAATTAAAGCTATTAAGGATGGATGATTGTAATAATTCATATATGACAATATAATTATGAAATTTATAAAGAAGCTATGTGTTCCATCAATACCTAATATAAAAATGGAACTATTAGATGATTCTCATAGCTCCATTTTCTCTATAAACCCCAATATTAGAAATATGTATATAGATATAAAGGAACATTTTTTGTGGGATAATATGAAGTGGTAAATTGATGACTACGTATCAAGATGTCTAGTTTTTCAACAAGTGACGACTAATAAACATAATCCTAGAGGAGTCATGTGACCTATAATTATTCATATATGGAAGTGGGATGACATTAATATGGAATTTGTCACTGGATTTCAAAATACCCCCAGAAATAATGACGTGATATGCATTGTTGTTGATCTCCATACAAAATAAACACATTTTATTACTATAAGAGAATATTTACCTCTTGAACTCCTAGAAAGACTCTATATTAATAATGTTTTAAGACTTCATGGTGAACCTCTATCGATTTTATCTAATCT
Organism: Viscum album; assembly: GCA_963277665.1. Classification (NCBI taxonomy): domain Eukaryota; kingdom Viridiplantae; phylum Streptophyta; class Magnoliopsida; order Santalales; family Viscaceae; genus Viscum; species Viscum album. The sequence goes on along the minus strand of OY728153.1, from coordinate 977,910,093 downwards.
AGATCCCCATTTTATGTCAAAATTTTAGAAGTGTTGTTAAAAATATTGGGATACTGAGCTTCATTTGAGTACTTCTTATTTCCATCAACCCGATGTACAATCTGCAAGGAATATTAAACATTGGAAGACATGTGGATATCATTCTCACTTGAATTTCAAGGTATGTGGGATTAGTATTTATATATATTTGTTTCCTACTATAATAATTTCTATTCTTGTATTAAAATGGTTCTATATGAAGCATTATATAGTAATAGATGTTGTACTACAACTTTTTGGGATGACTTTTGTTAGAGGAAACTTATAGTCCCAAAACATATTGAAGAGACAATAATAGTGGTAAAGGTTATTCATGCTCAAATTAAATCATCTCAAAGTAGAAAAAAGGGTTATGTTGACAACTGGAAAAATGATTTGTAATTTTAAGTGGGAGATCATTTCATTCTGAAAGTTTCTCCATGGAAGAGTGTTATAAGGTTTAGTAAGAAAGAGAAATTTAGACCAAGGTACATTGGACCACTTTATGTTCTAGAAATAATTGGACTTGTATTTTACCAATTAGTATCACCACCAAGTCTCTCCAAATTTCCTAATGTGTTCCCCAAATCATTGTTAAAGAAGTACATGTCATACCTAATGCACGTACTCATCTATGAAAAAATAGAACTGGGACCCAATTTTCCTTATTGTGAAGAGCCTATAGATATTATCTATACTAGAGAGCAAGTGTTGATAAATCGGATAACTCTACTTGTAAAATTTCGTTGGGGAAACAATAAAAAGGAAGCAGAAACATGGGAACCTAAAGATGTTATAAAGAAAAACCACCCACATCTTTTTAAAAAGAAATATTCATGAGAGATTTTGAGGAAGAAATTTTCAAAGGAGGGAATTATATAGCACCCTAATATTTTATGGTATGTATCTTCTTAAATAAATTAAATTAATTCAATAGCTTACTTTACATGCAACACTGAGGTTAAATGAATCATGATATACAATTAAATATTAACATTACCATTGGGATAGTAATGTGACCGTTAGGAATACTAAAGTAGATATTAGAATAATAACCTCATCTATTAAAGTATAAATAAAATTTTTGTATCTCATAAATGAAAATATGATATTCTTATATCATGAAATAAGTAAATAAATATTTTAAAAAGGATAAATTAATTATTGGTATTTTGTAAAACATAAATGTTTATTTATAATTTTATAATTTATATAATTATTTAAAATAAAATTTGTTTTGATAAAATATATTAATAAATTAATATTTTATTCTTTTCTAATTATAATATAATTTTATGAGACTATAATTAATTTTTTGAAGTGTCGTAAAATTGGTAATAATATTAAAATCGGTATTTCTTTAATAATTAATGGTTTTAATTAGAAATTAAATCACTCATAAAGAGAAAATTATTTTCATAAAATAGAGGCCATTTTTTTGAAATATATACATCAAAAAAATTTAAGGGGATTTTATTTGTATTTTTCTAAAGTAGTTAATTTTTTTGTCAATAGTGAAACATGGTAATTTATGGCATTTAACATTATAAGTAAATAAATGAATTATTGAGTCTAGAGTGATATATAAATGAGGTAAGGACTAATTATTTTTAATTAACATGCTCAATTTACGGAATTTAGTCATCTGAATCAACATTATTAATAGGCTTGATCCAAAATAATAAACAAATGAATAAAATAATAAAAAACACCCCTCTCCTGTCACTATAAATAACACCCCTTATCCTCGCACCTTAAAAGACTTCAAGATTTTCTAAATTCGTCCAAATTACCTTCCCAATCTACTTACCCACTTCTAAGACCTACTTGTCCTACTAAAATACCAAATCCAAGTGTCTTAATGGGGTCCCAAGGAGACAATATTTAAGACCTGATATCCTCTTTTCTCTTATATTTTATTTTCTTCTCTTATTATCTCCTAACATCACCTTATACAAAGTGGAATGATAAATCCAGTTTCATATATATGTGGTAATTTTATTGTGTTAATGGAAAATCCATCATCAAATCTCTTCTCTCTACCTTTTATTCTAAAAATGAAAACATCATATCTGACATTTCGATTCATCGCCTTCGTGGACAGTGAGTTTTCATTTTTCAATTACCACCTTCAAGGAAGTTCGTAAAACCAATATTATGGTTAAATAAGATTTTAATATAAACATAATAATTTATATCATGTTATGGAACCAATGTATAAATTTAATAATAAATAAAATGATATGAGTTCATGATGGTCAAAAAAACCATCAAAATAAATTAAAACATTTTCATCCACATTTTATCTAATGTGTCATCCTCATACAATATAACCAAATGATATATGTGACCATTTAAACTTATATAATTGTATTATTACAAAATAATTTCACTTATATAACTTTTATTTTATTTTAAAAGTACTCCCATAGTTATACACAAGTGAACCAACCATAAAACCATGGAATGAACTCTCCTAGAACAATTAAATTAATAATTATAACTCGTATAAATTGAAATAATGAACTTAATAAAATTTTAATAAATAAAATATCTATTTAATATTTTATGAATTAATTAGTTAATTAATCTAATATTATTATCTAGTAAATTAAGTATTAGTGAAAAACGATTTCTAACATAAGGAAAGGGTTTTCATGTCTCACTCTTACTTCTGTGATATATATTCCTTATTCAACACTTATTTATTATGTGAGGTGTATATACTTCCCTTTAATATATAATATCATGAATATCTTTATATTCATTGTATTAAATGTTTAATTTTATTATTATTAATTATATGTGGCATGTGATTCCATTGATTACAAGTGGTGAGGGGTTTCTCATCTCACTTTTATTTCTGTAAGATATGCCTTATTTACCACTTATTTCTTATCTGTGAGGTATGTATACTAACATTTAATATATCATATCATGAATATATTTACAATAATGGAATTAAATGTTTCATTCTATGATCATTAATTTCATAGGTCATATGGTTTGACTAATTACAAAGTGGTAAGAGGCATCGTCTCAATTTCGATTTCATTAAGACTTGCTTGGTATTGGGCACCAAATCATTTTTACATGGGGTATCTACTAACCATTTGAGATAATTTTTCATTTGAAATTATATTTCTCTTAAATAACCAAATTTCTTGTATCGTTTATATTATTATTATCTAAGTTGAATAGGGTTTTTACATACATTATTAACTTTGAATATTGTTTTAACTAGGGAAATATTGATAAATCTGTGTCCTCTACTCAATATAGATATTTTAGATAGGAATAATTTTCACTAATTAAATCTATTTATGAATAATGATTTATAATTGCATTTAATAGTAGGGCTCATCATTATATATCCCCTCTATGTATCAACAAGTCTCATGAGACAAAATAGTTGGTGAAAACCCTTCATGTTTGTTTCTAAGAATAATCAGATGAGTTTCTACCCACAGTATTAAACCATATAATTAAAGTTTTTTATGGTATTTTTTCATGTTCTATACACATGAAGTCCAACAATTAATCATTTCCTATATTAAATATTCATTTGTTTCTATCCATGATATTTTCACTATGACAAAATCTATGGATGCGTTTTCATTATCTGTTTATTTATTAAATGGCATATTGTTTTTAGTTATTTACCTTTCCAAATTGATTATGACTTGTTTTTTATAATTCACTTATTAATGATTCATGTTTTTATTCTATGTAACCCTTACTAAGTATTTGAGCTCACACTTTTATTTGTTTTCTTTACCGAGGTTATGAAGATGAAATCTTTTAATAAGTGTCAAGGCAGAAATTTATTTTCGTTTTTTATGTTCTATGTTTAATTACCAATGTAATAATGGATCAATGTATGTATCTAGTTCTTTAAAATTACCAAACTGATCAATCCTTGGTGATGTGATCTCTTGTATCTATTTCATTGTAATAAATTTACCACTAAATCTGGCCAACTAGGGTCGGGGTTGTTACATAAAGAGTCTCACACTAAGTGTATCCAGAATATTAGTTAAATAATGATATTATTTATTATTTAACAATTTGAAAATATATTATTCCTTCACATGGTTTAATAATTATTCATGTTTTCTTGATCTCATATATTCTGTCACCAGTTATCAGAGAAAATATTTTGTGAATAGAATATTTAATACATATTTATTTTATATTTTGTAACACCCCAACCACAGTTAGCCAGAGTCGACGCATTATTACATAACATTGGCATGATCAGAATAGATCAATTCTCAAAAGACTGATTAATTTAGTAGCCTTGTAAGTACTAGATACATACATAAGTTTTACATTACAACATAAAAAAACAGCAACAATTTGTCCCCTTAGAACACAATCATATCGCTTAACCTATCCCTACAGGTCAAGCATAATATAATTCTTCACATCCTAGGAAAAAGAAAACATAAAAAATGGGTGAGCTCATATGCTCAGTAGGGATAATAGTATAGAAGAAACTATCATAAATAAGCATAAACATTTAAGCCAATGTATAAGAATAAAACACAATCCTTTTAAACTTAGACTTCAGCAAAATATGGAAAAGATAAATCAAATAGTGTCATTTACTTATTCACATGGATATTATACAAGTCAAATAATCACATGTAATATCAATAGATAATTTCATAAAGATGTAATGCATAATGTCGGACATCATAACCACATATTTAAGGCCTCGTACCAAGACTACAAATAACAATTGGTCAATGCCTTGTGCCAAGACACTAGTTTGTCTCACGAGACCTACCGATGCATCGAGGAGCTATAGTGGGATCCACCCATCACTTACTAAGTCCAATGAATTCCTCATATAAAAAGGTTGAAACATAACATAAAAATTCATATTAAAACTATCATACGAAATGTTAATACTTTAATCATAAACCATGAAAGGTATAAAAATAGCACATCCACAGTCAATCATAACTCATTCAATACAATATAGAATATTGTATTATAATAAATCAACCTCATTCAAGAATAAAATACTATGAAGGAAATTGACATAGATGAAAATAATCAGCAAAAATATTTGAGATAAATATCCTCTTTTTCTTGAAAACATTTCAAAGTTACACTATTTATCAAAAAATTCATTTAAAAGTGATTTTTGAATCAAAGTGTCCCATATAACCTTGAAACTTTTTAAAGTAATTTTAATTTCAAAACATTCATGTCCATATAAATAAATCCTTAAAACCATTTTTAAAACATGGACATTAATGAGAATGATTTAGAAGAATAAATCTTCAAAACATTTAAAGTGATATTTTAGTTAGAGTTCCTAACCAAATGAGAGACACTTGAATACAGATAAATGAATGTCATAATTTTGTGTTACAAATATAAATACACTCAATATTATTGGATATTAAGTGTAAATCAATTATAGGGCATTCAAACATATTCATGTAAAAACAACACCAATGACTTGGATGTTTACCTCAATGAATGGAAATTGAGTTATGATTACTCTTATCAAGTTCATATCAATGAATTGAGAATTTATCAATGGAGTGATTATGTGTATCAAAAGTAAATACAAACAAAGGTAAGTGTAAATTACTATATAAATAAATAAATAGTGATTTCACACATAATCTTGGAGTAAAATATTTAATAAAGTTTGCGTAAAACCCATTAAGTGGAAATCAAAATTAGAAATTCCTTTACCGATTTGGTATTTTACGGAACATACAACCCATGAAAGAAGTATCATACAATGAAAAAGTAAATACCCATATATTAAAGTATATTACACAAATAACATAGTCATTAGTAGTGCATACACCACACAAAAGGAAATAGTGACACATATTGCATGAATCTCACAGGAATAAAAAGTGAGATGAAAACCCCTTACCTTGTACTTTTCCTTTGTAGATAGTAGGTTAACCTCCTGTATAATGTTGAGATCATTTTTATTAAATTATAAAAGAACCAAATACCAAAATATGATATCATATATGATCTTATAATATTGATTTGTTAATAATATTTCAGTAGTATCATTGTTTTGGGTGTTAACTGATTTGTTTTCCTTTATATTTTTTGTTAAATAATTCATGTTTGATATGGATAGGATGTATTTGATTTATATCCAGAATGATATTAAGTTCCTAAAATTTATTTTTAATCATAAAATGAAAATTATTCATGAATGGTTACAATGGGGAATTAATTTCATCGCGTTTGTGGAGACGGTAATCTGTACGTACGCACGAGTGATAATACAATTCTATTGATGGTGAAATAGTATTTAATTGGATGGTATGTAATATAAAAATAATCATTAAAAAAATTATTTATTCTTTGCATCAATTATACTCATTATTTTACCCATCAAAATGATGAAGTGTTTAATAAAAAACTACACCACGACGTGGAGACGGTAAGCCGTACGTACGTATGTATGGTGAATTTGTCATTCATAAGATGGATAGAATAATGAATATGGATTTACCAAATTTATAATAACATAACAGTATGTAGAGAGTACTGGAGTTATTATTTTGGCATGGAAACAAAAAAAGGGGACGTGGAAGAAGAAAAGAACTTTGAAAGAGGTGATAAAATTATAACCTCTACTTCGGGTGCTTCCTTTTGATTTGATCAAAAGAGATCCTTAGGTTGGATTCTGATAAAAGTAAAGCCTATAGGTTGAAGTTAGCATAGTTGGTTGGATATTTGACCAGGGTTTGGTCAATAGAAATGTCATTGGATGTGTGAGTTTGAGATAAGGGGAAATACCCTTTTAAAAGAGAGGTGAGGGTCACTTTACGAAAAGCTTGAAATATTATTTTATTATACAATCATATTCGGTTTATAATGGATCCAAAAAGATTTATTTATATGATAAGGTGGGGATGGGTTGAAAGCCTCTCAACCAATAGGTTATATACATGTTTAGGTCACCATATTAACCTTATCTTTTAAATTTAACTCTTAGTTAAATAGTTTTACTTTTACCATGTATTATTGTGTCATTATAAGAAATGGTTAATAAAGTTACTATAAAAAGACAACAGAACCCCAAGTCGTTCATTACATAAATATATAACCTTATCTAGGTCCTTTGATTTAACCATATATTATTAGGAATATTATATCAATTAATAATATAGTATTTTTTTTAAAAATCATTTATGTCAATTTTCACAATATTTAGTATTTGGTTTTTTTAAAATTCATTACTTTATCACTTCAAAAAAAATTATTTAATCAACCCTAACATTTCATATTAACCAATAATTTTTTTTTAATACATCCAAAGTCTCAATTTACAATTATTTTTAAATTTATAATATCAATTATTTTTATATTTCAATAATAAGGTAATTAGTGCATCATCATTGTGTCATAAATAAATTTATTTATTTAATGGATAAAATTTATAAATAAAATATTATTATTTAGGAAATATGTTATCTTTATAAAGAAAATTTATAGTCTAATTTATCTTATGTATAACCCATTATTAAAACTGGTTTTGTTATTAATCTTTGAATTTAATACTTTTAATGTAACGCCCCGACCCCAGTTACCCAGAGTCGGTGCATTAATACATAACATTGGAATGATAACAAAAGATCAAGTCTCGAAAGACCGATTAGTTTAGTAGCCTTGGAAACACTATATATATTCATAAGTCTTACATTACATCATAATGTGAAAAAAACTACAACACATCCTGTCTTCATATCCCCTCATATATTCCCTGCAGGTCATTCATAAAATACTTCTTCACATCATAGGAAAAATTGAAAAATTGAAAGGGGTGAGCTCAGATGCTCAGTAAGGATAACAATATATCAGAAACTTTAATAAATAAGCATAAACATTTAAGGCAATTTATAACAAAAACAAAATCCATTTAAACATTAACTTCAGCATTAAATGGAAAAAATAAAATGAAATAATTCCACTTACTTATTCATAAGGATATTCTACTAGTCGAATAATCACATGCAATATCAATAACCACTTTCATAATGATGGAATGCATAATGCCAGACTATCATAACCACATAGTCAAGGCCTTGTTCCAAGACTACAAATAAGATTTTTTCAAGGCCTTGTTCCAAGAAACTAGTTTGTCTCATGAGACCTATCGATGCATCTAAGAGCTATAGTGGGCTTTACCCATCACTTATTAAGTCCAATGCATTCCTCATATGAACAGGTTTAAACATAAAATAATCATTAATATTAAAAATAGAATACAAAATGTCAATAATTTCTCCATAAACCATGAATGGTATAAAAATAACACATCCACAAATAAACATATCACAAAAACTTCAATACGATATGGACATTTTGTATCATAATAAATCAACGTCAAATAAACTTAAAATCCATCAAAGGATATTAAAATAGATTAAATCAAAACTATTTGATAGAAATGTATCTTTTTTTTTTGAAATCATTTAAAAGTCACACAATTATAAAGGAATTAATATAAAAGATTTTTTTGAATCAAAGTGTCCCATACCACATTTAAACTTTTGAAAATAATTATCATTTGAAAACATTCATGTCCATATAAATAAATCCATAAAATCATTTTGAAAATATGGACATTAATTAAAATGATTTAGAAATAAAAATCTTTAAAACATTTAAAATTATGAACATGATATATAGTACCTTTCAAATATCCTTAAAATATTCATTTTAAAATTATTTTTATGAAAAATAGACATGGATGATAAAAATTTCCTAGTAAATACTTACACATAAACAATCTCGGATAACAATAAGATTGAGAAATTAACTCTCACCAATTTGGTAACTTATAGAACATACACCCCATGAAATAGGTACCATACAATGAATATGTAAATACACATAAATTAAAGGGTATTACAAAAAGAATACAATTATGGGCAGTACATACACCACACAAAAGGAAATAGTGGAAATATGGCTTGAATCACACTGGAATAAGGAGTGAGATGAAAACCCATTACCTTGTACTTTTCCTTGGTTGAGGGTAGGTTTTCCAACTTTATAATGTTGAAATAATTTTTATTAAATTATAAAAGAATCAGATACATTAATATGATATCATATATGATCTTTTCACATTTCTTTGTTAATAATATCTTAGTATTATCATCGTTTCGGGTGTTAACGGATTCGTTTTCCTTTATTTTATTTATTAGGTGAGCCATATTTGTTAAGGATGGGATTTATATTATTAATATACATAATTAAATCAAGTCCTTAAATATTATTTTTAATCATCAAATGATAATTATACTTCAATGGATATGATGGGGAATGAATCTCATTCCGTTCGTGGAGACGGTAGTCCGTACGTACGCACATGCGACGATATCAGTCTTTTGATATTAAAATAATATATAATTGGATGTTATATCATATATAAAGAATAATTATCAAGTTATATTTATTATTGACATTAATTTCACATCATTATTATATGCATCCAAATAATAATGTATTGAATAACAATTACACCACGACGTGGAGACGGTATGTCGTACGTACGCACGTATGGTGACATGACATTCAAAGGATGGATAGAATAATGAATATGGGTGTACTATATTTATAATAACATCACAGTATATATAAGATACTGTAGTTATTATTTTAGAATTGAAACAACAAATAAAGAAGAAGTTGAAGAAGAAAGAAACTTGAAAAAGGGTGGTGAAAACATTACCTCTTCTTTGGGTTCTTCCTTTTGATTTGATCCAAAGGGCTCTTTAGGTTGAATTTATGATTAAAGGAAGGCCTCTAGGATTAAGGGAGTATAGTTGAGAGGGTATTTGGGCAGAGTTTGGCCGATAAAAAAGGCTTTGAAGGTGTGAAAAATTGGATATAAGTGGTGTCCTTTTATAAGGGGGAGGAGGGGCTCTTTAGGAAAAACTTAAATTATTAATTTATAATAAATTCATATTTGGTTTATAATGGATCCAAAGTGGATTATTCAAATTTTAAGGTGGTTATGGGTCTAAATCCTTTCAACCAATAGATTTTATACAGGTTTGGGTCATTATATTAACCTTATCTTTTAGTTTTAACTCTTAGTTAATTTGTTTGACATTTACCATGTCACTTAGTAGTTTTATATTATATAGTTAATAAATATACTATATACATACAAGATACGCCCAAGTTGTCCATTAATGATAGAAATATCATGATATAAGTCCTTTTACCGAACCTTATATTTTTAGGAATATAATATCAATTAATAATTAAATATTTGTTTTAAAAACTCATTTATGTCAATTTTGACAATATTTAATAATTGATTTTTGTTAAAGTCTTAAAAACTTTATTAATTAAAATAAAATTCATTTAATCAATATTAACATGTTATATTAACCAATAAAAGTCTTTTATGAAATCAAAACTTTCAAATTATATTTATTTTAACATTTATAATACTAATTATTTGATTATTTCATTAATAAGGAAAATACTTCATCATTATTGTGTCATAAATAAACTTAATTATTAAATGTCTAAAAATTATAAATAAAATACCATTATGTTGGAAATATTTTTATATTTATTATTAATATTTATAGTTGAAAATATAACATATATAACCCTATGTAAAAATTGGTTTTTTAAAAGATATATGCTAATGTCATTTTTGTATTTTGTTTAACATAATTAATATAAAGTGTCTTTATCACAGACAAGTGGCTCCATGGGGTCCCAAAATCTACCCAAAGATGCCCATGGTCGGACATGTTTCAACCAATAGGTTTAGGATACATTTCAGGGTAAATTAATATTATTATAATATTATTTGTTTACCCTTATATACAGGATTTACCCTTTAACCAAGGTAAATAAAATATTTACCGAAGTAATTATTCAAAATGTCTAAAAATAAGAGTTACCTATTTTCAAAATTTGGACATCCTGATTCCAAATATTGAATCCATTTTTCCAAATCCAAAACATATAAGTGGAAGAAATTAATTTAAAATTAATTCCCATTGTCGAAACAAAAAGCGTGTTTTTAACAAATAATAAATATCAAAAGATTGAGACTTTCTTATGTCCAGTTTAAATATGAAATTATGTCCAATGAAAAAAATTGGATTAAATGGTAAAATTATAATCTAATTATACTTTAAAATCACAAAAATTCATAATTTATCACTATTAATTATTTCGATTAAAAAAGTTGTTTTTAAATAAAATTTAGTAATTTTCACTATTCATCAAAATATGAAAGTTATTAGAAAAGTACCAAAATTTCACCCTAAGATAATTTTGATATTACGAATGAAAAAATGAAGTCTATTTTACCAAATTCAAAACATACAAGTTTCATTTATTAATTTAAAATTAATTCCCGCTATTAAAACCAAAAGGCGTATTTTTAAGAAATAATAACTATCAAAAGTTTGACACTTGTTTATGTCCAATTTCAAAGTGAAATTACTTAAAATGACCCCCATTGAATTAAATGGTAAAAATATAATATATTTATACTTCCATACCATTAAAATTTATAATTTAACAATATAAATTATTTTGATTAAAAAAGTTTTTTTCAGTTAAAATATAGTATTTTTCAATATTCCCCCAAATATGAAAGTTATCAGAAAAACACCAAAACGTTATTGAAACTAAATTATTATGTCCCGATTCTACAGAAAAGTTTATTTTTTTCAAATTGAATATATAAAAGTTTCAAATATTTTATTTAAAAATGCTTCTCCATTAAAAGGCGGTAAAATTGCATTTTTTGAAAAATACTTCTTTTATCTGAAAAAAATGTATTTGTTCTTACATTATGTCTAAGAAACTCATAATATGGATTATAAAATTAAAGGATTCTATAAAGTTCAAAATTCATTTAATACTATTCATAACCTCTTTTGAACGGCTTTTTTGGTAAGTCATGGTGTGCTAGAACTCGGTGTTGCGTGTAGTGAAAGTTATTGAATTACTTTGAAAAAATAACATATTATGAAATCTTGGGGTGTTACATTTAACTCTTCTTTAAATAAAATAATAATAAATGTCCTAATATAATCCAAGTGGACCAAAAAGATCATATTTTATTCCTAAGGTTTATTTTGTTCGAAATACACTTATCCAATAGAATTAGGACAAGTGTTAGGGAAATTATAATACCATTTTTACCTTTAATTTCCCTATTTACTTTTAACTGGGGTAAATAAAATTCAAAAGTTTCTATTCACCAAAAATTATTTTCATCCTATTGAAGCACAATTTACATAATAAGGTCAACCATTTCTCTCATATTTTTGAAATTCAGTTCACAGAAGTGATAAAATTATGTTTTATGCAAATTTGCAAATGTGCCTAAAAGGTGAGTAAAAGACGGTAAAAAGTTCAACAAAATTTTATATATCTAATATTACTAAAAAATGAATTCAATTAATTACATTGGACAAATATAGGTATTATTTATCTATTTAGACTTTAAAATAAATTTAAATTATAAATAATTATATAAATTAAAAGTCTCCTTTAAACAATAACGCCGTGTTTTTTACTATTCATCAAAAATTAAACGTTTTTAGAAAAATACGAAAAATTTACCCAAAGATAATTTTGATATTCCAAATTAAAAAATTATTTCTATTTTACCAAATTCAAAACATAGAAGTTGTATTGATTAATTTAAAAAAATATTCTTGTTGTCAAAACCAGAAAATGGGTTTTTGAGAAGTAAAAATAATCAAAAGATTGATATGTGTTTATATCCAATTTAAATGTAAAATTACATAAAAAGACCACAATTGGATTACTTGATAAAAATATAATATAACTATATTTCAAAACCATTCAAATGTTTAATTTAACACTATAAATTATTTTTATTAAAAAAGTTGTTTTCAATTAAAATTTAGTATTTTTCAGTATTCATCAAAATATGAAAGTTATCAGAAAAGAACCAAATATTTATCCAAACAACATTTTTTTGTCCCGCTTCTAAATAAGAAGTTTATTTTTTCCAATTTAATATATAAAAGTATTAAATATTAGATTTAAAAAGGGTTCTCCATTAAAAGGCTGTAAAATTGAATTTTTTAAAAAATACTTATTTTATCCAAAAAAATTGAATTTGTTCATATATTATGTTCACGAAAAACATAATATGGATGTTAAAATTATATTGATAATATAAAATTCAAATTTTGGTTGTAACTATTCATAACCAGTTTCTAAACAGTTAGTTTGATAGGTTGTGGTGTGCTTGAACTCAGTGTTGCGTACTTTGGACGTTATCGTATTATTCAAAGAGAAATGTATCATGGATGCTTGGGGTGTTAAATTATTCCCTCCTAAAATAAATTGAGTCCACGCAATTTAAAATTGTACTTCGGAAATAAAAGGTAAAACAATAGAAGATACCTTTGTGGACAACTCTCATCGGAAATAGGGTTAATAAAATTTAGTCTTAATAAGAGGGAAAGGGAAATGAAAAAGCCACCACCAAATTAGGATTTTGGATAGGAGAACATTGGTGTAAATTAGAATTAGAGGTAAAATGTAAATATTTATAGGGAATAATTGAGTTCATCAATCACACACAAGTGAATGGAAAATCGAGGGTCTCAAAGCCATAAACCTATGATGATTTAAAATATCGTCAGTTCAAAAAAACATAAGGTATTTGGATAAAACATTTTTGGTTTTAAGATTCTTTCTTTAAAGTTTAAGAATTATTTTATTTAGGTAATAAGAAAAATAATAATTGACAATTAGAGTTCCATCCTTAAACTAATTTCTACCCCAAACTCATCTTTCACTCAAAAAGACAAGTATTCAATATGACTTGGTCACACCTAAAGTGCTAGAATATACTTCTAGAGAATCACATAATCCACAAAATATGAACTTTATATTCCCCTTGTCTTTATACATTAATCAAAACCAAAATGGTTAGTATAAGATGAGATGATCCCTAAAAATGATAATCCTTTATAGAAAAAAATACTACTCTTAATCTCCAAAATTAAACAAACAATACCCAAAGTTCAACAAAATACCATTCAAAAAAACAATTGTCCTTAAAATTCTTCAAAATATTCCATACTATGTTTGAAACCCAAAATTTAGAATGATTTGATCCCATACTCTTCCATGATAAATCTTAACAATTATCTCCAAATAACATATACTACTATTAAATTCACATACTTAAAAGTAATTAACCTAATCACATATTCTCTATGATATGTTAATAATTTTTCATAAATAACCCAAATATCTATAAGTCCACAAAAAAAACATACATTCCTACAAAATAAAAATCCATCATTACTCCTCAAATTAAATCCCATAGTATTCTATTTTCCTTAGGCATATAGTGTTCCCAAAAGAGCAAATGTCTTCCAAAATAAAATTTATTTCTTAATTGCCAAATTATTTTCATATACTAAGGATAAATAATAAGTTCCTAAAATCAACATATTCTTGATCCAAAAAATCATTTAACTATAAAGAATTAGTCATACTAACCAGGTACTTCATGAAGTCCAGTGGTTGGTGACAAATCCCAGTCGCACTTTGGTTGTGGGTTTGATTCCAGCAGCTTTTCCTGACACAACGGGTTGTCACACTGTCTGCATGTTGTCCTTTTTCAAAAACTATATAATTTTATAACATTCCCAAAAATGAGATAAATTCCACAAAAAATAACCATAACATATTTTAACCACAAATTTTATCTCATGCCTTTCATTTTCTTCCCAAAAATTAATAACATGTAATTGACTCAAATTCAAGGATCATATAAACCCAAATGGTTATTTATAACTATATCCATAAAATAAAAGATAATTCTTTCTCAAATATCATTTTCACATAACAAACTGTAGGGTTACACATACAAGAGAAAAGTATTCTAAATTAATCCCATAAACAAAGAGAATTAATACTTTTAAACATTTCTCCATCCATTTATTTCCACATAGTTCATAAATTAGAGGTTATCCTATAGAATAGGACAATGACTTGGCTAATTCCTAGGTCCCCTACATTTACAATAAATTACTGTAAGTGGATTCTTAGGATCGTTTATTTTTTCATAGTACTCTTCATTTTTCCTTGGAAATTATTTACTTTATGTCATTCTTTCCCACACATAAAGAATTTCTTTGTTCCATTGAGACACTTTCCTGGGTATCTCCTTTTACATTTCCTGCATGATGGAAAATGATCTTTCTTTTCTCCATGGTCTCCACTGCTGGAGTCATTATCATTCGTTTCCTTTCTCTTCTTTTTTGAGTTTGGGAGTTGGTTAATGTATATGTTGTTGATCATAATTTTGGAAAATTGATTCAGTATGAACATGATATCTTTTACACATATCAACATACCATTTCTTTGCTCATTTCCACCACCATGCCCACCTTTTACATCATTTTCAATATAACTACGAATTATTTGGAATCCATCTATTGATTAAAACCAGAAAGCAGAGTGTGAGTAACAATATTCATAAAATCATTTAGAGAATATCATAACACATTATTTTCAATCTAAAACACCATAGTATTAATCAAGGTTATTTATTCTGATCTTATATTAAAATCCTTCAAATCAGTTTGTAAAGAAAATGTGAATTATCCTAATCAAATCCCCAAGGAGTGTCGTAACCAAGAGTGCAGCAAGGCCCATTTTATTGTACTAGGATACCCTGGGTCAAGCCCAAAACTCCTTGTCGGAGTTTTCACTCCTAGGTACATCTGTTCTAGTGCCGCCTCTACCTGTTCATATACAGGCAGGGATGTATTGCATTGAAAATAAACAAAATCTCTACATTACCGAAATTATAGTATGTTCTTCTATACTAATCCTCCAAGTTTATCTTAGGGTAATGTTCTCTAAACAATGTCTTTATAAGTCTATCTTCCAAGGTTTGTACTAAACTTCCTCTGATACTAACTATAACGCCCCTACCCTAGTTACCCAGAGTCGATGCATTATTACATAACATTGGCATGATCACAAGATATCGAGTCTCAAAATACTGATTAGTTTAGTATCCTTGGAAGTACTAGATACATACATAATTTTTACATTACATCATAAAAAACAACAACAATGTCTCCCCTTTTAACACACTCATATACCTTATCCTATCCCTACAAATCAAGCATAATATACTTCTTCGCATCCTGGGAAAAAGAAAACATAAGAAATGGGTGATCTCAGATGCTCAGTAAGGATACAAATATAGAAGAAACTATCATAAATACACATAAACATTCATGACAATGCATAAGACTAAAACACAAGCCTTTTAAACTTAAACTTTACCATAATAAGGAAAAGATAAATAAAATATTGACATTAATTTATTCACATGGATATTATACTAGTTGAATAATAACATGTAATATCAATAGTAAATTTCATAATTATGGAATGCATAATGTCGGATATCATGACCACATAGTCAAGGCCTCGTTCCAAGACTACAAATAAGATTATGTTAAGGCCTTGTGCTAAGACACTAGTTTGTCTCATAATAATTACCGACGCATCGGGGAACTATAGCAGGATCCACCTGTCACTTCCTAAGTCCAATGAATTTCTCATATGAAAAGGTTGAATCATAACATAAATATGTGTATTAAAACCAGCGTACGAAATGTTAATAATTTAACCATAAACCATGAATGGTATAAAAATAGCACATCCACCGTCAATAATAACTCATTCATTACAATATAGATGATTGTATTATAATAAATCAACCACAATCAAGAATAAAATACCATGAAGGATATTGATATAGATGAAAATAATCAGCAAAACTATTTGAGAGAAATATCCCCTTTTCTTGAAAACACTTAAAAGTCGTACTATATATCAAAAAAATCGTTTAAAAGATATTTTTGAATCAAAGTTTCCCATACCAGTTTGAAATTTTTTAAATGAATTTTAATTTTTAAAACATTCATGTCCATATAAATAAATCCTTAAATCCATTTTTAAAACATGAACATTAAAGAAAATGATTTAAAATAATGAATCTTTAAAACATTTAAAGTGATATTTTAGTTAGAGTTCCTAAAAAAATAAGAGAAGCCTGAATACAGATAATTTAGGTAATAAAAACTTTTTAATATCATGATAATAAATGGATTCATGATATACTATATCAAAGTACAATATGTACTCCATATAAAAGAGAATTGGATCATAACAACAAATAAGACTCAATGGAATGTAAATTGAGATGAAATCCCTTATAAAGAATGTATCCTTAGGTTAAGGATAAATCAATGACATAGTTATATGTGAAAAATATAAATGCACTCAATATGATTGGATATCCAATGTAAATCAATCAAAGTACATTCACACATATTCTTGTAAAAACAACACCAATTGCTTGGATGTTTAACTAAATGAATGGAAATTTAGTTAAGATTACTCTTATCAAGTTCATATCAATGACTTGAGAATTTATCGATGGAATGATTATGTAGAGTAATTAAAAACCTAGTTTAATGGTCTGATGATAAATAATAAATATTTAATATTATTTTAATTAAATAATATTTAATTTAATTAATGAGTGTTTCACATGTCAATAAATAATAGTAATATTATTATAGACATGGGGTTTCAGAGGTTTAAGAAAAATAATAACAGAACATGTGAATTTATTATTTTCTAACCCTAGCGGTATTTAAACCCAATTATATTATTTCTAAAAGTGGGTTGTCATTTTTATTTTGTGCATAATAAAATCGAGAGATAATTCTCTCGAACCCTAAAGAGATTCATCTCCAAGAATTCTCTCACGAACAGAGAGAAATCCTCCTCCACCGCCACTCAAGATTCTAGAGAGATCAAATATAATCATTGTTTAAGCAATTATTGGGGTGATCAATGGTGAACCACGCAAGCATTAAGATCTACTTAGTTATCTGATAGTGATTCTTATGGTTTTGTTCAGATGTTTACAGAACCTGTGTAGATCATCACTAGAGGGAATATACTATTGATTCCTATAATGCTTAAAAGATATAACCTAGGGACATTTTAAGGTCCATCAATGAAGAAATAATTCATTGTAAGTTAATTATTTAATTGTTTAAAATAATTATAAATAATATGAGATTATCCTACTTCTTGGTTTTGGCATTCAATCATAAATTAATATTTGATTTAATTTCATTGATCATGGAATGTATCATCCTGTAAATCTTATATTAATCATCGGATATGAAAAAATTATGATTTTCTCATGCCCCATATTGTTTTTCCACTGCACCAAGAACCATAAAGTGGTATCAAAGAAGTCACATAATAATTTATAATTATTTAAAGATGATTGATAAATTTGTGAATTTCCTGCTATTTTTCAATCCCATTTTAATTTTCATTTAACATAAATCATTAAATCTACTCTTATTCTTATTTTTCTTGTTAATATAATCAAAATTATTAATTTTGTGAATGAAAAACATTCAAAGAACTCATCTGGAAATGCCAAGGATTCTGGTTGGCTAACAGAAGAGTACATTCCATGTATCACATTGGTACGTGTTGTATACGTCCATTCGATGTCGAAGAATTAATTAAGAATAAATTCAAGATATGTAATTTTGTTACACATGTGTTGTATTCAAATACACTTCATGTTTACTAGGCTAGGTTGACACATGGAAAGATGGACTACACAACATGTAACATCCATACAGGACATGTAGTCCTTTAGTCAAATATGGGCTATGTATTCTCTTACAAAACGTACAAGACTAGTGAATATGTATCTTAGAGACCACACACCAAGTATCCCATGTACACACCAAGTACTCTATTATTTTTTTGGTATAATTATACGCTGAATCCCAAGGCCTTTGATGTATATAGATAGTAATTACATGCTATGTATATCTATTTTACACACTATATATATTAGAAAATTACAAAGTATTACAAAATAATTTATTATACTTCCTAAACCTTATAAACATGGGTTCTGTGTGGTTATTAAGTTGATAGTATGTGTTATGTAACATGTTATATATATGTGTGTGTGTTTGTGTGTGTGTGTGTCTTTTAAATATCCAATTAATTTTTATGTAATGTTTGAAAATGCATATCATTTATAATTCATAACACAGTCATTACTCAATCCATATTGAAACATAACATTCTATGTAAATACAATGAGTTCTCTGTGGACATTAATTTTATATTACATTCCAGGAAATTGTGTCTTAATTCATGTATGCCACATGTCACATGAGTAAATAGTATATGAATATTATGCACATTGGGTAGCTTGTATGGGCACTCACCATGTCACATCCAAAGTAAAAAAAAATTCACAGGTAATTTTGAATTATTTAATTTAATTTTTTTTAAATTATGATGTCAGAGAATCTCAAGAAAAATCATATGTTAATTTACATAAAATAATTGATTAATTATAGAAGATAATAAATTCATTCGAGCATGACTTATCTTAAATAATTACAGTTAGAATAGAATTCTATTTTATTAAATGTGTAAATCATTGAATGTATATAGAGGATCATGAGAATTGACTAGAACTTTAAATGTGATTGGTTTATTTTTATTTATTATTAAATAAAATAGATGGATTGGGTGTCATCCCTCCTCTCTTTATGTAAGGTCCTACAAGCCCATGGTTTCTTTTATATATACCCATAACCAATCCTTTGGTCCCCCTCATATACATGTGAGTAAAATAATACATAATGGATGGAGATACCAAGTTAGTAGAAGTATTTCAAGTTTCCAGGTAAGATGAAACCAATCCAAGATAGATAAATTGGTGGACAAGTGGAAATTTTCGTCATTAACTATTTCATGGTTCAAGGTCTTTTCGCCTAGGTTGATGGATAGTTTATCATTCGCTATATAAAATAACCAATTGTAAAGGATAATGATCATACCACATTATTATTCTATTTATTTTAAGTACATGGTTAATTTAATTATGGATTTTTAGTCATCGTCGTATGAATTAATGAATTAACGAGCAAGAAAGATATAACTAAAATAAATCAGATTATGACCAAACGTTATCTAAGAGATGGTTAATCACTTAATTAAATCTATTTTATATTAAAATCATGTAATAAAGATAAAAATGGTAAATTTATGAATAAAGATTAAAAATCCCTCAATAAAATAATTTAATTCGATATGGCCTTCCACTATTTAAGTTAAAGTTGAACCACAATTCAAAGACCTTGACCTACCAAAGTTAGGGTTCTTTTAATTATTAGGGAATTATAACTTGATGTTTTGTATGGTCATAACATAGTTCACATCAAGAGTTAACTTCAAAAGTATAAATTAGTGTAACTAAGAGGAAACATTTAAGGAAATCCAATTTAAGGATTTTATGATAGGGGAGTCCACTTAATGGATTAAGGAACTATGAGTTAATACAGTTGTGATTTGGAATTCCTCCCTAAAACCCTTCAAATTTCTTGTCTGGAAAATGTTAGGGTGATGAGAAGGGGATTTTTTATCATTTTCACTAGAAGTAGGACATTCTGAATCCAATGGTGAGGCCTATTGGGTTTTGATAAAATAGTTGAAGATTAATGAATATAATATAATATTTATTTATCTTACATTTATTTTATAAAGTACTAAAATTATGATAATATAATTTGTAAAAATGATGATAAAAATGAATTCAAACATATCTTTGTAATCTATACTTGATAATGATAACCTTCACACTAGTACAAATTTCTATGTGTATCAAAGTTGTTTATTTGTTATCATATACCATGAAAGAAAATTGTATGAGCTGGAAGAACATATTCCCAAAGCACTGGGTAAATGGGATAGTGAGGAAGAGCTATCTCTCTATTAGAAACATTTTAATGATTCCACTTATGTTCAGGTTTTCATGATATCATCCATGACCAATGATCTTCTTAATCAACATTAGGACATGGATGTGTATAACATGATATTTCACCTTCAGGATCTCTATCAAGAGAAGGCAAGAAAATAGATATATGAGATCTCCAATTCACAACCAGTATTAGAGAGTTAGTGTCTTTTATGCCTCGTGATGTTAAACTTATTGGAAACATTTAAAGCTTATACATTTTATGGATTAAATTCCCATATGTTTTACGCACAAATATCATACTTTTCTCCCTAAAAATTTTTCACTTCGATTTAATTTTAATTTATAACATGATAAATAATGAAAAGAGTCTTTCAAAACTTCTTACTCTAATTTTTTAAGAGAACAAGGAAATGGGGTATGAAAAAACTACATTCCTTATGGTAAATATAAAAATTAAGAACAAGGAAAATGATCCCATGACTCATAACTAGTCAAAATCTCCAGTGCATTGTCCTTCCAAGAAGATGAAGATTCATAAGTAGGTAAATTTAAAGGAAGGAGTATGTTTTTCCTGTGGAAAGTAATTTCATTGGAAGAGGAACTACACCTAGAAACAAGGGAAAGTAAAAGGTGGGTTTTCTGTCAACTATAATATTTTAATATCTATGCATTAGGTATTAAATACAACTTTTGGTGCTCACATATTTATCTAAATGAAGGAACCAAGTAGATTTTAAAATATTTCCAAATGAGATATGGATTTATGAGATGCCAATGGTGTGAGGTTGGCTGGTCTAGTCAATAGAGACTTCCACCTTTCATTGCCAACAATAATGATATTGGTTTTAAGAGGTTGTTATTGTGTACCTAATTTTTCCAAGAACATAATTTATATAACGTTTCTTTATATAGATGGTTTTATTTTCATATTTGTAAATAAAATTTGATTATTTTATAAAGTAAACATATGTTAGGGTTTGGAACATTTAAATAATATACTTTCTGTATTCAATTTAAAAAACCAAGTACTTCCAATTTCATCACCATCTTAGTCATGTAAACAAGAGGCATTTGAAAAATATATTTCAAGATGTTTATTTATAATCTTTTGAGATAAACCCAGATGAAATATTCCATGTGTGTTTGCAAGAAAAAATGACCATAACATCATTTGGGGGATGTGGTGAAAGGACCATAGAATTTCTAGAATCAGTACATAATGATGTGTGAGGACCATTTCTAGTAGAAGATAGAGGTGGGTATTATTAATTCATAATTTTTACTAATGAATTGGGTAGATAAATCTATGTCTACTTGATGAGGTATAAGTCCAAGTCCTTTAATAAATTCAATGATTCAAGAACGAATTATAGAATCAAATTTGAAAGAATGTGAATATTTGATCAGATAAAAGTTTTGAATATCTTAACCAATAGTTTATTAAATTTCAATGGGGTTTTTGTATTATATCTCAACTCACTCCACCTTTCACACTACAGTGTAATGGAGTTAGTGAAAGGAGGAATTGTACCTTTCTAGACAATGTAATTTCTAGGATGAGTCATTTAAATCTTACATTATCCTTTTGTAGATATAAATTGAAAATTGTGGCACACACACTAAAATGAGTACTAACTGAATCTGTAAATGGAATTATTATCAATATATGGAGAAGAAAGAGACCCATTTTATCACATACACGTGCATGGGGTTTCAAGGAATTTTATATGGACTTATCAAGAAATAAACTAGAACCCTAGACCATAAAGTATATTTTTGTAGGGTCTCCTAAGGAAACAAATGGATACTACCTATACAAAACCTTAGACATGAAAGTTATTGTTTCTAGAAATGTTGTCTTCCTTGATAGGGACCTCATACTCAAGAATTATAGTGGGAGAAGGATTGACTTTGATTATTTTGATGCTCAAGATACACAACAGTTAGTACATTAATAGATTCCCAATGTCCCCATGGAATAATTTATTCATAAAACACAAGTACTTTATAGAATCAACATATGGGAAGAAAAAAAGATAGATATTCTTTTCTAGTCACAAAATATAGTTACTCCATATTGGTTGAAAATAATGATCCTATATTTTTAAAATAGGTAGTATAGAGCTCAAAAGATGTGATATGGTAAGATTCCATGAATTCTAAAATGGATTCCTTGTATAAGAACCAAGTTTGGATTCTGGTCGATCCTCCAGTTGATATAAATACTATTGGGTTCAAATGTGTATTCAATAGAAAAATATACATGAAGTGTAAATTCAGTACCTATAAATCAAGGATAGTGTCTAAAGGGTTTAAATAGTGTCCGCGCATTGACTAAGATGTACCCTTTTTCTATTTTCCACGTTTAAATCCATCAGAATTATGATTTCTATAGAAACATAACATGACTATGAAATTTTTAAGATAGATGAAAAAACATATTTACATAATTATAAACTTTATAAATATGTACATATGAAACCACTAAAAGGGTTTGTGACTCCAGGTGATGTCAGGATAATATGAATGTTGTAAAGAACCATTTATGGATTGAATCAGGAATCAAAGTCAAGGAACATTTGATTATATGAAGCTATAGATTTTTTTGGTTTCATTAAGAATGAATGTGAGCCATTTGTTTACAAGAATTTTTTTGGGAATATATTTGTTATACTAGGAGTATATATTGATTACATGTTAATTATTGGAAATGAAATACCAGTCATATAGTCTGTTAAGGACATGTTAAACTAGTCTATCTCTATGAAGAACTTAAGTGAAGCAGCATACATTCTCTGAATCAAGATCATTCGTGATAGATCCAAGAGGCTGGTTGGACTATGTCAAATTATATACATTAGTCAAATACTAAAGAAATTTAGTACGTAATAATAAAATAAGGGATTGGTTCCATTTTCACATGGTATACATCCTTCCAAGAAAATTTATCCTCATAAACAACATGTGAAACATATAATGAGTAATATCCCATATACTTCAATCATAGTATCAATAATTTATGTCATTTTATGTACTAGATTTTATGTTTCCTACACATTGAGCATGGTAGGAAGATATCAAGCTGATCTAGGTGAACAAAACTAGTATATTTTCAAGTATATTTTTAAGTATCTAAGAATAACAAAGGATATTATCCAGATGTATAGAGGATACGAAGAGAAAGTATTCATAGTTTATAATGATTATAGTTCTATGATATATAATAATGATCTAGATTTGTAGTTTGGATATATTTTAAGTCTTAATATAGGGTCTTTGAGCTGGAGTATTTTCAAGCATCCAGTTGTGTTCGATTCTATAGTAGAGTCAGAGTACATATCGGCTTCTAATACAGCCAAGGAATTATATTATATGTGAAGATTTGTCTATGATATTGATGTGGTAACTTGAATTAAAGACCCAATCACAATGTATTGTGATAATACTAGAATAATGACTCTTGAAAAAGATCTCAGGTCACACCAATGAACAAATAATATACTCTCATAGTATCACATCTTTAGAGATTTTTCTTAGAGGGGTGAAGTTAAAGTAAGTACAATTTCCATGGAAGAAAATTTGTTTGAATCATTTACAAAATCATTATCTCAGTAGAAGCATGAGTATCATGTGAGAGTTAGAAGATAAAAGGTTATTGGTAGTTAGCTCTAGTGTAAGTGGGAGTATGTTGAAGTTAGTTCCCTAGAACCAATTCTATGTAATTTTTTATTACATGTATTCATAGTTTTGAATATTAATAAAATCCTTATCACATCATGATTTTTATTATACATAACATAGCATGTGATAATATCCTGTGAATTCTTTCACACTAAAATGTAAAATCAGTTCCCTGCTATTATGATAACCTGGAAGCTTCATGACAGTATTCTTAAATATATGATCTACAACTAGAAGAAATAATTTGAGGGACAACATTATATTGGAAATCAGGGGTATATACTCATTATAATTTGAGGAACCTTCTCATATTGTATGCCCTTAGTAATTTCTAGTTTACAATATTATGATAATGAGAACCTCCAGTAAGAAATCCCCATTTATATGTGTCGTTGGATGTTTCTATCAGAACATGTGTGTATTGGTCCTTATATTTAAATATTATTATTAATGGATATTTTGAGTCACATACATTTATGTATTAATTAAAATCATGATGAAAAATGTTCATGAAAAATTAAGATATGTTGAGTTTATCACAAATAATTATTCATTAATGAATACTATGAGAAATGATTTGTTCCTTATTTTCATTAATAGAAGTTTATATCTCAGACCATTCTATAGAAATGTTATATCCAAAATAAATCCATGTCCATGGTGTTATATAATAAAGTTCAATTTCTAAAAACTCAAAGAAAGAGTAATCGAGCACATAGGTTGATGGAACCAGAATTACATACTTGATTAGATGTATCATGATAAAGAGATTACATTACATGTTAAGATTTTATATGAATCTTTATGTCATTAATACATTAACTTCTTTATCTATGGGTTCCTTAGAATGTTTCTAGATGTTAACCATGGAACTCGAGGAATACCATGTCAATCACGAGGTATCTTATTTTGGAGTCATGTATTTTGAGGATTTCCTCAAGAATCCCATGTTTAACATGAGGCAGGTCACGAGTATAACTTCTTGCATAGATGAAGTGGACTGATCAGAATGCCTAGTGGAGGGGGTAAAAGGTGGATAGATCCTTTTTAGGGAACACCTAGAAGGTTTTTTGGATAGATGGATCATAATTCCTCTTGAGGTGGACCATTGGTGGTTCATATCATAAATAGAATGTTTCACACCGTGAAGTCTACTCTGGACGCCATTGAGGGTGGATCAGAGCAGTGTGCACCCATGACGGAGGCACCAATGTTTACCATTGGGTAGTATTCAACCTCATAGAGGCATCCTGCGTACATTATTTAAGAGACAGAGATAAAAACACACATAGATCGATGGGTGGTGTGGGGATTACAAACTGAGACTTACCTTCACAATAGGATTTCTCTTGGTTGGATTATGTTGGATTGTTTGGGGCTTAATCATGTGATATGCCCATATACCGCTTGTAAGAGTGTTGATGGATGGGTCTTCGGTGTAGTAATGGACCATATGGATGTCATGAGCCCACTGGGAAGTGGCATCTTGGATAAAATCAGGATTGATTG
Source organism: Viscum album (assembly GCA_963277665.1). NCBI lineage: Eukaryota > Viridiplantae > Streptophyta > Magnoliopsida > Santalales > Viscaceae > Viscum > Viscum album. Next base: position 977,883,995 of record OY728153.1, on the reverse strand, counting down.
TGGGTGGATTGGGTGAAATGGATGGAATGGATGGAATGTTTGGGATGTTGTTATTGAACCTCAAGGATGTTTTCTACAAATCCCAGTTAGTTGGAAATCAAATTATATGTAGTTATGAAAGGGTAATTATGAATTATGCCTAAGTTGGTAGAATAATATAATTGGAGCATATGGTTGGGGCTTACACATGGAAGCTTCCCATGGATCATGATTGGGGATTATACCTAAGGAGGACGCCCATTGGATGGGACATGTCAGTGCTTATGTGTAGGAATGGCCTAGATGATGGAGATGAAGACTGGGGATTACTCCATGAGGGATTCCTAACTCAGTTGGGTGGATTCCATGGTCACTACTAACCGCTAAACCCAAGTGATTTATGCTAGGTGTGAGAAACAAGGGGAAGAAACAAACTTGATGATTGTTTTGTGAAAAAGAATCTACGAGAGATGGTGTGTGGATTATGCATGTGTGTTTCCCATGGAGGGCATATTTACATGTGAGCAGGATCACATTCCATTTGAGGAATATCTCACTCCCAAAGAGATGATTGGGCATGGAAAATTCCCTAGTTAGTGCACCCCATGCACCTTTCATGGGGTGAGTCTACAGTTTAACATCTTGTGATGAGGATGATGGTGCTAAGAATTTTTATGTCCTACAACACAGACAGAGGGGACCCACTCATTACCAATTGGGCATACATAACTGATGCACATAAACCCATGGGGGAGGGAAGGAATTAGTAAATCCAAGAAGTGTGGGTGTGGAGGATTGGTGATAGTGGTTTCAATGTTAGCATAGTTGTGCCGAAAAGAAAAATGCATTAGTTTACCTATGACGAAAATAAAGAGGTAGGGCACTGGAATAGAGGACGCCTCATGAGATACCAAGAAATCACTATGTACAGGTCTGGAGGGTTTCATGTAGGAGGTTCTCATAAAGAAGAGGGCCTCATTGAGAGGGACTTAGAGAAGCTCAAAAGCTTCACGAATAACAGGGGGGCCACAAAGAAAATGGATTTGCAATGCAAGGTGACCCTATTTTGGTATGAAGTCAAGAGATTGAAAAGGAGGGATTTGTGAAGGGTGAGTGCTCCATGAATTCTCAAGTACACAGAAGGGCCTTCCTCTTCCATTAATGGCATAGGGATTCATGAAAGGAATCGGCATATTTAGAGGGTGTATTTAGGAATAAGGGAATGGAGGTTTCCTAAAGCTCTATTACCTTGGATGATCCATTGTTCGGGTGGGTTTGTAGTTCCTGAGACCATTGAGATTTTGGAGATCGTAATTTGAAAGGTCAGAGTATTCATCTCTTTGAGGTGGGGTGAGCTGTATATTTATAGGAAATTGGAGTCATGATTCTCGGAGATGCACCATGAAGATAAATTAGTCTCCCTGAAGGGTCTTGGCTTCATTATACTCACAATTTCATTCATAAAATTAATAATCATGGTTGTGTGGAGTGTCAGAGTCATGTTAATTTCATCTAGGCCTCGTGCGATTGTGATGGTGGAGGGATCTCTTTCAAGGGGATTCTCAAGTCAGACCCATTTGCAGGATTTTGGGTCCGTTTGAGCTTGGATTCAATCCAGAATGTCCATGAACCCCTCATCCTATCTCGAGGAATTAATTTTGGTGCGAACAAATCCCCCCCCCAATGGGAGGTAATAGTAAAGGAGGGTCAGATTCTTAGAGAGAATCACCAAAAAACTGATAAACTAATCTATCGCTCATGAAGATCCATCGACAGGATGTCCCGTGATAGTCGAGGGTGCGAGATGAGATATGAATCTAAATGCCTGTATATAGCATTGGGGCCCCTCATTCATATCAAAATATTGTGAATACTTTATTGAGATCTATTTTTGAAAATAAAATTCACCCCGCGAACGCATCTCTATGAACTTAATTCCTCAAACCTTTGCTCTATTAGTGATCTCTAAAAAATTGGGCATTGTAAGCCATTACTGCTTAGTAAATCACCCTGAGTACACTAATGCTTCACAATCTAGTGCTCCTAAAACAACCTTCATGAATGGTCTCCTTGACTAGAATTAGAAATCCACCTATGTTTGGGATCTTATGGCCTGTAAAAAAGCTTCTCGATAGTTTATTGAGGATGTTTTCCAAAGGTAAGAAATGGTGAAATATTTCATGATTAGAGAGTATGTTTGGATACAGTCAGATCATGAATCGCTGCTTGAAATTTGGTCAGAATTGCAGAAGAACTATCCCCTGTGAAAGAGACTACCATTGAATGGATTCGATATGAAAGATGATTTATTCATCATGCCGATGGGTAGAGATGAACTGGCTTACTGGTTCAGGGGTCCATCAGGATAGTACCAGTGGCACAGGGCTACTGACGACCACACCTGGAAAGATCACATGGATATCACAGTGGAATGTCTCTATAAATACCTTAACAACATTGATGGGAGACCACTGTAGAATGATTTATCTTGACCAAAAAAACCAAAAAGTCCTTAAATAAGTGTTAGGAAACACGAAAAAATGATGGACCAATTCTTGGGACCTATGCTAGGGTGGAAACTTCACAGAGGAATGGTCATGGGACTACAATGTATACATATCTTATGCTGTGTTTGGGAAATATTTTTGAACATTCCCTTATGCTTCATCTAAAATCTTCAACTAAAATCTGTTTCATCAAGGAGGATCTTGTTCAAGGGACCCCTATTGATCGGGAAGGAGACACAGTAACAGGTGAAGAGGAATAACCCTCGGAATCTATATATGGGGCAAAATTCGTTGCAGGCCCAAGTGGATCTAAGGGGTCCAGGGAGGCCAACTCAAAAATCCATAGATGCCTCAATCATATATGGGGGCCACATCCTGGTATTCTAATGATGAAAACCCGGGAGGATGATCTTCCACCACTTGGCTTCCATAAGTTCTCACCTTACGAAACTACATCTATTGTTGCCTAATAAGGTTGACTGGTCCATTTTATGTCCAAATAGTGATGGGAGTAGAGGCATTATGTTATTATACATGGTTAGAGTGTCTATAAACCCTTTTCCCATAGAGGTTATAGGCCCTGAAAATCCATCCATGTGAGTTGACTAGCCCATGGCCTTTGAATCAGTTGTGACTACTAGTGGTGCCATTGGCAGAGCGGGGCATGAAGCTGACAGGGAAAACCTTATTGAGGTGGGATCAAGTGATAATGACCAACCACATGACATGGATCCCAACCCATATGACATGGTTCTAGAGGAGGATCCTTATGTGTAACTTCTAGCTATATTTACAAAGTATGAGAATGTGTATCCTAAGCATATGGATGAGTTTGATTTTGATACACTTGAGGAAAATTGAATCGTTTGGAACCAATCAGAGAAGTTCATTAATATTTTCATTGATCAAACTCCAGAACAATAATGTATAAACCATATGGGGTCACTTAACCTATGGTTTTATAGTGTGTAAGCTAGAGGGGAGGATGCCTGATGTCTTCATATGATAATTCATGACTACCTTGCCGAGAAGATTCTAGGAAGTAGTTGAGATCTAGACGTCTCTTGAAATCAGGATAAATCTATTAGTACCTGGAAGTTATATGAATTTAACCTGGAGATTCAAAACGTGGAATATAAAATGGATGAGTGTTCCTCCTTTATTTCGAATCAATCAAGTCTTTTTATCCAACTGAGGGCTTATCTTGAAGTGGATAAGGAGCAGATAAGACAGGAATCGTGCCAAGTGTCTAATATCTGAGATGAGTGGGACTAGGAATAGATTATGTAAGATGTGCATCACCCATAAGAATATTAAGAGGAAAGGGAGATTTGGAAGAAACAACATATTTTGGAGGCTGCACGGCAAAGATCAGCCGAGTTGAATTGCTCAATCCTAAGAACATAACTGTATAGGAACTTTGTCCAGGACTTCATGCGAGGCTCCAACATGTGGATGTCCCTTATTGTATCTGTCTATTTTTTATTTGAAACATCATGATATTGGTAACATTATTACACAACAACCATACTTGTGAAACAAAAAGAGAACAATACCTAAGCTCACATGGGTCAAACCCGGTGTGAGAATCAAGGGGTGATCACATAGTTGTTCACTTCATGTGAGAGTGGTGGATAATCATCAAACAATTGGGGTCTTCTATTATTTATTGACCACCAAGAGAGTTCAAGGTGAGAGAGTTCATGGCTGGAGAATAGGGATTTATGAGCATCCAACCTTATTTTCCCAATTTCTGCTAGTGCACAAATTGGATAATGCTAAGGGTTTCGTAGTCGAACTGATCAAAGTGGAATGAAGAATGTGAATCACGATACCCAAAATTCGGAACACAAGTATGATGGAATGGTGGTACATGATAAACGCTAACCATGTTAGAAACATAGTATTCATATTGTTGTCATGAAATGGGGATATACAATGAGGGTCAATCAATGACCATATTTGAAAACCCATAACCTAACTCGAAATGTCATTTGAAGTCTTCAAGAACATTGGAACAAGTGGGGAGGTTAGCTGAAGCGGCATAACCAGGCCATTAGGGGGTTTCTTCAGACATCGAATATGATCAGGATCAAGATGGTGGGGCACACAAGGCATGGGAGTTGAGTGTTGGAATGTTTGAATGGATTATAACACTCTTGGAATTACACCATTGTGTCTTAGAGCACATTGGTGTAGGAGTATTGGTCGGAACAAAGATCAACCCCATCATCTAGGTAGGACCTCTTAGGTGAGGTCCTTGGATGCCTTGTAGTTTTACGTCATGAAAATGAGGATGATGAAAACATAGTTTAACATTATATGGTGAGGATGATACATGAAACATTTTAATTTCATGTGATCATGATGTGTCCCACACTTTAATGTCATGTTACCAGGACATTGCACATAGTTTAGAGTCATATTGCATGAACCCTGGCCAACAGTTTAAGGTCAGTTCACACTAACCATATAGATTTCTATTCCTAGTGCAATTATGTGGAACAGAGGAAATAAACCCAACATGAATTATCCAAAAGAGTTTTTTGTACCACATAAGAGTTGGAATCAGATGGAAAGGAGGCACATGTGATATGGAAAAAGGAAATTTCCATAGTGAGGCTCTTAGTTTTAGGTTATAGTGTTTGGATATAAAAGGGATGAGAAGTAAGTAAGGGCTGACCATTGACTATGTTCAAAACATGGGGACCATTACCATACCAATAAAAAATAGGTGACCAAATGTGAGGTCAACCATTGAAAAAGTTCGAAACACATTATCTTCCATTTTTTACCGACAATCCATTCGGGAATTGTCCCAAAACAGGAGGGGATCCAAAAGTGGCATAAGACCATCACCATTAGGGTCTTCATCTGGATATGAAAGATGGTGGAAACCAAGATCCAGAATAAATTGAAATATGTAAGGGAGTATACCACCCATGTCATGTAAGTGATTTAAATTTGTGTTGCTCCAACTATAGAGGTTGTAAATATTTTAAGGTCATAATTCTTGGACCATGACACTAACATTCTTGTAGGATCGAAATAATGATGTAGATGATCAATATACAAGAGGGGGTGAATTGTATAATTTAAAAATTCCTTTGGAACATTTAAAGTTAATAGAAAACTTTCTTAAAGAATGTTTCTTAACCTTAAGGAAATCTTTTTCTTAAGGTTATCTTTTAAAATTAAGAAAACATAGTTTAACAAAGTTAAACAAACATTCACAAAACCTCTTAAATAATCCTTTTCTTAAACTTTACAATTTTAAGATAAAATATTAATAAATATTTTAGTAAATGAAAGATTCTACCTTAAAGTGAATAGAATCATTAATTTAATCAGACTAATGGAATTACAAATTATAAGAAAGTTATACTTTATAACTTTTACAAAGTTAAGATTGCAGAGGAATTAAAACAACTTGAAATAGAAAACAAGTAAAAATAAGATTCTTTTATCTCGAAGAGAAGGGTATCCAACAACCTTGGATAAGGGTTACTTGATTTACACTTTCAAGAAATTTTGTCTTACCCAAACCCAGGTAAGCCCTCAATCTGAAGATCGGTATCTGTTTTGTTATCCCTACAAGCCCTCGATTTAGAAGGAAACCAGAACATGTGTCTTCCAAACCCATAATCCCATGATCATCATGATCGGAGTCTGCACAAAGAATGGCTAAACAAGTTTTTCATGCCTGAACAAGTTGTTCACAACATCTGCATGAAGCACTGAGAGTTGTACGAGCCTCACTCTCTAGAAATAACTTCACAAACTTTGTTCGCTTTTCAATTCACTGTTCATCATAGAAGTTTTCTATGTTACTTTTCTTAGTCAAATGAACTTGTATTTATAGGAAAAACTTCCCAATGGTTGGATCCACTCCAACGGTCAAATTTTCCTTAAATTTCGAAGGGACCTGGACATGTGTCAAACAAATAATAGTCAGTTTGTAACAAATTGTACGACATTGTTTCAAGTATAAGAAACAATGTTTTGTTTAAGATAAATTTTAAGTATAAGAAAACTTAGAATCCAATAATATTGGAACAATACATTAAACAACTCTAAAATTATCAAGAAAAAGGATTCTTAAGAAAACGTAAATAGGATTGTGAAAACAATATCACATTTGTATCGGGATTGGTATCATGAAAAGGAATGACATTTGTACAAGATTCAGAATCATAAAATGAAATGACATTTGTACTAGATTCGGAATCATACAACTGAATGACTTTTGTACTAAATTCATAATCATAAAACTGAATGACTTTTTTACTAGGTTTAGAATCATAAAACTGAATGACTTTTGTACCGAATTCAGAATCATAAAACTGAATGAATTTTGTACTGGATTCAGAATCATAAAACAGAATGACTTTATATAAGTATAAAAGAATGGTAATTCTTTAAGTATAACGGAATGAGAATTCTATAAGTATAACAGAATGAGAATTATTTAAGTATAACAGAATGATAATTCTGTAAGTATAGCGGAATGACAAAACTATAAGTAAAACAGAATGACAAATTCAGAACTTAAGAAAAAAAAGTCATAACTTAAGAAAAAGTGTTTGTGATTTTCAAGACATAAGACCATAAAGAATGGGGAAGTCATAAGATAACCTTATTGACTCCAAAATATCCCCCTTTTTGGAAATTGCAAACAACTTTTCTAAGGAAGAATATAATGACTTTGATAAAACAGTAAGAAAAAACTTATCTCCCCCATTGAATGAGATTTAGGATGAATACGACTAACTCCCCCTTAGGTTATGTTTCCCAAGGTTCGTATTCTAGATCTTTAGAATATGGTTTTCTTCCTTAAGGAAAAAACTCCCCCTTAGATACACATCTCTTCTTAAGAAAACTCCCCCTTAATAGATTCTCCCTCTATGGAGTATTCATTAAATTATTCCCATAAATAAATTCTCCCACATTGTGATTTTCAAAAAGGAATGGAGAATTATAAGATGTACTTGTAAGGGTTACGGGAACATAAATACGAAAAAAAAGCAGAATATGCAAGAAAAATCTTAAGAAAATTTTTGAAAATAAATTTTAGATTACAACAAAACATCAGAATGAAAAAAATCGTTCATCCTTATTCTGCTCCGACATAATTTTCTTTATCAATGCTTTGAGTTTCTTGACTTCTTTATGATCTTATTGAAGCTTATTCAATAAGATCTCTTGATCTTGATTCTTCTTTTCTAATGAAAAGAACATTTATTTTTGAGAACCTACATTTTCTCTAAAACGGCCCTGACTTCCTTTTCACTACTTACAGATCGGGCACCAGAATTGAGTTGACTAACCTTCTCAGCGATTGATGCCTTGACCATATTGAACACAGTTTCACAAGTATTGAAAGATCCATTTGTTGAATCCATGAAGTCACTAAACTTTCTGAGCTCTTCATTGATGGTTTTGGTGCGGTTAAATACTTTCTTAAAATTCACCATTTGAGCTTAGTAATCAATAAAAATATTACTGAAGTCTTCTTCTTTCTTGAAAACCATGTCTATAATCATATTGGTTGATTCCGTCTTTTGATTCAGGGTTTCTTGCATCATTTGACTCTAGGAATCTATATTTGCAAGAACTTAAATGGTGTGGACCAACTTTCTTAATGATATCTAGAAAAATTCATGTTCAATAGATTATGAGGATTTGGAACCTAAAATATCTTTTCCTTTCTCAACTCCTCTTGGAGTTAAATAAGTTGGTTTCTCTATTCTCTTAGAAGACTTCTGAGGTTTCTTCTTATCAGAAGAGGTAACCAAAACACTTTTTCCTTTGATAGGATTTCGAAAAGGGGATTGTTCATCGGATACTTGGATAACATTAATATCATCATGTTCATATTCTTCCCTTTCAAACTCATGATGTTGAGATCCTTCTTTTCTTTCTTCTTCCTGAATTTCTTCCTCTTCCCTACCTTGTTGATCAACCTCTTCTTTCTCTTCTTTTTCCATTTCAATTCCAACTAGTTCTTCATCTAATTCTTCGTCAAATTCTTCTTCAACTACCTCTTCAACTTGTTCTTTAGAAATGGATTTAGACACTGAACTCAGAGGAGTTCCAATGTAATATTCCACTTCCATTAAAACATCAACATAATATTGTTGAGTAATCTAATCTTCTATTTCTTGAAAAAGTTATAATAAAGATATAACTTTCTTGGATTTCTGGATTTTTGGAGTGACAGTTTGCTTATTTTGAACAACTTGAGGTTCGATTACTTCTTGAGATTTCTTTTCTATAGCTTTTAGTAAGGACTGACACACTTGAGCTTCCAAGGATTTCTTCTTCAAGATTTTCTGCTTCTTTTCTTTATCAAAATTTTCAGATTACTTGATTTCTAAGGCCTTGGCCTCTGCAGGGTTTAGGACAAAGGAAGGTTATCCTTCCTTTCTGGTAGCTTCCATTTCTCTCCACTTTTCAACTATTGCATCAGAATAATATTTTGTTTTCTTTGCAGGAGGAGATGCTGATAACAGGACATCAGGAACTGGTACTGGAAAGCCTGGTTCTTCATGTTTCCTTTTCTTGGGTACTGATTTTTAAGATTATGGAACATCACCTTTGTTCTGGACAACCATATCTTCAAAAGTTTTAGATTCTTGTATAAACTCTACCATCATTCTCATTAGAGTGTCATCACTAAGCAAAAAAATCTTGAAAGGCTTTGAGGCTGATCGGCATGGTACATTTAGTTGCTGAAGGCACATAACAATTATACTAGAGATATTTTCCAGATACATAAGAATCTGATACCTAATAGTTCCTCCTTTTATTGCCTAGATGGTGAGAAATATGAACTTAACCAAGTTGATCTTCCTTATGTTCAAAAGAAAATCTAAAAGAAATATATCACATATATTTAGAGAGTCCTTGTCTCCTTTTTCTTAGAATAAGAAATCCTTGCATCCAGAGAGTTACCATCATATGATTTGTTGTAATATTTGTAATCTTTTGATTATTAACATACTTAAGACCAAGATAATCCAAATCCTTGACTTTTTCAAAAGAACCTTCCTTCTTGTGATGTTTTTGAGAGCATATAATAACTTCCCCTTCATATTATTTGTTGATAACATTTGCTACCTTCTTATAGGGAACTGTATAAGTCTTATCATAACATTTGAAATTAAAAAATTCATTGCCATCCTTTTAAAATAATGTAACATATTCGTAGAATAGAATAACCAGATCAGGGAAAATCAGATCCTAACTTTTCTCCTTAGCCACACAAACACTTCCCCAACTGTTAGTTCTTATCACCTTAGAGATAAGAGATTCACATTTTTCAATGAATTTAGGGCATACTAACCTTTCCCTAAAGATTGACCAATCCTTTATTTCCTTGGTAATTGACAACTGTTCTACTGAGGATTCAGGAGACATTCAGGATAAAAGAGACCAAGAAATCAGAATGAAGGCTTTTATGGAAATAGAACTTCAGCACAGAGATCAGTAAAGATGGTGTGGCACTCATAAACAAGGAACCCCTTATATAGACATAGCTATTACCTTTCAAATTTCATAGGATAATAAAATAGATGAAAAATAATCTGATCTGATCTAACGGTTGAGGATGATTATAGGAAATATGAATTCTGATCTTCTGAAGTAAGGTAAACCAGAATTGAAAATTTTGAAATACCAACAATTGAAACTTAAAGTAATAAAATATAGGGTAAGAAAATAAAGGGTAAGAAAATGTACCTTTTGGAATACTCTAAATAATTTATCTGTATTATAAGAGTTATCTTGGAAGATTTATATTCTGGGATTTTAATTCTAGAAATGTCAATTCAGGAATTTTCAACTCCAAATTTTCAATTCTGAAATTTTAAATTCCAAAAATTTTAATTCCAAAATATTCAATTCTGAAATTTCCAATAGTATTAAAATTTTTAAATAAATAATATTTTCTTATAAAAAGAGAAATAAATCGAGAAAAAATATGTACTCCCCATGAAATAAGGAGTAACTTAAAGTTAGAATATGATTTAATCAAGAAGTAGATATGAATGATAACATTACAGAGATCATTCCTAGATTCATTTTCATGTATTCAAATCTATCATAAGGTAATGGCTTTGTAAAAATATCAGCAAGTTGTTCTTGCATTTTGATGAATTTAAGAATAATATCTCCTTTAAATGTGTTGTCCCTAAGAAAGTGATGTCTAATATCTATGTTCTTTACATAGGAGTGATGTGCAGGGTTTTTACTTAGATAAATGGCACTTGTGTTATCAAACATTATTTGAGTCTTGGTAAAACTCATACCACGGTCTGTGAGTGTGTGTTGCATCCACAACACTTGATCACAACTAATTCTAACTACTACATATTCAGCTTCAGCACTGGTAAGTGCTACAGAATGTTGTTTCTTGCAAGACCAAGAAACTAAGTAATCTCCTAAGAAATGACAAGTTCTAGATGTACTCTTCATATCCATTTTAGAACCACAAAAGTCAACATCTGAATAACTTTTAAGTTCAAAAGCATTTCGAGAAGAATAAAATAGACCCAAATCAAAAGTTTCCTTTTAAAACTGAAAAATTATTTTTATGGCCTTTAAATGGGATTATTTGAAATTTTCATGGTATCTTGCACATAAGCATACCGAAAAAATTAAGTCAGGTTGACTAGTTGTTAAGAAAAGTAAACTTCCTATCATTCCTCTATAAGATGTTTGATCCACGTATTTCCTTGCTTAATCAATATCAAGAGTATTAGAGGTTCTAATAGGAATACTTATACTCTTAGTATTGTTATACCAAAATTTATTAAAAAGATATTTGATATACTTATGTTGAGATATGTAAGTTCCTTTTTGTTTTTGAGAAATTTGAAAACCTAGGAAAAAAGTTAACTCACCCATCATACTCATCTCAAACTAATATTTCATAAGATTCACAAAGGAATTGGTTAAGGATTGCTGAGTTGATCTGATGATGATGTCATCAACATAAATTTAAACAATCAAAACATCTTTAGAGACTTTCTTAATAAAAAGGTTTGGGTTGGCAGTTCCCTTAACATTTTAATTTTCAAGCAAAAATCCTGAAAGTCTATCATACCAAGCTCTAGGGGATTTTTTAAGTCCATATAAATCTTTGGTAAGTTTATAAACATGATTGGGATATTTTTTATCTTCAAAACCAGAGGGTTGATCTAAATAGACCTTCTCTTTTACATAATCATTGGGGAAATCACACTTCACATCCATTTGGAAAAGTTTGAAGTAAAAGAATGCTACAAAGGATAAAATAATATGGATAGATTCAAGTTTTTCTATAGGAGCATAGGTTTCTTCATAGTCTATGCCTTCTTGTGGATTATAGCATTTAGCAACTAATCTTGATTTTTTCTGACAATAATTCCATTTTCAATGCATTTAATTCTAAAAACCCATTTTAGTACAACATCATAAGTTTTATTTGGTTTTTCAACCAAGGTCCAAACCTGATTCCTTAAAAATTTGTTGAGTTTATCTTGCATAGCCTTTATCCAATCTTCATCACCCATTTTTTCTTCATGAGTCTTTGGTTCAAATTAGGGAATAAAATCAACATCTTCAACTTCATTTTTTTAAAAACTTCTAGTTCTTACTGGTTGATTAACATCACCAATGATATTATCACTGGGATGATTTCTAAGTAACAACTAATTTGGGTTTTGAAAAGATTGATCATCAACATAGGGTATAAAATCTTCAGGGGTAACTATTTCAGAAATATTTTTTTGAACAAATTTCTTATCTAAAATGTCTTCTATCAAAGTTTGGTGATCGGTTTTAAAAAATATTTCAGAAATAAGTTTATGTTATTTTAAACAAAAAGATCAGTTTCATCAAATTTAACATGTTCCGTTTCTTCCATAGTATGAGTGTTTTTATTAAAAACTCTATATGACTTAGATTTAGTAGAGTAGCTTAAGAAAATCCCATCATCAAATTTGGGTTCAAACTTGTGTAAGTTATCTTTAGTATTCAAGATGAATACTTTGCAACCAAAAACTGTGAAGTAAGAAATCATAAGGTGTTTTATTAAGAAAGTGTCTAATTAAAACTCAATTTATATTATAATAGGAAGTACTTTTAGCTTCATTCCAAAAATGTTTAGCTATATAATATTCCCTCAACATGGTTCTAGTTATGTATTAATGATTTCGATTTCTTATTTCAACAACACCATTCTGTTCAGGTGTCCTTGGAGCTGAAAAGATATGATTAATACCTTTTCTACATCAAAAAGTTTCAAAATCAAAATTTTGAAATTCTCCTCCATGATCACTATGAATAGTTATCAATGGTAGGTTTTTCTTGTTTTTAACTTGAGCTCTAAATTTTTTAAAAAAGTAAAAGACTTCAGATTTCATTGAAAGAAAATATACCCAAGTAAATATAGTGTGGTCATTAACTAATACAGACACATAGTATTTGCCTCAAATACTTCAAGTTTTTGTTGGAACAAATAAGTCCATGTGTACTAACTATAAGGCATTAGAAGTTGTAACTTCACTTATAGACTTAAATCTAGATTTATTTTTCTTTCCATATTGACAAGGATCATAGACTTTTGAAGAATCAAACCTAAGATCCGGTATATCCTTAACAAGTTCTTTCTTAGAAAGTTTATTAAGATTCCTTAAGTTACAGTGTCCTAGTCTTCTATTCCAAATCCAATATTGATCTTCTATTGCACTTAGTCAAGGCAGATCTTGACTTCTAAGGTCTTCTAGGTTTAAGGTGTACACATTCTCATTCTGACGGGAAGAGAGGATAAACTCATCCTTATAATTGTGAACTACGCATTTATCATTTCTAAAATTCACAAGTTAACCTTAATCACATAATTTTCTTGTGCTAATGAGGTTGTGCTTAAGGCCTGTTACAAAAATAACATTTGAAATAATAGATTTACCAAAAATAATGATGTTACCTATACCGAAAATTTATCCTTGAGGGTTATCTCCAAAGGTTACTTTTCCACCTTTAGTCTTTAAAAACTTTTTGAAATAGTCTTTATTACTATTCATGTACTGGGAACATCCACTATCCATTTACCATAAGTTGTTGGAACTTCCTTTATTATCCTGAATGAGAAATAGGTAGGTATTCGGAATCCAAACTTTCTTGGATATACAATTGTTAGATAATAAAATTTTGGGTATCCACATTTGTTTAGAAAGTCAAGCTTTATGAAACCCAAGGTATTGAACTTTATTTAAACAAAATTTCTTCTTCCAATACCCACCACTTTTACATTTAGTGAAAAAAGTAGCTCTTGGAGGAAAAAAATAATTGTTTCTAAAAACTATTTTTTCATTAGAATAACCTAATCCTTGATTATTACCATGAGGTTGGATTTGTGAGTACATCTTATCAAAAATAATTTCCCATAAGTAAAATTTGCATGAAGTTTCTTCAAGGAAAATATTTCATATTTTAGTCTCAAGACTAAATTCTTATCCTCAAGAATAATAGACTTAGAGTTAACTTTTTCCTCTAAAACATATTTTTTGAAAAACAGATTATTAAGATCATTAGAAATCTTATTCTTCTCAGAATTAACCTCCTCAATTATCTTAGAAAGATTTTCTAAAAGATCATATTTATTATGAAGATCTTTGGTAAGATCTGAAATTTCTTTTGTTAAAATAAATTCTCCAGCATTTTCTTTTTCAAGTTTCTTATAAACATTACAATTTATCATCTCTAGCAACTTAGAAAATCTCTAAGCTTCTTCATAGGAAGGTAAATCATTATTGTTATCTGATGAAGTAGATTCTTCATATGAAGAAAAATCTTTATTGGGAAAATTTTCACTCAAAGACATATTAGTAAAGGATTCAGCAGTTTGTACCTTATCCATAAGATAATCATTCTGAAATGGAGCTTGAGCTATTAAACCAATATTCTTTTGCTCAGAATATTCATATTCTGAAGAATCATCAGAAGAATCTCCACCACTGGCACTCCAAGTGTCATTGGCTTTTAAGACTTTATTATGCTTTGATCTGTAGAACTTTTTCATGTTTCTCTCAGAATTCCTATCTTTCTTGTCTCTTTTCTTAAGTAAGGGACAATCAGGTCTGATATGACTGGTTCTTCTACATTCATAGCTGTCACTTCTTCATCTTTATTATCTTTTCCATATTTCATCTTGTATCTATATTGATGGTTTTTCTACCCAAAAATCTTGTTCATTCTCTAACCAAGATTGGCTAACTCATTTTCTGAAGCTTCACTTTCACTAGATTCAGAATGAATAACAACCTTCTAAGATTTAGATCATCTAACTCTCTCAATAGTATTGTCTTTCATATGATTTGAAGTAGTTGTAAAATCAACACTTCAATTTCCATTCTTCTTCTTTATATTATCATCATTTCTCTTCATTCTTGTTTCATGTTGAAGAAGGGTTCCAAACAGCTCATCAAGAGAAATCTGAGTAACTTTTCTATTTTCATCTATAGTTGTCCTCTTGGATTCCCATTCATTAGGCATGATGTCTATGATCTTGTCTACAAGAGCTTCATCATCTAAACCTTTTTCACCCATTGATAGTAAGTTTTTGAAAATATTCATGAATCTTTGTTGTACCTTACATATGGGTTCACCATAAGGGAAACAGAAACCATGATACTCATCTCTGAGCATAACTCTTCTAGTTTCAATGACTTTAGAAGTTCCAAAGTGAGTTACTTCAAGCTTCTTCCAAATACTATTAGCAGCTTCATAGGATGAAATTTTGCTATATATATTTCTAGTCATGGAACAAAGCAAAGTATTTCATACCTTAAAGTTCAGCAGGTATTCCACCTTTTCTGGATTAGTAAAATTTCAAAGTTTCTTATCAGGAATCATATAATATCTAGTTAACATAATGTAATTGTCTACACCTGTGTTTATCATAAATTTTTTCATTCTTTCTCTCCAGTACACATTGTCATTTCCATCAAATATTGGTGGTTTAGTAGGATTTAGATTATCTAAAGATCCAACATAAATTCCTTCCATACTAAAAAAAAATATTTCCACAAAAGTAGTTATAAGTAAAATTTTATAAAAAATGAAGACATTAAAAAAACAAGAAAACTTGAGCAAGAAAACCTATATGTGGATATAATTATTTCAAAGACCTCATCAGATATTAATTGTAGGATCGAAATAATGATGTAGATACTCAATATACAAGAGGGGTGAATTTTATACATTAAAAATTCCTTTGGAACCTTTAAAGTTAATAGAAAACTTTTGTAAAGAATGTTTCTTAACCTTAAGGAAATCTGTTTCTTAAGTTTATCTTTTAAAATTAAGAAAACCTAGTTTAAAAAAGTTAAACAAACATTCACACAACCTCTTAAAGAAAAATTTTATTAAACTTTACAATATTAAGATAAAAACTTACGAAATATTTTCTTAAAATAAAGATTCTACCTTAAGGCGTATAGAATTTGTAATATAATCAGAGTAAAGGAATTAGAAAGTATAAGAAAGTTATACTTTCTAACATTAACAAGGTTAAGATTATAGTAGAATTAAAACAACTTCAAATAGAAAACAAGTAACAATAAGATTATTCTATCCCAAAGAGAAGGGTATCGAATAACCTTGGATAAGGGTTCCTTGATTTATACTTTCAAGAAAGTATGTCTTACCCAAACCCAGGTAAGCCCTCAATCCGAAGATCGGTAGTTGTCTTGATATCCCCTCAAGCCCTCAATTTAGAAGGAAATCAAAACCTCTATCTTCCAAACCCAAAATCCCACAATAATCATGATCAGAGTATAAAAAAAGCAAGTCTGAAAAAGTTGTTTATGCCTAAAAAAGTTGCTCAAGACATCTGCATGAAGCACAGAGAGTTGTAAGAGGCTCTCTCTCTAGAAATCACTTCACAAACTTTGGTCACTTTTCAATTCACTGTTCATCATCGAAGTTTCCTCTGTTACTTTTCCCATTCAAATGAACTTTTATTTATTGGAAAAACTTCCAAATGGTTAGCTCCACTCCAACAGTCATATTTTTCTTAAATTTCAGAGGGACCTAGACACGTGTCAAACAAACAATGGTTAGTTTGTAACATATTGTGCAAAATCATTTCAAGTATAAGAAATAATGTTAAGTTTAAGATAAATGTTAAGTATAAGAAAACTTACAATCCGATAATATTGGAACAATTCATTAAACAACTATAACATTATCAAGAAAAGGGATTCTTTTGAAAATTTAAATCGGATTGTGAAAATGGTATCACATTTGTACCAAAATTAGTATCATGAAAAGGAATGACATTTGTACCATATTCAAAATTATAAAACGGAATGACATTTGTACTAGATTTGGAATCATAAAACTGAATGAATTTTGTACAGGATTCAGAATCATAAAACCGAATGAATTTTGAACCGAATTCGGAATCATAAAACTGAATGAATTTTATACTAAATTTAGAATCATAAAACTGAATGACTTTTTTACTGGATTCAGAATCATAAAACAGAATGACTTGTCTATAAGTATAATGGATTGATAATTCTGTAAGTATAACAGAATGAGAATTATTTAAGTATAACAGAATGAGAATTCTGTAAGAATAACGAAATGAGAATTCTGTAAGTATAATGGAATGAAAAAACTATAATTAAAATGGAATGACGAATTCGGAACATAAGAAAAAAATTAAGAACTTAAGCAAAAGTGTTTTTGATTTTCAAAACATAAGACCATAAATAATGGAGAAGTCATAAGATAACCTTATTGACTAAACAATCTCCCCCTTTTTGGAAAGCACAAACAACTTTTCTAAAGAATAATATATAGACTATGATAAACAGGTACGAATAAACTTATCTCCCCATTTGAATGAGATTTAGGATGAATACGACTAACTACCCTTAGATGTATAGACCAATAAAGGATCAGAGTGTGATATGGGAAGTTAATTGAGAACGAAAATCAATCCCAAGATTTCCAGATAGTTTAAGGTCATATTATGAATACTGTTATAAAGGATAAGGGGTCAAAAGTCTTAAGAAGCCTGCAATTGGTCCCAAAGATGAAGTTTTAGGGCATCGCTACATATCCCATGAGAATGGGAATTAAGCCTCACGTAGTTCTTAAATGCAGCACAGTAGAAGACCAACACTGGAAAGACAAAATCCTCTCTGGTGAGGAGAATTGAAGAATCCCATGATTATCATGGGGAATCCTGAACTTTCTTAGAGTATGATTATAGTTTAACACCATGTATCAAGGTATAAAGTTTTTTGTTTTAAGGTCATAGAATTCGGACCATTGAGAAAGGCATTCCAAGTGGATATGTATCATGTGGAATTGTAACTAAGCTGATGAGAATAAGGCCAAAGAGGCCCAACGTCGCATGATAAATTCTAGAGGAGGCAAGCACACAGTTTAAATTCATGATGCTTCGACTTGGGTTCCCAGTTTAACGTTGTAGAGCTCAAACCCAGATAGGGGACATCCCCTATGGATTTGTGCAGGGTGGTATTATGAAAAAACCAATGTTAATGAGGCCAAGGAGGTCCAACGCCACTCTATAGGTTTCAAAAACATCCCATACATAGTTTAAATCTATCTAAATTGGACTAAGCTGACGTCAAGGGGTTAAAAGATCTATATATATATGTGGTTGGTCCTGAAGATAATATGTTCGGGTGTCTCTATATATCCAATGAAGATGAGAATAAAGGCACACGTAGTTATTGGAATTGATATCTATATGTAGGTATGATCCATTGATGCACCCTAATGGAATCATTAATTCCTCTGGGCCTAAGTCAAATTATAAATTTATATTATCCTGAACTGTACTAACTACAAAGGCATAGTATAGTAGAAGTGAGGGGTCGAACCCACAGAGAGTGTGGAACGTAGTGATGAAAACTCTAGAGTAAAGGTTAATTTGCTCCAATTTTTAATTGATTTTATAAAACTAATAATGAAAATTAAAAAAATTAATTCAAATACATAAACAAAAGAGAGGGTAATCAGTTTCCATGGACGGTTTTTCTAAAAATAAATCATCACTACACTTGAAAAACAATAATACTCAATGGTTATGAAATAAATCATACTTAATGGATGGAAGAGATGGTAAAAACATATCAATATTCCCTAGAATCTCAATTTATGGTTTCTAACATATTAAAATTACTAAAGTTCATTAAGCTCTCATTGCAAATGCAGAATAATAATCACATTCATTGGTCATGAATTAATTATCTTAATCATGTTGGTTTTTGTCCTATATTAAACACACTTAGTCCATGATTCAATAATAGATATGATAAAAATGATTCTCAACATGATCCCAATTGAATAAGATTATTTTTAAGGTTATGAATAAAATAATACACATCGATAAGCACCCATTTTGACTGATTCCACTCTCCTTACAGATTTAGCCACTCATCATTGTGTGTTTTCCAATGATGAAAAAAACAGTATTTCATAGGGAAGAGAATGGATGAGGGGGAATGAGAAGGATAAGTAACAAAAAGATAGATTGTAATTAAAAGAGAAATTATTCAATGATTATATCAATTAAAGGAAGATAAAACAATAATAAAAACCTATCTACAGCAGAAAGAAACCCTACAGAAGCCTCCCAGTGGTCGCTCCTCCAACGTCAAATGAAATGGATTTCTATTGGCTACAATCCTCCTTTTATAATCATCATAGTGATCCCCTGGGGTTTTATAGAGTCAACTGTGGCATTAAATGGTTGTCTAGGTAAAAATATTTTATAAAATCCCATCCGAAGATATGTTGGAAATCAGTGTTTTTTGCTGTGTCGGGCTATTACACAGTCTGTAATATAATTACACATCATGTAATCCTCTGGAATTCTTTCTTTATCTCAAGAACATAGAGGGGTCATAGTGATCAGAGTGGTTGAACCATGATATAGAATCCATGTGTCGCTATGTGTCATGTATGGGTAAGAATCAAGCCGAACATAGTTCTTAAAGATGGCATGGTAGGTGACCAATTCCAATGAAAATGATGTGGTAGTTTAAAGTCATGTGAAAATACCAGTTTGAGTAGTTTAATATCATGTGTTAATTTCACTAGTTTCTATGTAGTCTATCATCGTGCCTCTAGGACAAAGGGGGAGAGGAGTGTTCATATGGGAGGTGCATGGAGAAACTGTTATAAACCTGGTGTGAATGAAGAACGAGGAGGCCCTCATGCCACACCATTCATTACCAAGTAAAACTCAAGACAGGGGTCCATAAATTTGGGTTTATGGATGGGATCAAAGAAAAGATTTATGGGCGTCATTGTGTATCCCATACATAGTTATTGAGGATATAATTATTGGTGACTGATGCCAAAGGTAATATTCTACCAAGTGAGAACATCATTGTGCGACTAGGACATGAGGAATCTTAGTTTAAGGTCATAGAGTTTAGAAAATGTGATGAGGTTTCTAAAGTGTAAATATATAGTGTGGAATCATGGATCAACTCAATGATAATAGGGAATAAGGAGACTTAGCACTACACAACACATTTCTGAGAAAAACCCACACAAAGTTAAAAATCGTGATTCTTGGTCTATAAGGGAGGGGGTATCTGAAAAAGGGGATATGTGTAGCTTAGTAGGAACAACCCAATGTGAATGGAGACTAAGGAGGCCCAATACACATGACACATCTTCAAGGAAAACCTGCACATGGTTTAAATTCATAAGTCTTGGAATAGAAAGAGGCCAAGGGGCCAAAGGTTTGACAAGCTTGTGGTTGGGATCAAAGACAAAATGTATGGGCATCACTATGTATCCTGTAAGGTCAGGAATCATGCCACACTTGGTTCCTCCATGTTTTAGGGTAGATTACTAGTTCCAGAGGTGATTCTCTCTCAGGAGATAACACCACAATTTGGTTTCATTTTTCTTCACATGTCTAGGATGATAATTGTAATAAAGTTTAAAGTCTTGCAACGAGTATGTGGGTATGTGAATTTTTAGGTTATGCCAGAAAGACCATCAGTGTTGTGAATTTTAAAGTCATGTGGCTAGAAAGATGGGTTTCTTAGTTTAAGGTCTTACAGTTCTGACTGTGGGTCTCTTAGTTTATGTTTAGTGAGTTTGGACCTTGGTGATCATCTTTCAGGGAATGTACTTCTTCATAAACTTGGAATTGCTTTGAGGAGTAATATACAACCCATCTATGGTGACTAAAGAGTACGAACCACTCAGATAGACCTTATGGATGATATACGGTCCTTCCCACTTATGTTACAACTTTGGTGGTTTATTGTTAGGTATCATTGGTGTGTGGATATCCAAGACTATATCACCCTGAAAGAAAGAGTGTAAGAAATCCTTCTTATAGAAAACACTGGATATCTTTTTAAGCTTTCTATCTATATTATGCAAGGCATAGAGCCTCCTTTAATCAAGGGTTTCTATTTCACCAATATAGACTTTTTCTATCTTTTCTGACATTTTTTTATCATAGATAGCTATTTGGAATGAAGGTAGTTGAATCTCGATGGGCAGGACAACCATTTTTTCGTATACCACGGAATATAGAGTCACCTTGGTGGAGTTGTTGGTTGTCATCTGATAATCTCATAGATCATTGGGGAGATTTTTTGGACAAATATTCTTATTTTATCCCACCATATTTAGAAAAATATTAGAGAGGGTAATCTTGAATGCCTCAATCTTACCCTTTTCCTACACATTGTATTGGGAAGTATGGTTGGACTGGATGATGTACTTGGCATACAACCTATTCAGCTCAACTTCTCAGAAGTTGGTGTTTTTGTCGATGATAATTTCATGAGAAACCCTGAACTGATAGATGATGTTGGATCTCATGAATTCAATTACCGATTGGGTCTTGAATTTCATGATAGGATCACTTCTTTATACTTGGAGAATAAATCCATTGTAGTCAGAATGAACCTACACTGGTGAGATGTCGCTGGTGGATATGGTCCCACAATGTTGATTCCCCAAACCAAAAAGGGACAAGAGTACCTGGTAGTACGAATGGGCTTTGGCAGTCTATGAAAAAAGTTGGCATGGATACGACATGTGTGGAACCTCTTAGTGAACTCGATATAGTCATGGTCCATGGTGGGATAGAATAGGCCAACCTTCAAAACTGGTTGGAGAGCTTCAACCATGCCTGATGATCAGCACAAGACCCAAAATGAACTATTTTCATTGCCTAGGGAATCTCATCTCCTTGAATTTAATGGAGTATAATCCAATAAAACCCATTCTTTTAGATAATATACTTGATTTTGGGTCCACTATAGAGGGTGAAATGAGTTGTGCACTAATGGAATCGCTCACGTTCGTCTTTGTCAAGTAGGAGAGTGTCATGTTAGAGATACTCAAAGAAGGGAGTTGTCCAATTGAAGGTTTCTTCACCTGGGCGGTTCAGAGGTCATTATGTTGAAGAAATTGTAGTCATGTGGTTTACTTGATATATGTCAACATCTTCTGAAGTGAAGGGAGAAATGACTCTTTAATGTGCCACAAGAATGAACATATCATCCTGGTCAGGATCTTTGATAGAAGTGTCTAGACTAGCCATGGCATCATCTCCACTATTCTATGACTGAGGGACATGGTTGACCTCTGGATAATATGGGAACTGGGCCATTAGTTGGTGATCGTGCCTGAGCAAGGGCATGATCTTTGGCTTCTTGATGGTGTAATCACCATTAACCTACATTATGACTAACTCGAGGTCCCCTTTCACATGAAAATAGGGAACCTAAATCTCAATATCTGGATTGTGACCAGCATTAAGAGGCTGATACGTTTCCTTGTTTTTCATAAAGTCTTTTGATAGAAAGAATTAATAGGGAAGGATAGCCTATGTTGAGGTAATTAAGACATTTCCGAGACCCATTTTTTGAGCTTGGGGTCATTGAGAATTCTACTATTTAGACTCTGGGAGGCACCATCGAAGCACATATAACAACATTTAATATCTTATTCCATGGATAAGATATCCTCATCTAGGAAATAAACATCTAGAGACATTTCCTCAAGGGCTAAATAAGCGGCCAGAAATTCTTCCAGTGCTTGGCCCAAAACGGCCTTCTGTAGAATGAATATGATGTCAGACTACTGAAGAATCATCACATAGCATGCTAGACATCCATTAAAAATTAGTCAATTTAGTATATAATTTAGTTTATCCATGCGTTTTACTATATATATCTCATAATTATTCAAATAGCATCACAAATTCTGCACTGCAAAAATCAACATGAGGCAACTCTTCTGAAGGGAAGAATATAACATGTCTATGTCAAGGATCATGCGACTGAAATATTATAAGCTATTCTATATCACTTTTTTGTTCCTCCAAGAGATAAAGGAATTGAGGGGTCATTCTAGGGTGGTCACATAGAGGATCAGAGGCCTCTCTAGGATTTGTGGAATCCAAACCGGAGGCTACAGCAGATATTGATTGATCTCCTAAAAGGTAGTTTTCACTCTTCATCCCACTGGTAGATGGAACCATTCTTCATGATCCTAGATAAGGTACTACACTTTTCATCCATATTCATTATGAATAAGTATATGTAGGCTAAGTGTATTTGGAGGCCTTGTATCTCCCACAGGTTATTCAAAGGAGGCATCTCGTTGATGGCCTTGATCTTCTCTAGGTCAATCTTGATGCCTCTATATATGACAATGAAACCAATAAAATTCATAGATGTAAGTCCAAAATAACACTTCCAGGGTTTCATCTTAAACTACTAGGATTGGAGGAAACTGAACACTTTTTCAATATCTATGATATGGTCATATCTCTGGTGGAATTTGACCACCAAATTGTCTATATAGCATTCCACTAGAATCCTGAGAATCGGTTTGAAGATGAGGTTCATCGATCGCTGATAGGTGGATCCTATATTCTTCAGACTGAAATGCATTACCTAATCGTAAAAATTACCCCACAATGCTCTGAAGGTGATAGAATCCTCATCTTAGGGGGGAATCTAGATCTGGTTGTACCTAAAGTACTCATCCCTGAAAAAGAGATCCCAAAACCCAGCAATGGTTTCGATCAACAACTTTATCACTGGAAGGGTAAAATCAACCTTTAGACAATAGCGATTGAGATCTTGGAAGTTTATACAGACACTAATCTTTATATTATTATTCCTGGCTGGGATGATGTTGTCTAGCCACTTGGGGTATTGTATTTACATGATGAAGTTGTATTTGATAATATTATCAAATTCAACCTCAAACATGGAACTGTGGGACGGGTGCATCTTCCTAATAGGCTGCTTGAAATTAAAATGGATTATGGGGAGACCACGATGTTGGATGGTGGCCTCAGGTTCTATTCTGGGTATTTAATAACATCTCTAGGAAAAACATCACGGGGTTGCTTTAAGAAATCCATGTCTTGCTATTGTTCCTATATGAGCATAGCTTCACTAATTTGTATTGGCCTTGGATTTTCCTTGCTGCCAATATTCACTTGAACCAGTTCATCGATGGTGGTGGATAGGCCTTCCTCAAATGCAGGAGGAGTGGTGACATTGGTTTTTTTATAGATTACGTGAGGCCTTAGACCTAGAGGTTTATTCTTGATGTAAAATTAGTATTGAAGGTTCATTTTGTGAAATTTCAACCCAACTTGGTGGAATAAGCACGTATGGTTAATAGCTATAGCCATGGGGGGAACATCTTGATACCTGAAAGGAGTAGGGGGTTTTGGTATCACCCGATTCTGACCCGTGTGGGAATATAGGGTAATCTTTTGGTTTTCCTTGAACCTAGGATGTGGTCCACTTTTCTCTCATAGATAACAAATCAACTCCCCAAGACTGGCATCGTAGCCTCCAAATAATGAATCTATAGGACGAATTCATCTTCTAGATCTGTCCATGGATGGAAATAATGAATGTTTCCTCAATTTTTTTGGTATGGGCATGCTTTTCCTTTCTCTGGTAATAGACCACATTTGTGTAGCGGGATTCATATGAGGGAAAGGGAGAAGTGCCACCCTGGATAATGCCTACTTGACCGTTGAGAGAGTACCTGAGGAACCGGTGATAAGAGGAGAGGACTGAGGCATACAGATGCAGCCAGGGTTGACCCATCAACATGTTGTAAGTGTCTTCATGTGTGACAACCATGAATTTAGTGTCTATTGCCAAACCTGTGAATTGGGTCTTCAAACTGACCCTACCACACGCTCATTGTTCAGTCATGTTGTAACCCTGAACCATTAGGACAGGGGGGATTAAATCTTCTTTGGATAGTCCCAGCCTATGGAGCATCTATGTTAGGATGATATTGGTCCTAGAACCTATTTCCACTAGATAGAAATAGACCACCACACCATTGAATAGGCCAATGATGTACAGCGGGTGAATGTTCCCCTACACGAGTGAACTCTCATATTCACCAGAGAAAGAGATGATGGTATTTCATTATGACAATTTGATTCCCTCATTATATAAATTATTCGATTCCAAAACATCTATTTCAAAATATAGGGGGATTTTTAGGGGTTTTGTGTGGGATTATCACATCTCCTCTAATATATAGTGGTCCTCAAGGATCGAGATCTTGGTGGGGATGTGGGAAAGGTGCATCAACGCATCATACTTCCATTCCATGTGCACATTTCTTCCTATAGGGGATCAATCAGAGGTGGGAATCATGATGGGCATTGCTGGTGGAACCACTTGATTATGGATGCTACTCAAAACATCCTATGGTGCATCAAGAAAAATGTCGAGAACTACCATTGGATGCATGTTGGATAACTGAGGCCTCACTAAATGCTGATGACCACAATATAATTTTGGAGGTTCTACCTGATCAATAAGTACAATCAATGGAGGTGGTGAGCCTAGTGGAATGAGATGGAGGTTCTACCTGATCAATAAGTACAATCTTGAAGCACTAGACAAAGAATTCATGCCTCTTTCCTATCGTTGTCTTCTCCTTTTATGGTGTCATCTAGGAACATTGGGGGGTCACTTGATACTCATCATTGTCAGGGATTCTGTAGGGATCCACCAATTTTCTTGTATTCATAGATTCACACTCTTGATCGTCGGTAGAGAAATATCCCAATGCTGGTAGAACTCTCAGTGGAATTCCTATATCTGGATGCCTGAAGTCACCATGATTTTTGGATGCCTTCAGCATCGGCGGGTAACCTTTCTTCCCCTTGACCATCAGTGCATACTCTTTCAATATGGGGAAGGCTGAGAGATGGATGTAGAAGCAGTAGTTGGAGAAGGCTTAGTGACTTATGGGGGTTCAAGATGGCCTAGACAAGCACGGATGAAGCCATGGGTGAAAGAGGCTAACCTATGATCCAACCATTCATCAGACTTCTAGGACCTGTAATTGGAGACCTGATTCCTCTCAGCTAAAACATATATGTCTATGTCAAGCTCGGAAGAGATTTGTGTAACCTTGGATGAAACCTCACCCTGCCTGATCACACCATTGTCCACCTAGTTCTAGATCTATTCCTTGAATACATATAACTTCTTGATGGTATGTCCAAGGATCTTGTGGTTTGGACAATGATCAAGGAGATTAGTAATATATTCCTCTTAAGGCTTTCTACATTCTATAAGCTTCAAGATTCCATGATCTAAATAACTAATGAAGTAACTGAGGACCTTGGCCTCTGGGAAGGAATAGTTCTGGTTTATCTTATCTTGAGGGGGAAATCTAAGAGCTTGATTCATAGGAGGAGGTGGAGGAGAATGAGGATTTGGAACCAAATCCTCTCATCTGAGTTGTGGTTCTTATCAAGGAGGTTCTTCAAAATTCTGATGTTGGCAAGGCAGACCTTGTGGAAGCTAGTAACCTTGATGAGGTGGTGCTTGGTGAGGCTCTACAAGAGTCAACTCTAGAGTCTTGGTGGCCCTAACCTATACTATGGTGGAAGTCTCTATCCTGGAGGATCTTGTTGTATGACTCGGAGGAGGAAAATGAAGTGTTTGTGTATCTTGTTGTAAGGCTTTCTCTATGAACTGATCCTTATCAAAGAAATCCATGAATCCACCTAGGAAAATTCTAAGTGATAATGTTAGTGACTAATTCAGTTTTTATGTTTCCTACGCACCTTTTCAACAGTTTCTCTTGAGTCAGTGGAATATCGAGTGAGTATGTGAGTCCCTTCTACATGGTGATGAAGTCTATGACATTCTCATATGGAAACTAATTGTACTTGAATAGGTCAGTAATACTCGTCTTGTGTTTTATGGAACTGAACTAGTAGAGAAACTACATACGGAGATCTTCCCAGCCTTTGATAGACCAAATGGGTAACTAGTTGTACTAGATGATGCATGATCTTCCAATGTCTGAACAAAACATCGAATCTTGGATTCTTCCTGCTTCTCTTTGGTTCTTAACATAGGTCCCCACCTAGAGATGAAGTGGGCCAGATGTTACAGGAGGTATCACATCCCATTTAAGGGGGTGAAGGTTGGATTCCCGAAGTATAGGGGTGATCACATGTCATCTACCCACACTGGATACAACTTTACATTAGGTGGTATTATCACCTTTCATGTTCTCAAGGCTTTGATTTGGGTAGTGAGGGTATCTATCAGGTCATCCAAGCTAGGGTTCCTGTCTCACTGAGGATTCCTAACCATCATGGAATTGATGGGCTCATTGACCCAATAAGAAAGTCTTGGGGATCACAGAGTGATCTGTAGAGTGTCTTGTGAAGCGAACTGTAGAGAGGCCTTCGGAACAGCCTAATCCCGGTCCTCAGGAGGATTCTCTTATTTTCTAGGAAGATTTTTTAACACATAGCATGGTAATTTTCCATAGGCTCCAAATTGTGAACTATTCATCTATGTAGGATAGCCAAAATCAAGTGGGGGTAACTAGATTAGAATGATCTATGACTACACATGCTTCCTGGGCGGGGGAGGAACATGGTCTTGTTAGGGATCACCATAATCTGGACATCGCTCGACAAGGATCTCATTGATGATTTGGTGATTATATACAATCTAATGTCATCGGGCGGTGTTTGTAGTATCATCCTCTGTCCAATCCATGGTATCAAGTGGGTCTATTTCCTCAAGCTACCCTTACTCTTGGTGGGATTTATACCAATGGTAAATGGTGCATAAGATTCCACTAGACCAAGGGTCTGCCCCTTCTAGCAAGTGGGAACACCTATAGGGTCAACAACATATTTTTATACCCTCGTAGGATAGTTCTCTATGTCAGATCCTATGTTGATCACCCCATACTTTGGTAGTGTGAGGTCATCCATGTTCATCATGACAACACCTGGAATGTCCTCAATGTCACTGGTTGAATCATGTTTCCTCTTGATAGGACAGAAGTGTAGAATAGCGTACTTCCCCAACCCATGGATCTGAATGTATGGAGAAAGTTATTCAATGATTATATATAGCACTATGAATCCCTAAACACATCTATGTTGAACGTTCTATTGGTAACTGTGTGACGTCGGATGTCTGGCCACTGGAATTGTTGCCAACTCAACCATACGGCATTGCTAATTGATGTCATCGAAGTGCTATCAACTCTTAAAGTACACCAACTAATGGTCATTGAGGTAGAAATGTGTCACCTAGATCGTCTGGTGGAAGCAATAGACCTCATCCTCATAGATGGACTCTGTAATGTCAAAGATAAAAACTTTATTCAGCTAGAACACCACGTACAACTAATCAGTTATGAGAGTGTACCAAAAGCTTCCATGATCAGAAGAAGAACCAGAATCGTGGATATCCCAGGCTCTGATCTACACTGGTTGAGAAACTGGTAAAGGTCGGTATTTGGATCTCTCTATTGGTGTAATGTTAAATAGAGATACTACTTCATGAACTAACTAATCACCACATGTTGGTTCATCTTTGGGA
This sequence comes from Viscum album, assembly GCA_963277665.1. Taxonomy (NCBI): domain Eukaryota; kingdom Viridiplantae; phylum Streptophyta; class Magnoliopsida; order Santalales; family Viscaceae; genus Viscum; species Viscum album. The sequence goes on along the minus strand of OY728153.1, from coordinate 977,855,578 downwards.
GCCGGTGTCGGCCGTGTCACCACATATCTATAGGATGGGGTTCAAACCACTGCCTGATGCATTATAGCAGTAGCAATCATCTATGGATTCACTGGGTTCTCATGATCTATCATGTATAAGAATAATTCTTTGTAATCTTGGGTATAGGTATATAATGAAATAAGAGATGATAGAGAATACTGCACAACAAGACCCTAGAAGGGATTCAAATCTTCCTTCACCTGCATGTGCCTGTGAAGGGATTAGGGAATATTGTGAATCTCACCTTCCAAGATGATGAAATTAATCTATCAGGGGCCTTCCCTAGACTTTGATGAATAATACTAGGGGTAAATCTCTATTATCAAGTCAAACTTGGCTTCATAATCTATGAAGTGGATAGGATTCACAACAACCTGGCGCTTCTCGAAGTTATTTCTTTGGTGGTAATTCTCTGTCCTTCTAGGTAGGGATGGTTCCTAAGTGTAAGGAACTTTTTTACATGAGGAGGAACTTCATTGCATGTGTAGATTGTGCGGGGAGGACATCCTCTTTGATTTTTTTGGATACGAGGTCGACCTCCGTATCGATCATCACTGGAGTAGGGAGGACCTCTGCTCTGGATGTGGGTGTCGCTAGGAAAACCTTCACATGGCTGGTTGTTGATGTAATGGGGAGGAACTATATTATGGTCGTTAGGGACATGGGGAGGGCCTCTATATTGGTTGTTGGTAGAGCTGGTAGGACCTCCACTTTAGTGGTTCGAGGTGCAAGGAGGACCTTCATACAGATCAAACTGAACATGGTGAGGACCTCCATATTGATTGGTGATAGCATGGGAAGGACCTTCATAATAATCATGGATGGAGTGTTGAGTAAATATGAATTGGTTGATGCTGGAGTGGGGAGGACCTCTGCTAGATATGGGGGTGATGTAAGGAGGGCCTTTCCGTTGCTTGTCAGATGCATGGGTAGGACCTCTATATCTCGAATCATAAGCACAGAGAGGACCTTTGTGTTGGATGTTAATGAGTCGAAGAATATTGCTTCCTTGGTTTATGTCAAGAACATGGTGGGAACCTCCATCTTGGGTGAAAGAGTGGGAATTGCCTCTATTATGGCTAGTGATTGTATGGGGAGGGCCTCCATACTGAGTCTCATCATCACGGTTTGGCTCGTAACGGATGCTTGGGATGCCGATGGCTGAGAGGGTCAACCCAACTTTCATATGAGGAAATTGAGGCCTCTATTCAAATAGTGAATCAAGGATTCCTTACTTTTTAGTATTAGAGACTTGGAGGAATGCACCGGCTGTGGTGGGAGCCATGGAAGATGTGGAAGATGATACCCCCTGATAGGAATCCTCCTGAGCTTGGGCATGATGTTGGCATCAGGTGAGTCGGAATAGGGGAAACATAATAGAAGAATGGTACACCTATTTCTTGGCCGAGAGGACCAGTCATTTATGTTTCTAATGTGACCTAATGGGAACCCTCCTGTGCAAATTTTGGGCAGTGGTAATTTTCGGGGTGACCCGAGCATCGCCAACCTCCAAGTAATATGGGAGAGAGTAGAAATATCACTCCAGAGAGAGCCTCCTGGAGTGGTTAATTATTGGAGTGGTGAGCAGGGTCACCCTGCACGACCCTTGGGGGCGGCGGTGATGGTGAGGTGAAAAATCCTCCAGGTCCTAGTGAGTCGTATTCCTTTTGTGAATGACTCCCTCCTGCTCATGCCATTATATAAGTGTGTCAATCACCCTCCAGTGAATGATTTCAGAGGGTGAGATGGGGAGTGGGAGCCTAGTACCTAATGGAATCACATACATCATGGAAGAGGTGAGTTCATGTGGGATTAGTAAACTGATAGGTCTCCTACCCCTATGTCAGCAAGCATTGGGTGAATGAGGTCCTACATCATGGATCCTACAAAGCAAGAATATTAAGTTGCCAACACAAGTTCCTGTGAATCAATGGAAAATGCCCCAACGTCATCCAATCTTCCACAGATGGAGAGTGGGATCCATGTTGAATATGTCACAGGCTGGGATTCCCAACATTAAAATACCCAAGTACTAGTGAGTTCCACTCCGGAACCACTGTTTATCTTATCGCCCCCTGGAGCTAGATATATGGATTCGTTAACATCATAATTTTTTGATCTGATATCTCAAAAACTATTAATCCCCACATTGAAAAAAGAGTTTCAAGTCGGGTTGACCATTTCTATTTCTGATGCTTTCTCTGGGGCATGGCCTCCTGTTGTGATGTTGATAACTGTATTTTACCCTGAATTCTAAATTTCAAATGCATAAAGGATTCATCACTTTATTAGTGATGAATTCCCCTTAATCTAAATAGGATGATAGGATGTTCATTCCCCCCTCCCATGAATTCCTCCACGTAATTCATCGACTAGTCCAGGTCTCCCTCAAAATTAAGGGATGGTACATGAAACTCATTCCAAGTTTTGTATCTTTGTGGATTCCTATATATTACGATGCTTTTGACTAGACATTCCAAAGGGTCTTCACAAGACTGCAACCTTCAGTTAAGAGAGTTGTCACGTTAGGCATCATTCTAGCATGTCTGGATGCTGCGAACATTGGTCCCCTGTATTCATCCTCGTAAGAAGGTTTTTCAAGAACTTGGATCCTGAGGAATCCCATGTCGGTCACAAGGTATCTTATATTGGAGTAATGTCTTCCAAGGTTTTCATCAGACATCCCATGTTTAACAAGAGGTAGGTCATGAGTTTAACGTCTTACAGAGATGAAGTGAATTGATTATAATGCCTGTTGGAGGCAAATCAAAGGGGTATATATCCCTAGGAGGGAACACATATAAGGTTTACTATATGGAAGAATCAGAATACCTATGGAGGTTGACCCTTGGGGGTTTATCTCATAAAGATATGGTTTCACACCATGAAGGTTGATCTAGATACCACTGAGAGTGGACCAAATAAGTATTCCCCAATGAGGGAGGCACCAAGGTTTACCACTAAGTGATATTGAGCCTCATGGAGTCATCCTACATACACTATTTAGGAGACAGGGATCAAAACTCACATATTTTGATGGGTGGTGTAGGGTTTACGCACTAGGACTTCCCTTCGCAAGAGGATTTCTCTTGATTGTATGGTATTCGATTGTGTGGATCTTATGCATGGGAGATTCTCATATTCAAATGGGACTAGTGATCATGGATAGGGATTAGGTGTAGGAGTGGCCTATATGGATGGTATGATCTCCCCGGGATGTGGTGACCTAGATGAAATTAGGATATAATGTGGGTGGATTGGGTGAAATGGATGGAATGGATGAAATGTTGGGGGTTTTGGTCTTGATCATCAAAAAGGATTCCTACGTATCCCGGTTAGTTTGGAATCAAAGTATATGTAGTTATAAAAGGGTCATTGGGGCTTACACCTAACGAGGTACCCCAATAGAAGTGGAGCATATGGTTGGGGCTTACACATGGAAGCTACTAATAGATCATTATTGGGACTTATACCTAAGGAGGAGGCTCGTTGAATGGTACATGTCAGGGATTACTTTTCAGAACATCCAAGATTATGGAGATTAAGATTAGGGCTTACTCTAGGGAGGATTCCTATCTGGGTTGGATGGATTACATTGTCACAAATAACCTCTATTCCCACATGATTCATGATTGGTGTGAGAAATAAGGAGAAGAAGTAGACTTGACACTCATGTAACGAAATAATTGTTGAAGAGAGATGGTGTGGGGCTTACACATGTGAGTTTCCCATGGAGGATATCATACCATATGAGGAGGATCTCATTCCATGTGTGCAAGATCTCACTCCCATGGATACGAGTGGTTGTGGAAAATTCCAGGGGTAGGGAACCCCTTGTGAATTGCACAGCGTGAGGCTATAGATTAATGTCATGTATTGAGGATGATGAAACTAGTTAGTTTTACATCCTGTAGCATAAATGGAGTGGACTCACTTGTTACCCCTTAAGCTTACATAACTTATGCTCATAAACCTTTTGGGAAGGGAAGGAATTATCAATTCTATGAGGTGAGGGAGTAAAGGAGTGGTTGATATTGGGGTCTATGTTAGTGTATCTATGCTTAAAAGAAAAAAACCATTAGCGTACCTATGCTAAAAAAAGGAGTTAGTACGTCACAATAGAGGACAACTTATGAGGGACCAATAAATCACTTCGTACAATCCTGGAGGTTTTCATAGAGGAGGTTCTCGTGAAGCCAGGGGCCTCTCTAAGAGGGACTTCACAAATATCAGATGCTTCATAGAGAGAAAGTTCCTCATGAAATAAAGGGATTCATGAGGTAGGGTGACCCTGATTTGGCATGACTTCGGAATATGGAAAATGAGGTCTTCATGAAGGGCGAGTGATCTGAAAACCCTTAAGTACCCCGAAGGACCTTCTTCCTCTATGAAGGGTATAGGACTTCATGAAAATCATCCACAACATAGGCAAGGGTATTTAAGGATAAGGTAACAGAGGTTTCGGGATACTCCATTACCGTGGATGATTCATGGTTTGTTTGTATTCGTTGTCCTTGGGATCTTTAAAATTTGGGAGATATAAAGTCGAAAGGTTGGAATATTCATCCCATTGAGGTGGGGTCAGCCTAATATTTATAGAAAACAGGAGTTGTAATGCTCAGTGACACACTATGAAGAAACATTGGGCTCTGAAAAGGGTTTTAGCTCCATTAGACTCACAATTTCATTCGTCAAATTCCTTATCGTGGCCATGGGGAGTGTCAGAGTCATGGGAGTTCCATCTCAACCACATGTGGTCGCGATAGTGGAGGGATCTCCATGATGGATCTTCCTGAAGAAGACCCATTTGTGGTATTTTTGGTCCATTTGATCTTGGATTCCATCCCAAATGATCGTGATTCCCCTCATCCTATCTTGAGCATGAATTTCATATCTAACAATGCTTAAATTGTGCACCTTCATAATGGATTACAATACCCTCTAAAACCTTCCAGTAACTTTCCATGTTTTAACTAAATATTGACTAACATTATAATATTTATTAAAGTATAGAAATTCCTCAAACTGAGGGTGTTATATTATCCAAACCATTGGTATCTTCATCCATGGAAATATGGATTATTTTTTTCACTTCTCCTGCATGAACTTCTCTCGTATCCATATTTCCTATTTAATATTACCATACTACCATAGAATCTAAGATAAAGGAATTATATTTCATTATAGGATATTCTCTTGTGTATCCATAGTCTGAGGTGGTATATGGAGAAAATTTTCAACCAACTCAAGAGTAACATGTTCCAAACTGATCACATGATTGGGATCCTAGTGATACATGGAAGACATTATAGACAAAATTGAATCTCAAAGGTAGGACTAACCAATGAAAAAAAAATTCCAATCCATTTGAAAATATCAAACTATCCAATAAATGATGGGTCCAACTCCCTTGATTTCCCAAGAATCAATGAACAAGTCTCATTAACACTTTCAAGAAGATATGGTCACTCACATTGAAAGGTAATGGTAGATGACGATGGTCTGCATACGATTTTTATTAGCTCTAATCCATGTCCATCAACATCCATATCATATGGATCTTCTCCATTGTATCATGGAAAAAACTAGGTCTAATCAGTTATGTTTCTCTCATTTACACCCAATAAAGTGGATAATGATAAATATGGTCAAGTAATACCTTAAATAGGGATATATGTATCATTTATTAGTAGCTGTTTTTATAGGATAATTTCACCAAAGTCGTATGATCTTCCAATGAGTCACCAAAGTTCGTGGAATAAACTCTAAGAATATCCTCCAAAATTTAAATTGTGTGTTATAACAACCCGTATGTATGAGGATCATATGTTGTGATCATGTTCAATTATGTTTAGAGAGCCTGTTGAAATGATCTTTAGAATTGAGAGGTGAATCAAGGATATTTATCAGAAATAATATAAATTAGAACTCCATAAAACTTGAACACATCAAGAATATATAACTTTTCCAAATCCTATACTATGTTAGAATATTTTATTGACAGGAATTGTTCTGAATTTGTGACTCAATACACAATCACCCAAATAGTATCATGATTTTGAAGAATCTTCAGTTGACCCATGAAAAATTGTATGGTAATTTTTTCTCACTTGCTTATAGGTATAGAAATTCATTGAATCATACCATCTAGTCATTTATTTTCATCCTTTACTAGATGAAAAGTTATAAATTTCATAACATAATTTAAAATATTATGTTTCCCACCTAACCACCAGAAATTAGATTTTATCGGCATATAAATTTTCTAAAAACCAAGATTAATAGTCCATATTCAATGGTGATATATCAAATAAAGATATTCCTATAAATTCTGAGGGATCTAATATTTAATCCTTTGAACTAATGGTGATACAATCAGGATATGATATTTAGTCCTTTTTCACAAAATCCATCAAGTCAGGAACATGATTAACTAGGTGGAAAATTACACTCTGATTATATTCAGCATAGTCCATATGTATGTCAGGAATAATGATCACTAGCTTCCATAGGTCACAAGACTCCCTAATAACTCAATTATATGAATTCTAATTAAAATAATCTACCATATAATTCCATATCCTAGGTGTGTATACCAATACAATGTTAAACATGGAGGTACTCCATCCATTTTTGTTGCATTAAGTTCAAGTATCGTGAAGAGAAGATATATTTCAAACCCTTATGGTCAATGAATATTGTGAACTTTTCTTTAAATACATAGTGATTTCAGGTCTTTAATTCATGTAATAATGAATTAAAATATCCAAGACTGGATCCAAATGCATCACAATATACCACAAACCCCTAATATGGTTTTGGAAGGATTAGGATGGGGGTCAAAGTGATATGAAATTTAAGTTCTAAAAATAATCTTTGATGTTCATCATTCCATGTGACTAAAACACTCTTTCTCTTTGGATAATTCATAGGGTAAGAATGCTTTGATAGATACCAAACAAAGTGGTGATGGTAGCCTTTTATACAGGAAAATTTTTGTATCTCAATAACATTTTTGGGTGGTTTTCAAGAGATGAATGGTTTAATTTTACTAGGTTCAACTGATATTACCTCTTTATAAATTATGTGCCTAAGTAAATAGTCTTATTTTATTGATAATTTTCACTTAAAAAACTAAGCATATAATTAGTTCTCTCACAATTTTCATAATATAATTTCTAATTTCTCCTTGTTTTTAATCTTATTTCAATAATAAACCAAAATATAATAAAAAAATTCCACAATAAAATAATCTAGGTACATGTGGAAGGTATGGTTCATCAAGGCTTTGAAGACTATAGTTTCATTCATCATACAAATGCACAAGAAGACATATGCATAATGGTTATTCAAGGAATTTGATATCAATGTTTTATAATAACATGATTTATTTTACAATAATCAACTCATAAAGATAGGGAACAATCTGCCTTCTTAATGAATAAAATTAGTTCAGCCCAAGGAGATTTACTAGTTCTAGTGAAGCCTCTTCCCTACAACTATTCTATCTTAACATTTAATTCTCACAACTCTATAGGATATTTTAGATAATATGGTATTGAAATGGGGTTTGTTCTTGAGATTAGACTAATAGAAAAGTTGATTTACTGCTTAAGTGGTAACCTAGAGAAATCATTTGGGAAGACACATGGGTATCAATCCACTATATAAGGAAGGGTCTTATTTCCAATTCCATGCATATTTCCTTGGTTAATTACTACTAATTGACCAAATATGGTTATTTCCAATGGAAATAAGTGTTCTAATCTACCACATTTATATCTCAATACCCCTGGAATATGTGATGAGTTCCATCTAGGGATGAAAACATCACTTACTGAGCGTATAAGTAAATATGGAATTTAAATTCCTACTTAAAAAATTCCAAATATTAAATAAAAAACATCCATATCTAGAACTATAAACTCCTAGATAAATTGAACTATTTCAATGGTAATGGACCATATTGGGAACTTGAATCCTCATCACTCATGTTGTCTGAAGGGTGTCTTCATACTCGTAGTGTGAGGCATCATATCCATGTGTAATCCCAATTTATTAATAACAAAAGAATCAAGAAAATAATGTGATTAACCATTATCAAAAAAATTCAATACATAAGAGTTGAGTTCCTAAGGTTATTACCTCACACTGTGTAGGGAGTTGGTTTCTCAGTCGTGATATCCTACTCTAATTTGTATAGTTTTCGATCAAGTAGAGTAGGATATCTATTTCTTCCCTATAGAGGTGTCAACTTGAAAGCCGAGGTGTTCCTAGAGTTATATTTTTTTACATGGGTTTATGGATAAGAACCAGTGTAATGGGATTGTTTTATCTGATTATATGAAGCCTTAGACTTTATCATGCTAGTTCCATGTACCCATTTTAGAAGTTTATGAAAATACTTCATGAGATTTATTTTATTTCCATAGTGGTTTCAACTCCTCCATGGTTTAGTACATTCATTATTTATATTCATAATTGATCCACATTGGAAATATCCAAGTACATTTAAACTATGTGTTGGATAAGTGAATAATCTGGTGGATTGATTTTATATGGCCTTTCTACCCTGAGCGTAACCCTCCCTCTTGCATTTATTTACCATACAAAAATCTCCACCAGCACTTATATGGACAAATGTGTCCCCTAAACATGGATTTCTTTCAGTATCTCACCCTCCAATAATCATATTATTCACTATTTCTTTATAGTCCATAATATAAAACATTACTAAATTTAAGTGAACCTCGATTAGGAGACCCACCTCAAATATCTGAGCTTTCTTTCCCTCACTTGTATCCACCTCTGGAGAAAGTGAAACAAGGTGAGTGCATTTAGTAGCATATGTAATCACTAGAGTACTTACCTATTTGAGTTTAAATAATTTTATAATCTTTTTTATTTCAATGGTTTCTGGAAATAATTTGTTTTTAAATGGTTCCAAAAATCCTTTCCAAGAGAGGTCATGATCCAAATTCATTTGAACAGCTAAGTAATGCCATGCTATCATTGGGTCCTCAATAATATAAATTAATAGATTGAACTTAATTTCATCTAGAGTCCCTAAGAATTAAAAAAACATTGTTCATATTAGTTAACCATACATCTTTATGATTAGGTCCAAAATCATCATGAAACAATGGTGGGTTTTTCTTTAGAAAGTATTCTGAGTGATTCACCTAACAAGGTTCCTCAGTCACAGGTCCCTTTACAATAGCCTAAACGTATTTCACTATACTCTTAACCAAATCCTAGTTCACCAATGGTTCATGTGAAACCAAATTCAAATATTATCCCTCTCATTGGTTTACCATTCTCCTTATTGGTGGCATTTTAATTTTACAAACCATTTCATAAGTCAATAATTTAAGACTTTTATTGTTCATTTTTCATGGTTATATTTTTTATATCATTAAAATAATTACAAAATCACAGGTCCAAAATCAAATAATCACCTAAAAATATATCCCTCGTGGTAATTATCTTTACTAATACATGATACCTAGAACACACTATCCAAACCCTTGATGATGAGTTGAAGACGCACCTAGAGGTTCTTAACAAAAAAAATTATACCCGGTCTACCCTGGTAACATCAAGTTTAGCATAAAAAGGTTACATAAATATTTTTGATGATATAAATTTCAAGTCATGATATATATTATCTTCTTTCCAGAATCCCAACTAAAGGATCATCCAAATTGATACCATTTTTATCATCCCAACCCTAACAATTGTCTTGGAAAGAACCATTGTGCCACACACCTTAGGTGACACTCCCAAGACACCAAAGGCTAGAAATAAATTCCAAGGGTTAACCTAAATATTAGGAGACAATTTTTCATTTTTAAACAATGAAACCTATCAAGATGAAATAGAACTAACAAAACCAACCATATTATGCATGATAAATAAACCATACAACTCAATAAAATACCAGAAAAAGAATAATATTGATGAAATAGGGGAATAATATAAAAAATAATAATAAAACACTAAAGAAGTAAAAGACTTTGGAATTAAGGTGTCCCCACTCAATAACTATTCAAAGACACTCCATATATCTATCTCTACCAACCATGATAGTAACATCAAGGATCCCCACTAAAGAAGTGAGAAATCAATCCATTTCCTTTATCATGGAAAACAATGTATGCATATGCACCAAAGTGCATATGAAGGGGGTGAGTAATCATGACTAGTAGGAAACCCCCAAGATACTTTTACCACATTCCAATAATAATAGAAATAGTATATATCATAGTTTTATAAAATAGATATAGAGAATATAAAAAGAATATAAATAGTTTTCACAATATTTAATAAGTCAGATAATCAGATTTTCTAAAAAAAAATAAGAAAATATGAGTTTTACATTAAAAAATAATTATAAATTCATTAATTTAAATTTGGTATAACCCACCCATGTTTTCACATTCACACACACATGAACAAGCATAACCTATACCTCTCTATACTCATTATTAATGTGTCATCCTTTCACCAAGAAGTGGCTTGGTGATGCAATGTAACATTGGTACTTCGAACCATGATACATACAAAGTTTCTATTATTTAAGGGTGTTAATTTTGAAAAAAATATATATATATATATAACATGTGAATATGAACACATGAAACCAATTTATACCAAGAACACATATCAATAACTATCTTTCTTTGAGAAACCCATTAATTCAATTTATCAAACATGTTGTGGGAGACACCCACAACCCAATTTTAAGTGACAACCAGTAAGATAAAATTATAATAGATTTTAATTATTATAAAAGCATTGAAAATAATAAGAGAATTATTTAAAGAAACCTGATATCATTAACATTCCAAAAAAAGTGGAAAGAGGAAAAAACTACCTACCTCAGGTTCATTTGGCACAACCAACCTATTGTGATTACATAGATATATATTTCTTCCTTATTTTCCTTTAAAAATCACAATAATATCAAATTAAAAATTGTATCAAACCATATATCTTGGCATGGTATACCTATTATAAGGTATAGTTCAAGATAAAATAAGAAGATATAGAAAAAACTGGAAGAAATGGGCTCTTACCTTTGATTACTAAGATCATAAGCTCAAGGGATCAATAAAGTTGGAGTCAGGATGTCGAATATCACCAAATATAGACTAAGGGAATTCTATAAATTGATTTCCTAGGACAATGTAGTAATAATGAGTATTTTCAAGAAATTTTCTTGTTTAAATTTTAATTTTCCAAAAATTTAATTCTCATCGCATGATATGTATGTACTATTTGACAAATCATGCACCAATTGTGTGATTCAAATATTTCCTAAATGAAGCCAAGTCAAATGGTTTTCCACATGGTTTTTATAACCCATTCTCTAATTTTTCACCAACCTATTGGCTCCTAAACACTTCTCACTATTTCTTGGAGACTTGAGCAGGGTTATTCTCCTAGGATATAAGGATAAAATCCCTCTAATAATGATCCAAATGTGATTTTATAATCTATATGCATCATCAATGGAACTTAGAGTGATGGTATAATGGTACAGATCATCTTTCATCACTCTCCTTTTATCATAACACAATTCATTAATATTAATGGATTGATTCTTATATATCCCTAACCTGAACTATCAGGTTTAAGAAGGAGAGTCACATGACCTCACACATACCTCCCTATATGTAATATTCTACCAACTATAAGCAAGGCTATTAACATCACCTGTGGGGAAACTATACCGTCAGTATCATATTCTTGAAAAGATAATATAAATATAAAAAATTATATATCAATAAAAATATAAATTGGATGACTAAATATCAAAATTAGTAACCGATTTTTCACATGTCATGAAAATTAATAAATGGGCTCCCAAAGTATAAATCCAAACCAAAGTATGATTAAAGAAGATAAATAAAATTTTGGTATTCTTCACAGTCTGTCCTAGTCCCACCACAGCTCCATTATCCATGGCTCAACCCTCTACCGTGGGCCCCATTCCCTTTCTTAGATCCTAATACATGAATTCTACACAAGCATCAAGATTCACATGTAGGGTATGTGTAAAAAACATAGTAGGACACCACTAATGTGTCCTTAAAAATGAGAACATCTCTAAAAAGGTGTATTTCATAATAAAAATAAATGTAAAATAAATAATAAACAATCACATATCTAGAAACCATGTTCTGACCAAGACACTATAATCCCTGATCTTACTTTCTTTGACTCCATAATAGAAGTGATATCAACATATCATAACTCATACAGGGATCGATATATGTATAGTAAACATGTCTCTCGGCGTCATGTGAATAAGCTACTCAACATCCATTTGGAATTAAGTGAGTCATGTTATAAATATCCACTAGGCCTCTATTAAACATGATGCTTAGAATACACATGGAATCAATTGAATCATACATCATTCATAAGGCATCATCATATCCATACCATGTTCTTAGGTCCATCATCGCAAGTCATCTGCACTCTCCCTCTAAATAATAACCATGTTACAATGGTCCACATATTCTAAACAGAAAGAAAAATACCTCTAAAATAATTATAACACACATAATAGGGTAGATCATACAAAGAAGAGCACATAATATCATTTCGGGAAAATAGTAGTAATATTCAATACATTCGATCAATATCAAACAAGAATAAACAAGATACAACTATGATCATATAAACAAGTATCATAAACCTATATTGTAGGATACACATAGACCCACATGTGATCACAATCAAACATGGAAAAAACCTAACAAGTAATCATACCAAGGAAATGGGTGTATGCAAGAGCCCCAAAATGTAAGAAACCTTCTACATCAAGGTTTTTGATTAAGTACCCTAAGTTTTCTTTAAAGTATTGAAGAGTGAACCACATTGAAACCTCATAGAGAATGAGCTCACACATCAAGGATGCATGACTTGAGCTCCAAATTTCAGGAAGGAAATTTATAATAGAGTGTTAAGATGATTTCATCTCAAGAAGATTATTCCAGAATCCCATACTTGAAAGAGTTTATAAAGAGGATCAATTTTACGGTATTCTAAGGAGAGGTCTCCAACTCACGGAATTTGTTATTGATTTAGGAAAGCATCATTAATTCCACATCAATTCTATAATAGGAACTTGTGTATAGAGAACGAATATAGATCCATCACCAATCCATCAACTAAAGAGATATTCAAGATGAGAATTAAGGAGAAGAGGGTTTTGAGGTGATCGATCTATGATGACTTATCTAGAAACATCCACCATTCTTAGTAGTTCTATATCTAGGCATGGGGGTTTCCATTCACATGTCAATATCTCAAAAAATCTACCAATGAATCACTATTGTATTATGGTTCTATTATAAATCAATTATCAAGAAGAGAATTAGGAAGATGATTCATAAGTACTTACCTATAGAACATCCATATTCGATGGTAGAACTTGACTTGATCAAGGAATTATGTAAACTCTCAAGATCCTCCACTGATCTAATAATAAATAAAGAAAATTTAATTAAATATTCAATAAAAATATAGGTTAAATATATGTCTATGTATATCTCTCAATGAAGAAAAAAATTCATGGATCTAAGCAGTATTTTCCATTCTAGTGCCACTGAATCGGTCAAACCTTAGAGAGATTAGGGGAGATGAATTAGAGATCCAAGATTCATGAGAGGGGATTGAAAATCCAAAATAAGGTATTTGGGGTCATAATTAAGTTATAAAGGGATTAAAAAAAGAGTGTAAATAAATTTTCATGGGGTTTATATAATTCACGCCTGGAGTGGGTACACTGGCCAGTCAGCGGGCCCCATCGGCTGGCCGATGACCGGCCTCTGGTGAGTCGGTGAGCTGGGAAGAACCCTCTCAATTATACCCACACCACGGGTGATCTAATGGGATCTGTATTTTCTTATAGACCTAAAAAACTACATTTACCAACTAGTTGAGTCCACTAGTTGTCTAGTGATAGTCTTCTACCACCACATGGACATGCCTCCTCTCTTTACCTCAACAACAGATTCCCAGACCCTTTATCCATGAGAAACAACCTATTTAACTCACATATTAGGGATGAAAAAAATTTAGATGGGGAGTTTTATAAACTTAAATATATCATACATAGAAAACAAGAATGTATGTTACAATTATCTCCCTTTAATGACTTATCATACCTAAGAAGTACATTAAAAGGTTCTCATCAAACAACTCAGGAAACTAAACCTGAACATTAACCTCTCACTCCCAAGTCTCAAATTTTATCTTTACATGATGCCATAGAATCAGAAATATTGGTATCATATTCTATATAAGTACTTTCTCACTCAGATCTACAATCTGCAATGGGCACTCCATACAGGATGCATTAGGCACCAGCTCAATATCCTCGTAATCGATGACATGTGTGGGATCAAACATCTACCTCTAAATATGAGACACATGAAACACATTGTGAATACCTTGATATAAAGAAGGAATATCCATATGGTATTCCATTATTCTAATCTATTTAGTGATCTCAAAGGGTCTAATATATCATGGTGCTAGCTTCCTTTACTTCCTCAAATGCTGGATGCCTAACTTAGTAGTCACTCACAGAAAAAAAACCTAATCACCTATAGTTGACTAAAAAGATATCCTCCTATGGTTTTCATAATAATTTTTCCTACTCTAATCTATGATCAACCTATTATGAATCATATTCACTCTCTTGGAGGTCTCATGTACTATACTCGTCACTATAAGTGCTGCCACACCAACCTCAGGCCGATAAAGAGATAAATAACATGGTCTACCATAAAGAGACTCATAAAATTATATTTTAATAAAATCATGATAACTATTATTTTATGAAAACATGAACAAGGATATGTGATCATACCACACTCCACTAAATTTTAGGGTACAATCCTAAAGTGTATGCTCCCATATGTGAATTATCTACTCCAACTGTCCATTTGTATGAGGATGATACATTATTATCAATATCATTTGATTCCCTGAGGCCTTATAAAAATACTAAAAAACCCAATACATAAAATGTGTTTTTCTATTAGAAAAAATTATCAATTTAACTCAATTAGAGAATACTATCTCATGGATATACATCTTTCTCAGCTCATCTTCTAAGTGAGTCTCATAGATCGGTAAGAAATTAGAAATTTTCATTAACTGGTTGACATTCACCAAAACAAAATCATGGATCATAGGTGTCTTGAGTAACCCCGACATAAATTCCATCATGACATAATCCCAATTACACATGGTAATAATAAGTTTCTGAAGAAAACCACCGGGATGTTTGTATGCGGCCTTTATCCTCTCGTAGGTAAGGTGTCGGGAAACAAATCCAGCAATGTCCCTCTTCATAAATAGACACTAAAACTTATATCAGATTTATTTATACATATTTTTTACCTTAGGATATGCCTCCCACTTATAGGTGTATAAGTCTATAATTTGATCTTCTCTGATGGAAGCATGGACTACAAGTCACTTGTGTACATGGATCACGTTTTCATTTTCCAACGACCACCAAGGTATTAGGTCACACCAAATAATTGTTTCCATATCATAGAAAACTCTGGGCCAGTATCCTATATAAGGCCCCAGCCTTAAACCTTACTTAATCTTGAGTTATTACAAGATTACACATTGAGGATCTTTTCGGGTTTAGAGTTTTAGAGAATTAGATCATAAAACTTGCATTACATTCCACATATAAACAAAGTGGTTACATAAAGATAGTATTCTTCATTCTCATCAATGGAAACACATTTAAAATAAAACATGGATTATTTCTTGACACATCCTTGACTCTATCGTCTTATCATGTACCTTTCCCTTAACCTGTGAAAAACATTTCAAAAAATTGGGATGAGCATAAAACCTCGGTATGGGTTATATAAAAAAAACATGGAAAGGAAACATGAGTTCATATATACATAAGAATAAAATCATAATTTACCCATAAAACATAGGCACTTTAACATACCTCATAAAATCATGAATAAATCATAGAAATCATAAGACATAAAGGTAACTTGAGGCATTCATAACATTCTTACGTAGGGAGTAACCCTCTTGGTTACGTTTGGAATACCCATCACAGTATATTCCCTATAATCTCTTCGGAGAAACCTTAACGTTTCACTCCTTCGCGTTACCCAATGCATTGGAGAGCTGTAACGGGCTCACCCGCCCTTATTTTATCACGGAACCACCCGTCTTCATATTAATGCCCAAGAACCATAACATAATCATATCACATAAAACATGCATAAAGGAAACATAACATTTCCACATTTCAATCACAAGATATCAATACAACACATTGATATAATAAAAACATTATGAAAACCATTTTCAATACCAAAGTAAAAGAAAAGTAAAACATGGTATTTATTTTTCTTTTAAAAAGAAGGTATGGCTTGTAGAGGAAGCCGATACTCAAATAACGGTTACGACGGCGGAGAAGTCGTTGTCGCCGCATACGTACGACAAAAACATTCCCTTTTTTCGTTTAGTAAACGCTTCGTATAAAAAATATTCCTTTTGAATAAACGTAAAAGTCAAAGGGGTTTATACACCGTATAAAAGAAAGTTGTTCATAAAATAAAATATGCCTCAACGAAAGGAGATTGAGACGAAGTCCCATACCTCGTATTCCACTTGACTCGATCGTTCTTTAATGTCCTGAATAATAAACTTGAGTTAATCTCTACTTGCTTATGAACCTTTTTCAAGTTCATTATTCCTTTTATACCATGTTATGAACATCATGTACTCATTTAAGTTAATAATGTTCATTTTGTCGGTATTTGGTTCTTAAGTCAAAAATAGACCTCTTACACTTACATGTTGTTAATTTGGTCAACGTTTCATTATATCCAGAATGATATTAATGTTTTGGATAACATATATATCATATATATTCATCATATACATGTATTTATAATATTACATGACATTTAGAGGTAATAAATGATATGCACCGTTCATGGAGACGGTAAGCCGTACGTACGCATGAACGCTACTTCCATTTCTATTTCATATTTTCTGGAATGGAATCATAATGATATAAGAGTATATTATAATTCCAGTATAATAACATATATAATATCATTAACTTTATCCTTTACACATCCCACATATGGTATTAACGAATCAAATCACTTTTAGGGGGCGGTAGTCCGCACTTCCTAAAGTGAAGATATCGTGTTTACCCATAATGGGAACCATAAAAGTATGCCCAAAATGAAAAAAAACAGAAGCATAAGGAAAACATAAACATATTATATATCATATATAAAAATAGTGACATCATAATGGCCACCTTTGAAGGTGTTAAATGAGTATTGAACAATCATCGTTTCGGGAGGCAGAATTTCGCCATCCATGGAAACCGTATGTTCTTTAACCATTTGATGTAGTTGTGTGAGAGTGTAGCTCAAATAAATATTATAAAAACATCCTAGTATATTGAATATACTGGTTTTGTTACAAAAGAATTAAATAAAAAGATTTTAGGGGGTTGGAGAAGAAAAATAAAACAAATGAACATGAGAGAATGATTTACCTTTAAAAGTGTAACTCCTTTTGATATGAGCCTAAAGGCTTCCTTTGAAAGGATTATTCCCAAAGGGAATCCTCTAGGATGAGGAGAGGGATGTGGAGAGAGTAAATGGGCAGGTTTTGGCAGAGCCAAAGGCTTGAGGAGTGTGTGAAATGAGGTAGAGGTGGGGTCCTTTTATAAGAGGAGAGGAGGGGCACTTTTGGAAAGTAAAGAAATATTACTTTATTTGAAAATGTGTTTCGGTTTTAAAAGGTCCCACATTTATAAAATTCGTGGATAAGGTTATAAGGGTTCTAAATACACTCATCCAATTGGTTATGGACATGTGTAGTTTATAGATTTTACATTATCTTTCTATTTTATTTAAATCGTCAAATAATGATGTCATCGCTGCATCATTATTATGTCATAAATAATTAAATTTATTTAATGTCTAAAAATTATAAACAAAATACTATGATATAGGAAATCGTTTTATCTTTCCAATGACTATTTATAATCAAAATTTGGACTTGTATTACCACACTTAAAAATTGTTTTTGTAAAACATATTATGTTTGTGTCATTTTCACTTTAACATTAAATAAAAAGTAATTTATGTCATTTCCCAACAAAAGTGGATCCATGGGGTCCCCAAGTTGACCCATGGAATGTCATGGTCGGACATGACACAACCAATGAGGTTGGGACATGTTTCTAGGTCATTTCATTTTATTAAAGTATTATTTATACCTTAAACTACCCTAATTACCACTAATCGTGATTAAGAACTTAATAAGTTACTATTCACCAAAATATTATTATAATCTCATTGAACCACATTTTACATACTAATGAAAACCATGTATGTCGGATTTTCAAAATTCAATACACATTAGTGGTAAACTTTCATTTAACTGAAAAATCAGTTTGCTTGATTATCACTTAGTGGTTTCACTATTCATCAAAAATTGAAGTTTTTTAGAAAATTACCAAAAATTCACCCTAAGCTATATTTGATATTCCGAATTCAAAAATGAAGTCTATTTTACAAAATTCAAGTCATATAAGTCACATTGATTAATTTAATAATTAATTCCCGCTGCCAGAGCAAATAGCGTGTTTTTACAAAACAATAAGTATCCAAAGATTGACACCAGTTTAAGTCTAATTTCAAAGTGAAATTGATTCCAATGACCACCATTAGATAAAATGGTAAAAATATATTCTAATTACACATTAAGTCCAATTCAAAAGATAATCTAATCATATAAATAAATTAGATTAAAAAGCAGTTTTGATGTAAAATGCAGTATTTTTCACTATTCATTAAAAAATGAACATTGTCAGAAAAATACCAAAAATTCACACAAAGTAAATTTTGATGTCCCAATCATAAATATTAAGTTTATTTTGACAAAAATAGTTTATAAAGTTGTCAAAATATAGATTCAAAAATGGTTTTCCATCAAAAGGCACTAAAATAATCTTTTAAGAATATTAGTGTATTCCATGCATAAGATTGTATTTATTTTCATTTTAAGCCTCTATAACACTATCTTAATCATTAATAGACATAGATAAAAATATCTATTATTAATTACTTACTTGGGATGTTACATCCTTCCCCCCTTTAGAAAATTGCGTCCCCGCAATTTATTTACTTATCAAATAAATGAGGGTACTTATCCCTCATTGCATTTTCAGATTCCCATGTTGCCTCTTCAATCATTTGGTTTTTCCACAAAACATTTACCTGCTTAATCACCTTATTCCGTAACACTTGCTCCTTGTGGTCAATAATCTGGACAGGTTGTTCCTCATAAGATAGGTTCTCTTCCAGCTGAACTACCTCTGGACTCAAAACATGAGATGGATCTGGAATATACTTTCTCAACATCGAAACGTGAAAAACATTGTGTACCTTAGATAAACTCGGAGGTAAAGCCACTCGGTATGCAACTGATCCAACTCTTTCCAGAATTTTTTATGGTCCAATGAACCTTGGACTCAAATTTCCTTTCTTACCAAATCTCATCACGCTTTTCCAAGAAGAAACCTTGAGAAAAATATGATCACCTACCTCGAAAGATAGATCCTTCCTCCGGTTATCCGCATAACTCTTCTGCCTGCTCTGAGCTGTTCTCATGTGTTTCTGAATCAGCTGAACTTTTTCTGCCATCTCTTCTACCAATTCTGGTCCCATCAACTTTCTTTCACCCACTTCATCCCAGAAAGCTGGAGTTCGACACCGCATCCCATATAATACCTGAAATTGTGCCATCTGTATACTGGAATGAAAACTGTTATTATATGAAAGCTCAACCAAAGAAAGATGTTGGTCCCAACTTCCCTGATAATCCATAGAACAAGCTCGTAGCATATCCACCAATGTCTGAATTGTTCGTTCTGACTGCCCATCTGATTGAGGATGAAAAGCTATACTAAAATTTAATTCAGTACCCAACGACTTCTGAAGGCCTTTCCAAAAGTTAGAAGTAAACCTGGGATCATGATCCGATACAATGGAGAGAGGAACTCCATGTAACCTGACTATCTCTTTAAGATACAAACGGAAAATTTGATCAAGAGAGAAAGTATCTCGTATAGCAAGTAAATGTGCAGATTTGGTCAAGCGATCAACAATAACCTAGATTGCATTATTACCTCGAGATGTCTTCGGTAACCCAACAACAAAGTCCATGGATATATTCTCCCATTTCCACTCTGGCACTGGTAAATGATGAAGCATCCCTTTCGGTAACTTCCGCTCTGCTTTAACCTGCTGACAAGTCAAACACTTCTCAGTAAAATCAGCAATATCTCTTTTCATTCCATCCCACCAGTAATACTCCCGCAGATCTCTATACATCTTAGTACTGCCTGGATGAACTGAAAACGGAGAACTATGAGTTTCACATAACAACTCTCTCTTCAACTGTGAATCACAAGGCACACACAATCTCTTCCCAAATCTCAAAACACAATCATTATCAATGTTGAATTCAGGTAACTTACCTTTCTGAACCAGCTCTACCTTTTTCTGCAACTCACTATCTTGCTTCTGTGCTTACTTGATTTTATCTGATAGAGATGATCTCACTGATACCTGAAACAAACCAGAAGGACTTCCTGCACCAACAACTTCTATTCCAAAGTTCATCAAATCGTTAACCAAAGGATCACGTTCCAAACTCAACATTGTTAATGAAGCATTACTTTTTCGACTCAAAGCATCATCCACTTTATTTGCTTTTCCCGGATGGTAATGAATTGTACAATCATAATCCTTGATTAATTCCAGCCATCTCCTTTGTCTCATGTTTAACTCTTTCTGAGTGAATATATACTTTAAACTTTTGTGATCGGTATATATTTCACACTTTACTCCATACAAATGATGCCTCCAAATTTTTAAAGCAAAAACAACAGCAGCTAATTCCAAATCATGTGTAGGGTAATTTACCTCATGAGTTTTCAACTGTCGTGAAGCATAAGCAATTACCTGATCATTCTGCATTAGGACGCAACCAAGTCCATTCAATGAAGCATCACTGTATATAACAAACTCACCATTCCTGGAAGGTAGTGCCAAAACTGGAGCATTCACCAATCTTCTTTTCAATTCCTGAAAACAATCATCACATTCTTTTGTCCAGATAAACTTAACACCCTTCCGAGTTAGCTTAGTCATTGGACTAGATAACTATGAAAAATTTCTAACAAACCTTCGGTAATAGCCTGCCAAACCAAGGAAGCTACGAATCTCGGTTACGTTTGTGGGTCTTGGCCATTCTTCCACAACTTTTGTTTTTGCAGGATCAATAGTTATTCCATCTTTAGAAACAATGTGACCAAGGAAAGAAATTTGTTGCAACCAAAACTCACACTTGCTGAATTTCCCATACAATTTCTTTTCTTTTAAGGTTTGCAAGATAACCCTTAAATGTTTTTCATGCTCCTCTTTACTTTTAGAAAACACCAAAATATCATCAATGAAAACCACCACAAACTTATCCAAGAACTCATGGAAAATTCTATTCATTAAGTCCATGAATACAGCAGGTGCATTGGTTAGCCCAAAAGGCATTACTACAAATTCATAATGGCCATATCTCGCACGGAATGCGGTCTTCGGAATATCTGCCTCCTTTACCTTCAGCTGATGGTACCCCGATCGCAGGTCAATCTTTGAAAAAAACTGAGCTCCCTGGAGCTGATCAAACAAATCATCGATATGAGGCAAAGGATATTTGTTCTTAACAGTGATATTATTCAAGGCTCTATAATCAATGAAAAGTATCATAGAACCATCTTTCTTTTTAACAAATAAAACAGGAGCACCCCATGGTGATGTGCTAGGTCTAATGAAACCTTTCTCTAATAAATCTTGCAATTGCTCCTTCAACTCTAAAAGTTCAATTTGTGCCATTCGATAAGGGGGTTTTGAAATTGGCTTAGCATCAGGAACTAAGTCAACAGTAAACTCAACTTCCCGATCTGGTATTATTCCAGGCAACTCATCAGGAAAAACATCAGGATACTCATTTACCACTGGCACATCATTAATCTGAACAGTTCCTTTATTTTCAACGATGTGTGAAAGGTAACATTCATTTCCATCTTTGACAAGTTTCTAGGCCTCTTGATATGTTATCAAAAGTAAGGGTTCATTCTTGTAAACAAACTGAAAGTCTTTCTGAAAAGAAACTTCTTTAGCTCTACAGTCAATCTTAGCATGGTAGATAGAGAGCCAATCCATACCCAGGATAACATCAAACTCTACTAGAGGTAGAATAATAAGGTTTGCAAGTAGGTTCTTTCCACAGATAAGGATAGGAAGATTCTTATAAATTCTTTTTGCCTCGACATTTCCCCCAGGTGTTTTTACCAAAAGTTCAGGAGTCATTTCTTGAGATGGTATTCCCATTTTACTAGAAAAGGTTTCAGATATGAAAGAATGTGTAGACCCCGAATCAAACAACACACTAGCATAATCTGAAAAAACAAACAAAGTACCTGATACAACTTCATTTGATGGACCGACATCTGCTGAAGTAGTTTCAAAGGATTTCACCACCCCTTTTTTCTTGTAGTCTAACTGCTTCCCATCACTCAAGCTCCTTGTCAGACACTCGTTTGCATAGTGACCCATCTCATTGCACTTATAACATTTCACTAACTGTAAGTCAAATTTGTTCTTACCTTCACCTTGATCCTTTTCAGTGCAATCACGAGCCTTATGTCCCATCTTACCACATCAGTAGGACTTCCCAGAATTCAGAAGACATTCCCCAGCATGCCTTTTGCCACATTTATCACAAACTGGAAACTTAGTTCTCTTACCATCAGACTTTTTTGAAGAATTCTTACCTTTCTCCTGCCACCTCGGTCTCTTCTTCTTCTGGTTGTTATAGAACACTTGGTCATCGGAAAAACTCCATTTCCACCTTCTCAGCACATCGAAAAAGCTTTTCATAACTTTTAAACTCACGAGAAGCTAATGCCCTTCGATATTTTGGCTTTAATCCTGAGTAAAAACGATTGATTTTACTATCAAGGTCCCGGATAAAATTTGAAGCATACCTTGCCAATCGAGTGAACCTTTCTTCATAGGCAGCCACTGAGTCTTCCTCTTGCCTCAATTCCAAGAATTGCTTTTCCATCCTAAGTCGAACAGCCTTAGGAAAATACTTCTCAAGAAACATACCTTTGAATTCATCCCAGTCAAGAGCATCAATCTCATCGGCATCCCTGATATTTTTAACCATAGACCACCACTGATCTGCTTCACCCTCCAAACGGTAAATAGCAAGACTAACATTTTGATTGTCTGAACAACCCATGACATCAAAAATCTTCTCCAGTGCTTTAATCCACCCTTCAGCTAGCACAGGGTCAGATGATCCTCTGAATGATGGGGTATGTTGCCTCATGAAATGTTCCACCACTGACATGTTCCTCTACGGTTGATCTGGCTGATCTCGTGCATGGATACCACCGCCATTTATCGCTTGAGTCAACTGCGCCATTACTGCAACAAACTATTCAGTTCCAATTCCGACCATTTCTGGATGCTGATTCGGAAGGTTATTTCCTTCTGTATGCCTTCCTAGCACTGCTTCCCTGTTTCCTCTGCGGAAAACCATTCTAAACAAACATGTCTTAGATCAAGCAACATGGTAATCCGTAAATGCTATATCATTTCAAAAAAAAAATTGGATAATCATTTAATATAATTCTAACTCCTAAAGTTATCTAAACCGACCTCTGATACCAACTATAAGGCCCCAGCCTTAAACCTTACTTAATCTTGAGTTATTACAAGATTACACATTGAGGATCTTTTCGGGTTTAGAGTTTTAGAGAATTAGATCATAAAACTTGCATTACATTCCACATATAAACAAAGTGGTTACATAAAGATAGTATTCTTCATTCCCATCAATGGAAACACATTTAAAATAAAACATGGATTATTTCTTGACACATCCTTGACTCTATCATCTTATCATGTACCTTTCCCTTGACCTGTGAAAAACATTTCAAAAACTTGGGATGAGCATAAAAACTCAGTATGGGTTATATAAAAAAACATGGAAAGGAAACATGAGTTCATATATACATAAGAATAAAATCATACTTTACCCATAAAACATAGGAACTTTAACATACCTCATAAAATCATGAATAAATCATAGAAATCATAAGACATAAAGGTAACTTGAGGCATTCGTAACATTCTTACGTAGGGAGTAACCCTCTTGGTTACGTTTGGAATACCCATCACAGTATATTCCCTAAAATCTCTTCGGAGAAACCTTAACGTTTCACTCCTTTGCGTTACCCAATGCATTGGAGAGCTGTAACGGGCTCACCCACCCTTAGTTTATCACGGAACCACCCGTCTTCATATTAATGCCCAAGAACCATAACATAATCATATCACATAAAACATGCATAACGGAAACATAACATTTCCACATTTCAATCACAAGATATCAATACAACACATTGATATAATAAAAACATTATGAAAAACATTTTCAATACCAAAGTAAAAGAAAAGTAAAATATGGTATTTATTTTTCTTTTAAAAAGAAGGTATGGCTTGTAGAGGAAGCCGAAACTCAAATAACGGTTACGACGGCGGAGAAGTCGTTGTCGCCGCATACGTACGACAAAAACATTCCCTTTTTTCGTTTATTAAACGCTTCGTATAAAAAATATTCCTTTTGAATAAATGTAAAAGTCAAAGGGTTTTATACACCGTATAAAAGAAAGTTGTGTATAAAATAAAATATGCCTCAACGAAAGGAGATTGAGACGAAGTCCCATACCTCGTATCCGACTTGACTCGATCGTTCTTTAATGTCCTGAATAATAAACTTGAGTTAATCTCTACTTGCTTATGAACCTATTTCAAGTTCATTTTTCCTTTTATACCATGTTATGAACATCATGTAGTCATTTAAGTTAATAATGTTCATTTTGTCGGTATTTGGTTCTTAAGTCAAAAATAGACCTCTTACACTTACATGTTGTTAATTTGGTCAAAGTTTCATTATATCCAGAATGATATTAATGTTTTGGATAACATATATATCATATATATTCAGCGTATACATGTATTTATAATATTACATGACATTTAGAGGTATGAAATGAAATGCACCGTTCATGGAGACGGTAAGCCGTACGTACGCATGAACGCTAATTCCATTTCTATTTCGTATTTTCTGGAATGGAATCATAATGATATAAGAGTATATTATAATTCCAGTATAATAACATATATAATATCATTAACTTTATCCTTTACACATCTCACATATGGTATTAACGAATCAAATCACTTTTAGGGGGCGGTAGTCCGCACTTCCTAAAGTGAAGATATCGTGTTTAACCATAATGGGAACCAGAAAGGTATGCCCAAAATGAAAAAAAAACAGAAGCATAAGGAAACCATAAACATATTATATATCATATATAAAAATAGTGACATCATAATGGCCACCTTTGAAGGTGTTAAATGAGTATTGAACAATCATCGTTTCGGGAGGCAGAATTTCGCCATCCATGGAAACCGTATGGTCTTTAACCATTTGATGTAGTTGTGTGAGAGTGTAGATCAAATAAATATTATAACAACATCCTAGTATATTGAAGATACTGGTGTTGTTACAAAAGAATTAAATAAAAAGAGTTTAGGGGGTTGTAGAAGAAAAATAAAACAAATGAACATGAGAGAATGAATTACCTTTAAAAGTGTAACTCCTTTTGATTTGAGCCTAAAGGCTTCCTTTGAAAGGATTCTGCCCAAAGGGAATCCTCTAGGATGAGTAGAGGGATGTGGAGATAGTAAATGGGAAGGTTTTAACCAAGCCAAAGGCTTGAGGAGTGTGTGAAATGAGGTAGAGGTGGGGGCCTTTTATAAGAGGAGAGGAGGGGCACTTTTGGAAAGTAAAGAAATATTACTTTATTTGAAAATGTGTTTCGGTTTTAAAAGGTCCCACATTGATAAAATTCGTGGATAAGGTTATAAGGGTTCTAAATACACTCATCCAATTGGTTTTGGACATGTGTAGTTCATAGAGTTTACATTATCTTTCTATTTTATTTAAATCGTCAAATAATGATGTCATCGCTGCATCATTATTATGTCATAAATAATTAAATTTATTTAATGTCTAAAAATTATAAACAAAATACTATGATATAGGAAATCGTTTTATCTTTACAATTACTATTTATAATCAAAATTTGGACTTGTATAACCCCACTTAAAAATTGTTTTCGTAAAACATATTATGTTTGTGTCATTTTCACTTTAACATTAAATAAAAAGTAATTTATGTCGTTTCCCAACAAAAGTGGATCCATGGGGTCCCCAAGTTGACCAATGGCATGTCATGGTCGGCCATGACACAACCAATGAGGTTGGTACATGTGTCTAGGTCATTTCATTTTATTAAAGTATTATTTATACCTTAAACTACCCTAATTACCACTAATCGTGATTAAGAACTTAATAAGTTACTATTCACCAAAAAATTATTATAATCTCATTGAACCACATTTTACATACTAATGACAACCATGTATGTCAGATTTTCAAAATTCAATACACATTAGTTGTAAACTTTCATTTAACTGAAAAATCAGTTTCCTTGATTATCACTTAGTGGTTTCACTATTCATCAAAAATTGAAGTTTTTCAGAAAATTACCAAAAATTCACCCTAAGCTATATTTGATATTCCGAATTCAAAAAATGAAGTCTATTTTACAAAATTCAAATCATATAAGTCACATTAATTAATTTAATAATTAATTCCCGCTGCCAGAGCAAATAGCGTGTTTTTACAAAACAATAAGTATCAAAAGATTGACACCAGTTTACGTCTAATTTCAAAGTGAAATTGATTCCAATGACCACCATTGGATAAAATGGTAAAAATATATTCTAATTACACATTAAGACCAATTCAAAAGATAATCTAATCATATAAATAAATTAGATTAAAAAGCAGTTTTGATGTAAAATGCAGTATTTTTCACTATTCATTAAAAAATGAACATTGTCAGAAAAATACCAAAAATTCACACAAAGTAAATTTTGATGTCCCAATCATAAAGAATAAGTTTATTTTGACAAACATAGTTTATAAAATTGTCAAAATATAGATTCAAAAATGGTTTGCCATCAAAAGGCACTAAAACAATCTTTTAAGAATATTAGTGTATTCCATGCATAAGATTGTATTTATTTTCATTTTAAGCCTCTATAACACTATCTTAATCATTAATAGACATAGATAAAAATATCTATTATTAATTACTTACTTGGGATGTTACATCCTATCTATGATTTACCAAGTGTATAAAATAATTGGTGATCAACAAAGGGGAACATGTCATCAATCCCTATTCCTTATAAGTATGAATCCTCAAATCAGCTAACAAGCTCATCAGGCACCATTCTTCCTCCAAAGGCCATTCACTAAGATCTTAAGCTACCTATGTCTTATGGATAAGAGAATATACAATGATTTTAACTTTTCTTGGTACATAGGATATCTCTAATTCAAACTTTTTTAGATACTCTACCTAGCACATCTACCTTCAATTGAGGTCCTAATGTGTAAAGATGTAGAGAAGTCTCTTGTAGTTCTTATAGAAAATAAAACAATTTCTAAAGAGATAGTGTCACAAATAATTTAACACGTGGTCCATGGATACCAGATCCATGTCATGGGTAGGATATTTATTCTCATGAGTTTGTAGCTAACATGACCCATAATATACAACCCACTCCTTATACATTATTACTACTCCTAAACCAACATCTAATGCATCGTAATATGCAGGATAACTAATCCATGGTTTGATAATTATCAACATTATAGCTATATTCAACCTCCTCTTTAACTCAATAAAAATATCTTCACACTAGTCTAACCACTAGAACATAAATCCCTTCTTGGTTAGTATAGTCATGGGTGTTGATAAATGGGATAAGTCATCGATAAAATGTTGGTGTTATCCAACTAAACCCAAAAATATCCTGGCCTTGAACATTTTTTGAGAATGTGACCAGTATATAACTACCTAAAATTTATATGGTTACATATATATACATATTTTAGACACCAATTTCCCTAATAATTTCACCTATTAAATCTAAAACTTACACTTTGACAACTTGGAATAAATCTAATGTTCTCAAAGTGCACTCAGGTTTATCTTGTAATTTCTATCATGTTTCTTCAGGGTAAGTGAGTATATGAGTATGTCATCAATAAACACCATGATGAAAAATTCAATGTGTGGGTGGAATAGATTTTTTATGAGATCCATGAACACTACAGGTTCATTTTTCAATCCAAATAGTATCACCAAGTACTCATATAGTCCACACCAATTTTGAAACATTGTATTTGAGATGTCCACCTCTCTAAACAATAACTATTGATATCCCAACAGTAGATAAATCTTAGAGAAGTACCAAGATCTCTATAACTATTCAAAGATATCATAGATCTTAGTAAAATGATATATGTCATTCACTGAAACCTCATTTAAAATCCATTAATATATTAATAGTCAAAGACTAACATATTCCTTCTTGGAAAACAAGATAGGTGTATCCCATGGTGAAGTAATCGGTCTAATGAGGCCTTTATACCCTAAGTCCTTAAGTTGTAAATTGAGATCATTCGACTCAATCATAGTCATATTATTAGGGGTATTGAAATGGGATTTTCACCTAGCATAAGATCTATCTCAAAGACACGTCCTCTATTATGGGTAATTCCTATGAAATATTCTAGAAAGACATCATGATAGAGACCCATAACTAAAAAAAGACAATGGGGTACCAGTAATACTACCAAAAGATTCAATCCCACAATCTACACTGTGATTATCCAAATATATCTTAATTTTGGACCAATTCTACCTAATCCCAGTTTCCACTCTCCATTCATTATCTCCCTTGGGTGCTTTCAATGATTCTAATCTTTAATAGAAAATAGTGTGATCTCAGAAGTTTGTCAAACAATCCATGCCAATAATAACATTGAATGTCATCATCTTCAAAATAATAAACGCACATAAATTTCCATAACCATCAATGAATATTGGAAAGTCATGGAATCGCTAAAGATAGTACACTTTCAATCACAAAAATGTATTGAGGGAAAATAATTCAGAAGAAAAAATTATAGGTAATTCAATTCTAGTAAAAATATTTCCAAGGATAAAAGAATGGGAAGCACCATTATCAAAAAAAGTGACAAAAAACATAAAATTGATCAATACCATACCTCGAACAATATATGGTCCCTTTCCACCATCATCTATAGTATTATTCCTTATATAAACTCGATATACCTCAACTTAGAGACCCTATACTTGATATGGATGAGTCACCTGAGTTTTCATTATCTGATTTTTCCATTGAAAATCTCAATCGGATCCCTAGTTCCCAAACCGCATCTTCCTCAAGCCTCTATGGAAACCTGACCTGATATATCTATAGAACAACTTCTATATAATCCTTATCTTTTTACATTGATAACACAAACATTGAATAGCTATACAGACTATGTGTTAAAGAGTTACCTTCTTATATATGAAGCATTATGGTAATCCTCCTAAGGAAACTAAATATTTTGAACTCTACTCTACTGGAATAACACTATCTTGATAAATTTCCTTGGACTTACTCTTCCTACTACATGAAGTGTCACTCATATTAGTAATAATAGGTCCCCCTACCTGAGTACTAAAGGATGTAAGAAGGACAATTTATTGATCCTCTTATATCCCCTTGTTTCTAGTCAAGTCCTTGCATATAACCTCAGGCGATGTCAATAGGTTGAAGGTCCAAATCTATTAGCTAATGTTAGGATGAAGACTAATCATGGACTTACTAGCCTTTTTGCATCATTATAATCCAATATATAAGAAAATAAAAGTATCTCATTGAAATTATAAAAGTATGTGGATACCGTCATGGACCTATATTGTAGCTCTATGAACTCATGTGCTTAGTCTAGATTCGGTGTGTTGGGGAAAAACTCCCAATATAAAATTTCCTTGAAGGAATCCTAGGTGATATTCTAACACCTATAATCTTTTACCATAATTCTATACCACCTCAAGTCCCTATATCCTGAAATCCTTTAACTTTAGCATCCTATCTTCAAGTGTCTTAACGAGGTGAAAGACACCCTCAAACAATTTATATCCAATACTTTGCATCCTATAGCCCTCTAGTTCCATGAAAAACACATGGATGTTGGATATGTAAATCTATAATGTCTTTAACCATCGTCCTTGGTTCCCCATCACCTTATTAATAAATAAGTGGAATTACCCCCCCCCCACTGAGGTGCGCCCACAACCTTCACCATGGAGCTGGTGAAGGAGTGTTCTCTACTGCACCCTCTTACCCAAAAAGTGATGGGACTAAGGAATCCTCCCTAGTGGGATCATGCCAAAACATACTACTTGGTAGTCCCATAAATCTTCTTTAGGGAGGCATCTTCTAAAACATGAAGTAAACATTTGAAAAAACTAAATTCGTTAGTATGGATCTTAATTAGTCTTTGGGATCACCAAAATTTATCCTAGGAGTATACCTATAAAAAAGGGTATATAATTCCTATAACTAACCAAGGTCCCCATCCTTTCATGTTATTTGCAGTCACAAATATATATACAAAACATAACAGCATGCTCTGCTTCAACTAATTAATGCTAACAGATATATCACACAATAAAGAATACCATTCTATCCCAAATAGATAACATAATCAAGGAATTAAATTAAATAACTAGTTTGTAGTGCACATCAGGTAAAAATATGGAATGTGGTCTTACATGCCTCTTCATAATGAATGAACACACCTAAAATCCTATAAAACTATAATATAAATCCTCTTAATGGTAACTCATAGTTTTGTCACACATGGGCTGTCCAGGAACATACCAACTCCCCTACCCAAGTCCCGTATAATTATCTCATATCAATCATGTCTTGGATTATTCAAAATAAAATAATAAAATCATCCTTAAATATCATTTTTTAAAATCCATGACCCAAACCATTAGGTTTGATCTAGAGAGCCACAAGACCTCATACACGCCTCCTCATATGCAAGAGGCTGTTGACTAGCAATGAGGGTTTGAACGCCGTCAGTGGGAAAACTATGCCCTCAATATCAAATACATGTATAAATAATATAAATATAAAAAAAATATATTAATTAGAATATCAATCGGAAAATAAAATATCAAAATTAGTAACATATGGAACACATTTCATACAAATTATTAAACAGACTCCCTAATTAGCAAGCCAAAATAAAGTATGTGTGTAGTAGATAAATCAACAAAACTATGGTATACTCAAAAACCTGTCCTAATCTCTCCATAGCTCTATAATATATGGCTCAACCATCTTCCACGGGCCCCTTTCCCATGCTTGGATCCCTATAAATTAATTCTTCATGCGCATCGAGATACTCGTGCAGGGTGTGACTAATAAAACCTAGTAAGACACCAACAATGTGTCCTTAAAAATTTAACATGTATAGAATGTGTATACCATGATAATAATAAATGTGTAATAAAGCATAAAATCACATATCAAGAACCTGTGTGCTAACCAAGCCACCATGAGCCCTGTCTATGCATGCTTCAGCTCCATTTTGGAAGGAATATCAAGATATCGAAAGTAATCAAGAGCTATCCCAAAGGCTAGTAAATATACCAATCACCATCATCTAAATAATTTACCTAGTATCCACTAGTACTTGATTAAACATTCTGTGTAAGATCATCTAGGTATTGAGTGAATCAGATGGAATCTACAATGAATCATCGTATGTCAACCCTTTACTCAGGTCTATTGTCTCCATCATCGCAAGACATGTACACTCACCCTATAAGAGATAACAATGTAATTACAGTCCACCTATTCTGATAACCAAGAAAAATACCTTCAAAGTCATCATAACGCACATAACAAGGTACATCATGTGTAAATATTAGAAACATACAATGCATGTGATCAATATAAAACATGAATAAAAAATATAAAAGCATCTTCATTGAAAAAAGTACCATAAATAGGTTTCAAACGCTATACACACACTCAAAAGATACCATAATTGAGAATGGTAAAAAAAATGAAACACAAGAACCGTACTAAGGAAACAGGCATATATAAGATCCCCAAAAGGTAAGTAACTTTCTACCTCAAGGTTTTTGATGAAGTACCTCAGGGTTTGTTAAAGTATTAGAGACCGAACCACATCACCCACCCACAGAGAATAATATCACGTGTCAAGGATTCCTAAAAAATGTTTTGGTTTTAAAGAAAGTAATTTATAATGCATAATTTATAGGATATCAAGTCAACATGTTCATTATAAAATCACATACCTTAAATATTTCACCAACAAAACTAATTTTGAGGTATATCGAAGGAGAGATTTCTAATTCAATGGATCTATTATCGATTAAGGAATGAATCATGAATTCCTCATTGATTATGGAAGAGTACCATAGGTATAGATATTGAAAATCAATCCATCACCAATCCATCAATAGAAAATAGATTCAAGATGAGAATTAAGAAGAAGAGAGTCTCAATATGATCGATCTATGATGACTTATCCAGAAACATCCATTATTCTTGATGGCTCTATCTTTGGTCAAGGGGGTTGTCATTGAAATGATGATATCTCAACCAATATACCAAATAATTATCGATAGATAAAGATTAAATCATCAATTCACCATCAAGAAGAGGTCTATGAAGATAATCCATAGACACTTACTCATAGAACATCTATATTCAATGGTATATCTTGATTTGATCAAGGAATGACATCAACTCACTATATCAACTATTAATCTAAGAAAAACATAACGGAATGTCATTGTATCTTCATGGAAAACACATATCTAACATAAATCCATGTACATATCTTAAAGAAAAAGAATAATTTGGTGTATATCTAAGAATAACTCATCATTCTAGGACCACCAGATTCTTAAAAACTTGGGGAGACAGGGGGAGATGAATGGGAGAGCCAAGATTCATGAGAGGGGATCTGAAATTTGAAAAAAAAGGTGTTTGGTTCATAATTTAGTGATAAATGGAGTCATAAAAAGTGGCACTAAAAGGACACAGGGTTCATTTATTCCACCCTAATATTGGGTGAACCAACTAGCTAGTAGGACCTATCGGCCGACTAATGGATGGACACCTGTTGGATGATGTGATGAGAATAACCATCTTTGTTTTTCCTACACCATCATCATTCCAATGGTTTCTATAGTTTCTTATATACCTATAGAAACTCCATAGGATAGTCAGTGGCAGTCTTCTACCACCACAAGACCATGCCTCCTCTTTTTAATTCATCCACTGATTATCAGACCCTTTATTCATGAAAACAAACCTCTTTAACACCTCGTTCAGGAAAGAAACAACACATATATGAAAAGAATTATTTTCTTAAACTTAGCATATATCAAAAACAAGTGAGAATGTTACTATTGGAATTTTTTTTATAGGACCAACTATTTTAACTTTTGTTACATA
This sequence comes from Viscum album, assembly GCA_963277665.1. Lineage (NCBI taxonomy): Eukaryota > Viridiplantae > Streptophyta > Magnoliopsida > Santalales > Viscaceae > Viscum > Viscum album. The sequence continues at coordinate 977,821,875 of OY728153.1, read as the reverse complement.
TATATTCGATGAATTGAATATTAATAAATCAATTTATTAAATATTGTTATTTATTCTTAATGGATTTAATGTAATAATTTCCTATGTTATTTATTACATTGATAAGGTCATACAAGTTATAGGGTATGTTGAGAACCTTGAATTGATATGATTATGATGATATAATTTTCGATAAAGGGATACATAGAATGTGATTGTTAGGTGAGAGTACTTGTAAGAGTATGAGGCTTCTTCTCATGAAGTTATCACTTTGTAAACTTCAATATAAAAGATTAAAAGAATGTACACATCAACAAGTATTTTTCATTTTTTGGTGTCATCGGATATTCCTATTTATGAGGATGTGTGAGAGTCCTTAGACTTTAAGATTATCATTAATAAATTTCATGACTCATGCAATTAGATTTTCTAATGAAAACGGTGACATCATAGGTTCATGGTGAGGTAGGGCACATTGGGTGTGTCACGATTGACATTTAATTAATGGATAATTTGAGGAATGATTTTTTACTTCCATCTTTATGGAAGCTTATATCTTATCCTTTTTTTGGAATAGAACTATCACATTAAACTCCATGGTCATGGTATAATGGAACAATTATTTTAAATAGTTAAAAAAAGATGTATTGATCCCATAGGTTGATGAAAAATATGTAAAACCTACTTGATGAGATATTGAGATGAAGGGATTACATTACACAGTTAGCATTCATAAGTGGTTTTCATTTTTTTGACATTATGTTCTTCCTCTTGGGTTCTTCAACCTATTCTTAAATAGTAATCTTGGAGTTTAGGTGAACTTGCCTAATGCCAATGAGAAGGAATCCTAGAGGGTCACACACTAAGTGTTTCCATTGATCTCGATTAAATTTTATTTGAACATAATTAAAGGAATAAATATTATTCTCAATACTAAGTAATAATTTTATTCATGTATTATTGATCTCAAATATATATTTATGAATAGAATATTTAATATATTTATTTGGGTGTTCAATAAATTATATAGAATTTCAAATGGATCAAAACAACGTACAGTGAAAAATATTAAATTACAATTTGGATAAACATTATTTGTTATTGCGCAAGTTAGCACACATTCCAAAAAATAATATTATTATTGTTATTGTTATTGGCATGGGGTTTAATAAATAATATTATACTATATAAGGGTTGGTATGTAATTAAATAATATTTTAACCTAAACTCTAGATCACAAAAATAAATGGTTTTGTCTATCATGTAGGGTAATCTAAATATAGAGAGTCATTGTACACGATGAATTTATCTCTCAAATTCCTCTTTCTCTCTCCCTCTCAAGAACAAGAAACACAAGATATATTCATTCAAGATCGAAGGAAGATCGAACAACATGAATAACACAACATAATCAATTCTATGTGATAGAACTCGAAAAAAAATTATAATTTCTCATAAATAAAAGGACCACATGTGGGTCATCACTATAGAGATTCTAAACTTGAATATGTATTGTGCAAGAAGTTAGTCTGAAAGGGTTTTTAGAAGTTCAACATCATCATCGAAGAAAAAATCCTAAGAAGAGGTAGTAATTTATTCCAAATATAAATAAATTAATTATAAATTTAACATTAAAGATCCCCTATTAGGGTTTTGAGAAACTCTAAATTAAAAAGAAATTTTAATTTAAACACCACCTATGGTACTTCTTCTTTGTCTAAAACCTTCAAGTGGTGTCATAATGGTCAAGTTTTAAAATTACAATTATTTATTTGATTTTTTATCTTTATACACAATCATGGATGAATCATTCATTTCATATTATTCATTATTTAATAATATTTGAATTAAAATTTTATTACATATTAAACATCTTTTTTCAATGCTTCATTTTCTTAAAGTTCAAATAAAAGATGAAGAACAACTGGATATTCCATCATGAAGTCTAAATTTTTTGGATGGTGAGACTAGTTTACATGGCGTGTAACTGAAGTACATGTCATGTACCCATGTCCACTATATCTGGACATTCCACAGGATATAAGGAATATTAAACAGTAACGATATGTAATTTATTCATTTCAAACCACATATAGACTGGTCTAGTCTGGCACATGGGTTGTTGGATTACATGGTGTGTATCTAGCTTACACATCATGTAGTCTGCATGGGTTTCCGGTGAAATTCACATAATCCATGTGGTCATTATAAATCTTAAAACAGCATGAGACTAAAAAAATAGAGAATTAATGTTATACATGACGTTAATATGTTGTACACAATGTTTATTTTATCATTTCCTACATCTGAAATACATGTCCACACATTCAGCAAGTTATGTGGACACATGAAATGAGTGATATATGGTTTGTAGATGATTTATACATGTTGTGTAGTCACAAGTGAAGAACACATCGGTTTCTTTGGTGTGTTGGGTAGACACATGGATATACTGATATATGGAATATAAATAGCTTATTAACATCATGTAGTCCAGCTGAGGTATACACCGATGCTCCAGGAATGTAACCCGAGTACACAGAAACTGAGATACATGATGCGTAACTCATAAATAAACGTCATGTAGTCTTATAATTAAGGATAGAATTAAATTGCATTAAATTGATAATTTTATAATTAAAACCTTATTTTATTGATTGGAACCTATTAAGTTTGATAATTTAATAATGGTTTTAAAGAATTTTAAATGATTATTTAATTTATTATAATTAATTTTTGATTATTGGTTCTACTATTTGATTTCCATAAATTCCATTATGAGTGGTATCTCTATTTGAATTTGGATAGTCATTAAGATGAAATTTAATTAAATTAATCAATTCAATCACATTTATCTTAGTAATAAAAAAACATTTATCTTAATAATAAATAATGAATAGAAATGAATATTAATCGATTTACTATTGTGTATATGATGCATGTATAACTATTCAATATCTTGACAATGACATTTGTATGTGTTATATATTTTAATTTAATTTATTGAATTGTTTTAAAATTATTTAATATTAAATTAATTTTGATGGCATGTGATTCATACCTCCCTTTATTATTATGTAGGACATCTGTATCCATGGTTATTTATGTAAATCTCTTTAACCAATATTTTGGTTCCCCTCAACTGCTTGTGATTTATAAATACTTGTAATTAATAGATTATCCCAAGATTCATGGAGATGGTTCAATACAGAACCACAATAATGAAAACTCATGTGATACATACGTGGATAGGAGGAATGTTTTAACTCATTCCAAGACTGGAAAAAGATTTTCCCCTGGGATAAAGGTTGATTTATTGACCACTCAATTAATAAACCATTAGATAACATCGTGATTGGGTCATTTATTATTTATTTATTTCTCTATTATGCATAATTTATTTTATGAATGCAATACCTTTATCGAATAAATAAATAAATTCATATGAAAATATATAATTTAAATAAATGAATTATGTGTAAATATTTTATCCAACATGGTTAATTAATTAAGTAAAATCCAATTAATATTAAAAATCTATATTAAGGATAGAAAAAATATATAATTTATTAAAAATAAATTAAAATCCCTCAAATATATTTTAATTCAGACTTGGCCTTCCATTACTTGACAAGGAATGAAAACCTTATAACTAAGTATTTGACTAACCTTGTTTGGTACCCTTACTTTTAAAAAAGATTTATTATAAAGGTTATGGGTTGAATTAACCATCTTACATCAAGATAAGTAACCCTCAAAATACTTGATGTTAATTGGAGGAAATTGTTGAGGAAATCCAAGTAAATATTTCAGGATTAGCGTGTCTGCTCAACAGATCAAGGAGTTACAAGCATGCTATTGAGAAAGACCTGCCTACCTAAATACCTTCAAGTAGCTTGACCAACCCACATTGGGTTTATGCAAAGGAAAATATGGATCCTTTCCAATAGGATGTCATAGAAAATAGACTTTCTAAGTTCAATGGTTATGTCATGAACAAACCTTGTTTGGTCCATGAACAACATTTTCTAAACCCATGGGTCTCCTGTAATACCTTGGTTTCCTTCCTAACACACCACTATTACTCACTGGGGTTGGTTATTAGACTAATAAATTTCCCCACAATCCAATACATGTTATTTTAGTGTGTTTGGTCCTCACTCACACACACCCGAGGAGACTTCCAAGAAGGTCCCCCATCTTGATCACTACTCTAGGTCAAATATGATTAACTATGGAGTTCCAATAAAGTAGGATCCCATAAAGAAATGGGAACCTTGCTGACATGGGTATTAACATTTAACATTTTAAGTCTCACATTTACATGGGTGGTACACTCTACACTCTTTTAAAGTACAACTCCCTAATTGTGGACCCAAAGCCTCAAACCTAGGTAGTTCCTCTTCACTTCAAGCTAGATATTGGCTCTAATACATGAATGGTTTGATATATCTAAATAACTCTTTTAGAGTAATCTTACGAAGTTTTCACCATCTGGGCCTCATGTATTCAAGTTCATTAGAAATATTGAGCACCCAGATGTTCTGGGATTTAAAATCCTTGAAGAATTGTGCACCGATCTCATTTTATCATCATTGCCTTAGAGATTTTCCATATTTTTTTTAAATTTTAACATGAAAAATATTGATAAGTTTATCCTATATATCCTCACTTGTCGTCACTAATTAGATAATAAGATAAATTTTGAAAAATATTCCATCATTATGGTGAGAAAATGGAATGGGAAAGCGAAGAGATCTTAGCCCAAAATTTATTCAAGCCATTCAAAAAAGAGGGAGAAAAAGGGGAAAGCAAGGTAAAATGATGTTATCTATTTCATATGTGGTAAAAAGGTCCACTAGAAGAAAAAATTCAGCTGAACTATGAAGAAATGGGAAGCTTCAAGTGTGTTTGTTATTGGGTAAAGTTTATTTATTTCTAGGAATCTGGAATTATATAAACTTTTTGGTTCTCACATATGTATTAAGATATAGGAACCAAGTAGATTCCTTAGGATTGAATAAGGGAAGGTAGATCTATGAGTAACCAATAGGGATAAACTTTATATTATAGCTATCGGTTACTACCACCTCACATTTCCAACAAGAATGATCTTGGTTTTGAAATGTTGTTATTATGTGCCATCTATTACCAAAAACAATATATATGTGTCCAGATTTGATACGAATGAATTTATTTTCACATTTAGGAATAAATTTTTCTTATTTTATAAGGATAAAAGTTTTTATTGTAAGTAAAATTTAAATAATAGTCTTTGTGTGTTGGATTATGCAAACCTAGTAATGGGAATTGATAATGAAATTACTTCACATAACTGCTATCACACACAACTTTGGCATCACCAGCAAGGCCATGTAAAAAAATATGTTTGACTAAATTACACAAATGGATATTTAGATTATTTTGAACTAAAACTACTTAATGTATGTCATGAAAGTTTACAAGGAAAAATGACAGAATCCCCATTTAGTGGGAAAGGTAAAATGTCCAAAGAGCTTCATGAATTAGATCATACCGATGTATATGGACCATTTCCTTTTGAATAAAGGGGTGTATACCCATACTTCATAAAATTTACTAATGATTTTAGAATATATGGATATGTTACATGATGGGTTATAAGTTATATTATTTTGATAAATTCAAATAATACATGAACTATGTTTAGAACCAACTTCATTATAAGATTAAGAAACTATACTCAGACCATAGTGGAGAATATATTAATCAAAACATCATTGATTACATTTTGGATTTTGGTATTTTATCTCAACTGACTCCTCTTTTACACCTCAAAATATTGGTTTATATGAAAGTAGGAACCACACCTTGTTGTACGTGGTGATATCAATGATGAGTTATGAAAATATTTCATTATCCTTTTGGGGATAAGTGCTAAAAATGGATAAACAAATACTAAACCAAGTTATAACTAAAGAGAAATATTGTATACCATACAAATTATGGAATGGAAAGAAACTTGTGTTATCTTACTTATATGTGTGGAGTTTTGAATTGTTTTTTAAGGACTCTTTGGGTAACAAACTTACACCACAATGCAAAAAGTGTACCTTTATAGGATGCCCCAAAGAAATAAGAGGAAATTAACTATACAACCTCTCTTAGAAAAAAAAGGTAATAGTGGAAAGACACAAAATATTTCATGATATAGAGAAAATATCTAAAATATATAGTGGTATTGATATATAATTTGATTAAGTTTAGGCTTAAGTTATAAAATATTTCTCAGAGGAAAAAATTCCATAAAGCCCAATGGAAGAAGAAGGTGGTCTAGATACACAAGTATTTCATAGGAGTATAAGAGAGGTCATAGAACTATAATAGTGTGGTTTTATTATCATTGAGGATTTCACTAACTGTCAGTTGATAATAATGATACCTTATCCTAAAAGCAATTATTAAGTAGAATAGATTTTTTCAAGTAGCAAGAAGCCATGAAATATATAACGTATCCCATTTAACAAAAAATAAGTTTGGATTTAGGTATATCCTCTAGTTGATGTAAAGACCATTGGTTGTAAATGGATATTTAAAAATAAAATAGGAATGTATGGGTAATTAAATACCTATAATCATGGATGGTTCTATAAGGTTTTAAACAGTTTCAAGGCATTGACTATGATAAAACATTTTCACCAATCACTATACTGAGATCTATCAGAATTATGCTTTCCATTGCTTCTTTACAAGATTATGAGATTTTTTAAATGGATGTTTACGTTGAATTCCATAATGAGAACCTTTAGGATGATTTCTGTAGGAAAAAAACTAAATTATTCAGGACTAAAAAAGATTCTAACAAGGTATACAAGTTTCTAAGATCCATTTATGGATTAAAGAAAGTATCTAGAACATGAAACATTCACTTTGAGGAATCCATAACAGAAGTTTGTTTCATAAATAATGAACATGATATTTGTGTCTATATGCAGTTTAGTGGGAGTGTGGTCATTTTCTTAATAGTATATATTTATGACATATTACTTATTGGAAACAAAATACCATTATTACAATCTATTGAAACCCGGTTGAATAAATGATTCTCCATAAAGGATTTAGGTAAGTTGTGATCAAGATCTATCATGATAGATCCAAGAAGCGACTAGACCTATGTTATGGTACACATATTGACAAGATACTGAAGAGATTTAGTATAGAATAATCCAATAGGTGATTGTTTCCATTTTAACATGTAATTCATCTTTCTAGGAAAATGTGTCTTCCGGCACATGAGGAAAGAAATATAATCGAAATGATTACATACACATAATTGATTGGGTAAGTCATATATGTTATACTAGGTACTGGGCTTTATTTTACCTATAAATTGAGTGTGGTATGAAGATATCAAGATGACCTAGGTGACCAATATTGGATGGAAGTCAAGAAAATCCTTAAGTGTCTAAGGCGAACTAATGATATGTTCATAGTCTATGGAGGAGATAAGGAACTATTCATCATAGTATATGAATATTATAGTTTCCAAATAGATAAAGATGATATAAAAACTCAAATAGATTCATATTCACTTTAAATGAAGTTGATGTGAGTAGGAAGAGCTCAAAGATGGCTATGGTCACATATTCTACAGCAGACTCTGAGTATATTGTGGCTTATGAGGTAGCTAAATAAATAGTTCGGATATAAAGCATAAATAAATTTATTTATGGGGTACTTATAAATAAATATCCTATCACACTATATTATGATAATATTGTATTAGTGGCTCTAGTAAAGGATACAAGGTCACATTAGTGGATTAAGAATATACTTCAGAAGTATCATCTCTTGAGAGAGTTTTCTCAGAGATGTGAGTCTGAAGTTAGAATTATTTCTATGGAATATAATATGGTGGACCCATTGACTAAATCTTTGACTCAATTGAAACATGAAAATTAGGTGATTTCTAGAGGACTAAAATTAATAGGTAGTTGGCTCTATTCCAAGTGTGGGTTTCTTAGATTTGGTGTACTATGACCAACTATTTGTACTTTGATTACATCCATATTAGATAAATTAAATATTAATAAAAAATATTATTATGTATTATTTATTTTTATATATGGATTTATTATAATAATGTCCTAGGGTATTTGTTACATTGATAAGTTCACAGTGGTTCCTTACTATGATGAGAACCATGAAGTGCTATGGCGATATTATTAAAAACAGTTCTTTGTTTGGATAACATTCGATGAAGAGACAAGTATAATGTGATTGTCAGGTAAGAGAAATTATAAGAGAATTAAAATTATTCTCATGAAGTTCTCTCTTGGTAATATCCAAGATGGGAGATTATGAGAACAGTCCCACCAGTAGGTATTTCTCATGTTTTGGTGTCATCAGATATTCTTACCTGTGTGTGTGTGTGTAATTGTCCTTAGACTTTAAGATTATCATTAATTCATTTCATGACTCTCAAAAATATATTTTTTAGAACAAATATGACACCATATGCTCACGATGAGGTAGGGTGTGTTGGGTGCATTGCGATTAACATGTCATTAATGGATAAATCGAGGAAGGATTGGTCCCTTCTATCTTTTTTGAAGTCGATATCTTGGCGCTTTCATTGTAATAGAACCCTCGCATGAAATTACATGGTCATGTTGAAATTATAGGTTTATTTAATATAATCAAATAAATATGTATCAACAACATTGGTCTATGACACAAATGTGAAACCTTCTTAATGAGATATTGATATAAAGGGATTATATTGCACAGTGAGTGTTTGTATTTAGTTTTCATCATTTCAACATTAAGTTATTTCTCTTGTCTTCCTTGAGCCATTTCTAAACAATAATCTTTGACTTTAGGTAAATCCATCTAATTCCAATAAGAAATAATATTAGTGGGTCAGACAATATGTGTTTATATTAATCATGATTAAATTATATAAGAATTTAACAAATTGAATAGATATTATTCTCAAGACCGAGGAATAATTTTATACAAGTATTATCGATTGCATATAATTATTGACAAATAAAATATTTAATATATTTATTCAATTGTTCAATAAATTCTATATGTGTTTTAATGGACCAAGATCATGTCAACTAACAAATATTAATTAACAAGATAGTTATATAGAGACCTTATCCATTTACATATAACATTAAATTATTTTAAACATAATTATACATCAGAGTACTAGCCAAGTATCGTCAAGTCTAGTTTCTTGGAAGACTGGGAACATAAAATTGAAAATATGGAACTAAATAAAACATTTATTTATTTAGTCTTGATAGAGATCGAATAGATTCCATTGTTCTCATACATCTTCATAGGATAACTAGGGGATAACATGAACAAAGGGATGAGCTAAAATCCCAGTAAGGGAATAAGAATAAGAATAAATCCTTAGAAAATGGGTTAGAAAACATGACATAAAGAAATAAAAAGTCATGTAACATAAGGGATCATAACATACAAACATGGATTCATATAAACATTGAATCATAGAAATGTGGCAGAAAAGTAAAACATGACTTTAGTATGAGTCAAGGCTAACCTCCAAGATCGTTTCCCATAGTAGCACAAGCCAAGGCTAACCGCCAAGACCATAGCACATAAAATCTCATAAGACTTAACTTTACCCATCACATTGAAGTGTTTTCTAGGCTCACCTATCTTAAAATGTTCATGAATATGCTTTCCACATAAATAATCAAACATAATCAATCATACATAAACGTAATGGAACCCATAGAGAGAAATGGGTATCACATTCATGACATAAAGCATAATGAATGGGTATATCCTAAAAGTGTCCATGAGAGAAAGTAATTAAAACATACATGGACATTAATAAGGTAAAATATGAATATATAATAGTAATTTATGTAAAACATAAGTGATAACTTGTAAGAAGAGTATTGAGGAAATTCTTAGCATTAAAACATTTTAGGGTAGTTTTAAGGAAAACACTAAAGAGATTTTAAAATAGAAAAGGGAACAATCTTTTATATAAAACCAGAAGTGAAACAAAAAGTTTTTTATAATTAAAATATTGATTTTATAAAGAAAATGGTGGGTTAAAATAGAGGATCGAGTGTAGAGACCCCAAACCTGATGTACATGGACATTACATTACTTTTGCGAAATACTTAATATATAACAAGAACCATCATTCAAGGACCATAATAGTTTAGTGTCTTTGGAAACTCGGAACATAATATACTAATCGTGGTGAAAGATCTTCAACATCTCCCATAAAGATCTTCCCCTTTTGTTTTCTTACCTAAAACCTTTATTTAAATCCTTGGGAAAAGAAAACATATAAAGGTTGAGCTAAAATGCTCAGTAAGGGTAATTATAGAGAAAATAAAAGAAACCATATACATTTTAACTTCAAAACATGAACATAATATTGAAACATCAAAATCTTGAGCAATGACATAAAACATAGCACTACGTAAGGCATAGATCATAATAGATCATCAATAGTGATAAAATAGAATGGTAATAAAACATGTTATTGTGTAAAACCATTAATCACATTATATTATTTCCATAGAAGCCAAGGAATTGCTGCCAAGACCATCTTAGTGGACAAAGTCCCTTTCTGAATCGAGTTCACTCCTCATTCCAGCCCTGTAACACTAAACCGGATTAACTTACCATTCCAGCCATGTATATCTCATGATATATAAATCTTTACCCAATGCATTGGAGGGAGATATAGGTCCCACCCATATCATAATTAAATCATTCTTACGTGTTCCACAACATAGACATAAATCATTCATCATAACCCAAAGAATAAAAATGAGTTTCATAAACATAATCCCATCATAGCATAATCCATATAAAACAAATGCATATCATTTCATCATAAGAAAATTGAAACCATGTAAATTATAGAGATATTATACTTGAAACATACACAAATGAAATAATGTCATCTTCGATGGAAAATGGTTTTTATAAAACACTTGAAAAGAATTCTTGAGGAAAATATCCTTTCTTCTTAAAAATCATTTTCTTTTCACAAAATGCCACTTAATTTTAAAATAAAAGTATTTAATTTAAAATAAACATGAAATCTTGTAGAGTAAACTTCAAGAAAATAAGGGGTTATGAAACCGTAAAAATTGGTTCATACCGAATAAGTTAAAAAAACATTATTCTCGTACTTTTCCCAGAAAAGTCAAAAAAATTACCTCATAACGTAAACAAAAGAAAGATTATTTACATACCATGTAGTAAAAGTAAAAAAATGGTAAAAAGTACTTTAAACATACATGAAACCATTTTTATAAAATAGGGACATGGATGATAAATATAACCCCAGTAAATACTTACGAATAAGCAATCTCAGATAAAAACGAGATTGGAAAGTTTATCCCTTACCTTGGGTCAGATATGCTTCGTATGCATCTGAACCTCCTTTTTAATGATTTAAATAATTTCATTGACTTATTAAAGAATCATATTCATTGTTATGATATCATATATGGTTCACTTATGACTTTATATTACCCGTTGTTTTGTAAATTCCATGTTAAAGCATCGTTTTGGGTAGAATTGTTTTATTTATCATATGTGTTTAGACATGTTACCTATATCATGATTTAATTACTTCCAGAATGTAATTCATGATTTATATATCATATATATTTAGTATATATATATAATTGATATATAAATTAAATTAAATACACCGTTCATGGCGACGGTAGGTCGTACGTACGCATGAACGATGTTTTCCTTTCCTTACTGACTTGAATGGAAGTAATTAGATAACATAAATATATATATATATATACATAAATCCAGTAGCTTTATCATGTCATATATTTCATTATTATTCATTATATATACTTTATAATCATTATTGAATGGTTAACATGGAGAATGAATCTCATCGCGTCGTGGAGACGGTAATCCGTACGTACGCACAAGAGATGATATTGTTCCCATAATTATTGAATGGAATTGGAGTGGATGATATCTCAGAATCAGTATCATGTTATAATAATAATATATAGTTATTCTTTACACCATTATACCCGTCCAAGTAAGGTGGTGGTGGAAAAATAGATTACACCACGGTGTGAAGACAGTATTCCGTACGTACGCACGAGCGGTGATTTCATTTTCCGTAGGATGGATAGAAGGTTAATTGGGGTTGTTTCATATTTATAATAACATATAATTATATTATTGATACTGATGTTATTAATTTATAATAAAAAAACTAAAAAATAAGAAGTTGAAGAAGAAAGAAACTTGAAAGAGTCGGTAGAAAAGATTACCTCTTCTTCGACGCACCTCTTTTAAGCTTCCTCTTAAGGCACTAGAGTTGGTCTTTTGAGGAGACCATAACCACTATAATGTTTATAGTGAAGTTTATAAGTTAAATGGGAAGGGTTTTTCCAAGCTTGAATTCTCAAAATTGTGTAAATAGAAGAGGGAGGAGGTTCCCTTTTTTAAGGGAGGAGAGGGGCACCTTAGGAAAAACATAAAATATTATTTTATAATTAAGTTGTATTCGGTTTATAATAGATCCAAATTGATTTATTTCAAAGATAAAGTGGGGATGGGTCGAAATACTCTCAACCAATAGGTTTTATACAAGTTTAGGTCACTATTTTAACCTTATCATTTATATTTAACTCTAAGTAAAATAATTTAACGTTTACCGTGTCTTCTTGTTTTCATACACTATATGGTTAATAAACTTACTATAACAAGCCAAAATAACCCCAAGTGGTTCATTATTAATATATATAACCTTATCTAAGTTATTTGGCCAAACCTTATATTTTTATGAATATAATAATAATTAATAATATAATATTTGTTTTAAAAACTATTTTATGTCAATTTTGACACTATTTGGTAATTGGTTTTTGTAAAAATTATAACAGCATGATTAGTTCTAAAAAAGTTAATTAAATCAATAATAAAATGTCATATTAACCTATGAAATTAGTGGAATTCATAAAAAGTCTCAAATTACATTTATTTGGGTATTTATAATATCAATTATGTTAATGTTTCATTAATGAGGTAATTATTGCATCATCATTGTGTCATAAATAAATTAAATAATTTAATGTCTAAAAATTGTAAAGAAAATACCATTATGTAGGAAATATTTTTATATTTCTAATTAATATTTATAGTAGAATTTTTCTTATGTATTACCCTATATTAAAAATGTTTTAGTTATTAAAATTTGATTTTAACTCTTTTAACTCTTCTTTAAATAAAATAATAATAAATGTCATAATCTAATTCAAATGGACCTAAATGGTCATATTCTAATCCTAAGGTTGTTTTTGGTCGAATTAAACTTATCCAATAGAATTAGGACTTATTTTAGTGTAATAATAATATCATTTTTATCCTTAATTACCCTATTTACTTTTAACCGTGGTAAAAAAAAGTAAAAAGTTACTATTCATAAAAAATTATTTTTATCTTATTGAACCACATTTGACTACTTGATATTAACTGTGTCTCTCAGAATTTTTTAAATTACACTCACATAAGTGGTAAAATTAAGTTTTGTGTAAATTTTCAAATTCTCCTAGGAGGTGGGTAAAAGACGGTGAAAAGTTCAATAAAATTTTTATATATCTAAAATTATTATAAAATGACTCCAATGAATTACATTGAACTTATATAGTTATTATGTATCAATTTTGACCTAAAATAAATTTAAATAAAATAAATAATTATTTAAATAAAAAGTTGGTTTTTAAATAGTAACAGAGTGTTTTCACTATTCATCAGAAATAGAAATTATTCAGAAAAATACCAAAAATTCACCCTAGGATAATTTTAAAAATCCGAATCCAAAAATGAAGTCCATTTTTAAAGATAAAATTTATAAAATTTCAAAAAGTGGGTATTACTATTCATAACGGCTAGTTTATATAATATTTTAATAACATGTCTTTATTTAGTGAAACTCGAAATTGCGTAAAACACACGCTATCCTGGAAGGTCACGATTGCGTGTAAAGCAGGCCAAGTCAGGGTTGCGTGTAGTGCAAGATTTCTTTGTTTTTGTGTATAATAGAATCCAACCATATTTAATTTATACATTGAATATATATATATATATATACACTCAATGTTGGGTAGAATAACTTCTATCAAACGAACTTGAAATTTTGTGTAACACGGTCCAAGAATAGTGTTGTGTATACTGCAAGCTAATGCGGTGTTGTGTATAGCGCAAGATAATCTTGGTGTAGCATACAACACAAGACATCAAATAAATTAAAAATAATACTTCTCATAAAATCTCGGGGTGTTACATTCTACCCTCCTTAAAATGAATTACGCCCTCAAAATTCTTCAGGGATATAAATCGTTTACTACTTGAAAGTTTCTTTCATAGAAACCCACATCGTAAAAAAGAATACTAAAACGTCATTTTAAAAAATAAAGTTAGAATCATAACGGTCACCCAAAGTAACTCAGTACTGGGTTTCCACATAAGACAACATAGGTGAAAATATGGATATGGAAGATAAATCTAACCATCATGTTTAGATGCAGAGTGGTAGAGAACATGGCTATGAAAAAGCCAACAATCAGAAAGCCATAAATTTTTGATGATCTAAGGTACCATATGATTCATCGTATCTGAGGACATTAGGACAACATTTTTGGTTTTCAAGATCATTTCCCTAAAGTTAAAAAAAATTGGAATTAGAAGAAATACATTCTTGATTTTGGTACAATCTCACTGTTGGTCATTCCTAGAACAATTTCCACTTCATCTCTTAAATAAATGATGTTGAATTTTTCATTCGTGAAGTGTTAGCAGATCATGCGCTATAATGACAGGTCATTCCATCTGTCTCAAACAAAAGGTTAGAAAAAGTTATTAAATATACATAAGTCCATCTATAGTGAGATTATTCATATATGGTTCCTAAAATGAACTTATACTTCATATATCATACCGCTTAATATAATAAAACTAGTTTCTACTAACTAGGGACTTCTTATAGGCCAATGGTAGGCGATAAAGATCTGTCACAATTTGGTTGTGGGTTTGATTCCCACAGCCTTGTTTGACGCGACGGGTTGTCGCTTGTCCTGCAGGTTTTCCTTTTTCTAAAACTACATTATTATAACATTCCATCAATAATATCGAAAAAAGTTCTATCTTTAAACAATACTAACTTATGTCCAAAATAATCCATTCCAATCTTTAGGCTAATCCAAAATACTTCTGTCCAATCTTATAGTATAAAGAAAACAATTACTAGAAATTTCATCAGCCATGCATGTGAATACCATCATTTATCCCAGATATATTTTGTTGATCGCATTCCAAACATGTGAATACCTTAATCATTTATTCTCTTGAAACATAAACTACCATAGAACCTTAGTGAAAACATGAATGCTGTCAAAAGGTAACTCTTTCCACATACCAAAATCCCAAAATTTCTATATACTCAAACCATGATATAACTTTGTCCTTATATCAGTCATGAGATCATTTTATTTTTTCTTTATCCCTTCATTATGCGCATATCATCTTATTTCCAAAAATATTTCAATCACTTTTCATGATTACCGGTACCATATTATTATTGAAAACCAATACATACATATTTCAAAATTCCACGATACCATAAATGAGATTCCATGATACTATTTTGAAATCCAATTACATAAACACTTAATCATTACACAACATCATTGTCATACTCAACATCACAAATAGTGATTGCATATGACTTCCCTTTATCCTTTACCTTAAGAGGTTGCTCACATTGATCATTATTAAGCCTTGGATTAGGGCATTGATTAGAATAATGCCCCCATTTCCTTGCACTTGAAGCATTGAAGTGTTGGTAGATCGTTCTCTGTAGTCTTTTCTCTATTCAAGTCATTAGATACCTTTTTCCCATTACTTCGACACTAAACTGCTCGATGACCTTCTTTTCCACACTTAAAACATTTTCTAGTACCTTTTAAGCAATCTCCATCATGCTTCTTTCCACACTTTGAGAATAAATAAACATTCATCTTCTTTTCACCATTATTCTGAGATTTCTCCTTGAACTCCAACTTTCGTTTCTTGTCCAAACATGAGATGGATATGTAACACCAACTTCCATTTCTACCTTGATAGCACAATGCACAATTTCTTCATAGCTACTGAAGTCTCTTATAGCTAATGCCCTTCGAAGACTTGGTTTTAAGCCACTGAAAAATTGATCAACTTTACTTTCAGGTTGGATGATAAAGCCAGATGCATACCTTGCAAGCCTTCTAAAATTTTCTTTGTATAAACCAACAGATTCATCATTCTTTTGCTTAAGCTCAAGGAAATCCTTTTCTATCTTTGTTCGATGAATACGAGGGAAGTAATTTTTGAAAAATAAGTTCTTGAACTAATCCCATTCCATGGAGTCAATTTCACCTTGGGGTATTGTATTCTTAATTAGAGTCCACCACTGGTCTACTTCACTATCTAAACGGTAAATAGCCAGAATGACTTTTTCATGTTCTGAACATCAAAGAATGGAAAATATCTTTTCAATGATACTGATCCATTGTTCAGAAATAAGTGGATCAGAAGACCCACTGAAAGAAGGTGGATGTTTCCTCATGAAGGACTCAATAGAATATTGTTCCCTTCTCTACTCATTTGGAAGTCCAGAATGATTCATAGCTTGTGTAAGTACATCAATAAGATTTTTCACTCCATCTCCCATAACATTGGTTTGTTCAGGAGTACAATCATTTCATTTTCCATTATATTTATCAATACGGTTCCTTCGAGTTCGAGCCATGGTCTAAACCCCAAAAAGAATAGTGTGAGAGGCAAAAATCATGCTAGGGAAAACAACATAATAAAGGGAGAGTAGCTTCAATATATAACATCTTAGGGTTAATTCTGAGATTGTTACCATAATTCTAGGACTATAACCTTTACTTATACTTTACATTAGTGACATACCTAGACATACCTTAGAAATATCTCTAGGGATCTCACTAAAGTTTTCGCATCCAAGTTTCCAAAGGTTAACTAAACCTATCCTCTGATACCAACTATAGAGACCCCAAAACTGACGTATATGGACATTACATTACTTTTTCGGAATACTTAATACAAAACAAGAACTAAAACTCTAGGACCATAATAGTTTAGTGTCTTTGGAAACTCAGAACATAATCTTCTAATCATGGTTAAAGATCTTCAACATCTCCCATAAAGATCTTCCCCTTTTGTTTTCTTACCTAAAACCATTCTTTAAATCCTTGGGAAAAGAAAACATTTAAAATGGTGAGCTCAAATTCTCAGTAAGGGTAATCATGGAGAAAATAAAACAAACCATATACATTTGAACTTCAAAACATGAACATAATATTGAAACATCAAAATCTTGAGCAATGACATAAAACATGGCAGTAGGTAAGGCATAGATCATAATAGATCATCAATCATGATAAAATATCATGGGAATAAAACATGTAATTATGGAAAACCATTAAGCACATGATATGATTCCCATAGTATCCAAGGTATTGCTTCCAGGACCATCTTAGTGGACAAAGTCCCTTTCTGAATCGAGTTCACTCCTTATTCCAGTCCTGTAACACTGAACCGGATTAACTTATCATTCCAGCCATGTCTATCTCAAGAAATATAAATCTTTACCCAATTAATTTTAGGGAGATATATGTCCCACCCATCTCATAATTAAATCATTCTTACGTGTGCCACAATATACACATAAATCATGCATCATAACCCAAAGAATAAAAATGGGTTTCATAAACATCATCCCATCATAACATAATCCATATAAAACAAATGGATATCATTTCATCATAAGAAAAGTGAAACCATTTAAATCATATAGATATTATACTTTAAACATACACATATTAAATAATGTCATCTTAGATGGAAAATGGTTTTGATAAAACCCTTGAAAACAATTCTTGAGGAAAATTTCCTTTCTTCTTAAAAATCATTTTCTTTTCACAAAATGCCATGCAATTTTAAAAGAAAATGATTTGATTTAAAGTAACCATGAAATATTTTAGAGTAAAATTCATGGAAATAAGGCTTTATGAAAACAAAAAAATCCGTTCATGTCGTATAAGTTAAAAAACATTCTTCTCGTACTTTTGCAGGAAAAGTCAAAAAAGTACCTCGTAACGTAAACAAATGAAAGATTATTTACATACCATGAAGTAAGAGTCAAAAATGGGTAAAAGGAATTTAAACATACATGTAACCATTTTTAGAAAACAGGGACATGGACGATAAATATAACCCTAGTAAATACTTACGAATAAACAATATCAGATAAAAACGCGATTGGAAAGGATTTCCCTTACCTTGGGTCCGAAATGCTTCGTACGTATCCAAACCTCCTGTATAATGATTTAAATAATGTAATTTACTTATTAAAGAATCATATTCATTGTTATGATATCATATATTGTTCACTTATGACTTCATATTACCTGTTCCTTTTTAAATTCCATGTTAAATCAGTGTTTTGGGTAAAATCGTTTTATTTATCGTACGTGTTTGGACATGTTGTTCTTGATATTATAATAACCTATATCATGATTTACTTACTTCCACAATGTAATTCATGATTTATATATCATATATATTCAGTATATATATATATGTAATAGATAGATAAATGAAATGAAATACACCGTTCATGGAGACGGTAGGTCGTACGTACGCATGAACGTTGTTTTCCTTTCCTTATTGACTTGAAAGGAAGTAAGTAGATGAAATATATATATACATAAATCAATTATCTTTATCATGTCATATATTTCATTATTATTCATTATATATACTTTGTAATCATTCTTGAATGGTTATCATGGAGAATGAATCTCATCGCGTCGTGGAGACGGTAATCCGTACATACGCACGAGCGATGATATCATTCCCATAATTATTGAATGGAATTGGAGTGTATGATATCTCAGAATCAGTATCATGTTATAATAATCATATATAGTTATTCTTTACACCATTATACCCATCCAAGTAAGGTGGTGGTGGAAAAATAGATTACACCACGGCGTGGAGACGGTATTCCGTACGTACGCACGCGCGGTGATTTCATTTTCCATAGGATGGATAGAAGGTTAATTGGGGTTGTTTAATATTTATAATAACATATCATTATATTATTTATATTAATGTTTTTAATTTATAATGAAACAACTAAAAAGGAAGAAGTTGAAGAAGAAAGAAACTTGAAAGAATAGGTAGAAAAGATTACCTCTTCTTCGACGCACCTCTTTTAAGCTTCCTCTTAAGGCACTATAGTTGGTCTTTTGAGGAGACCAGAACCTCTATAATGTTTATAGGGAAGTTTATGAGGGAACTTTTCAGGGTTTTTCTGATCTTGAATGCTCAAAATTGTGTAAATAGAAGAGGGATGAGGTGCCCTTTTATAAGGGAGGAGAGGGGCACCTTAGGAAAAACATAAAATATTATTTTATAATAAAGTCATATTAGGTTTGTAATAGCTCCACATTGATTTATTTAGAAGCTAAAGTTGGGATGGGTCGAAATCCTCTCAACCAATAGGTTTTATACAAGTTTATGTTACTATTTTAACCTTAGAATTTATATTTAACTATAAGTTAAATAATTTAACTTTTACCGTGTCTTCTTGTTTTCTTACACTATATGGTTAATAAACATACTATAACAAGATAAAAGAACCCCAATTGGTTCATTATTAATATATATAACCTTATCTAAGTCATTTTTCTGAACTGTGGATATTTAGGAATAGAATAATAATTAATAATATAATATTTGTTTTAAAAACTATTTTATGTCAATTTTGACACTATTTGGTAATTGATTTTTGTAAAAATAATAACAGCATTATTAGTTCGAAAAAAGTTAAATAAATAAATAAGAACATGCCATATTAACCTATTAAATTAGTGTAATACATAAAAATTCTCAAATTACATTTATTTGGGTATTTATAATATCAATTATGTTAAAATTTCATTAATAAGGTAATTATTGCATCATCATTGTTTCATAAATAAATTACATAATTTAATGTCTAAAAATTATAAATAAAGTACCATTATGTAGTGAATCTTTTAATATTTATAATTAATATTTATAGTCTAATTTATCTTACGTATAACCCTATATTAAAAATTTTTTAGTTATTAAACTTTGATTTTAACTCTTTTAACTCTTCTTTAAGTAAAATAATAATAAATGTCCTAATCTGATCCAAATGGACCTAAATGGTCATATTTTAATCCTAAGGTTGTTTTTTGTTTAATTAAACTTATCCAATAGAATTAGGACTTGTTAAGATAATAATAATATCATTTTTACCCTTAATTACCCTATTTACTTTTAACTGTGGTAAAAAAAAGTAAAGAGTTATTATTCACCAAAAATTATTTTTATCTTATTGAACCAAATTTTACTCCTTGATATTAACCATGTCTCTTGTATTTTCAAAATTCCACTCACAGAAATGGTAAAATTAAGTTCTATTTAAATTTTCAAATTCTCCTAGGAGGTGGGTAAAGGACGATGAAAAGTTCAATAAAATTTTTATATATCTAAAATTATTATAAAATGACTCCAATAAATTACATTGAACTTTTATAGGTATTATGTATCAATTTTTATCTAAAATAAATTTAAATAAAATAAAAAATTATTTAAATAAAAAATCTTTTTTTAAATAGTAACCAAGTGTTTTCACTATTCCTCCAAAATTGAAAGTATTCAGAAAAATACCAAAAATTCACCCTAGGTTAATTTCGATATTCCAAATACAAAAATGAAGTCCATTTTAAAAGATAAAATTTATAAAATTTCAAAAAGTGGGTATTACTATTCATAACGGGTAGTTTATAAAATATTTTAATAACATATCGTTGTTTAGTAAAACTCGGTATTGCAAACAACACAGGCTATCGTGGAAGGTCGTGATTGCATGTAAAGCAAGCCAAGTCAGGGTTGCGTGTAGTGCATGATTCCTTTTTTGTTTTGTATAATATAATCCAACCACATTTCATTTATAAATTGAATATATATATATATATACACTCAATGTTGCGTAGAATAACTTCTATTAAAGGAACTTTAAATTTTGTTTAACATGATCCAAGAATAGTGTTGTGTATACTGCAAGCTAATATGGTGTTGCGTATTGCGCAAGATAATCTTGGTGTAGCATACAACACAAGACATCAAATAAATTAAAAATAATACTTCTCAAAAAATCTCGGGGTGTTACATTGAGTGTACTTTAAATTGGGTAAAAAATTGGACAGTTCCCTTAAAATGAGTTTGCTTACTGAGAAGTATCAAGGAGGGAATCACTTAAATTAATGTATATACCGAAAAGAGAATTAGGTATGGATCTTGAAACATTATTTTGGAGCATATAAACATTATTTATAAGTTTTACTTAAAATAAAATACAACTTTATTTGGGTAAAAAGAAAGATAGAGCAACCTGAAGGAATAAAGGCGGTTTGGGTAGAATTCCTTACGGATTATCGGCATGATATCAGATGTATTTAAGAGGGATTAATGAGAGATAAAGGTATTTCACATGTTTTATAAATAATGAGTAAATTATGGCGGATTTTCGTAATCATACCTCATCACTAGTAATTACACATAAAAGGGAATAACATAGAGGATAGTCCTAAATAAAAGTGAAATGGAGAGGATCTCTTACCTTAAGTCTGTTGGTATTCTCCACTTGGTATTAATGACATGAATAAAAAAATTAGGTTTATTAATTAATAATTACATAAACTATTATATATGTAAAATATTTATTATTAAAATTTTAAGTTCATTCAAGACCTTTTTGATTGGTTATAAGGTTCAATTTCATTGTTTGGGCATGTTTGCTTCCTTGGTTTTAATGATCTGTTCATGTTCAGAAAAACATGTATGATGAATGCAGTTGTCCAGAATTGAAGTTATATTTTATTATTAAACATAAATAATTTTATATGGTTAAAACTTAATTACGTTACATGAAGTTAATTTGAATCATTATATAAAACATTAATGACATTTTTGAGGGGTTAATTGACAATTTTTGACCACAAAGAACACATTTTGTTTTATAAAGAAAACCCATGTTTACAAAGGGATTACAGAACCATATATAAGGAAAAATAAATATATTATGGTCTGGTTCAACCATTAAAATTAATTCATAACCCAAATTGAATATGGTAATGGAAACTGAAAACTCATCGTCCTTGATTGTGCTAAATTAACACATCTCAAATAGTGTTCCCATTTCATTCAAATAAAATATGGGGAAAAGATATAGGATAATAAATTATCCCATTATAATAATAGAATTACAGTGCATGTATTTTAATGTAGTTATCCTACCATTTGGGTGAAGTGAGGTGAGAAAAGAAACAGGAAAAGAAAAGAACATAAAAGAAATAAAAGAATTGGAAAAGAGGAATTTACCTCTTGAGTTTAACTCCTTTGAGAGCCTAATAAGAGGAGAGGATTTGGTATTTTTAAGAGAATAGGGTCTTTTCGATGTTGTGAAGGATATTGGGATGATATTTGGGAAGAATATTGGCATCACACCAGGCTTTATAGGTGTGAAGAGAATAGGGAGTGAGGGGGGTTATAGTTGAGGAGAGGAGAGTTTTCATAATATTTAAATCCTTACTTTATCATTTTCCCTCAAGACCAGAAATAGTGATGATTAAATTACCAAAAAATATTTATTTCTGTATGTGAGTTCGAGATAATGGATTTACATCATCCATACTTTCGCTGATGACATCATAATTCATGTATTTAGCATTTATCGTAAATTATCGTATTTTACTATTCATCAAAAATTCAAGTATTTTATAAAAATCTCAAAAATTCACCCTAACTATTTTTCAATTTGTAGAATCCAAAAATTAAATCTAATTTTCAAAAATAAATTTCTAAATATAATTAATTTAATTTTTAATTAAAAACATAATTTACTCGAAAAAACAAAAAAAATTAAAACATTTATTTTTTTTATTCCCAGATATAGGTATATCGTACTTCTAATTGAATCATATTTATATACTATCATTGTTAATGTTAATATTCATTAGGGTATTTCACTATTCATATGGGTAATATTACTATTAATAAGGGTATGTTACTATTCACCAAAAATTAAGTTGGTCATGTTAGACTCTAAATAACTTACCGATCGCAACTCTGTATGTCAGATTTTGGAAATTCAAATCACAGAAGTGACAAACTTGTGTTTAAAGGTCACATAGAACTTAGTAGTTCATTATGTAATGATTTCCTGTGATTATATGAAATAATTATAAGAAGGAAAATTTCATTGAAAAACATTGGGTCGTTACACGTTAAACAAAATTTTTAATTACACAGTAGAGCTTGCACGCTACAAAATAACAATAATGTTATTATTATAATTGTAATGGGTTTTAATAAAGATTATTATATTATTTAAGGGTCTTCATACAATTAAATAATATTTTTAACTAAACATATCTCTTCAAATAGATGATTATGTTTATTTTTTAAGGTTAATCAAGATATAGATAGTCGTTGTACAAAACATATTTCTCTCCCAAATTCCACTTTCTCTCTTCCTCTCAAGAACAAAAAATAAAAGAGATATTATTTCAACATCAAAATATAAGTGATAAACATGAACAAATCAAGACAATAAATCTTTAATTATATCACCTATAAATCAATTTTTATTTCTCATAGATCAAAGGAGCATGTGTGGACCACCACTAGAGGGATTCTACACATGAATCCTTACAGTGTAATGACTATAATCTGAACAGGTTTTCAGAAGATCAACATCATGATTGAAGAAAGGATCCTATGATGAAGTAATCATTTCTTCTAAATCTAAATAAACTATTTATACAATAATGTACAATATCCTCTATTTGGGTATTGAGAAACTCAAAATTAAAATAAATTTAAATTTAACACGCATCAAAAGCTCGTCTGCTATGCTCAGAACCTTGAAGTTGCAATTATATTTCTCTAATTCTTGAGAATGAGTGGGGATATGGAAGAAATTATCATTATCTTTAGATAGATAAAACTCTATATAAGTTCATCATGGATAGAATTCTCTAGATTGGAAATCATTCTGTATGATTTTAATCTAACACTAGGAAATGATATAACCAGGTATTTATAGAGCTAGGATATAGAATAAATAATTACACATAGGCTTCTCTTAATCCTTAGAGAGACTTATATATAATAATATTATTATTATTTTTCTTGAAGTTTGTATAACTTGTGGATAAAATAAATAACATTTACTTAAATAAATTAATATTTATTTAAATGGTAGTTAATATATAATTTACCCATAGACCATAAACATGTATATATTTTCTACTCCACATTTAATGAATATAAAATAATAAATATTATTTACTATATAAATAAATAAATATAAAATTCTATGTCTTGTGAATAAATATATATTTTTAAAATCGACTCCAAAAATGTGAATGGATATTTGGGATAAATAAATTTTGAAAATATATTGTTCATCGATTTGGAGATTAATATTCATCCCAATAATTAAATTCAAGAGAATTTAATTATGTTTAATGGAAACACTAAGTGTGTGACCCAATAGGCCTCTTCCTCATTGGATTTATGCATGTCTTCCTAATGTCCAATATCAGTGTCTGTCAAAATGTAAACAAATCCACTAAAGAAGAGTTAATGTCTCAATGAAAACATCCACATATGAACACTCAATGTATAATATAATACCTTTTTCATGATATATCATAAACTAGGTTTCATTAAAGTTTTACTAACTTATATGCTTGATACATCTTTATTTTTCGATCTGAAATGAACCAATCAATAGACAATGGATATGGAATTTATATTTACAATTTCATTCCAATCAATGTGAAACAATATCATCTTCAAAAAATATTTAAATGAAAAATCCTTTCTCAACTTATTCATTAATAATATATCACTCATGATGGGCCCAACATACCCAACTTCATCTAGAATATATGTATTAATGGTTAAGGAAAATAAATATAAGTGCATGAATCATTATATATATTAATAATAATCTTAAAATAGAAGAATCATTACCCACGTTCAAAAATAGGAATATCCAATGACACATAAACATGTGGATTTCCTACTGGTAGGTTTATCATCGTAATTTATCATCTTAAAGATTACTATGTGAAGTTTTAAGAATATGACTATATTTATTGAATAAAGACGCATCAAGCATCATCTGTGTACCATCAAATGATATTATATGACCATATGATATATAGTTTAAGAATATCATCATATCACTTTAAGGTTCTCATCATAGAGGGAAATTTCCATGTCCTTTTCAATATAATAGATACTCTAGGACATTATCACATTATAATTACACAAAAGAGTAATCAATATGTGATAAATTATTTATTGACATTTAGGTATATGAATATATAGTCAATCTAAATTATAAAGTTGTTTTTTTCTAGGGAACCAACTCCAAAAAAATAACTAAATTAGTATAAGAACAACAGAAATTGATACTATCAAAAATTAGAAAACTTTTCATAAGAACAATAAATAGAGTAT
Source organism: Viscum album (assembly GCA_963277665.1). Lineage (NCBI taxonomy): Eukaryota > Viridiplantae > Streptophyta > Magnoliopsida > Santalales > Viscaceae > Viscum > Viscum album. Next base: position 977,796,225 of record OY728153.1, on the reverse strand, counting down.
GATATAAAACAGAAATGTAAAAACAATTTCCAAAGTATTGGATGAAAATGAAAATAATCCACAATGTATATTATTATCAATATAATTCCAATAAAAGGAACACTTTTCTCTTACCCAAATCAGCAGGAGAATATGTGGACCTGATCCTAGGTATCCCAAATCAATACTAGAATTTAATAAATAATAAAATTCAAAATATACAATTTACTACAAAAATTTCTTTGGCACCACAATCGGCATTAAGATTCTCTAGACCTAGTATCCTTTTAGATATCAGGATTGGTATGAAAGTCATATAAGGACATCCTTAATAGTAAGCCTATCAGAAATTAAGAATTCTGCATCTCAAAATATCATCTATGTCCTTCATTAGAAAAAGAATATTTTCCATGGCAAGAAACTCCTTGATCATGAAGGATCATACAAAGAACAATTTCAAGGGTAAAACTAAGAGCCTTATAATGAAACCTTTCTCATTAGTGGATCTTAAGAAACTAACGAAAAGTAGAAAATATTATTAGATGTTGTCAAAGTATTAATATGATGAGAAATTCAAAATGAATTTGATAAATCTATTAAAATCTCTAAAATAATTATATTTCCCTCAATAAAGTCTTCAATACAATTTATATCCTCCATTATAACAAGCTCCTATGGTCGAATTCTGAGATCTTCGGGTATGGTTACAACAACATTGAATGAAACATTCCATATTTTTATGGGTGTAGGATCTATCTATATTATTTTATGATCACACCATCACAAAAATATTTGTTAGTTCTAGTAGTTTGATCATTTATCTAGGCAAATCATAACAGAATATCAAAATATGTGATTTACAAAACAAAGAACTGAGACAAAAATTTCATACTAATTCAAACTCATATCAAGTGTATTATGATTTTTAAAACAAAAGATAAAATATTGGTTTTGACCCTAAAATACCCCTTTTTGACACTAAAAAGACCCAAAAAGAAATATATAATTTTGAATGAATTATTAAAAATAACACTCCATGTGAGATTCATTGAAACTCCCCTGAGTTTATCATCTGTTAGTATTACTTTTATTTATATCCAAAAAAACTCATTAGTAAAAAAATAAAACAAAAAATATCCCTATGAATAATCCAACCCCATAATAAAATAAAATAAAACCTATGAATTTCTCAATTTCGACCCATTTTTGATTTTCAAAAATAAATTCATGGGGAAGAAAAATGTTAATCGCAATATAAAAATTTAGAATGGGGAAATCTTCCTTTAAGTATATTTTTCTCCACTTGGGATATATATGTCCCTTTGTGGTTTTCAAGAAAATATAGGGTTATAAACTCTCCATATATGCAATTTATGATAATTTTCATTGTCTCAAATAAATAATAAGAAAGGGGAAAATAGGGAAAATATATACTCCCCTTTTTTTAACCAAAAAAAGTTAATAAATTTTATTCATTAAGAAAAGAAATCAATTAATAAAAGTTCATAAACTTTTAAAACAAAAGTTACAGTTTTCAATAATTGTAATTTAAGGTAATATGAAAATAAATAAATATTTGAAATCTATTGTATTCTTAAATATTTTTTCATCAACTTCTCTAGCCTCCTTAGATTATTTTTTATAATCTAATTATTCCACTACTCCTTTAAAATTCTTCTTCAATTATTCCAACTCACTTTATTAATCTTTTAACTTATACATCTACTATTTAATATCTAGGTCCTAGTGACCAGATCAAATAAATAATACATACAAATATTTCTTCAAGGTAGCATTTAGATCTTGTAAGAAATGTATGTAAGTATATTTATGTTTCTCATACATTTCCATACACTTAATATTATAAAAGTGAAAAATGAAAGATTCCCTAAAATTTTATTCATCAGCTTCATAGAACCACTTGTTGGTCAAGGATTTTCTTATCCATCTAAGATGTTTGAGAATCCAAAAAACTTCATGCGGATAACCCAACATTGATTCAACAAGTTGAAATAGATATGATGTTTGAAACCCTACGAATCTACTCAACCCTTAAGAATATATTATTCTTTGTCTCATTACCTGTTGAACTATCCTTTGAACAACTATCTTCTAAATAAATTTCTGATTTAGCACTAACTCCATTAACATTTAACATACCTTCTGGGTGAGCTCTCTTATCATGTGATATTTTCACAATATCAATCTGATCTGAAGATTAAGTTTCTTTAAATTTATCAAAATCTACTCCATTATTCCCTAACATTGGGGGTTTTTTTATTTAAAAAATGTTAGTGGCTCTAGTAATTTAGTCTGTTTTGGAGTATCTTTTATAGAATATTTCTTTGGTTTCTTAGAATCATCAGAATAATATGATTCTTTATTCTTATATTTATGTTTAAATTATATTGATGACATTAATTAATTCAAGTAATATATATAATAACTGTTAGATGTAGTTTAATGTGATTATTTATGAGGAGGTGAGGGTCTAAGCATAGCTTAAAATAGGGCCTTGACCTTTCTAGGTGTATCTGTGGGTTCCTTTTTAACTGATTCTGGTGTTATGGAGAAATATAAAGATGATTTCTCTATACCTTCCATTAAAATTAACTTTCCCTTTCTAGAAACATATTCCAAGAGTTATAATATTATCTTCAGAGATCCTTGACCCTCTTTAGTAGGTTTTATGATAGAAACATAAGGCAAGAAATCTTGATACTTGCTGATCTTCTAAGAATATCTCTTTTTCCTCCCTGACTCCCTCATTTAAGTTTATTCTAATCTCAAGGGCACAACTTATTATTTTGAAAAACCAACATAGAGACTTAATGTTTTCCTCTCTTCAAACTTATTTCTAATTTCTTCATATTTCTTTTTCAGAACAACCCTATACTTCTCTATGAGCCTCTAAAGCTCCTCTTCAGAATCATTATTGTTCTTCTGAATAGGGTATTTATATTTCATAGTATCCTATGATGCTTTCATCTTATTTTTTTATATTTTTTATACTTTTATACAACTTCCATAAGATTAAATTTTAATCCCCTTTTAGTAAATTTCATCCATGTAAGATCATAAACTAACTTCATTATATCTATCATCTGAGAATTCAAAGTATTTTCCTTTTTTAATTTCCAAAATCATTTACATTATCCATTTGAAGAATCTTAGATAAAATATGATTGAATTTTCTAGAATGTGGTAATATATTTAGCAACATAGAACCAGAAAATAATAATTTTATATAATTCTAAATTAATTTTACAAGAATAAATTTCCTTATTCCATAAAATAAGTCCAATAGATAGATTTCCTAAACTTTAATTTTATACTTATCTTGTTTCTTCTTAAGTAAAAAACTTTTACCACATTGAAATACAATTATACTTTCCAGATGAAGGTTGTTTATCTTATAAAACGTTTTTATTACTATAAATAGCACCTCTTTGGATCTCATCTTAATGAAACTTTTTTGAGTATATGGAAGTTTTTGAGAAATTAATGATGATTCTCTTTACAGTGATAAATAGATAACTTCTATTTAATTCCTAAAAATCATTATGAACTCATTTTCTTGAAATATAAATTTTACTTTCTTCTCACCATCTGAAAAATTGAAAAATTTTGTACAATATAACTCTTGAATCAGTAAAGGATAAAAACGTACATGTTCTTCAATAAGTATAACTACTGATACCTTTCCTTGAAATTTAATAACCCTCTTCGATGAGGATTCATGGCTCAAATGCCAAAAAGAAACTATCAATCTTTCCTTAAAAATATCTATAGTTTTTATCACTTCAAATGATGACATATTAAATCAGAAAATATCCAACATAGAAATAAAAATTAAGATTTTAGAAAGGCAGATCTTCTCAGTGAATTAGAACAACTAACTTTGGGTCTACAGACCTTTATATATCCATGCCTCTTTGCCATAGATTTATTATGACCGAACAGTCCAAATATTTTCTTGAAAAAATAAAGATGACACCAAATCTTTTAAATGGTTAAATTTATAATTTATAAAATAAAAAATCTTACATTACGATTAAGTTAAAAGTTATGAACCTATTAGAAATTATTAACATATGTAATATAGAATATAAATTTTTGACTAAATCAAGTTTTAAATAAAACATATACAAAGTATAATAAATACTTTCTAATGTTTAATGAAATGAATACAAGATAAGAAAAAATGATAAAAACATCCAGAAAGTTATCTTCCATCAAAACATCTTAATTTTCTTCTATAGAAGATGGTTTCATAATCTTTTCACAAAGCACTTATCTTATATTCCATATAACATAACAGAAATAATGAAATATTTCTAAAAAAATTATTTAAGCTACAAATCACCCCTTGATAAAGGAGTTAATGTTTAATGAATAAATTTTAAATTCCAAAAACTAATGTATAAAAGATATTTTACATTAAAAAAATTATTTTCACAATGTCATTTTATATAAAAATTAAAATCATAAAACAAATACCAAGTACTGAAAATAATATTTTAGCTGCTGGTATACAGATGTTTTTCCTTTAATATAAATTAAATAATCACTATCAATTTCTACTTAGTTATGGAGGTTCTATCAAAGATAAATTTTGGAACACATGTTTTACTAAATATTATATATTACAAGGTATAAATATACTTTTAGATTTATTACTAATGAGTTCTGAAAGATTATAATTTGTCAATGAATAATGATTCCTCCAGTGTCCTCCTCTGTGATATTTTTTATAGAAAGGTGCATTAATTCACATAAAGTAATTATTCTAATACTGAGAAATTTTAGTAGAATTACTTCCTTGTCAAAAAGTTGTCTTCTTACAATTAAAATATTAATATATTTTTTCAAATCTCTTTATTCCAATGGTGAATTTTTAAAGAAACCAATTCAAACTTTTAATTTTTCAATTTATCTTAATCACTTTATTCATATCTTCCAAAAAATAAATGGACTTTCCATTCTTCTCAGAAGTTAATTTTGTGACTTTACTTTTTTTTCTCATCCACATCTGATATAATTTCAACGAAAATCACTATCATATGATGAATTATCAAAATATGGGTCCTCACTAGATTTATAGTTATCATTCTAATCCATTAATAGTTTTCTCTATTTCATATTCAAATTTATTTTAGATTTCATATATTTATTCTTAAATATAATACACTCAATGATGGTTCTAGATGAAATGAAGGTTCCTTTTGGACATAAATCCATTATTCCTTTTTTTAGATTTGATGTATCTTTTGAATATTGTAAAATATGGGAATATCATGACCAATGAAAATTTTCCAACTGATTATTAATATGAAAGGTCATCAAATCAAAAAGGATATATTTTCATTTTAAATTTATAATTAATTTAATTAAATTAGAAGAAATAATAACTCGTCTTATGATCCTTATATGATGATGTTGTTGATCATTTGAAACCTTTTTCAGTCTATCAATGGTGATCCACACATGGTTATTTGATCTCTAAACAACACGGGTGGATTTTTGGTTTCTATAAAGGAATATTGATCATCTTATGGTGTTCGTACTGATCAATTCATATTCTTTCCAGACTGAAGGAATGTCTCATATAAATCTAGTACTTGAGAGGATGAAAAAATGAGGAAACTAGATAGAAATATATTGTGTACAACGATTCGAAATTCTTGATTAACCTTACAACCATATATTCATAGAGATAAGGTTAAGGTTAAAATATTATTTAATTGTACAATAGACCTTGAAAAATATAATAAACCTTATTTTACCCCATATCATATAATATTATTATTATTATTATTATTTATAGAGTGTTATAATGGTTGTAATGATAAATATTATTTTACCTGATTGCAAATGAATATTTATCACCAGATACAATCTTAATCTACTCATCCTTGTCAACATTTATCGATTACAAAAACAAATATTTAATTAAATATTATTTCATAAATAAATATTCTATTCAAATTATAGCAAAAAAATATTTCTTAAATATTCAATTAAAAAAATCAGTATTTTATTCACAGTCTAAAGAATAAATATTTATTAAACAATCATGTAATTAGATAAATTATTTATTAATTAATTAATAATTATTTATTAACTTGAGAATAATAGGAAATAAATAAATATTATATATTCACATAATTAAACTATTACCCTATGAATAAAAATTTATTTAATATTTGTGATCAATAAATCCTAAATAGAATTATTCATTGGTCTTTAGAATAGTATTTATACTAATAATTAAATTCAAATATAATTTAATTGAGGTCAATAGAAACACTTAGTGTGTGACCCTCTAGGATTATTTCTTGTTGGCACTGGGTGGGCTTGCATAAAGGCCAAGATTACTATCTAGTAATAAGTTAAGGCACCCAAGATAAATAAGTTAATGTCGTGATATCAAAAACCGCATAGGAATACTTACTATAAAATATAATCCATTTTTCATAATATCTCATCAAGAAGGTTTCACACACATGTCATTAACCTAGGTGCCTCATACATCTTTCATTGATTATTAAAAATAAACTTGTTGTTACACCATGGACATGGAATTTAATGTGATGTTTCAATTTCAATAAAAGGGTTGAGGTGTCAACTTCCATAAAGATGGAAGGCACAAATCCTTCCCCAACTTATTAATGCATAACACTTCACTCTTGATGCACCCAAAATATCCAAATTCACTATGAACTATATCATTATGGTTTACAAAATACATCAAATTACAAGAGTCATGACATTAAATAATAATAATCTTAAATTATAGAGAACATTATACATGATCGTAGATAGAAATATTTGATGACACGTAAACATGTGGAAATCCTACAAGTGGTTCTATTATCATAATCTCCCATATTAGAAATTACTAAATGTAAACATTATGAGAATAACTATAATCTACTTTTGAGTACTCACAACTGATATTAAACATTTTATGTGTCCCAACATAGAATTTTTTCTCACCATCAAACTAAATTTAAGAATATCTTTATGTAATTTCAATGTTTTCATCATAATGGGGAAATTATATAACCTTATCAATTTGAAAGATACTCTAGGACATTAATAAATTAAATTCATTTAAAAAATGAAAAATGTATAAAAATATGTTTAATTAATATTCAAATATTTGAATATAAATATAGTCCAAAGTACAAACAGCTGGTTCTAGATCACCAACTCTAACACTCAATTATGATTTTCCCTAGTTTCTAACATTCATGGAAAATAATTTTAGTAAAACCTTTTGTCCTACTATATTTTTCATTTCTATCCTTTTTATTTTTTTAGTCCTCACATCATAAATTATGGTTACAAAACATCCTCCTAGAAAAATACATATACTCACCTTATATAATATTCGGAAAACTATTATCTAAATATCTCTTATAAGATATTATTGGTGATCTTGGATTTCATGCATGGAATCAAAAAGATAAAGCTCAATAATTTGAAGCGAAAACCACTCCATTTTTCTTTTCTTTTTGTATATAATTTTCCTCTAGAGTTGGTTCTCATATTTCATGAGTGTTTCAATAAAATCATATAAACTGGCCTTTTAATTGTTCTTAGTATAAAATATCACTGTTCACTTGGATTCCCATTCCATCAGAAAAATATCAATAATCTTTTCTACAAGTTATTCATCAGTAATTTCCTTTTCCCCATGTGATTAAAGTATATTAAAAATTGTTATTAAATGTTGATGAATCTATTCCATTGATTCACCAAGTAGAAAATAAAAGGTCTAGTAATCTACACCCAATATTTCCTTTCAAGTCTCAAGAACTATAGATTCTCTAAAGTGAGTAATTTATAACATTTTCCAAAAAAATAGAAATAAAACCTGAGAAAATTTTAAAGTAAATATTCCTCTAGATCGCACACAAAAGACTATTCCTAACTTGAAAGTTCAATTAAAATTTAACTCTTCCATCTACAGTAAAACCAGTAATTTATTTATTGAAAATTTTTTAATCACTATTCAATATGAGAAAGTTCTCTACCCCATTCTTAATAATGTATTTATCCACATGATTTATCCAATATTCATAATCACCACCATTTAAAATAAGTGGCATGTTCAGGTTAATCTTATTAATCAATCTAAATGGTATTCTCTCTATATCTAAAATAGATATATATTTTCTCTATTATATAGTTAGTTTAAAAGAAATAAATTATTATAAAGATTTAAAAACACTAAAAATGAGAGACTATAAAAATATTAAACTCTAACTCACATATCAGGAGATGTGTTTTGAAATTAAATGTTTTCTCAGTAAAGGCAGATATGGAACTACAAGAGGCATGAATTATAATCACAAGTTGACACAAAAGTTTTCATATCACTTAAAACACAAAATTATCATAAATTTAAAAAAATTATTAATCATAGTATATCATAGTAAAAATTACTTAAGTAGTAAAATTGAAATTGAAATTAATAGTATTATAAATCAAAAAACATTACATAAAAATAATAAATGCATTGGAATAAATAATAGAAATATAAAATTAAATATCAAAGTATCATAATAAAATATAGATAATATTCCAAGGATATTATTACTAATAAAATTACAATCAAAGGAAACCTTCTCTTTTTTCAAAATCGGTAGGATTTGTAGACCTAAACCTATGTATCTTGGTTTCACATCATAACTTCCTCGATAAAAACATTTAGAAGATATGACTCCCATGGAAACTTATTTGACACCATGGTTAGTATCAGGATGCTTTATCCCTGAGCTCTTCTTTGATATCGTGAATAGAATAAATCCTATATACAGACTTTATCAATTAAATCCCTCTTAAAAGGTTTGGAATCAATAACCCTAAATCTCTTCGATCTCATTGATTTGAAATAGTATAGTTTTCAATCTAGCAACCTCTTCGATCACGAAGGATCAGACAAAGAAAATTTATAAAGGAAAATCTAAGTGCCTTATAATGAAACCTCACTCAGCTATGGCTCTTATAAATTCTCACTAAAAGTATAAATTATAATCAATAGTTATCAAAGTATTTAGATAATGAAATATTCAAAATGATTTTAATAAATATTATTGAATCTTATAAAAAATTTCCTTTCACTCCAAAAATCCATCAATCTAATTTTCATCCTTTTTTATAACAAAATTCAATGATAGAATTTTGATATCTTTTTTTACAGTTGAAACTATTGTATTTGGTTCCTTAGAACAAACTAATTTATACTTTTTATTACATGTATATTCAAATACTTTAATATTAATAAATATCTTATAACATAATGAGTATTGTAAAAACCAACATTCTTATAAGCCGATATTTCCTATTAGAAATTAAATTTATCATTTAATGGATGGGTATTTTATAAATTCATGAATTGGAGTGATTTTCTAGGGGTTTGAACATCCTAAAATGTTTTTTTCAGATGATGTTTTATTTTTGGTGAAAGTCTCAGGGGTTTGAATGAACATTGGAGGTGGAACAGACAAGATGGGCTACTGATAATATCTCTAGGAGGCCATTCACATTTATAATATGATTTATGAAATGAATATATTTCATTAATTAATAATAGAAGTATTCCTAAAATGGAAAATGGTTTGGGGGGACATAGCTTGAAAATTCACAGCATGACACTATGTGTCACATCGTTACATTGGCTAGCCATGACCAGTGAAGGATTTTGTCATGAAACTTCAAGATGTGAAACTTATTTTCACATTTTTAACCTTCCCTTGATATTTTTCATATGATTTTATGTGATGTTATTAATTTTTAAACCCTATAAAATTAATCCCTTCAAACCCCTTACACAGGGAAGTGATGAGATGGAAGATCTTGTCTTTTGGGAGCCCTTATGATCTCATCCCTCCACTGATTGAAGTATAATTCCTTGTGATGGATTCCTTTATGTGATTTATAGACATACTGATACTTGTATTTTCTCAATTCTCATTGAAATATCCATCTCTATCTGGTCATGTCATGATTTTGATTTAGAAATTGGATGATGAATTCTACCCGATCTTGAAGGATTTATCCAGCTATGTCGAGATATTGGATCTATATAGTGAGAGGGTTTTCTTTGTTGATGAATGTAGGATTTTGAAGGGAAATAAATTAATAGTATATTTTTGGGTTAAAATTTTCAAAATTCAAATTTAATTTTTATTAAATTGGTTTTTGTTGCATTTTCACATGATATATTTTTTTCTAAGAATAGAGTCAGAAACATGTGGCAGGACACCCATGGATGGTTGGTCATTTTTCTGACTATGATACATTGTACAGTAAGTCTTTTGGCATGTTTTTATTTCTTCATTGGCTGTGATGTTACTCTTTATAATTTAATTAATTATAAATTAGTTATGATTAATTAATCAAGATTCATAAGCATGATACAAGAACTCGTGATGTTCAAGGGAGGACTGAATGGACTAGGGTAGCATGAGGAATCATGTTAGAAATTTCTTAGTATATGTTTAATAGCGTTTGAGTTAGGTATTATATAAAAATCACTTTGGTATATTTCATTTTTTTATAGTATACACAATATGTGTGATTACACCAACACGTCGTGTTCATGACCTAATGAAATTAGTAATCCACTACTTAAATGAAAATTTATATTCTTAGACCTCCCTTGGACCCTGTTGGTTCTGTTGGCATTGAGAGTTGGACTAGAGGCCACCAAATGGGTGTGCCAATCCTCAACACTAGGTTGGATCCTAAGTGGAAAAAAACCTATATTCACTTGAATAAATGGATTTTTTTTATATTTTGGTTTACCATGTGAATTGGTTTGGTTTTTAAATTGAGAATTTGGATTGACATGATATTTTCCTAACTTAGTATTATGATTATTGGTTTTGGGAATTATTAACACGATTTAAAAGTGGTAACTTGTCATGTAAATTGAATCTATATAAAGTATTAATGAATAATGGATTTTATTGTGTATATAATGGTATTTTTTTCTTAAATTATAGATTGAAATTAAAATAATTAAATTTATTATCACAGTGTTAATTTGGTTTAAATGTTATATGACTTATATTTGGTTGATGGAATGTAACTTGGTTAATTTATGGAATGACCAATAAGTTTTTGGAAAAAAGAATGTTATATTATTTTTCTATGTTTTAAATGGATTTCCGAATTTTTATTATTATTATGAATCATTGGTTTTACTTTAATTATTATAGGTCATAGCCTAGTTATGCTGAAATACTTATAGGTTTTGGACTTGTTATGTTATAATGATTACAGTGTTTGGCCCGATTATGTTGTAATACTTCTAGGTCATGGCCTAGTTATGTTTTAATTCTTATAGTGATTGTCTTGGTTTTACTAAAATTATTATCGGGCTTGGTCTAACTATGTTTTAATGCTTATACTGTTTTTCCTAGTTTAATTGAAATGCTTATAGGGCTCTTCCTGGTTCTGTTGTGATGGTTGATTAGTTATTCCTTAGGATGATTATGGTTATGGTTAACATGGTCACGTTACTTTCACATATATATCCAGTATCATGTTGAAGTAGGTTGGGTTATGGCTATTGTTTTCATGCTTCTATGACATGTTCAGAGATATCCAACATCCTGTAAAAATAGGTTTGGTTGGCCCCATGTGTCAACCCAAAACTCAAGGGTATGCGGGTTTATTTAATGTGTAGTATTAATTTTTATTAAATTAATACCCCTTTTTAATGCGTATTGAATATTATATATACTTAGTTTTTATTTTTTTAGTCATCTTTCTTAGTGGCCTACTATGTTTTACTCAAACACTACTCAGGACGACATTGCACTTTGGTACCACAGAAACTCTTGTGTGTTTTGTTTCAAGAACTTGGTTAGTCTATGTATTGGGATATCATGGTTGAGTGGGATTTATCAGATGGTATCAAGATATTATATGAGGATTAACTCAAATATTCCATAGATCCATTTTGATTTATTTCCTTATTTTTTTGGATGTATATGTAATTGGTCCAGTGGGAGGTATTTACTTGTATAGAATGACAATTCAGGCCTTGCCGCATTTTAGGTATTATTACTGGATTATTATTCATTTATACATACTCTAATTATATTTTTCACAAATGATTTTCATTTATTTATTTTTTATTGTGAACTCTGATATAGTGGTTATAGTCTCTCCATTGTACTATATTATACGCCCACATCTAGTCATAAGCCTCCAGCTTATAGGGAGGCACACATGAGGTCATGTGGTGAACTGTTCTGGACAATGCATACATGGTGAGCCAGGTGGGCTGTTACAAATTATTATATTGCATTATTATTGTTTTCCCTTTTGATTTTTGGATCTAGTAGACCAAAGATTTAGGAATTTTTCGGAGCCAATGAGGGATATCGGGTTGGTATGTTGTTAAAACCTATTCTACTAGGAATTCCAGATTATCGAGGCATGGGGATATTTTTTTGGTTTGTGTTGTTACATATGTATTTTATTTTCACCTTGGTTTTCACACATGTGGTTTGGATGTTTTAATTTATGATCGATATCTAGATCTTGGCTCATTGTAATGAGGATAGTGGGTTGATTTTGATTATTATCCTATAAAGGAAAGAGGCATCTCTTGTATCATATCAAGCATGTAGGATTCACATGAAATAAAGTCTAGATAGTGTGTGATTTTACTAACAATAGAGGCATAGTTTATTAATGTGTCTACAACTTCCCATACAGTGTTTTTTCACATCAGTATTTAATGTAATTCTACCCAACTAGGTTGACTTTTATATAGTTTATTTTTTATGGTAGGTTATGTGGATCAATGGTAAGATTATCAATGAGGATGATTACTTAGTCTTCATGAACATAAGGTGTAGTGACCCTAGAAAGGTATGTATGGTACATAGTGTCTAATAATTGGACCCTTATGGGTTGTCTCTTTTTGGATTAGGTTGCGTGACTCAATCCTCCAAGGAGTATTCTAATTTGAAGATGCTCAAAGAGGATGGTTTCCCTAGTAGTGATTGATTATTTTGGATTTCAATTCCTTTAATTTTTGGGACACTTTAGATAGATTTACTGACATGTTGATGTTAAGTGATGTTGGGATGGGAGTGTTCTTCACCCCCATGAGTTTTGAACTTCTGAGAGGTTGACCTATAGACTAGGTGGTTAGAACTAGTGGCCTTCTTAAGACTTGAATGTTCGGGATAGGTGTGATACCTAGAGGCCCTTATTTTGGAGTTAGACCCAAGTGGGTTGGTGTTTTTGGTTTGTTTAATGGTGACCTGTAAAAAAGGTTACCTCGATGTTGTGGATGTTTTTACTTGTGAAACGAATGCACTGGAAGTTCTTAGGGGTTTTGGTGATGATAACCTTGTGTTTTGGTGATCTATGAATCAAATTCTGGTTATAAGGACAGGAGAAGAGTGACATGTGGTCCTATGGTATGAAAAAACTTGGGTATCATAGTCATAGTGTGGTGGATTATCGTGAATAGATTAACTCTAAGTGATGGAAAAGAGTGTGGATGAGATTGAAAATCCATTGAATAAGGCTGAACTTCTACAATTCTAGAACGGTGCCATCAGGTTGGAGATCATGTGAGTATTCAAAGCACAGATCAAGTTCTAGGTTTTGAGGAGAAGTTCCAAGGGAGATTCTGGAATCTTGAGGATGGTGGTCCAAGAGACATGGGCATCTACTTGAATGGGTATTCATGAAAAGTTCCAATGATAGAAGACTCTTGGTATTTTGAGTTGGTTTTGGTTAATGTTCACTGGACAGTTCGTGACCCAGTAGTTTCGGATAATAATAGGTGGGTTGTCATTCATTGGGGATGTCTGATTCCATTTGGGATGTATTAACCGGTGTCTTGAGAGTAATCTTTTTTAGTGGGACCGATGGTTTTTGATCGGTATAAAAAATTGGTTATGTTTCCATCAAAAATAATTAAAGTCATATTGGAGGAACTCGAGTAGTGTGGTATTAGTAGTTCCACAATATATTATCATTCATTCCTACTTGGTAGATATTTTTGAATTGTTAGTGATATTTTTCTAAAAATACCCTCATGAATCTTGGTATTAGAATGTTATTGAGATTCTTATAGGTAGGGAGGCTCTAGGCCCTAGAATGAGTCTCACATGTCCCAGTAGTAGGGGTGATGTTAGAAAAGGATAGGTTGTAGTGGTAAACATTGACATAATTTTTGTATTATTTAAATATAGACATTACCATGCCTAATATATTGACATCATCTAGAGTACATTTAGAGAGATTTGGTTATACTCCAAGCTACCTAAATGTATTTCAAGATAGAGGAAGGGAATTATTTGTGTTGTTATCATGGGTCATTATAAGGAAATTAATATGTTTTGGATACCATCATAGGCTACTGAAGGATGACCCTAGGGGGATAAGTTTCACTGGCTTAGTGACATCAGTCATTGGACAGTCTAGGTAGCATTGGATACTAGTGAGTGTTAAAGTCCGAGTTTTCTAGTTCCATGAAAACACCATATTTGAAATTCATATGAGACACTAGATAGAATATTTTTGTTGTAATTAGGATCATAATGATCTATTTTGGTTAGAAGGCAATTGATGGGGTGACCCCCCATTTTGTGACATGGTTCCAGGGGTGAGTCTTGATACCTAACTTGGTTCAGGGGGTGAACCCATTTTTTTACTTTCTTCTAATGTTGAATAATAGTTTCATTGCATGGTTAAGGGGTTGAATCATGTGCTGAAATATTTTGTGACATGTTTCATGGGTAAAACTTATGATTAAAAGTTATAAAGGTGTCATTTTTGGTAAAATTGACTGGGAAAGGTAAGAAAGTTGTTACCATGGTTTTGAAATTCCATTTAGGGTATGACGGGAGTATCTTGATGATTATAAAGGACCTTATGAGGCAAGGTTAGTTTATTTGAACCTTTTTCATGGGTATTGGATGCATGTTTATTTCATATCTCACTCAGAAACAAAAGGTGATGCCATCTTCGGTGAATTTGTTTCTCATTTTTAGGTATGGTGAGTTGGAAACCATGTTAAGTGATTCATTAAACTGATGAAGGTTTAGTTCTTACAATAGACCCCGATAGTGGGAGAAATCATGGTTCATAAGTGGTTGCAATAGTTTGGGTTATATAGAGGGGAGAACAATGAACCTATTAATGACACAGTTCATGAGTAGTGGAATTTCGACCTAGATGGGTTTTCGATGTTCTATTTTGCGTTTCGATGTTGGTTATGAGTGGTTGATCATGTTTTGATGTATAATGAACCCTATGTTTGTATTTTTGTGGTAAAATATTATTTAGCATTATGAAGTGGAACATGGTGCATCGAGCATGAGTTTTAAACCCCTTAAGGTTGGTTTGTAGGTTGAATGATTGGAATGTTTTCTCATGGATGAGAAGTTTAATAGTGGGGTGATTATAAGTACCATCATTCTTATAAGTTTATAATTACAAGAGAATTTTAATTTATCCTTTGATGGATGGCTGGTTTGGGAATCTAGGAATTAAATTGATGTTCTAGGGGTTTGAACATCCTAAAATGGTGTTTTTGGATGCGATTTAAGTTTTAGTGGAAGGCTAAAGGGTTTGGGAGAACATTAGAGGTACATTAGATGAGAAGAGCTTCTAAAAATATGCCCATAAGGCCATTCACATCGTGAATATGATTCACTATGTAAATATTTTTCATGGGGTGCATAAAAAGGATTCAGGGTGTAAAAATTGATCCTAAGGGACACAGTGTGACACTATGTGTCACACTGTGACACTGGCGGTCTAGGCTGAGTGAAGGATTTTGTCGCAAAAATTCGAGTTGTGAAACTTGTTTTCATTTTTTAACCTTACCTATATAATTTTTTATAATTATTTTAAGTGACGGGATTATTTTTTTAAACCCTCCAAAATTCTCCCCTTAAAACCCATTTTGTGGAGAAGCAACAAGGTGGGATATATTGTCTTTCAGGTGCCCTTATAATCTCACTCCTCTATAGATTAAATCACCATTCATTGTTATGGATTCTTATTAGTGATTTATAGCCTTATAAATCCTTGTATGTTATCAATTCTCCTCAAAATATCCATCTGCATCGGGTCATGTATTGATTCTGATTAAGAAATCTAATGGAAAATTCTACTGGATATTGAATAATTTTTCCAGGTATTTCGACATATTGGATATGCATGAAAATAGGTTTTCCCATGTTGATGAATGCATGTTATGGAAGGTAAATACATTAAAGGTGTGTCATTGGGTTAAACTTTAAAATGTTCCAATTTAATTTTTATTAAATTGTTTTTTTACGTTGTTGCGTGATAGGGATTTTTTCCATAATGGAGTAGAAATCATATTGTGGACCCCCATGGATGGTTAGTCATTTTTCTAATAAGAAAATGTTGTCTGGTAATTATTTTGACATGTTTTTCTTTTACCTTTGGGTGTGAGTTCCCATGTTATATTTTAAGTAATTATAATTTAGTTATAATTTAATTAATTTTAATTTATTTATAATTAATTAATCATGATTATTTGTCATGAGATATGAACCCATTTAATTCAAGGAATGAGTGAATGGACTGGGGCAGTGCATGCAATGTCATTAGACCATTATTATATTGGGGTTAATTCCATTTCTATTAGACAGTCTATAACACCTCCCTTTGGCCTATTTAGTTTTGTTATAGTATATAAAATATGTGTGATCGTATTGGAATGTCATGTGTGTGACCTAATGAAATTGGAAATCCACTGCTTAAATGAAAATTTGTATTATTAGACCACCCTTGGACCCCATTGAATCCAATAGTGTTGAGACTTATATTAGTTTACACCCAAGGGTTTTTTCAACCCTCGGAACTAGGTTAGATTATGAGCATAATAAACCTATATCCCCTTGAATAAATGGATTTTGGTTATACTTTAGTTTAACATGTGAATTGGTTTGGTTTATAGATTGAGAATTTGGATTGACATGAAATTATTATAATTTGGTAATTAAGATGATTGGTTTTGTGAATTATTAACATGGTTTAAAAGTGGTAACATGGAATATAAAAGTAATTGGTATAAATTATTAACAAATAATAGATTTTATGATGTATGTAATGGTATTTGTGGTTAAATGATAAAGTTAAATGAAAATAGTTTCATTTATTATAATAGTGATAATTTTATTTAGATTTTATATGCCTTGTATTTGGTTAATGTAATTTTATTTACTTAATTGATTGAGTCACCAATACATTTTTTGGAAACATGTTTGTTATATTGGTGTTTGGTATTGTAAATGTCTAACTTGTATTTTTGTCTTGTTATGACTCATTAATTATGTTGTAATTTTTAAAGGGCTTGGCCTAATTATGCTAAAATGTTTATAGGGATTGATTTAGTTAGGATTTAATTCTTATAGTACTTGGCTTGGTTATGTTGTAATACATATAGGTATTAACTTGGTTATGTTGTAATGCTTATAGGTCATGGCCTGGTTCTGCGGAAATGTTTATAGGGCTTTACTTGACAACACTGTAATGCTTATGGGGCTTTGCCTGGTTATGCTATAATTCTTATAGGGTTCTACCCGGTTCTGTTATGATTATTGATTAGCTATACCCTAGAAGGGTTATGGTTATAGTTAGAATTATTTTGAGACATTCTAATAGATATCTGGAATAGTGCCTAAGAATTTTGTGTTATGGTTACAGTTTTCATCATTATTTGAAATTTTTAAGGATATATGGCATCTTGTCAAAGCGGTTTTGGTTGTCCATGGGTTTTATTAGATCTACTTTTTTATTTCCTTATTTCCTGTATATATTTGTGACCAGTCCAGTGGGTGGTCTTTGTTTATACTATGTGGTTATTTAGGCCTTACCACATTTCATGTATTATTACTAGATGCTTATTGATTTATGAAAACTTTGATTATATTTCTCTAACTATGATGTTTGGTTATTTTTGTTGTTACACACTCTGATATATGGGGTATAGTCTCAACAATATACCAAATTACACCTGTGTTGCTATTCAGTAACCTCTAGAATATGGGAAGGCATGCTTAAGATCACATAGTGAATTAGCCCATCCATTGGTTATATGGTGAATCTGGTTAATAAGTTACAAGTATTCATATATGTAACATAAACGTGATAATGTCCATAGAGTATCTATCCGATAAGAAAGTCAAATTAGTTCCCCACTATGATGATAAGGTTAAAGTGAAAAAATGATATTCTTAAACATTTTTTTATAGAAAGATTACATCTATCTAATAGGACACAAATGATGTAGTCTATCTAGTTTTAGAGTTTCATAAAACATTTAAACTTATTCTCATTAATTTTTTACTTGTTAATATCCTAGAAATGAGGTTATGAAAATAGACTATCCCATGGGAATTCAACATGTTATTTTTTCGTTGGATATTCTATCTACGAACAAGTATATTACACCTTATAATTTTTTATTATTATTAATGCATATCATGAATTTCATAATTAAATTTATTTATGAAAATCATTAAGAGATATGATCATGGTGAGGTAGGATACATTGGGTGTGACATTAGTGAAATGGAATTAATGAATAAGTAAAGAAATGATTTGTCCCTTATAAGTTAATGTAGGTACATATCTTTGGACATTTAATTGAAATAGAACAATATAATAATTACATATACATAGTATAATATTGAAATTTTCATTTTAGGAAATCAAGAATATTGGTTGATGGTATAAATTATGAAACCTTCTTGATGAGATATCAAGAAAAAGATATTATATTACACAATGAGTTTCTATAGAATGTTGGTGAAATTGAGACATTAAATTATTTATCTATGGTTTCCTTCATGTGTTTCAAGAAAATAAACTTAGACTTGGAATATTGTTTTCTAATTCCACTTAGAAAGATTCCAAGAGGGTAACACACTATGTGTATCCGGAATATTAGTTAAATTCTATTAAGATTTCATAGTTTGAAAAAATATTATTCCTAGATTTTGATTTAATTTTTATTTATGATATGTTTATTTAATAAATCCAATCACCAGTTATTAGAAAAAATATATATTTTAGTTGAATATTAAATTAATAGTTATTCATAATGTAATAAATTATTATGCGATTATATAATATTTATTTATCTCAAGTTTATTCACAAGGAAAAAATAATTAATTATTTATTTACATAAATATTAAATAAGTATTTTTTCCTGTTGGTTAATATAATATTTATTTTTTTATTGAATGAATAATCAAGTGACATTTAATTATTTAAATATATAGTTACTATTCAAGGTTCGATAAATTCTTATGAGGACAGGCGGGGTGACTTAAGGGTCTGGAAGAAATAATATTTAAATAATACGTGAATTTAGATCATGTTAAAGAAATATTATTATTATTATTATTATTCAATGAAGTGTTTGCTAAGGATTTTGATATTGGTTAAGGGCTTATGAAAAATAAACAATTCTTTAACATAGATATATAAACCCAATTATATAATTTTGAGAGACTTGGGAATTGTTGTTCACAACACATTTACTCTCTAGAGATAATATCAAGATCACTCTCAAGAATGGAGATTGATAGAATAATATAAGATTCTCTCAGGGGTGGAAAGTGTATATTTGGGATCAATGCTAAATGATGCAAGTCTTTTAGATCCTCCATGCTAGATCCTGGAGTTATAACAGTGGTGTTCTAAGATTTGTGGACCATGTGTGGATACTTCTGGAGGGATTCTATCATTGGATCCTTCATCAAAATGATGGTGTGATAAGATATGGTAAATTGATTCTAACTAAAGAAATAATTTCAAGTGGAGGTAATTATTGTCAACAAAAATTAATTATAAATTACATGGGAAAATATCATTTCTTTGATTCCTTTGGGGTTTTTATCATCCATTTTTAAAGATTATTCTGAAGAAACCGACAACATCCATTATTAGGAATAGGCTTAGCCATTTCTAGTGTGCCTCAAAACCTTCATGTGGTATCAGTGTAGTCACATATTAATTTATAATAATTTATTAATCATTTATCAATTTATAAATTTTATTTCAGATTTCATTTCATGTTTAATTCATTCTTAACCAGATAGTTAAGATATCATGTTCATGCACTTTCATATGAGAAATAATATGACCAGAACAGATGAATAGAATTCGAAGATACCATCAGGAGTTTCTCAATATTATGGATGGATAACATGAATGCATGACCTGTGACATAAATGTAAACATCATGTACCCATGTTCACTACACCTGAATGAGTTGCAGGAATCATGGCACATTGTGTGGGGAACAGTACATGGCATATTTACATATCGAGCCTTGATTGGTCTAGATAACACATGGATTAATGGGATATATGTCATGTAATTGTCATATATATCATATAGAAAACACGGTTTCACCCCACAAGAAATGAAGAAATCATGTGGTCAACACATGTGGAATATATTAATTTCACATCTTGTATTTACCTCCAACTGAACATCACAAGACAGTTGTGACTACACATAATTATTTTGGTATACACATCATGTAATACATAAATGTACACATGGAATGCATGTTACGTACCTTGGAGTGTAATACAAATGGTCAGATAGTTGAGTAAACGGTTTATAGGATTCTATACACATAATTTAACTAGTACACATTTATGTATAGTGAACTCTAATCTAGGTTTTATGCCATGTAAATTAGATACATGAAATAGAAATTAATTAGGGAATTAAACTACATTTCATAGTGTATAACGGGAATACACATCATGTGATAGGTTTTTTCATAATATTAAGTGTTTAATTAATTTTCTAGGTTATTTTAGGACTACACTACATGTATGTTCATCATAAACAACTTATACTTCATGGGAATTAATAGTGGTACACACCGAGTATAGTAATGGCATATCATGTGGTAATAAATGTCATGTTGAATACTTGTATTGACTCATGAATCTACACATCATGTAATATCATGACATGTCATATACTTTACATTTTTTTTAAGTTTACAGTACATGAATAGGACCATATGGAGTATAGTCCCATGAAATGTGAGTGACAGAACACATCATGCAGAAGGTTACACACTATGTTTCCTCTAGTACATGTCATGTTAAATTCCATGTGGAATTTAAGACAAGTCCGAAGGGCACATGTTGTGTTCCTTGTCAGTACATACTACATAAATATTAATTTTAAATTGATGTAATTTATTTAATGTATTTAATTTATTTAAAATTGTAAAATATGGGAATCTCTTGGACTATTTTGATGCAAAATTAAGATGAATTAATTAATTAATTTACTTCTTTATTTATTTATTGAATCAATTGATCTTATTAAATAATAAATAGAAATTAATGCTAGCCTATTTATCAAATGTATATTTTTTGTATACATGGATGATCATGAGTTTGAATGACCATTGTATATATGGGATTTTAGTTTAATTTAATTTTTATTATATGGGTTTTAAATGTAATAAAAAATTTATTAAATTGATTATGATGGCCTCGGATCTATCCCTATCACTTTTATCATATAATAATGATGTGTCTATATATTATTTTATGTAACCACATACTCTAGTTCCCCTCACCTATGTGTATCTAAATACATGTAAAGGACGGTGTTTTACGGAGACAAGGTAGTTCAGAACTAGAATCAATGTAAAACCAACCAAATAAATACATTGGATCTAGGGGGAATTTAGATAATCAAACCAGGATCAGTTCTAAGAGTTATTCCCCTTGGTTTAAGGGTTAGTTTATTATATACTCAATAAACACACCAATGGTAAATTCTCAGGACATGACATATGTTTGTTGTGTTTTTTTCACTGCATGTTTATTTATTTATGTGGTGCAGGTTTATTTAAATATAATCACATAATATTAATAAATAAATGATAATTCATTATGAAACAAAATAAATGGATTAAGAATAAATTATTTTATCGAGGCATAGTTAATTAATTATGTAAAATCCACATATAATTAACAAGCATGTTAAAGGATATATTAACACATAAAAATTAAAATCCTTAAAATAAAATATTATGATAGTATGTTCTTTCATTACTTGATTTGAAATGAAAACATAGTTCAATGTGCTTGTCTATCCCAATTCAGGATGATTTCAATTATAAGTAATTTTTAATTAAATTTTTGTATTTAATTAACCTAGTTAACATCAAGTATTGATATCCTAACAAGAACTTGTTGTAACTAATAAGAAAGTCTTAAGGAAATCCATGTTTTTGATTTTATTATTGGGGAGTCCACTCAACAGATCAATGGCCTGCAAGTAAATGTAGATGGAAATACCTTCCTACCTAAATACTTTAAAATAATTCGTTAGTCCCAAGTATAGATTATGAGAATCGAAATATGGATCATTTACAATTGAATACTCACATGATAGAATATTCTGAATCTAATGGGGATGGATATTGGGATTTATAAAAATAGTGGGTAACTAATAAAATGAAACTCATTATATCGCATTTTGGTAATCATAATAGAGTACTAAAATCTAATTTTACTTTATATATAAAATTAAAAGAGAAACAAACATAACACTATGATAATTTATAAACAAATACCTTGTATTCACCAACAAAATTTTCCCAAAGTGGTATAGTCTTGTATACACTCTACTAATATAAAAAAATTTATACTATGTGATGGAGTCCCCTATACATATTCAACCACCCCACCATTAGAGTGTAGGTGAAAAGGATTATTAAATTATACACATATATAATGATTTTATTATCCATTATATCATGATATCGAATATGTATATAGCGTTGAAGATCAAACAAGAAGACATAGATGCATATACCATTATATTTCATATAATATCTCTCAATAATGAGAAAGAGATGATTAAGTTAAATGATATTTCAAAGAATTGTACTAATGAAAATTAGGAAATGAGTACCTATAAAGTTATTTAAACTTAAAAATTCTGAGTTAAATTGATAAGTTTGTGAACTTGGGCTTCCTTTTGGATAAGAAATCATCTATTGATCTCATATTATTATCCTTATCACCTAGATATTTCATATTATTCAAGAACTATTGAATGAATAGTGTGATAATCCTCTCAATAATATTTTAAATGTTCTTTTCCAAACAGTTAAGGAATGGTGGGAATATGGTTCCCCATATCTTATAGTGAACAAAATGAAATATGAAGTTGAAAAATCCATGATCAGTACATAGTTAATTTTTTATTTTCAATATCCTTCAAAATGAAAAAATATTCATTGGTAGTGTGGAGAACATGAAACTATTTTCTTCTCATATGGAAAAAAGGTTATTTAAAGAGGAACTACAATGAATTAAAGAAGAATAAATATATTGCATCTAGTTCAGGTATATTCATTATCAAATGTTTTTCACTTATTTTGAATTAAATGAAACATGTTCTTTACACAATTGTATTGAAATATAGAAACCAATTAATTTCATAAACATTACAAAAAATTAAGGTGTATTATCCTAGTAACTGAGAAAGGTTGATTCCTATATCAGAAGTGAGAATCACAAAACTTAAAATTTCTAAATGGATTGATTATTTTTAAACTATTATTTGTATTAATTATTTCGAAAAACATTTATCTCAGTCTTTCATTAGACACAACGATATATTATTTCATGTTTGTAATGAATGTTTTTTGTGGTGTTTCATACTCAAAAAATAGTTTAGTAATACTTGAATCATCAATAATGATTGATGAATATAAAATATAATACTTATACCTGTTTTTTAAAATATAATTCTTTTTTCAAGTAAATTACCCTTTATAAATAAAATTAGTCCATAAATATTATAGAGTTAGTTCATATTAAACACATAAACTATTTTAAGAAGAATATATAGGTAAATTAATATACTCTATAGTATTTTTTTAATAAATTTTAGGAATCATACGTGGAAAAATAAATACACTTGGTAAATGTTATAGGATCCTCAGTGTAGGTTTTTTATATTATATATTAACCAAGTATTCATTGATCATTTAAATATATATTGAATACTTTCCCAGACTCATGTTACATTATTCAAATTAAAGAGATGTTGATAGTGGAATAAATATCTATGATGGTTCTTATATATATTAAAAGTCTTACATAATTCATTTCTATACATGTTTTTCAAAATAGAAGTTTAATAGATCACTATATTCTAATTAAATTGTCTAATAGATATCATATAAGTTATGATATGATAGTAGTCCATTATATTGTAGCCTCAGGTGTTTGATGGAAACCATTGGTTTAAAGCTGGTTATAGCTACAAGAATACATCAAAGGAAACAAAAAAGTGCATCTCAATTAATTATCCTATAGAAACTATATATTTAAATCCTCATGTTTGAAATGTATTAATAAAAGTTGAATATAATTATATGATAAAAAATACTTCAATTTTGATATAGAGGGATAAATATATACTTTAATGAAGAATAGGATTCAGATGTGCATGATTTAGAATCGGAACATTAAACTCCATAATTCTTAGAGGGGGAATTATTTACAAGATGCATATTGTATATGAAAGTTAAAACCATAGATATGGTTTCATATTTACCTTGAAAAGTGATATATTATTCTTTAAGAATAAATAATCTGAAAAGGAAATAGTGAATGGAAAAATATTTTGATTGGAAGGATTAGATGAATTCAATATGGATTTCATGCAACGAAATCTAGTTCCATATTTTGGAATTTTATTTAATTGAGGTAAATTTGTTTGTGGGTATTCCAAAAAAAACATGAAATGGATGGTATAATTTTCTACCAATAAAGTTTAAATATTTATTAAAGGTTTAAGATATGGATATATATTTTCTATGATAAAACCTTATACCATTTCATAATGCTAAAATACATTAGATCTCTACATTTTATAGACACGGTCTATAGTTATAGAAAACAAAATTGTATGAAAGTGTGTCAGGTTTCTACAAGAGGTTAGTGAGATCGTTATATTTTTCTCAAATAGAAATGTTAATGACACGAAAAACAGATGACTAGTCTTGGAGTTAAATAAAACTAAGGATAATTTATCAACTAATGATTTAAATTAGAAAGTAGGTTCTTGGGGAATATGATCTACAAAGATAGATATGTGGGTTTCATAGTCCAATTTATAGTACATACATTTTTAGGGAATTAAAGAATAAAATATGGAACAATAATATTCAAATTTTTTCCTATGTCACAAGGTATGAAATATCTCCTGGTTATTGTGTTAAATAATATGAGAATATTTTATGATGAATTTGGTATATATTCCTAAGATTAATTTAGATATTTATCTCCATTTACAAGATATGTACTAAGGTTTGATATTTCTTATGCACAAGGCATAATAAGAGAATATGAAACAAATCCATGAGAACTACATAGGATGGAAACTAGAATTGTATAATTGTACTTGAGAAATTAAAATTTGATGAGTTACTGGTAAATCAGAGAAATGGGAATACTAGTTATCAGGGGATATAAAACTATTATTATTATATATAACATTGATCTAATATAATAGTTTTTCAAAGGTTTTAGGCAACATAAAACATATTACAACATGTAGTTGTCATATCTATATAGAATGAGTTTATTGTACCATCTGATGCAACCTAAAAAGTGGTTTAGCAGTTATTTGTTCTAGATTTTTGATTTGTACCAAAATAGAAAAGAGTAATCATGTTATGATAAACTTTATACTATTATATTATCAAAGGTATTAGGTATTTTAGGATAAAAAATGTATATACTTAGAGATATCTCTTGTTGCGGAATTTTCTCATTGATTTGAATTCATGGTAAGAAAAACAACCACTGGAACGTGGTGATATTAACAGGTATGTCCATATCTCAGTAGAATAATGATTATCATGTGAGAAATAATGAACTAAAAAGTTGATAGCAGTTGGATATAGTGTAAGTGGGATTCTTTAATAGTTAGTTCCCTAAAATGAACTACTTTTTACTTTATTTTATTGCTATATTTAGAGAATTTAATATTAATAAATATCTTATCATATAATGAGTTTTCTTATATATATCATTAATATGATAATATCCTTAGAGTATTTGTTTCATTAAAAGGTCAAATTAGTTCCCCGTTATGATAAGAATATTATAGTGTTATAATGATATTCTTTAACATGTCTTTTATGGCTGGATGAAATCTATGTTATGGGATATAGATGATGTGGTCTATTGGGTATTGGAGACTCATAATACATTGAGACTTATTCTAATAAAATTAAAACTTTTCAATCTATAAGAGTGGAGGTTATGAGAACATACCTATAACATCTTGTCCCACCGCATTGGCTTGAGAAAAAAGTAGGATATTACTTGGGCTTATGTGACATCCCTAAGACACCAAGGGCTGTCAATAAATGCCAAGGGATTCAACGCGGTTGGGGGGGGGAATTTTCGCTTTAAAAATGAAACAACCGCAACCTGAATACCATAACCAAAAAATAACTATATGATACATGAGTATTAAAGTAATACAAGTCAATGTAATACCAAAATGACAAGAATACCAAAGTATACCAAGAATTGTGTCAAAGTACAAAGTGTACTACAAAACCAACAAATCTCAAAGACTCTAAAGACACTAACAAATCAACTCACAACATAATCCAAGGTCAAACTCCACAATCCATTTCCATTTATCATGAAGCATTTCTAAAAAAATGTGATACTTTTCCTTTACTTGTGTCTTAATAAATAATATCTACCAACACACCAAAGTTCCAAAGCAGGGGGTGAGTAATGAAACTCATTAGATTTTCCCCAAATTACTTACCAACTAACACAAATAGGGTAGAAAATGTTACCATGTTTATATATAACAATTTATATAAAAACATTAAAATAGTTTATATCAAATGCAAACCATTTCTATAAAAATAGTTTTTATACCAAAATAGTTTTCCAAACCAAAATCATTTCCAAGGAAATAATACAAACAAGTCATTCTAAACATTCCAAGATTTCATTTGGAATTCCCATTTCATTTCACACAACCACACACACATACTCAACCATACAAGATTTCTTTTACTATTGATATTGAAACTTCACGTCCATACTCCATCCCTTTGATAGTGGGACTCCATGACCATTATCCATCCCATTAAACTCATTCTTGACCATTTAGTCCAACAAACATGCTAAATAAATCTTTTCCAAACCAATTTAATTAAAAAAACTTTTATTTAAAACACTTTCCAACCAATTTTAAAAGCATTAAAACTAAACAACCATTTTAAAATTATCAATTTAAAATCATTTTACCACGTTCATTTTCCACCAAAACACCCAATTATTCCACAAACCATCACTAAATAGGGTTTACATAAAGTATTATTCAACAATTTCACAATCAATTTCAATAAAAACAATCAATTTGAAATAAACTCTTCTAGTTTTAGTAATAGGAGTCAAGAGTGAATCAACCTACCTTAGAAACTTTGGTGAAAATGAAGAACGTCCCAAATTATTCAACAAAATAGATTCGAACACCAAAAACCCACCTTATATCTTTTTCCATAACATCAACATAGACATATATCAATGTGATTAGAATAAAAAAACCTAGATACATCCCTGATATATTGGATATTTTATTACTTGAGAGGAAAGAAGAATAATTTAAGGAAAAACAACCAAGAATGGAGACTTACCATAAAACTTCAACACACCAAGATTTTTCAATGGAACACTCCCAGATCAAGAGTAATTTTATCAGAGACCTTTGGGAAGAGAGGAATTTGATTTTTGGTAAACCTAGGGTAAATAAATTAAGGATAAAACCGGACTTAGATTCAAAATTTTCATATCTAACATTAAGTTGTGCACGGTTAGAGTGCAAGGTTAGAAAAAACATTCCCTAACAACAGAAATTCCCCTATCCCCAAATACACAGTTTCTCCTAGGTGGATTCATGGTTTTTCAAAACTATGTGTCTAACCATGAACCTACCCAGAGTCCACTGCCTCACTTTTCATGGTTCTCTGTAGGAGTTAGATGATTTTTACTAACCATGATCAAACCGAAACCTCCAAAAAGGCCCCAAAAACAATCCAAAAGTACTTCATACCCTCCCAAAATTCACCAAAACATTTTACATACTTAAAATACATAAATAAAGGGTTACTTACTAGAATTCGGAGTGATGTATTCTCCACACTATTGGCCTTTCTGTAACGACCCAAAATTTTGAATAAACCTTGTTTCTAAATTTTGTGTGTTATTTTGTTTTTGATACTCAACAAAACTGTTTCATTTGATAACATGAGTATAATTAAAATGAGACCGTTGGGTTTTGACTGTTATATGACCATTGGTCAATATGACCACTGTAAACTAAACGTTTTGATTATTGTCTCTAAATACAAGTAATCTTGGTTAATTAATATAGAAAGAAGATTCGATGGCCTCACCCAGTAGTCTTGGACCGATCGAAGCCCATCTAACAGAACTTGGGAAGGAGGTAGCACCATTGGGCTTTGCTCTGGACCAAACCCAAGCTGAGCTTCATCGTGTGAAGCTAGAATGGAATCGCCTTCGCAAGAAGTTCAAACTGATAGAAATTACTACTCGTGCGATGTTGGTCGAGCCTCCCTCGGATTCTCTCAACTTAGCACACCTTACACTTAGGTCCTATGCTGGTATGATAAGGGGCTATGTAAGGAGACTGTAACTGCCTTGTGTAACCCTTTGTTTTAAATAAAAATTTTGATTTCTTCTTATGATGAAGTTTATGAATTTTCAAATGTCCGGATAAATATAGTATGCATATTTTTGATGAATTTTTGAAAAAGGATATTTTAAAAATGTTATGGTAAACCTTAAATAATTAAAAATGTGTAATGATTTTTAAAAAATGGTATTCTACAATTATGTTCAGTATGAAATTTAGAGTCTAATAAGATCAACTTGATTTTGGATGAATAGTGTAACACCCCAGGATTTCATAGTGTGTTATTTCTTAAAAATAATTCAATAACTTGCACTACACGCAACACCGAGTTCAATCACACCATGACGTACAAAAAAAAGCCATTAAAAGAGTTCATGAATAGTATTAACAACATTTTGAACTTTATATAATCCTTATAATTTTAGAATCCCTATTATGAGTTTCTTAGTCAAAATGCAAGAACAGATTCATTTTCAGTATTGCACTTTTATCAACTTTAATAGTGAAACCTTTTTTTAAATAAAATATTTTAAACTATCTGAATAAATTGGGACATAAAAAAAATTAAATGAAACATCCCAAGCTTCCACGGTACGCTTTCCTTTGAATAAAACAGTAGCGTGTGTTGTACGCAACTTCGAGTTCTAACACACACAACAACTAATTAAACTAGCCGTTGTGAATAGTAATACCTACTTTTTGAAATTATATATATTTTATATTTGAAAATGGACTTCATTTTTGGATTCGGAATATCAAAATTAGCCTAGGGTGAAATTTTGGTACATTTCGGATAACTTTCATATTTTGATGAATAGTGAAAATTACTAAATTTTAATTAAAAACAACTTTTTTAATCAAAATAATTAATAGTGATAAATTATGAATTTGAGTGGTTTTAAAGTATATTTATAATATATTTTTACCATTTAATATAATGTTGGTCATTGGACATAATTTTACAATTAAACCAAACATAAACAAGTGTCAATCTTTTGATAGTTATTATCTCTTAAAAACACGCTTTTTGTTTTGACAGCGGGAATTAATTTTAAATTAATTTCTGCCACTTCTGTGTTTTGAATTTAGAAAAATGGATTCCATATTTGGAATCAGTATGTTCAAATTGTGTAAATAGGTAACTTTTATTTTTAGACATTTTGAATAATTACTGCGGTAAATATTTTATTTACCATGGTTAAAGGGTAAATCCGGTAAATAAGGGTTAAAAAATAATATTATAATAATACAAAATTACCCTAAAACGTGTCCTAACCTTATTGGTGGACACATACCCGACCATGGGCATCCTTGGGTCAATTTGGGTACCCCTTGGAGCCACTTGTATGTGGTAGGGACACATTATATTAATAAAGTTAAAATAAAAATAAAAATGGCATAAGCTTACATCTTTTAGAAGAACAATTTTTACATAGGGTTATATAAGTTGGATTTTAGATTATAAATATTCATTAGAAAGCTAAAAAGATTTCCTACATAATGATATTTTATTTATAATTTTTAGACATTAAATAATGTATTTTATTTATGACACAATGATGATGCAGTAATTACTATAATAGTAAACAATTAAAATAATTGATATTATAAATACCCAAATAAATATAATATGAAACTTTTAATGAATTAAACTAATTTTCTAGGATAATATGATATATTAGGATTTATTTAATTGACTTTGTTTGAAGTAATCAATCTGTTATGAGTTTCACAAAAATCAACTATTGAATAGTGTCAAAATTGACATAAAAGAGTTCTTAAAACAAATATTATATTATTAATTGATATTAAATTCCTAAAGATCTAAGGTTCGGCCAAGAGACTTATTTCATGATAGGTTCATCATTAATGGACCACTTGTGGGTCTCTTGTATGTATATAGTAAGTTTATTAACCATATTATATAAAAATACAAAGAGACATTGTAAAAGTGAAACTAATTAACTTAGAGTTAATACTTAAAGATAAGGTTAATATAAGTACCCAAACCTCTCTAAATTATATTGGTTGAGTGGTTTTCGACCTATCCCCACCTTATCCTTTGAATAATAAACTTTTTATCCATTGGAAACCGAATATGAATTTATTATAAATTAATATTTCTAGCTTTTCCAAAGGTGCCCCTCACCCCTCTTATAAAAGGGCACTCCTCCTTCTCATTTCTTCACACCTCTAAAGCCTTTTGGTTCGGCCAAACTCTGCCCGAATACTCTCCCAACATCCCTCACTAAAACCTAGAGGCCTTAGTTTGATCAGAAAGCCAACCTAAGGAGCCCTTTTGATCAAATCAAAAGGAAGAACCCGAAGAAGAGGTAATGATTTCACCACCCTTTTCTAAGTTCCTTTCTTCTTCCACTTCCTCTTTCTTTGTTCTTACCATTCTAAAATAATAACTCCAGTATCTTACATATACTGTGATGTTATTATAAATATGGTACAACCATATTCAGTATTCTATCCACCCTTTGAATAACATGTCACCATACGTGCGTACGTACGGCTTACCGTCTCCACGTCGTGGTGTAATTGTTATTCAATATAATATTATTTGGATGGGTATAATAATGATGTGTAACTCATGTAAATAATAAATATAACATGTTAATGATTATGTATATATGATATACCATCCATTTATATATTATTTTAATATCAAAAGAATGATATTGTCGCTTGTGTGTACGTACGGACTACCGTCTCCACGAACGCGATGAGATTCATTCTCCATCGTATCCATTCAAGTATAATTATCATTTGATGATTTAAAAAAATTATGTTTAAGGACTTGATATCATTCTGGATATGAATAATATACAACCTATCCTTTACATACATGTCTTACGTAACAAAACATACAAAAGAAAACAAGTAAGTTAACACACGAAACAACGATAATACTAAGATATTATTATCAAATCAATATTAAAAGATCATATATGATATCATATTAATGTATATGATTATTGTATAATTTAATAACAATTATTTCACCATTATACAGGAGGTTAACCTACCCCAACCAAGGAAAAGTACAAGGTAAGGGTTTACTTTACAACCTCTTCATTATCCAAGGTTGTTTATACGTAATAATCTACTGGGATCTCTTTATCATCCACATCCATGTTTCTTAAAAATGTATTTCAAAACATTTTTACTATTACAAGAATATGGGTTAAAGTCATTTATACCCTTATTTGACTTTTTATAAGAGGTTTATAAAGGAATCTTTCCGTCGTTTTCAAAACAAGGTCCTTTTTAACCTTTTCGACAGAATTGAGGTAAGAATGTTTTTTTTAACTTATACGGCGGGTGCGGTTATTTTATGCCGTTATAAAATCTTCAAAGCTTTCCTTACAAGCTTATAAGAATATTTTCAAAGAAAATGTTTTATTTTATATGGATCTTAAATGATTTCAAAATAAAAAGAGATATTTCTTTAAAGAATTTTGATTTCATCTATGTCAACATCCTTTGATGGATTTTACGCTTATTTGAAGTTGATTTATTGTAATACAAAGCTTCTATATTGTATTGAATGTTTTGTGATATGTTTGACTGTGGATGTGCAATTTTTATACCATTCATAGTTTATGGTGAAAGTATTGACATTTCGTATGCTAGTTCCAATAAGAATGTCTATGTTATATTTCAATATTTACTTCATATGAATGTGTTGGACAAGTATGTTCCAGGTTGGGGACTGGTTAAAGTAAGCCCTCCAGGTTGGGGACTGGTAAAAGTAAGCCCTCCAGGTTAGGGACTGGTAAAAGTAAGCCCTCCGGGTTGGTGTCCGGTTATTAGAGGCACTCCGGGTTGGTGTCCGGTTATTAGAGGCACTCCGGGTTGGTGTCCGGTTATTAGAGGCACTCCGGGTTGGTGTCCTGTTATTAGAGGCACTCCGGGTTGGGTTCCGGTTACAGTTAGCCCCAAGGTCTTGGGACGAGGCCTTGAAAAGTAATTAAAGTTTAGCATTATGCATTCCAACATTATGAAAGTGGTTATTGATTTTTGCATGTAGAATATCCATGTGAATAAGTAAATGGCATTATTTCATTTTTACTTTTTCCATACTATGTTGAAGTTCAAGTTTAAAAGGATTTTGTTTTAGTAATGCATTGCCTTAAACGTTTATTCTTATTTATGAAAGTTTCCGCTATATTGTTATCCTTACTGGGCATTTGAGCTCACCCCTTTTCATTGTTTTATTTTTCCCAAGATGTGAAGAAGTAAGTTATGAATGACCTGCAGGGATTTTATGAGGAGTTAATAGTGTGGATTGTGGAAACATTATGTTGTTGTATTAGTTTTTCATTTTATGATGTAATGTAAAACTTATGAATATATCTAGTGTTTCCAAGGCTACTAAACCAATCGGTCTTTCGAGATTTGATCTTTCTTATGATCATGCCAATGTTACGAAGTAATGCACCGACTCTGGGTAGCTGGGGTCGGGGCGTTACAGTTGGTATCAGAGGAAGTTTAGTACAAACCTTGGAAGATAGATTTAGATAAACTCTGATTAGAGCACGTAGACCTAAGATGAACATTGAGGATTAGTATAGAAGAACTTCCTAGAATTTTGGTATTGTAGAGATTTTGTGAGTTTTCCGAGCAATAAATCCCTGTCTGGATACGAGCAGGTAGAGGCGGCTCTGGCACAGATGTACCTAGGGGTAAAACCCGAAAACACCTCTTTGAGCTAGACTCGAACGGGAACTGGTGCACGACAACGGGCCTTGCTGCACTCTTGGTTACGACACTCCCGGGGGATATGCTTAGGATAACTCTCATTTTCTTTACAAATCATTATGAAGGGTTTATGAGTATATACTTCCTCAAAGAAAACATTTTTATGATTATGGATTATATCCATAAATAGTTCAATTTATGTTAAGTGTTTTATAAGTATGGGATTATGTGTTTTGATTCATAAACTGATCTAGTTTATGCCATGGTATAGAAATGGCGCCCAGTAGAAGGAATGAGAACTCCAGAAATACACATGATTCAAAGAGAAGGAAGGATCATATCTTTCATGGTCTAAAGCTAGAATTTATAAGAGAAATAGTCTCCCATGTATTATCATCATATGAAGAAATAATATCATGTGTTGATAAGATATGTAAAGAGTTTACTGAGTCCTATGGCTTTGAAGGGAAGCAAGAGAAGAAAAGGATGGAAGAGAGAAAGATGGATAAAGGGAAGAGGGAAAAGAAGAATTTTCCCGTATGTGGTAACTGTGGAAAGAAACACCCTGGAACTTGCCTGAAAGGAATGGGAGTTTGTTATAAGTGTAGAGGAAAAGGGCACAAAGTACGTGACTGCAAGGGTAAGAAAATGGTTTCAAATGTACAATGCTTCATTTTCAAGGAGTTTGGACACTACGCGAACCTATGTCCTAGTCATCAGACTATGATGCAAATGATGCTATTGGATAATAATCAAGTTATGATACTACCACAGATGAAGAGGAATGATTAGAGTTCTAATGTTGATTATGTCAATTGAGTGTTGTATCAACAATGTACTTTTTATAATAATTATGGAGTATATAAGGATTGTACTGCAGTACTATTTCATTAAGGACTTGAGATTGTGTGGAACAAAGAAAAGTGACTCAATAGCAGGATAATTTTTTGGAAAATATATGGTTGAGAGAATGATAAACCATAATATGGTTCTGATACCGAGTTAGTGATTTTAGAATAATACATGATTGATTTGGATAAATTATGTTGGATATTCTTGACTACCTTGAAACTGATTAATGATTTGTATATTCCATCATTTTTTTGGGGTTTAAAACATTTTTGGATTGATGAAGTATATCCAGCATTCTATATGGAATAGGGGAGCATGAATGTAATCAATAAGGAATATGGTAATTCAAGATGTTTCAGTTTATTAAAAGAATACAAGATGAAGGTATTCATATGCTATTACGGGGTAAAAAGGATCTATATTATGTTTACCTTCCTTATAAATGTTGGACTGTGAGTTTGGACAGAAGTATTTTGGATAGTTCTGGTTTGGATTATTTTGGATTACCATAAAAGGACAACCCAGAGGTCGGGCGGCAACCCGTCGCGTCCGGCAAGGCTGTGAGACTTGAACCCGCAACCGAAGGGCGACAAGGGTGCATCACCTACCACTGGCCCACGAGATGTCCTGGATTAAATAATGTTGTTTTTTTTAAAGATCTGGTAGATGAATTATAAATTCATTTATTTTGGAACCCTGTACGAATAGTATAAATAAAAAAATTACATTCTATTATCTTTTAGAGTGAAAGATGAGTTTGTGGTAGAAATTTATTAATGGATAAAACTCTAATTATAAAGTAAGTATATCTCCTTATGATCTTAGCCAATCTCATAAATATATTCCTCAACATTAATAAAAGGAACTTAGAACGAAAATGTTGTCCTAGATGGTACCTTAAATCATCACTAATTCATGGCTTTGGGATTGTTGGCCTTTTCATAGCCAT
The DNA here is from genome assembly GCA_963277665.1 of Viscum album. NCBI lineage: Eukaryota > Viridiplantae > Streptophyta > Magnoliopsida > Santalales > Viscaceae > Viscum > Viscum album. The sequence goes on along the minus strand of OY728153.1, from coordinate 977,760,946 downwards.
GTTCTCTACCACTCTCCATCAAATAATTGATGGTTAGATTTCTCTTCCATATCCATATTTTCCTACATGGAACCCTAGTATGTGTTATTTTCGGTAATCTTCATACTTTCCACTCTTTATTTTAAATAGAGGCCTCGTTAATTCATTTTTCGATGTGGGATTTCAACTATGATATTTTGAAACGTCAAAAATGTGTTATCCTAATACCCTATGTTTTGTTGAACCGATGGTATTTCAAATCATCATAGATTGATGAATTTAAGGACCTCAATTATACACTTGTTTGTGATTGATGATCTCAATCACTACCTATAAATATTTACGTTTTTACTCCAATTATATGTCTCTAATTGCCACCAATGTTCTCCTAATCGAGATCATAATTTGGTGGTGACTCTTTCATTTCTCTTTTCCTCATATTAAGACTAAATTTTAGTAACCTAATTTCCGATGTGGGTTTTCCCACAAAGATATTTTCTATTTTCAACCTTTTATTTTCGAAGAACAATTTCAAATTGCGAGGACGCAATTTATTGAAGGAGGGAAGAATGTAACACCCCAGGATTTCATAGTGTGTTATTTCTTAAAAATAATTCAATAACTTGCACTACACGCAACACCGAGTTCAATCACACCATGACGTACAAAAAAAAAGCCATTAAAAGAGGTCATTAATAGTATTAACAACATTTTGAACTTTATATAATCCTTATAATTTTAGAATCCCTATTATGAGTTTCTTAGTCATAATGCAAGAACAGATTCATTTTCAGTATTGCACTTTTATCAACTTTAATAGTGAAACCTTTTTTTAAATAAAATATTTTAAACTATCTGAATAAATTGGGACATCAAAAAAAAAATTAAATGAAACATCCCAAGCTTCCACGGTACGCTTTCCTTTGAATAAAACAGTAGCGTGTGTTGTACGCAACTTCGAGTTCTAACACACACCACAACTAATTAAACTAGCCGTTGTGAATAGTAATACCTACTTTTTGAAATTATATATATTTTATATTTGAAAATGGACTTCATTTTTGGATTCGGAATATCAAAATTAGCCTAGGGTGAAATTTTGGTACATTTCGGATAACTTTCATATTTTGATGAATAGTGAAAATTACTAAATTTTAATTAAAAACAACTTTTTTAATCAAAATAATTAATAGTGATAAATTATGAATTTGAGTGGTTTTAAAGTATATTTAGAATATATTTTTACCATTTAATATAATGTTGGTCATTGGACATAATTTTACAATTAAACCAATCATAAACAAGTGTCAATCTTTTGATAGTTATTATCTCTTAAAAACACGCTTTTTGTTTTGACAGCGGGAATTAATTTTTAATTAATTTCTGCCACTTCTGTGTTTTGAATTTAGAAAAATGGATTCCATATTTGGAATCAGGATGTTCAAATTGTGTAAATAGGTAACTTTCATTTTTAGACATTTTGAATAATTACTGCGGTAAATATTTTATTTACCATGGTTAAAGGGTAAATCCGGTAAATAAGGGTTAAAAAATAATAATATAATAATACAAAATTACCCTAAAACGTGTCCTAACCTTATTGGTGGACACATACCCGACCATGGGCATCCTTGGGTCAATTTGGGGACCCCTTGGAGCCACTTGTATGTGGTAGGGACACATTATATTAATAAAGTTAAAATAAAAATAAAAATGGCATAAGCTTACATCTTTTAGAAGAACAATTTTTACATAGGGTTATATAAGTTGGATTTTAGATTATAAATATTAATTAGAAAGATAAAAGGATTTCCTACATAATGATATTTTATTTATAATTTTTAGACATTAAATAATTTATTTTATTTATGACACAATGATGATGCAGTAATTACTATAATAGTAAACAATTAAAATAATTGATATTATAAATACCCAAATAAATATAATATGAAACTTTTAATGAATTAAACTAATTTTCTAGGATAATATGATATATTAGGATTGATTTAATTGACTTTGTTTGAAGTAATCAATCTGTTATGAGTTTCACAAAAATCAACTATTGAATAGTGTCAAAATTGACATAAAAGAGTTCTTAAAACAAATATTATATTATTAATTGATATTAAATTCCTAAAGATCTAAGGTTCGTCCAAGAGACTTATTTCATGATAGTTTCATCATTAATGGACCACTTGGGGGTCTCTTGTATGTATATAGTAAGTTTATTAACCATATTATATAAAAATACAAAGAGACATTGTAAAAGTGAAACTAATTAACTTAGAGTTAATACTTAAAGATAAGGTTAATATAAGTACCCAAACCTGTCTAAATTCTATTGTTTGAGTGGTTTTCGACCTATCCCCACCTTATCCTTTTAATAATCAACTTTGGAGCCATTGGAAACCGAATATGAATTTATTATAAATTAATATTTCTAGGTTTTCCAAAGGTTCCCCTCACCCCTCTTATAAAAGGGCACTCCTGCTTCTCATTTCTTCACAACTCTAAAGCCTTTTGGTTCGGCCAAACTCTGCCCAAATACTCTCCCAACATCCCTCACTAAAACCTAGAGGCCTTAGTTTGATCGTAAAGCCAACCTAAGGAGCCCTTTTGATCAAATCAAAAGGAAGAACCCGAAGAAGAGGTAATGATTTCACCACCCTTTTCTAAGTTCCTTTCTTCTTCCACTTCCTCTTTCTTTGTTCTTACCATTCTAAAATAATAACTCCAGTATCTTACATATACTGTGATGTTATTATAAATATGGTACAGCCATATTCAGTATTCTATCCACCCTTTGAATAACATGTCACCATACGTGCGTACGTACGGCTTACCGTCTCCACGTCGTGGTGTAATTGTTATTCAATATAATATTATTTGGATGGGTATAATAATGATGTGTAACTCATGTAAATAATAAATATAACATGTTAATGATTCTGTATATATGATATACCATCCATTTATATATTATTTTAATATCAAAAGAATGATATTGTCGCTTGTGCGTACGTACGGACTACCGTCTCCACGAACGCGATGAGATCCATTCTCCATCGTATCCATTCAAGTATAATTATCATTTGATGATTTAAAAAAATGATGTTTAAGGACTTGATATCATTATGGATATGAATAATATACAACCTATCCTTTACATACATGTCTTATGTAACAAAACATACAAAAGAAAACAAGTAAGTTAACACACGAAACAACGATAATACTAAGATATTATTATCAAATCAATATTAAAAGATCATATATGATATCATATTAATGTATATGATTATTATATAATTTAATAACAATTATTTCACCATTATACAGGAGGTTAACCTACCCCAACCAAGGAAAAGTACAAGGTAAGGGTTTACTTTACAACCTCTTCATTATCCAAGGTTGTTTATACGTAATAATCTACTGGGATCTCTTTATCATCCACATCCATGTTTCTTAAAAATGTATTTCAAAACATTTTTACTATTACAAGAATATGGGTTAAAGTCATTTATACCCTTATTTGACTTTTTATAAGAGGTTTATAAAGGAATCTTTCCGTCGTTTTCAAAACAAGGTCCTTTTTAACCTTTTCGACAGAATTGAGGTAAGAATGTTTTTTTAACTTATACGGCGGGTGCGGTTATTTTACGCCGTTATAAAATCTTCAAAGATTTACTTACAAGCTTATAAGAATATTTTCAAAGAAAATGTTTTATTTTATATGGATCTTAAATGATTTCAAAATAAAAAGAGATATTTCTTTAAAGAATTTTGATTTCATCTATGTCAACATCCTTTGATGGATTTTACGCTTATTTGAAGTTGATTTATTGTAATACAAAGCTTCTATATTGTATTGAATGTTTTGTGATATGTTTGACTGTGGATGTGCAATTTTTATACCATTCATAGTTTATGGTGAAAGTATTGACATTTCGTATGCTAGTTCCAATAAGAATGTCTATGTTATATTTCAATCTTTACTTCATATGAATGTGTTGGACAAGTATGTTCCAGGTTGGGGACTGGTTAAAGTAAGCCCTCCAGGTTGGGGACTGGTAAAAGTAAGCCCTCCAGGTTAGGTACTGGTAAAAGTAAGCCCTCCGGGTTGGTGTCCGGTTATTAGAGGCACTCCGGGTTGGTGTCCGGTTATTAGAGGCACTCCGGGTTGGTGTCCGGTTATTAGAGGCACTCCGGGTTGGGTTCCGGTTACAGTTAGCCCCAAGGTCTTGGGACGAGGCCTTGAAAAGTAATTAAAGTTTATCATTATGCATTCCAACATTATGAAAGTGGTTATTGATTTTTGCATGTAGAATATCCATGTGAATAAGTAAATGGCATTATTTCATTTTTACTTTTGCCATACTATGTTGAAGTTCAAGTTTAAAAGGATTTTGTTTTAGTAATGCATTGCCTTAAACGTTTATTCTTATTTATGAAAGTTTTCGCTATATTGTTATCCTTACTGGGCATTTGAGCTCACCCCTTTTCTATGTTTTATTTTTCCCAGGATGTGAAGAAGTAAGTTATGAATGACCTGCAGGGATTTTATGAGGAGTTAATAGTGTGGATTGTGGAAACATTATGTTGTTGTATTAGTTTTTCATTTTATGATGTAATGTAAAACTTATGAATATATCTAGTGTTTCCAAGGCTACTAAACCAATCGGTCTTTCGAGATTTGATCTTTCTTATGATCATGCCAATGTTACGAAGTAATGCACCGACTCTGGGTAGCTGGGGTCGGGGCGTTACAAATAGTAAATTATGAATAGTGATTTTATGATTAGGATTAGTAATGTGTCCAAATGGATTAGTAATCTCACTTAAAGAAAGTATTAATATAATCTAGGCACCTTGATTAAGTAATGTGATTCAATAAAATGGTTAAATAACGGTTTCATAAATTATTATTCAAGTATTAGTTTTTTCGGGTGAATAGTTTTTTTAATTAAAAATTAAATTAAAAATATTTAGAAAATTATTTTTATAAAATGGATTTCATTTTTGAACTCAGAGCATCTATATTATGTTAAGATAATTTTTGGGGTTTTTTCTGAAAAAATGAATTTTCGGTGAATAGTGTATTTATTTAAAAATTAAATTAAAAATATTTAGAAAATTATTTTTATAAAATGGAGTTCATTTTTGAAATCAGACCATTGATATTTGGTTAATGTGAAATTTTGGGATTTTTCTGAGAAAGTTGAATTTTTAGTGAATAGTAAAAATACAGTTTTTGGGTTTCGGTATGTTTAATGACATCATAACTGTGTCATGATGATTCCATGAGATATTTTAAGGGATGGTCGACTAAATGGGATGAATTATTGTATGAGGTGTCCCAAGTGGCCAATACCACGGGAAAATACCATGGGCAAGCCCATGGTTTTCCCAAAACCACCAATGAGGTGTCCCTTGGCCATTAATGCCTTGTCCCCTCACTTTCCCTATAAATACCAAGAAATCCTCTCATCCTTTAGACTCACAACTCTCCCCCAATGAAACTAGGGTCTCATTACCTCTCAAGGAGTCCCCCCAAGGTGCCCCCAAGCCTTCAAGGTCCCAACTTTTGAGTTTTAAGAGTTACATTTTAAGGTAAGGAATCCGACCTCTCTTTCTTTTCAAGTAATCTCTTTTATGTCATTTCTTTTATGATCCATGTTCTTATGTAAAAGGATTTTATTTTATATTCCTATTAATTTTCTTTTCATGTTCATATGATTAGAGATCCCATCTTACTCTCATTATTTCGTTTTATGAATGTTCAAGTGGCGTCGTTAGGCTGCCGAATTTTTAAGTGGTTCTTTCACCCTTCTCGTTTTCAAGTTCTACTTTCATGTCAAGACTTTCAAATTCCTTTTTATTATGTTGGGGTATGATATCTATATCTATCATACTGATATTTTATGATAATATGATGAAAGACCCCATTTGATCTCTTCAATTCAGTATTTTGAAGTTTTAAGTCGCGCCATTAGGCTGCCGAATTTTTAAGTGGTTCTTTAACCCTTCTCGTTTTCAAGTTCTACTTTCATGTAAAGACTTTCAAGTTACTTTTTATTATGTTGGGGTATTATATCTATATATATAATACTGATATTTTATGATCATATGATAAGAGACCCCATTTTATCTCTTCAATTCAGTATTTTGAAGTTTTAAGTGGCGCTGTTAGGCTGCTGAATTTTTAAGTGGTTCTTTCACCTTTCTCATTCTTCAAAGTTCTACTTTCATGTCAAGTCTTGAAAGTTCCTTTTTATTATGTTGGGGTATGATATCTATATCTATCATACTGATCTTTTATATTCATATGATTAGAGACCCTATTTGATCTCATCGATTCATTTTTTGTTGAAGTTTATGTGACGCCGTTAGGCTTCCGAATTTTCATAAGAGAAATCTTATTTTTTGTCTTCCTTTCATGTTCTTAATTTCATATGGTATATTTTCAAATTACATTAACATGTTCTTTAATCCTTTATATTTTTTCCCTCTACTTTTTATGGAACATTTGTGAGTGGGTGACCCATGTCCCCTCTCTTTTCAATGTTTTCTAAAACCTCGTAACATAGCCGTTATGCTGCAGAATTTTCGCCTCAAAATGTCTCTCTTTTATTCTCAAATTCATTTATTTTATTAATTTAATGCTCAAATATCTTTCTTCTAAAGTGGTATTCACATTCATACCAAAATTTTCTATTTTAAATTCTGGGATTTACATACATGAGACCCGCTTTCCCTTTCGGTGGGTTTAAAGTGACATAAAGATCATGTCTTTAAAGTAGTTTTAAAACGTTATGATTATAAAATGAAACACATTTATTTTATGCTATATGGGTTGTTTATGAAATGATTGATGATGATATATGTGGCTCACATGATGATAAAAAACAATTTAAGGATGCGCCCTGATAGCGCTCCAATGCATTGGGTAAAGACTTAATCTCTAGAGATGACCTTTTAGACTGATACCTTAGTGAATAACCTTGGTAATTTTTAATGACACCTTGGGGATGGACCTTGGTGAAACGAAATGATTGTCTATATTAAATGTTGTAGCCACATATTCAAGTTATGAAAAATGTTATTTTTATTATTATATATATCATAATTTCTTTCTCATGCCTTAAAGTTCTTTTCATGACCTTATTGAAGTATCTCAGGTTCACATGTAAAATGTTTCTCTTGTTTCCCTTACTGGGCCTTCTGCTCACCCTTTCTTTTGATGTATGTCCCCAGGTTATGAGATGAAATAATGAACCTAGTATTCACTTGAGGATAATCCTTTCAAGTGTTTAAGAAGAATGTTTTATGTTTTCTTGTTTTAAGTTCCTGGTTTCTAAGACACTAAACCTTAAAGATCCTTGGTTTTGTAAAATGTAATGAAAGTTTATGTGATAAAAAGACGGGATGCTATAGTTGGTATCATCATGACACAGATATTTTAAGTGAATTGTAAAAATACAGTTTTGAATGCTCATCATTTGGAGAAAATATTAGTTTTGGTAGAAACTTATTAATGGATGAAACTCTACATGAAGGTAGGTATATTTCCTTATGTTTTTGTACTATGTAGTAAATGAATTCCTCAAAATTATGAAAAGAAACGTAAAACAAAAATGTTGTTGGTTTACTTTTCCTACTAAGTAATCAAATACCGTTTAGACACATCATAAGTTTGGGATTTTCTCATGGTCAACTTTCTCCTAATCATGTTTTCTATCACTCTCCCCTAGAACATGACCCTTTGTTTTTTCTTCCATATCCATGTTTTCCTCCATGGAATCCTACTATGGGTTAACTCGGGTGACCATTGTACTTCCCTTTCTTTCTTTTAAAGTAATAGTGTTACTAACTCTTTTTCTGATGTGGGACTTTCAATGAAATTTCGAAACCCAATTTTAAAAATTGCGAGGACGCAATTTCTTAAGGGGGGAAGATTTTAATGACCCAAAATTTTGAATAAATCTTGTTTCCTAATTTTGTGTGTTATTTTATTTTTGATACTCAACAAAATTGTTTCATTTGATAACATGAGTATACTTAAAATGACATAGTTGTGTTTTGACTGTTATATGACCATTGGTCAATATGACCACTGGAAACTAAACGTTTTGATTATTGTCTCTAAATACAAGTAATCTTGGTTAATTAATATAGAAAGAAGATTTGATGGCCTCACCCAGTAGTCCTGGACCGATCGAAGCCCTTCTAACAGAACTTGGGAAGGAGGTAGCACCACTGGGCTTTGCTCTGGACCAAACCCAAGCCGAACTTCATCGTGTGAAGCTAGAACGGAATCTCCTTCGCGAGATATTCAAACTGATAGAAATTATTACTCGTGCGATGTTGGTTGAGCCTCTATTGGATTCTCTCACCTTAGTACACCTTACACTTATGTCCTATGATGGTGTGATAAGGGGCTATGTAAGGAGACTGTAACTGCCTTGTGTAAAACTTTGTTTTAAATAAAAAATTTGATTTCTTCTTATGATGATGTTTATAAATTTTCAAATGTCCGGATAAATATAGTATGCATATTTTTGATGAATTTTAGAAAAAGCATATTTTAAAAATGTTTTGTTAAACCTTAAATAATTAAAAATGTGTAATGATTTTCAAAAAATGGTCTTCTACAATTATGTTCAGTACGAAATTTAGAGTCTAATAAGATCAACTTGATTTTTGATGAATAGTAAATTATGAATAGTGATTTTATGATTAGGATTAGTAATGTGTCCAAATGGATTAGTAATCTCACTTAAAGAAAGTATTAATATAATCTAGGCACGTTGATTAAGTAATGTGATTCAATAAAATGGTTAAATAACGGTTTCATAAATTATTATTCAAGTATTAGTTTTTTTGGGTGAATAGTGTTTTTTAATTAAAAATTAAATTTAAAATATTTAGAAAATTATTTTTATAAAATGGATTTCATTTTTTAAATCAGAGCATCGATATTATGTTAAGATAATTTTTGGGGTTTTTTCTGAAAAAATGAATTTTCGGTGAATAGTGTATTTATTTAAAAATTAAATTAAAAATATTTAGAAAATTATTTTTATAAAATGGAGTTCATTTTTGAAATCAGAGAATTGATATTTAGTTAATGTGAAATTTTGGGATTTTTCTGAGAAAGTTGAATTTTCAATGAAGAGTAAAAATACAGTTTTAGGGTTTCAGTATGTTTAATGACATCATATCTGTCCCTTGGCCATTAATGCCTTTTCCCCTCACTTTCCCTATAAATACCAAGAAATCCTCTCATCCTTTCGACTCCCAACTCTCCTCCAATGAAGCTCTGGTCTCATTACCTCCCAAGGAGTCCTCCCAAGGTGCCCCCAAGCCCTCAAGGTCCCAACCTTTGAGTTTTAAGAGTTACGTTTTAAGGTAAGGGATCCAACCTCTCTCTTTCTTTTCAAGTAATCTCTTTTATGTCATTTTTTTATGCTCCATGTTCTTATGTTAAATGATGTTCTTTTATATTCCTCTTAATGCCCTTTTCATGTTCATATGATGAGAGATCCCATCTTACTCTCATTATTTCATTTTATGAATGTTTAAGTGGCGTCGTTAGGCTACCGAATTTTTAAGTGGTTCTTTCACCCTTCTCGTTTTCAAGTTATACTTTCATGTCAAGACTTTCAAGTTCCTTTTTATTATGTTGGGGTATGATCTCTATATCCACCATACTGATCTTTTATGATCATATGATGAGAGACCCCATTTGATCTCTTCAATTCAGTATTTTGCAGTTTTAAGTGGTGTCGTTAGGATGCCGAATTTTTAAATGGTTCTTTCACCCTTCTCGTTTTCAAGTTCTACTTTCATGTCATGACTTTCAAGTTCCTTTTTATTATTTTGGGGTATGATCTATATATCTATCATACTAATCTTTTATCATCATATGATGAGAGACCCCATTTGATCTCTTCAATTCAGTATTTTGAAGTTTTAAGTGGCGCCGTTAGGCTAACGAATTTTTAAGTGGTTCTTTCACCTTTCTCATTTTTCAAAGTTCTACTTTCATGTCAAGTCTTGAAAGTTTATTTTTATTATGTTGGGGTATGATCTCTATATCTATCATACTGATCTTTTATGTTCATATGATTAGAGACCCTATTTGATCTCATCAATTCATTTTTTGTTGAAGTTTATGTGACGTCGTTAGGCTGCTGAATTTTCATAAGAGAAATCTTATTTTTTTGTCTTCCTTTCATGTTCTTCATTTCATATGGTATATTTTCAAATTTAATTATCATGTTCTTAAATACTTTATATTCTGTCCCTCTACTTTTTATGGATCATTTGTGAGTGGGTGACCCATGTCCCCTCTCTTTTCAATGTTTTCTAAAACCTCGTAACATAGCCGGTATGCTGCAGAATTTTCGCCTCAAAATGTCTCTCTCTTATTCTCAAATTCATTTATTTTATTAAGTGAATACTCAAATCTCTTTCTTATAAAGGTTTATTCACATATATACCAAAATGTTCTATTTTAAATTCTAGGATTTACATACATGAGACCTGCTTTCCCTTTCCGTGGGTTTAAAGTGACATAAAGATCATGTCTTTAAAGCAGTTTTAAAACGTTATGATTATGAAATGAAACCCATTTCTTTTATGCTATATAGTTTGTTTATGAAATGATTGATTATGATATATGTGGCTCAAATGATGATAAAGACAAATTTAAGGGTGCTCCCGGATAGTGCTCCAATGCATTGGGTAAAGACTTAATCTCTAGAGATGACCTTTTAGACTAATACCTTGGTGAATAACCTTGGTAATTTTTAATGACACCTTGGGGATGGACCTTGGTGAAACGAAATGATTTTCGATATTAAATGTTGTAGCCAAATCTTCAAGTTATGAAAAATGTTATTTTTATTATGATATATATCATGATTTCTGTCTCATGCCTTAAAGTTCTTTTTATGACCTTATTGAAGTATCTCAAGTTCACATGTAAAATGTTTCTCTTGTTTCCCTTAATGGGCCTTCTGCTCACCCTTTCTTTTGATGTATGTACCCAGGTTAGGAGATGTAGTAATGAACCTAGGATGAACATGAGGAGAAGCCTTTCAAGTGTTTAAGAAGAATGTTTTATGTTTTCATGTTTTAAGTTCCTGGTTTCCAAGACACTAAACCTTAAAGATCCTCGGTTTTGTAAAATGTAATGAAATTTTATGTGATAAAAAGACGGGATGCTATACTTTCCATATTTAGAAAGTAGAAAACCACATTTTCCCTAGAAGATTTCTGGACATTTCTCCGCCATTTCCTTTTCTGGTTCCCATGTTTCATCCTAAATTTGACCATGATTCCACAGAACCTAAAATAGACTGATGATTTTCTCATGAAAGACTCCATCTTGCCTATCCAAAATCCATACTGGCATATGAACCAATGAAGCATTTTTCTCTAAGTCAACCTGATCCCATCTAATCACATGGTCAAGATTAGTCTAATACTTTTCAACTGAGATACATGAAACACATTGTGCACTGTACTGAATTATGGTGCAAAATTCAACTGATATGCCACCTCATCAAACCATTCTAGTGTCTCAAAAGGTTATACGTATCGATGAGATAATTTTTCCTAATTTCCAAAATGATGATGCCCAAGCCTTGGAGAGATTATAACGAACTCATGATCACTCATCTCAAATAACAATTTACATCGATGATGATCCATATATGATTTATAATGACTCTGAGTCATCTCCATACTTTTCTTGATAAAACATTTCTTCTCTATTGTCTCTTCGATAAGTCTCATCCCAACTAGTGAATTATAACCTATTTCAAAGTATAAAACAACAAGGATTCCTATATAATTATTCAAAAGGATCCATATGTATTGATTCATGATAATTGTTGTTATAAAAAAACTACTCTAACAGTATGTTCTCCTCCTATGAGACAAAAAAATCCATTACACAACAGCTAAGGATGTCTTCCAATATTTGTATCATCAATTTATATTTTCCATCTAAGGATGATACACCAAACTCATATTCAACTGATTCCCAAGCGATTGTTGCAAGGATTTCCAAAAATGAGACTTAAACCTCAAATCTTTGTCTGATACTATTAAAACAGGTATGTCATTCCCAATTACCACTTATCATATATAGATTTTCTACAAATTCTCCACCATATGAGATTCAAAAATAGGGATGAAATGAGATAACTTTGTGAGAAGATTCACTATCACCCATACGGAATCATGTTTTCAAATTATCCTTATGAGACCTATCAAAAAATTAATAGCTATGTGATCCCATTTTTAAATAGTAATAGGTAAAGATTTCAATATACCTTTTCTCCATTGGTGCTCTACCTTAACCTATTTATATGTGAGGCATCTCATCACAAACTCATCCAATTTCTTCTTCACACCAACCCACCAAAAGTTTCCCTTCAACGCCTTATACATATTTTTTATTCCAAGATGAATAGACCATCTCCAATAGTGGTATTCATGAAGAAGTTGTTCCTCAAAATCCATAGGTATGACTATCTGATCTTGAAACTACAAAAATGAAATCCCATCCAATTTTCATCCCTCAATATTCCCCCCACAATTGAGTTTTTAACCTCATAGAAACACATCCTAAATTAGATGTATATTATACTTTAATTGTTTCAACCAAATAAACTATAAATAAAACCATTTCACTACCTCGATCTTCACAATCCAAGTGCATGTCATTTATCACTGACATCAACTACCAATATTATGAAGCCTATTTTTATAACTAACTCTATGAATTTCTACTTAATTCATCTAACACTAAATTTCATATACCTAGTTTATACATTAAGTCAAAGTCAAACATTTTTAGATACTCCATCCATCTTCTATAACTCAGATTCAAATACCTCTGTGAAAAAATCAGTTTCATGCTCTTATAATCTGTAAACACTGTAAATTTCTAACCAAATAGGTAATGACGCCAAGTCTTCAAAACATGGACTATAGAAGCTAAATTTAAATCATGTTTTGGGTAGTTATTCTCATGAAAATATAATGGTTGTGATCAATAAGAAACAACATGATCTCCCTGCATGAGGATACATCCCAACCTACATCTTAAAGCATCAAAATAAACCATGTACACCAATCCTGGTTCTGGAAAAATCAATATTGGTGGAATGGAACATTTTTCCTTGTCAAAGATTTCATGGGTGAATCTAGTCCTAAAAATTCATGAACAAGGAGTCGGTAATAATCATCAAATCTAAGGAAAATGCACATCTAGAACACATTATTCAGTCATTTCCAAGAGATAACAACCACTATATTTTCTGGATACAAAGAAACACCTCTTTAAAATATTACATGGATAAGTAAACGTACATTTAATATCCAAAAATCCCATTTGGATAATTTGGAATACATATGATGATCCCACAAAATTTAAAACACTATTTGTAAGTGTTGTTCATGCTCATCCCTTGTCCTTGAATAGACCAGTATGTTATCCACAAATACCACCAGAAATGATTCCATATACCTATAAAATATCTGATTAATAAATTCCATAAATACCATTGGTGAATTAATAAGATCTAAAGGCATAACCCCAAACTTATAATGGTTATATCTACTTCTAAAATGAATCTTTGGAATATCCTCCTTCTGAAACTTTAGTAGGTGATATTCTGATCACAAGTCAATTTTAAAAAACCATTGGGATCCACTAAATTGATCGAATAGATCATAAATGCATGGAAGTGGATACTGATTATTTATTATAACTTGATTAATCATACAATAATCCACACAATTGCAAGGATTTTCATATCCCTTTTTCACAAAAAAAAAGACTGATACTTCCAAAGGAGAAATTCTAGGCCAAATGAACCCTTTAATTTACAAATCTTCCAACTATACTTTCAATTCCCTTAATTTTTTCATTATCATCTGATAATATGGAAGTGATATAGGACTATTCCCTAAGAGGAGATCAATCATAAACTCCACTTCTTTTGTGGGTGGTAACCCTGAAAATTATCGGAAAAAAATCCAGAAATTGATCCATAAATACTGGAAAAACATTACCCTTAATCTCGTCCACCAATGAAAAATTCAATGGTTCCAACTCATAGAGATAGTTCCAATTACTGGTTCTAAAAAAACATGTTACACCTACCTTTTTATTCTGGTCTCCTATAAAAATATGCTTGACACCATTATCAATCATAAATCTTACCTTTAAAATATAGAAATTGATGTGATACTTGAACATTTTCAACCAATCCATACCCAAGATTATGTCATAGACATCCATATCAAGCATAGAGAAATCCCAATTCATTTTAGCTCCATCAATAGTTATAGAACATTCTTTAAACATAAATTCTTGACAATATCTTTGAATAAGAGGAGTTTGAAGTTTCAAAATAGAAGGAATCATCAGAACTTGAAAACCCATAAGTTCAATAGCACAAGAAGAAACAAACGAATGGGGTGCACTTGTATCAAAAAAATATTTCATAAGGGTAGAATTGAAAAGAATAATACCTCTCATCATTTATGGTCTAGATTGTTCTTCCAAAATAACTTTCTTGGCTCCAGATAACTGCTTACTCGTTCCAACTTGTTATTTATTACCCTATTGAGATTTCCCTTACCGAGGAGTCATGGTATTCTTAGAATTACTATGGCTAGCTCAGTTCTTATGATGAGAGGTATTTTTCTTCCCTCATCTCATCGAAGCATATGAAGTTTGTGATACATGAGATGTATACCAATGACCCGACCTCAGAGCACTATGACAATAGTTCTGAAGATTCCCCATCTAGTTGCAATTGTGGCATGCCCTAGTTTGTGTCAAACAATTTCACTTCATGTCAGTGATATCTTTGTATTGGTCATCCTAGCATTTTCTATCCATCTAGGCCATGGCATGTCGCTGCTGTCTGAGGCTAGGACTACGTTGGTTGGCCTAATAGTTTGTAGGAAAAAAAGGTTTGGATATAGTGGAAGAAAAAAGTGGACTCTATGATGTTAAAAATGCGCTTCATGGTCTCAGAGCTACCCATTGGTTTATTGTTTATATCATTCGTAAGTTTCACAGAATCCTTGACACCAATACTAAAGTTTCTCACACTTAGAAATAGGGGAATAAGGCAGTGGACTATCTGGCCTCGCTGGATACACCCGGATCGGAGAGATTATTTTTTCACAACCTACAGTGCCTAAAAAAAATTAGGGTTAATATCATTAGAGGGGATTCCCTCAAACTTCACCACTTCAGACCCCCATAGTCTTGTTTTCCCCATCCTTCTTTTATAGGCCTATTGTATGTACCGTTTCCACTTTTTGAATAAAAATTTACATGATAATGATGAGAAAATCTCAAGCCTCATCCCTGATTCAAAAAAGTGTTCCTTCAAGGATGCACTAATAGAAACTTCCATTGCAAAGCAGACTAAATTCATAAATTTATCTATATACTCTATAATTGAGAGATTCTACTTATTAAAGATGAAAACATTCTTCATTCTAGTTGTTGGGCAAAAATCCCTCAAGGTAACTTTGCAGCATTTTTGGGTTGATTGTGTTTGTTGACAAAGCAGGTTTCCATGGAGAATTGTCGAGTTCCCGAGAAGTTGTTGACATTCCATGTTGACAATGAACTTTGACAAAGGAAAGGACGATCTGGAGGCGGTACAAAAGAGCAGTACAAGGTGGCGCCGTTTTCCAGTGTTTGCCAAATTTTTGGGCCTGAAAATCGCCAATGGAAAATGGAGTGATATGTTGTTGGCAAAGGTTGAGGAGAGAGAAATGAAGGAGGTGTGCGGAAAAATCAAGCATGGCGCGCAAAACTAGAGGGTTGCGCGAAATCTTGAAGTGTGGCGCGCAAAACAGCGGGTTGCGCGAAATTGTATTTTGCGCAAAAGATGTTTCAAGGCCGAAAGCTTGAAAATCGGTAAAGGCATGAGGCGCGCGAAATTTTGGAGGCGTGCGCGGAAAATTGAAGTGGCGCGCGAAATAGCGGATGAAGTATTTCGCGCAAGAGGTGTTACGAGGTCCGAAGCTCGTAAAATGGCAAAGGCATGAGGTGCGCAAAATTATGGAGCAGTGCGCGGAAAATGTTTGTGCGCGGAAGATCAAAGCGGATTACGCGCACAAGGAGGGTTTTTCGCGCGGGGTCGATTTTGCCTATAAATATGAAGTGACCCTCCTCCATCCAGTAGAGTTCAAGACATAGAAAATACCTGAGCTCTGGTGCGCGAAATTGAAGTTTGAAAGGGTGTTGCGCGTAAACTTAAAGTTTGCGCGTAAAGTCAGATTGCGCGAAAAGCAAAGGCTGCGCAGAAAGTTTGAGTTGGCGCGTAAAAGGAAGGTTGCGCGAAAAGTGGATTTCGCGCAAAGGCAGTGAATTGCGCGCAAGGCAGTTTCCTGGCTGCGCGTAAAATTTGGAGGTTGCGCGAAAAAGGAATTTCGCGCAAAGCATAGAAATTGCGCGCAAGACACCGTAAGGGTTGCGCGTAAAACCTGAGGTTGCCCGGTACATCCGGTGCAAAGTGAGATTCATCTGCGGGTGAAAGTTGGACTTCAACAGAGCATCTACATACAGAGGAAGATGCATTCCTTCATGGAAATGAAGAGACCTACAGGTCTATAAACTGTGAGTGAATCCCTTCCAAGAGCAGTGAGCTTAGGAAGAGGAAGAAGGTGATCCTCTCCACCGGCAGTGAGCCAGAGAGAGAGAAACAGAGAGTGACCCTTGGGAAAGCAGTGAGCTGACCCTAAACCTTGTATAGGCAGTGAGCCTGGGCATAGAAGTGATCTAGCCCGAACATTGTAATCCACAGCTAGTGAAGTTAGTGGAATTTGGTACGAACCGGCAACTTGTCGGCGTATGCTCCTTGGACGTAGCCCTTAGCGGTGAACCAAGTAAAAATCTCGGTGTCTGCCTACTTACATTCCTGCATTGCATTCAAAGCATAATCATCAGGTAAAGGAGACAAGTGATCACAGTAACCACACAAGTGCAAACAAAGTGACCCTTGTAACAAAGAGGTCAAGATCCAGTGGGGCAGGAAGAACATTGAAAAAGAATATCCATACCCTGATTCACCCCCCCTCTCAGGGTATATAGGCCCCTATTGTCCCTAACAATTGGTATCAGAGGGAAGGTTGCTTTTATCAGACTTGTTTGCTTGGACTTGGTGTAGTCTTCCTGTGTAGTTGAAGATATTGTTTTCACTTATCTCAATCAGCCATGGCAAAGGGAAAAACATCCAAGAACAAGCAGAAGTCAGGTGGTACTCCTCAGTGTGGAAGTGTATATGGAAAATGTGTGATTCAACTAAAGGAATCAAACAACTTGCTGAAGGAAGGCTTGGATGAATCAGAAAGGGAAAAGATTGATTCACTCAATCATGATGTTGGAATGAGTAAAGTACATGAGCATCAGAGTGAAACTGAAACAGAAGAAGAAATTGAAGGAAGAATAGATATGCGAGCTGAGTTAGAGGCTGCTCTTGAAGAGATAGATGTTTGGAGAGCCAAAACCAAGAATGCTAACAAAGTTGTTCGCGATGCCAAACTCTATATGCAGCAGCAGGAAGAAGAGAAGTCTGAGTTGATAAATAAAATTGAGAAACTCAAGTTATCAGCACCAGAGAACTCAGAATCAGTTAGTGAGTATAAGCTTAAGATTGAAGAACAGAAAAGGGAGATCGATGGCTTGAATAGAAAAGTGAAAGATCAACTCAAAATCATCGATGAACCGAATATTCCAAGTGACGTTGGAAACACTAAAGAAGTCAAATCTAAAGATATCCAGATCAAGGGATTGGAGATTGAGGTCAACAAGCTAAAATGCTTAAATCAAAGGCTTATTGATATAGTTACTGACCTAACAGAGAAGAATGATTCACGTGCTGAAGAGCTGCAGAAGATGGCCAGAATGAAAGGAAAACAAAAGGCTGGTGATTATGAAGAGAGTCAAATGTCAGACGAAGCACAGAATCTTAAAGCCAGAAATAATGATCTAGCAGCACAGTTGTCTACAGAAGTTCAGAAAAATCAAAGGCTACAACAAGAGAATGCATGTTGCTCTGACTCTGTCGCTCAAGAAAAATTGAAGGTAAAGGAGAAAAATGACATGGTTGATAAGCTGAAGCATGAACTGGAAGATGAGGTAAGTAGAGGGAAGCTTCTCAAGGAAAAACATGATGTCCAACTTGAATCAAGGGATATGAAGATTCAAAAGTTGGTAGAAGAGCTCGAATCAGTCAAGCAGGAAATAGAGAAGTCTAAATCCAAAGATAAGCCCAAGTTGAAGGATGCACTGCACTTTCTATTTGATCATCCTTCGACAAGTGATGATAAAATGAAGAACAGATATGCTGTTTCTGAAGAGAAACAACATAATATTTTCTCAGCTCAAAGACCAGCAAGTTTTGGAAATGCTGGTATTGGATATGATAATTCCACTCCTATGGATGATAAGAAAAATGCAGTGAAAATTTACAAAGGTAAGAAAAATCCTGTAGGTTCTGGAGATAGGCCTATGAGGATAGTTTCAAGGAGTGATGATGTGTGCTATTTCTGCGGAGTTCATGGCCACACATCAAGCTTCTGTACAGAGGCTCTGGAGTACATTTCAGGCTGTGAAAAGAGAGACATTAATAAATCTGAGAACAGGAAGAAGCATCATGAGAGATTAGAAAGAAGAGCTTCTCAGAGGAAAGCATATATTAGATGCTATTACTGCGGAAGAATGGGACACACCATGAGCATGTGTCAGGAAGCTCAGGAGAACAATATCAGAGGAAGAACTCAAGGTGCATCAACATCTCAGCAGAGAGATGATGAAATGAGGTATGCCTTTGAGGGAAAATGTTTTATATGTTCTCACTATGGGCACATGGCGAGACATTGCAGTAAGAAGAAAGAAGGAAAGGGAAAGGAACAAGAAAAGAGATCTCCACCACAGGAAGTGTACAATAAAGAAGCCTGTACTGGGAGACAAAGTGGTAAGGAGAAGAATAGGCTTCGAGCCTCAGGGAAATCACGTGGAGCTGAACGAAAGGTGTATCAGTCACCTCCTATGTCATACTCACAACAGCTCTCAAGGAGAGAATGTGAGCAAACCTGGAAGATTAAGGGGAGATCTACTCCAGTGGTGATAAAGAAGAATAGAAGTTCAATGGAGGACCCACCACCAATGAAAAATAGGGCGGTGACTCATAAATCTGATAAAAGGCAGATAAGCAAAGAATGCATCGAAAAATCCACATGTCGTGTTTTGCAACGAGAAGTGGAAGAAAAAGGAAGATCCCTACAATGGACAAAGAAGACAGGGAAGATGACAAGAAAGGAGATTCCTGCACCGAGAAACAATCAAGGGAAATGGAATTTCGGTAGAACATCAAAGATCGAAATGTGTACCAGTTGGTCTAAACCCCAGATTGTGAGAAAGGCCAAGTCTGCAGAATCTTCATATCAGAAAAAGGCTCAGAATGTGAGCAAAGAATGCCTAGTCATATGGCCAGAACAGTTGAAGTTGGTCAGGCAGTTGGAGGAAGCAAGAAAGGAGTGTGATGCGCTCCAAGAAAGAATCAAAGGGTTGACCCATCAGGATCAACCATCATCCTCATGTTGAGGATTCTAGAAGAAACCCCTCTCCCTATGTATATAAATGCTATTAACTGATGATTCTTGTGTTTCAGGTTTTAGGGAGATACAATCCAAGGGGAAGTGGCATCTAAGGATGCGAAGTGGAGAAATGATATGCTCTAGAGTTTCAATTGATTCAAATCAGATACTAGAGTTGAAGAAGAAGGAGAGCAACAGAGCACAATAGGAAGTGATTGTGTTATTAACTTTATCTCTTGTTTCCTACACCGAGTTTCAACTCCGTAGGCTTAGAGATTTTGTTAGTGGCTCAAATCTGATTGGAAGATGAGAACGAATGATGTAGGAGGAAAATACGTGTTATGGGTCTAAACTGTTGGGCCTAACCCCAGGAAGTGTTGCATAACATAGGGGGAGCATTCAACAACAAAATCAGATGCCAGATCCATCAAGGAAATAATTGGATGACCCAGCTCAAGAGTTGTCTATCGAGAGAAGACATACTATGAGAGAAGCAGCAGTGATCAAGCATTTCATGCTTATTTATTTTGATCTAACATTGTGGTATCAGCTGACTGTTTTTCAGGATACCAAGAAGCTGCGAAAAGTAGCTGAAAGAAATGAAGCCACTGAAAAATGAGTCAGTGAACAATTTCCTGACGAAAGTGTTGAGGAAGAAAGCAACACAGGGGGAGAAGAAGTGGCTGAGGGTGACTCAGAATAAGATACTGATGATGAGTACAAGGATGTAAAATCCTTATCTGCACAAAATACAAAGAATCGAGCTGAAATTGACAGGCAGACTATCATCAGTGATCAGTGAGATCCAGTTCAGACAAAGAGAATGAAATCACTACAGCAGACATCATTACTATCTCAGGTTGAGTCAAAATGCTTTGCTGATGCAGCTGAAGATGAAAACTGGGATCATGCCATGAATGAAGAGATAGGTCAGAATTGAGAAGAATCAGACCTGGGAAATTGTTTCGAGGCCAGATGATAAAAACGTCATCAGGACAAAATGAGTCTATTTAGACAAGATGAACGAAGATGGCACAATGATTCGAAACAAAGCACGACTGGTGTGCAAAGCATACACCCCAAGAGAATGGTACTGAAGGCTATATCAGTATTTGAAGAAGATTGGTTTTCAGTGTGGGGGATTTGATTACAATCTTTATTTCAACAACAATAGTAATCAAAGGATGGTGAGGCTGGTCAAGGAAGAAGACATAATATTTGGAAGATCAGATGAAGCATAGTTACACAAGGAAGGAATGGAACTTTCATTTCTCAATCCAAATATGCCAAGGAGGTTCTAAGAAGGTTTGGAATGGATAATTCCAAGGAAATGAAGACTCCGGTTGCTACCCGGATGAAATTATCAAAAGATGAGGATGGCAAGGCAGTTAATATCACAGAATACAGGCAAATCATTGGAAGTCTGTTGTACTTAACCGCAACAAGGCCTGATATTGTTTTTGCCACATGCCAAGCAGCGAGATATCAGAGTAATCCCAAGGAAAGTCACATGCTTGCAGTGAAAAGAATACTTCGGTATATCAAGGGCACGGTGGACTTCGGCTTGACATACACCGACAAATCTCAGACAGAGTTATTGGGATATACTGATGCAGATTGGGCCGGTTCAGCAGATGATAGAAAATCAACGTCAGGTGGTGCATTTTATCTTGGCGGACTATGTATTGCTTGGTTAAGCAAGAAGCAGGATTGCATTTCATTAAGCACCGCAGAAGCTGAGTATATTGCGGCCACTCAAGCATGCACACAGTTATTGTGGATGAAGCAGCAGCTTGAAGATATGGGAGTTGAAGTGAAGTCTCCGATCGGAATCCAGTGCGATAACTCAAGTGCTATAAATCTCAGCAAAAATCCCGTCCATCACTCTAGGACAAAGCACATTGAGATAAAGTATCATTTTATCAAGGAGAAAGTTGAGCAGGGGATCGTGAAGTTGGAGTATGTGCCTACAGAGCTACAGGTTGCAGACATTCTGACAAAGGCTTTACCCAAGGAAGCTTTTGAGAGGCATCGACTGGCTCTGGGAGTTCAGTCGATTCCCCACACTTGAAATAGTGTGGATATGGGACCCCCCCCCCCCTATCCCCGAGGTATGGTGTGTTTTCCCTAATGCGCTGATATGTGTTCTCTACTATGTTACAGACTACAAAGGCGTGACCTTTGGGTTCGTTGACAAAGGGGGAGAAAAGTGCTTGACAAGTGCTTGACAAAAGGGGGAGAAAAGTGTTAGTTCAAGTGATTAAATAGTGCGGAGATTTGATAAATCATAATTGATACGGGGAGAAGCTGACAGGTGAAGCAACCAGAAAGGGGGAGCAATGAGAAAGGGGGAGAGATTTTTAAATCTGACGATGCTAGAAGTGATCGATCAAATCATAGAAATCACGACAGCTGAGGATCGTGATAAAAGCAGAACAGTGGTGTAGGAATGGTGTGAGACGGTGTCCAGCTATCAACAATCGGTATCAACTTAAGAATTCACCGATTGGTATCAGTGTGGTTCAACAACTGGTTTTATTTTAAGAATTGGTATCAGGGTGGAATCGACAATTGGGGTCTGACATGAAGTGATTCATTGATGAGCTTTTCATACTACTCTTGTTTCTCACGCCGAGCATTGCTCATGTGGGCTTAGAGTACGTGTTAAGTGAATCCTTGAACTCTATCATAATCGCAAGAGGCGAATGGTGGTAGCAGCTGGAAGAAGACTCAGTGAGGTATCAACATGCAGAAAATAATTCTGAGCAAATTTGTGAAGAGTTGTCAACAAACCCAAAGGGGGAGATTGTTGGGCAAAAATCCCTCAAGGTAACTTTGCAGCATTTTTGGGTTGATTGTGTTTGTTGACAAAGCAGGTTTCCATGGAGAATTGTCGAGTTCCCGAGAAGTTGTTGACATTCCATGTTGACAATGAACTTTGACAAAGGAAAGGACGATCTGGAGGCGGTACAAAAGAGCAGTACAAGGTGGCGCCGTTTTCCAGTGTTTGCCAAATTTTTGGGCCTGAAAATCGCCAATGGAAAATGGAGTGATATGTTGTTGGCAAAGGTTGAGGAGAGAGAAATGAAGGAGGTGTGCGGAAAAATCAAGCATGGCGCGCAAAACTAGAGGGTTGCGCGAAATCTTGAAGTGTGGCGCGCAAAACAGCGGGTTGCGCGAAATTGTATTTCGCGCAAAAGATGTTTCAAGGCCGAAAGCTTGAAAATCGGTAAAGGCATGAGGCGCGCGAAATTTTGGAGGCGTGCGCGGAAAATTGAAGTGGCGCGCGAAATAGCGGATGAAGTATTTCGCGCAAGAGGTGTTACGAGGTCCGAAGCTCGTAAAATGGCAAAGGCATGAGGTGCGCGAAATTATGGAGCAGTGCGCGGAAAATGTTTGTGCGCGGAAGATCAAAGCGGATTACGCGCACAAGGAGGGTTTTTCGCGCGGGGTCGATTTTGCCTATAAATATGAAGTGACCCTCCTCCATCCAGTAGAGTTCAAGACATAGAAAATACCTGAGCTCTGGTGCGCGAAATTGAAGTTTGAAAGGGTGTTGCGCGTAAACTTAAAGTTTGCGCGTAAAGTCAGATTGCGCGAAAAGCAAAGGCTGCGCAGAAAGTTTGAGTTGGCGCGTAAAAGGAAGGTTGCGCGAAAAGTGGATTTCGCGCAAAGGCAGTGAATTGCGCGCAAGGCAGTTTCCTGGCTGCGCGTAAAATTTGGAGGTTGCGCGAAAAAGGAATTTCGCGCAAAGCATAGAAATTGCGCGCAAGACACCGTAAGGGTTGCGCGTAAAACCTGAGGTTGCCCGGTACATCCGGTGCAAAGTGAGATTCATCTGCGGGTGAAAGTTGGACTTCAACAGAGCATCTACATACAGAGGAAGATGCATTCCTTCATGGAAATGAAGAGACCTACAGGTCTATAAACTGTGAGTGAATCCCTTCCAAGAGCAGTGAGCTTAGGAAGAGGAAGAAGGTGATCCTCTCCACCGGCAGTGAGCCAGAGAGAGAGAAACAGAGAGTGACCCTTGGGAAAGCAGTGAGCTGACCCTAAACCTTGTATAGGCAGTGAGCCTGGGCATAGAAGTGATCTAGCCCGAACATTGTAATCCACAGCTAGTGAAGTTAGTGGAATTTGGTACGAACCGGCAACTTGTCGGCGTATGCTCCTTGGACGTAGCCCTTAGCGGTGAACCAAGTAAAAATCTCGGTGTCTGCCTACTTACATTCCTGCATTGCATTCAAAGCATAATCATCAGGTAAAGGAGACAAGTGATCACAGTAACCACACAAGTGCAAACAAAGTGACCCTTGTAACAAAGAGGTCAAGATCCAGTGGGGCAGGAAGAACATTGAAAAAGAATATCCATACCCTGATTCACCCCCCCTCTCAGGGTATATAGGCCCCTATTGTCCCTAACACTAGTAATACTTAATGTGTGAGAATATAATTTTTTGTTAAAAATTTCTTCAAAATCCTCCCATGAAATGCTTTTGTCTAATTTAGCCTGAACTGCTAAATCTCACCACTGTCATGCAAGACATTCTAGCATATTCATTGCTAACTTTAATTTCATCTAAACTAGTGTTCCATGGAAATAAGAGATTCAATTCATCCTATTTAGCTACACCTCTACTTTCTATATTTTTGAATCACCCCAAAGATGGGTGGATTCTTCTTTTGGAACAGAACAGAATGATCCACTATAATTTGTTCATCCCTCATATTTCCTCTATTCACAACCTAAAAGCTTGGAAAATACTATGAAATGTCGATTGGTTCACGCTATAACAAAACATGCCTTTAACAGTGCTAGAATCATCCTTTATCGGCACTAGAAAAGCACTGACTACCTTAGTGCGGTTAAAATTCCATGGTTTATATCCGCCCTAAAAAAGTGCTAATAAATCATATATTTATCATTTCAAATAAAAGTGTTGATAAATCATACTTTTATTATCACTTTTAAATGTGTTGATAAAATACCAAATTTATAATCAATTTTATTTAGCACTGATAAAAGTATGATTTATCAGTGATTTTATTTACACTAATTAAAGTATGATTTATCATTTCTTTTATTTTTGATGATAAAAGTATGATTTATCAGTGCTTTTTAATGTTATTATAAATATATAATTCATCAGTGCTTTTATAAGGACCAATAAAGGTGTCCTTTATCAACGCTTTTAGAAACACTGATAAAGGGTAGATTTATCAGCACTTTTAGTGGTACTGATAAAGGTGAAAACTATAGTGTAATGTTGCATCACTAGAAACAGGTGCAGTGTGTAGCAACAACACACTGCATCAGTAGAAATGGCAAAAAAATTACTAAAATAAGATAAAAATACTAAATTTAAATGAAATAAAATTTCTAACAAAAATACAAGAAAAAGAAAACACTATTATAGAGTATGTTAGTTATTTTTTTACGAATATTAATTTAAATGTTAGATAAAAAGTAACACATGGAGTAATACTAGTCACACTGTGAGTCTAATTGAGGTATGACTGATTCCTACATGTCATTAATGACTTACAGATCATTTTTATATAGTACCAAAACAATCAGAATGTGTTTACTCAGTTTTGAGTATGTCAGTTGTTGTTTTATTAAAATTAATGTCAGTTTTGAATAAAAAGGTACACTTTGAGTCATACCGGTAACATTGTGCATCATATTAAGGTGTATCTAATCCATACACATCATAAATGATGTATGGATCGTTTTACTAAAGTACCAAAACAATAAAAATGTTTTTTCTCAGTTTTGAGTATGTCAACTATTTTTTTCACTAAAATTAATATCAATTTTGAATAAAAAAGACGAACTTGGAGTCATAATGGTTACATCGTGCATCGAATTGTGATGCAGTTGAATTATACAAGTCACAAATGAATCATGGATCATTTTCCTAATGTATCAAAATAATCGGAATGTGTTTACTCTATTTTGAGTACGCCATGTCTGTTTTTTACTAAAATGTCATTTTAAATTGGAAACACGCACTTTGAGCCATAAATGTGGAATCGTATGTGGTTTTAACATAATATTGTATCATACACATCATAAATGAATTGTGAATTTTTTTCCCAAATTATCAAGACAATATGAGAATGTTTTCTCGATTTTCAATGAGTGAAACTTTTTTCTATTGAAATGTAAATTTTAAACTGATAACGGACACTTGGAGTCATACGAGTCACACCGTGCATCAGATTGAGGTATGGTTAATCCCTATAAGTCAAAAATGATATATGGGTCATTTTCCTAAAGTAAAAAAATAATAGAAATTATTTTTCTTAGTTTTGAGTATGTCAATTGTTTTTTTCACTAAAATTAATGTCAATTTTGAATAAAAAAGATTTAATTAGAGTCATAATAGTCACACCATGTGTTGGATTGAGGTTAAGATTAATGCTACACATACCAAATGACTCATGGATAATTTTCCTAAAGTATCAAAACAATTGAAATGTGTTTCCTTAGTTTTGAGTATTCCATAAGTGTTTTCAACTAAAATGTCATTTTAAACTCAAAACATGCACTTTGATCCATATAGGTGGAATCGTGTATGGGTTTTACATGAGACTGATTCATACATGTCAAAAATGAATTATGAATATTTTTACCAAATTATCAATACAAACCAAGTATTTTTTCTTGTTTTTCAGTGAGTGACACTTTTTTGTATTAAAATGCCAATTTTAAACTAATAACGGACACTTGGATTCATATCCGTCACACCGTGTGTCGGATTGATGTGTGGATGATAAAAAAAACATCCCAAATGATGTATGGATCGTTTTCCTAAAGTAACAAAACAATATGAATGATTTTTCTTGGTTTTGAGTATGTCAGTTGTTTTTTAACTAAAATTAATGTCAATTTTGAATAAAAAATATGGACTTTGAGTTATACCGGCCACACCGTGCATAAAATTGTGGCACGGATGAATGATAAATGTCTCAAATTACTCATGGATCATTTTCCTAAATTATAAAAACAATTGAAATTAATTTCCTCAGTTTTGAGTATGCCACGTGTGTTTTTTACTAAAATGTCATTTTAAACTGGAAACATGCACTTTGAGATATATTGGTGGCATCGTGTGTGGATTTGATATGAGACTGATTCATACACTTCACAAATGAATTATGAATCATTGTCCCAAATTTTAAATACAATCCAATCATGTTTTCTCTATTTTCAATGAGTGGCACTTTTTATTTTAAAATGTCAATTTTAAACTAATGACAGACACTTGGAGTTATACTGGTCACACCATGCATCAGATTGAGGTGTGGTTACCCCTATATGTCAAAAATGACTTATGGGTCATTTTCATAAAGTACCAAAACAATACAAATGTGTTTGATCAGTTTTGAGTGTGTCAATTTTTTTTAACTAAAATTAATGTTAATTTTGAATAAAAAAGACACACTTGGAGTCATACTAGTCACATCGTGCATTGTATTGAGGTGTGGATGAATACTAAACATTCAAAATGACTCATGGATAGTTTTCATAAAGTATCAAAACAATTTGAATTCATTTCATCAGTTTTGAGTATTCCATGTGTGTTTTTTACTAAAATGTCATTTTAAACTGGAAACAGACACTTTGAGACATATAGGATTCATAATGTGTGATTTTGACATGAGACTGATTCACACGCATAAAAAATGAATTATCAATCATTATCCCAAATTATCAAGACAATCCAATCATTTTTTTCTCAGTTTTTAGTGAGTGGCACTT
The DNA here is from genome assembly GCA_963277665.1 of Viscum album. Classification (NCBI taxonomy): domain Eukaryota; kingdom Viridiplantae; phylum Streptophyta; class Magnoliopsida; order Santalales; family Viscaceae; genus Viscum; species Viscum album. The sequence goes on along the minus strand of OY728153.1, from coordinate 977,733,549 downwards.
TTGGTATTAAAATGTCAATTTTAAACTAATAATGTACACTTTGAGTCATACCAATCACACCAGGTTTTAGATTAAGGTTCAACTGATCCCCATAGATTAAAAATTATGTAGGTATTCTTTCCCTAATGTATCAAAACAAAATAAATGTGTTTTATCAGTTTTGAGTATGCCATGTTGGTTTTTTACTAAAATGTCATTTAAAACTAGATTGACACACAATGGGTGTTAACTTAAGTGACAAGTGTTTTGTGAACTTTTAAATAATTTTTCTCAAACATAGTCAGGGTATGATCTTTATTCTACTTAATTTCCTAAATATTTTATTATTTTCAAGCCAGTGCTTCTTATACTCCTCTGCATTAGTCTCCACCCCGGTCTTCACCTCTGCCTCCTCCTTCACATTGGTCTCTGAATCGGACTATGCATCTACCTTTACCTCCACCTCCTACTCTTCCTTCACCTCTGCCTCCACGATTGGCCAAAAAATTTATTGTTTTCAGGTTATAGGTTCTAAAAAAATATTTCCTCCATTACTCTTCTCCTTGAGAAAGAGATAAAAAATAATATATAATCATTCTGACACTAATGCTTCACTCCCCAAATATATTTCAAAGGTCATAACTTGTACTATATCACAAACATAGTAGGTATTCACCTAAATTTGTTGTCATCATACATTTGGAAAAAAATTACACTACCCACTCATCTCTAAACAAATTGATTTCTTCTTTTGAGTTACTCTATTGTCGAAAATCTTGATAGTATTGAGAAAATATAGATAAAAAAATTATTAGGAAATATATTTAATGAATATTTAATTACCTTAAAAATTACATGTTTGGGTATGCTTTTCATTTCATGATTTATGATTTATCTCATAAATTTGTAACCATAATATCCACAAATGATTGTATTATCTTGTTTCGGACACTGCAGAAACATTGACCAAAATAAGTAAATTGTTTTGAAATGTTTGGATATTTAAATATTTCTATATATACCTTAATTTGCTTCCATTTGTAGTAATCCACAGGCTTTATCTTTTTATACACTGACTTTATACCCTAATCTATCATATAATTAGCGACCGCCCTATCATAAAAAAATTCCCATTAAAACACAAATTGAAAATATAATTCAAAGTTTATTTATAAAATTTTGATTATAGTGTATTGAAAATTCACAGTACACATCATTTTTGGTCGTTTGGTTATAAATCCATGCATTGAATCCAAAAAAATAAATATTTGGGGTGAATATTTTGACTGATACCTATATCCAGTGATTCCTAAAAAACAAAAATAATTAATTAATGAAAAAATTAAAAATATATTTTATGTGATTAGATCATAGAGTTTTACCCGAGCATTATAGGGATCAAAAAGAGTCTATCGTCTGATGGTTTTTTATTAAACACATTGAGTAATTAATCTTTTTTCTTCTTAATTTCTTCCTCATTCAATGTAATTTCTGACATAGAAATGATACAGGGATTAATGAATCCAAATCGTGCTTCATATGATCTTCGCTTTATATAGTTGTAATATAAAGGCATGTAAAAAATATGAATAGTTTTTAACTTTAATAAACATATTTATCTCACTATTTAGATAGATGTATTATGAAAATGTACCTTATGTATGCATTCAAAAATGAGACACCCATCCATTCATGCTTGAGAATCTCATTTATAGTTTATAGACCAACTTTATTTGTCAATGAATCTCCATATATTTATTCTTCATATTCAATGTAATAAATAGTTTTATTTTTAATTGTGGTTTCTTCATGAAGTTGTAATGATAATAAATAATACTCTAGAACTAGTAAGGTGAATGTACTCTTGGAAGGTCTATTTTGTTTCTTGGTCTATTCACTAGATTTTCTTGATTCCACCTTTTGGTTCTGCACTTATTTATCCATTTGTAATGTCATACCTCAATTTAGACCATTTATCATAAATTGTTAAATGTTTTTCATATGAAAAAACTAGTTGAAGACATACCTCATGTATTTTTATAAGATTATACGTCCATATTATGAAAGATCCAATAGCATCTTCGACCATTGCAATATCTGAACCATCAAGTGGAACAATCAACTTAGCAGTCGGCTCATAAGCTACCTCAATCATCAATATAATGTAATTTTTTGGGAGGGGTTGATTGTATAGCTATTCTCCCAAGATATTATAAACTATACCAATTTCAACACAAAAGTACATGGGTGTTGATAGATAAAAATCACATACAACCGTACCCTATATAATTTTAGTAATATAAATTTATTGGAAGTTGTTTGACTCACATTTAGGAGAAAGAGTAATGAAAAAATGATTACCTCGGGTAAGATATGTGGTTGGGGGGAATGACTAGCCTCAAATATAGTGGGATCATTTGGTTCATGTTCAGATCGTTTCTCTACCACTAGTTTTCTTTGATCCTTTCTTATACATTGGTTTTCCACTGAAAAATAATATCTTGCAGTGAGTCTATTTTTGAATGAATTAATCTCAATATATTATATGAATCTTCATGTGGTTTTATCTTCTTGAAATATGATCTAGGAGAGACTCCAAAACCTAATCCTCTAACGCGAACATACTATTCAGTCCAATTCGAAGCTATTGAAAGTTTCTTTTCTTCTGGTATGGTCATTACCGATTCTTGTGTCTAAACCATATAAAAAATATGAACATATTTATTATTATGTAATATTGTTATAAATCATAATGAATTTCAATTATGGAATGACTAGAAATGCTTCTCATACTTATTTTTTGTTTTCATCAACTAATATACCATCCATATTTACACGAGCCTCCTTCCATAGCACATGACATGGGATGGAAGTGCCTTCAAATATTGATTCATCAATATGAATATAAAAAAAGGAACATATGTTGTTTCATATCAAATAATTAAACATTAATTTTTGATTTAAAATACAAACCAATTTATTCTCTAATGAATCATACCCATCCTTCTCCAATGAGCCCGTACCTAAGTGGTAAGGGCTCCTGCTTGGCATCCAAGAGACCTGGGTTCAAAACCGGGTGGAGGAAATTTTCTAGGGTACTGTAGCAGGAACTATAGCAGTTATTGTTCGGTACTGTAGCAGCCGGAACTATTCACCCGATTTGGTCCTTTGGGCCATCGGTTTGGGCCTACAGGTCTCTAGGGCCTTCAGGTCATCAAAAGCCTTCAGACCACAGCGCCTTCAGGTCACGTAGACCATGTAGTATCCTAGTTCACACAGAACAGGCCCCAGAAGAGGATCAGAGCAACAGGAGTAGCAGCCACCAGATGTAGAGCTAACCGGATTGCAAGAATGAGAGGGTACGGCAATCGCCGTTGGGACCAGACACCGTGCAGCTTTGTATGGGGAAATGCTAGAAGATCAGAAATGCAAGGTGGGGAGCTAGGTGATCAATGATGCATAAAGATGGTGAGGGGTAGTTTAAGTGGGTTGAGCCTACGAGTCATGTATTGGGAATGGTATGCCTTTGGGCCTTCAGGTTATCTATTGCGGGTTTTTTGGGCCTAGTGCCTTGGGCCTACGAGTCATGTACAGGTTCCCCTTCAACCCTGTTTCTGATGCTTTTATGTCGGGGCGCGCGCGTGTCCATCACACATGGGAGGACATGCGGCTCATTGCCCCGCATTCCCGCTTTCCAAAGGCGAGCGGCATCCATTCTTTCTTCAGGGACGTCTGCTCCTTGATCGAAACTGGGATGATGGGATGTCGGTTCTTCCTTCCATGGATTCCTCCTTGGAGCTCGTCACCTAGTATGGGTCTCCCTTATAGATTTAAGACAGGTTCGTGAAGCTCGTTCCCGGCGCCATATCTGCATGGACGCTAGTTAATTACGCTGCTTTCGTCGAGATGCTCCAAGGGGTCTTTTCAGGGAAGCAACCTTCGGTGAGGATAATGGTCACGTTGGGGTGTCGTTGGCATGTCTTGATGCTGGGGATTGGCATGCTTGTCTTCTGTCCCCTATCACAGGGCTTCTGGAGGGCGTAAAAGCCCGAGGCATCCCACATCGAACGCGGGGAATGTATACCATCTGAGGTTTTCCTCAGCTTTCCATGTTTAACACGGGGTATGACGCGAGTTTAACATCTTGCAAAGATGGATTAGACTGATCGAAACACTAAGAGTGTATCAGATTGAAGGACCCCTTGGGGGGAACACCGATGTTGGGGCCAGCACGTGGGCGGCTTCCCAGAGACTATGGAGTGGGATGGGGTGGCATGATCTCACCGGGATGTGGTGGCCCGGGTAAGGATCAGGATGGATGATGGAGTGACAGGCTTGAACCTCTTGGAGGCTTCCTACATATCCCCATGGCAAGGAATCAAAGTCTTCATAGTTCGATGATACAGTGGGACACCTGAAAAGGCGACCCGTGAGAATGGACGCATGGATTAGAGCCTGGAGGAAGTAAGATCTCCGGGCTAGGGCATGAGCTTCCCAAGGCACATGGGCTTGAGGGGGGAAGTCATGATGAGACGTGGATGTGAGGCATGGGGCTTATGCTCTGAGGCGGCCCAAGAGGGGTAATACGGTTTAACGTCATGTGGGACGAGATACAGTTTAATGTCATGCGGGACGAGGGCATATAGTTTAACGTTATGCGGGACGAGGAATCTGGGGCTTACGCTCTGATGCAGCTCATAGTGGACATGGGGATTATTCTCTGAGGCGGCCCACGGTGGTCGGGGAACTGAAGTGGAGAGGTTGGAACGACCGGGTGGTGGGCTTGAACCTCGTGGAAGCTTCCTACGTACCATGCGTTAGCATGGATAAAAGTCCATGTAGTTCACTGGCATGGGGCTTACACTCTGAGGCGGCCCATAGAGGATTTCATGGTCGATGCGCACTCTAAGCCCACGTGAGTCATCCTCAGTGTGAGAAACAAGAGGCAGCAGGGACCAGACGATCACGTCGCAAAGGGTGCGTCCGTGAGAAGCGGAAAGGGGCTTACGCGTTGAGCGGCCTGAAGAGGAAATAGAGGCTTACCCATGGTTAGTGGCCCTTGGTGCCGGGGCTTACTCCAGAGTGGAGGCCCGTGGTACGATAAAGCATAGTGGGAAAAGTACTCCACTGGTCTTGGCAGGTGGGAAGTACGAAGGTGCATGGGTGCAACCCTCCGTAAGAGAGGCTAGGGGCTTACGCTCTGAGGCAGCCCTTCCCCCGTGGACAAACGCCACTCCGAAAAGGAGGATCTCATTCCATGCGAGTAAGATTCCATTCCTGTGGAGACGAGAGGCATAAAAAATGTCCGAGCTAGGGGGACCCTGCATGCGAAGCATGGGGTCGGACCACTGTTTAATGTCATGTGTTAAGGACGAAGTGCTTAGCAGATTAACGTCCTGCAGCTTGGATGAGGTGGGTTCGCTCCACACCCCTAGAGATTACATGCCCAATTCCCTCTACCCCTTGTGGGAGGGAAGGCATCGGCAAGGCCATAATGAAGGGGGACCTCAGGGGGAACCATTGAGGGGTCCACGTTAGCGTGTCTATGTGAATAAGCAATAGTCGTTAGCGTGCCTATGCGGAGAAGCATAAGGAAAAGCAACGCAACGGGAAACACCGCCCAAGGGACCTTGAGGTTACTTCGTACGATCCTGGAAGGCCTTATGGAAAAACAACGCATGGTGCGAAAGCCCGGAAAGGGAGACATCAGGTGCCGACGCGGAATGGCAGACAAGGGGCGTCAAGGTAAAGGGGTCCTAGGTGTTGCGCGCAAAAAGAAGGTTTTCATGCAAAACACTGGGATGGCGTGAAATAGGGCCAGAGGATTGCGCGGATAGGTGATTGCGCGCAAGGTATTGCACGCATAGAAGGGGATTGCGTGCAAGGGGGGAACGATTGCGCGCAAGGGAAGTACCCGGAGGAGTGGGAAAATTCACTTAAGCCTGTGGATTTGCACACAAAGGCGAACCCCGGGGCAAAGTTGCGTGAAAAGGGGAATTACCTAGAAGTCATATTGCACGCGCGGGGAGTCGAACTGCGCGCACGGGAGCAATTCCGAATTCCGCAACACCAAACCATTTGGGGTCTCCTTTTATTTATAGGCACCGGCCGGCGCGGAATCCAGGCGGCGCGTGAAAGTTTCTGCGATGGGAACCTTTGGCGCGCAAAGCTTCACCGCGCGGAACCGGGGTGCACAAAATTTCGCATGCCATCTGCTCGATTACCTGAATCCTGGGAATGCTTCGCGCGCACATCATTATTTCGCACAAGTCCTCCTTTATTTCGCGCACCACTTTCTGGGCCTCCGGACCGGGCCTCTGATTCCAAATAGGACTTCGCTTTTCCATTTAGAAACTTCCTCTACGAGTTACAGACCTTTTTTTCAGCGTCTACAAATTCCCCCCCCCCCCCTCGGAATTGGATCGGCGAGAGGTCGCAACGGTTGGATTCTGAGGGTAATGCCGAAATGCCGAAGCAGGGCCACTCCTGGGCTCTTAGCGCGCAAACAACCCACGCGGCGCGCAAAACGACGGATTGGCGCGGAATTTGCTTTTCGTGTGGTACGGAACCCAATACTTGCCTATAAAAAGGGGTGCTGGGTCCCAAATCCGTACTTCAGCTTTTCCGTGCGATAGGCTTATCACTCTCGTGCACAAAATTTCTCCTGCGGCTGCGCGTAAAAACGCTTTGGCAGCGCGGAATTCCTTCCGAATTTTGGATGTCCTTACGCGCCTACTTGGGTTATTCCATGCTTAGCGCGCCGATTGCGTGCCCATCTCATGGATTTCACGCCGCCACTTCAGATTTCGCGCAGCACTCTCTGATTCCGCGCACTACATCCATGTTTCGTGCAACTCTCGAGATATTCGAGATGGCTGCAAACCGAGTTGATGAGGGGGAAGTCACCACTCGTAGGACCGAAATAGCGGAGAACGAGGAGTTTTATGGTGCTAAGGTGATCGTTTCCAACAACCTGACCTTGTTCAATCTGTTGACTCCAGCCCAGAATATGTATCCCCTGTCTGACAACCTCCCGCTCTGGAATTTTGGCATTCTGGAGGAGGTGCCCCTACCGGGTTTCGAGGTGGACACACCGCGGTCATGGGTGACCTAGGAGGATGATCTTCCTCACTACAACATCACCAACAATGTCCGTCCTGCCAGGGAAACCAGACATATGGACGTATATGTCCAGAACCCGAGGACCAGGACCATTACCGGCGACGAGCCTGTCGCAGAGAATTCTCCGGCCCTCTACGAGAGCACGTTCCGTTAGAGCGTCACAAATGAAACAAAGGGATGGCTAAAGGATTGGGACCTGCGGTCTGGGGGTAACTTCACCAGTGAGTAGTCCTGGGCATTCTGGGTTCGCCATACCTGTGACCAGTTCAGGGATGAACTGCGGTATATTGGCCTGTTCGAGGCGGTATGGACGTCACAGTTCCACTTCCACCGTCAACCTGAGCTCGGGCTGGAGCTATTCACCCAATGGTCTCCTGATACCAACACATTCCACCTTCATCATGGGGAAGTTGGCATTAGTCTCTGGGACATTCACTGCATCGTAGGTATCCCACTAGAGGGCTACCAATACGATGAGTTCGTTCCTCCAAAGAACACCTGGGAAGACCGGTCACGGACGCCCATGCTGATGTGGCACTTGCTGGAGCTGGCCAAAGAGAGGATAGGGGTCAAGGAATTTCTGAAGGACATTACCTACAAGGGATGGTTCAGCCAGTTCCTTGAGAAGGATCTGGCCGTCAAGATGTCGGGACGGGGTAAACGGTTCCCAACCGCGGCTCAGAGGAGCAGGGATGGGTCGTACTGGATGACCCTGGGGGGGCAATACCAATCATGGGGCTATCGCGTCATTGAGTCCCAGGACCCGAATGTCTGGTACGCCGCATTCCTCGCCACCTTCCTGAGCGGGTGGCTCCTGCCGGTGCGGGACACAAGGATGGGCGTTCGTCCAGCAACACTGGTGATGGCGGGCACCATGGCTGCCAACAAATGGTTCAACTTGGGGGGTCCCCGTTCTGTCCAAGCTGTATGCCATCCTGGGACGCATCTCACGAGGGGGTCACCTCGAAGAGTATGTGGCCCCTTTCAGATCATCCATGGCTGGATGGCGGCTCATCTCGGTTGGTACACTATCCCAACCGCCATCCATCCTCTGGGCAATGGCATGCGACCGTCCTTGTTGAACATCGTCGGGGTGGCGCCGATGACGCTCAATGAGGAGGGTGTGAGAATCCGCATTGGTAACCACAACAAATTCCACTTCAGCCCGTTCCCCACCCCGGTCGGCCAGATGGTGGAAAATGGACGAGGCTCTCTGGAACAGTAGGAGTATTTCCATAGCATTTGAGGTGGGGTGCTCGTGGCTCGGATCGACGGGAAGGTGATATGCGAGCCTTACGTGCCATCCCGATTCGCCAGGAAATTCTGGTGCCTCCAACGAATGCCGAAAAGGGTATTCACATCTGTCTAGAAGGAGAAGAATCCATGCGTCCTAAGCCAGATGTGGTTGATGTTTACCACTTTCGGCTCTGGCGACGTCATTACTCTTCCTCCCACCGGGGTTGATGTTGGCATAGCAACCGAGTATGCCGAACACTGGACCATCGCGTACCCTGAGTGGCTTTTACGCAAGCGAGTCTGGCAACTTGAGGTTACTTGTGCGGAAACTGGGCAACGGGGGATAAGGCAAGGTGCTGCTGGAAGGGGGGAACCAGGGGTGCGTCAGGCAGCGAGGCCTGCGCAGGCCGGGACTTCAGCAGCGGGAACATCACACAGCACTACCGCGACCTCGTTGCCCGTAGGGGGGGTCACATGAGGCGGCCAGGGAGCTGCCCAGGAAGCAGATAAGATACCTGCTCGAAACTTCCCAATATGCAATCCTCCCGGCACTGTGGTCAGCTTGGATGACCCTGTGACAATCACTGAGCGTTGAATCCATCTACAAGTTGATAATGCAAAACGGGATCCACCTGCCAGAGGTCAGGCTCGTTCGAGTTACCGACCGGGTAAATTTCCATCGGCGTCATGCTTATCTGACGGCCATGGACACATACGCGCGCCAAAGGGGTCGGCGCGCGGAGCCACCTTTCCTAGTGAAAGTGATGCTCGGCCAGGAGCATGATCCGGAAGTGATGCCACCGGGAGAAGGTGATAGTGACGAGGAGTCGGAGGGGGAAGAGGATACCAGAGAATACGAAGGCGAAGGAGAAGATGAAGAATAAGGAAGACCCGAAGGTGAGGGTCATAGGGGGAGACCTACCAAGGGAGTCTCCGAGATTGCGGCGAGATTGTTGGCTCTGATCTCGACATAACCGAGATACTCAAGGTTTGTCTCTATCCTCATTCATTTCCCTTTTTCATCCATTCTCCTTTTCAATTTCCAAACCGTCTATCTACCTCACTCAGAAGCACTTAACCGTTGGTCAGGCGTCCCCACTAGAGGAGGGAGGAGAGGAACCGGTGGGACAGGATGGGGATTCGACACCCATCATTGAATTGACAAGTGTAGAGGGGTATCCCATCATGGCGGCTCCTGCAGCGGCCGGAACACTAGATACCGACGCTCTGGACTCCTATAAGTCTCACGCTTCACTACTGGCGCTTGTTATCAAAAGATCCCAACTAATCAGCGTACGCCTTGCGTAGTGATCTCAACATTGGAGGCTCGTCAGGCTGCGGAGCCCGGGCCGTCCGTGAGTAGACCAGTGGTGGACATACCACCTCATTCAGAACATGCTCCCTACACTGAGTCGACCCTGGAGATTGGTGAGAAGGGGGTAGCGGACACCAGCGGCGCTGTTCTTGAGGTGAGGTCGGAAGTTGACGGAGGCATCTTCGCTGCTGGGGCGAGAGAGGAAGGTCACCCGGACGTTGAGGATCCTATTCCTCACGAAGACATCCCTGAGGCAGATCCTGCTGCTGATCTGCTGGCTGCCTTCCCTACGTACCGACCCGCTGACCCTGAGGAGGTAGATGACTCAGACTCAGAGGCAGACCAGGAGAGCCGGATGACATGGCGCAAAGGGTGTAAGTGTATCCAGCGCTTTATCAGATATCCCCAGCCAGATTGACTGAGGCGGATGGGATCACTCCAGACCTGGTTGTGCTTCCTGTGTGTCGGAGGAGCTAATGCTCAGCGCCTTCATCTAATGGTCTGTGATTACATAGCTGAGAAGATACGCGAGAGCAGCTAGCGCACCGATGTTTCCCAGTGCTGGGAAAGATCGGAGAGCGCCCGAGCATTGCTGAGGGAGGAGCGGGAGGTCCTACACCTTGAAGGGAAGGCGGCAGATAAGGAGGCCTTCATTGCAACATGCTATGAGCTTGTGGAACAACTGACGGCCCAGCTGGCTGACGCGTAGGAACAACTGATGGAGGCGAGTCACCAGATGACCGTACTTCGAACCAAGCGGGCGCGGGCATAATCTAGGATTTCCGAGATGTGCTCTACAGCGGCTGATGAGGAGAGAGTCTTCAAGGAGCGAGAAGCGGTCCTGGAGGCTACCAGCCATAGGGTAGCAGCACTGGAAAGGTCGATTCAGTACGCTGATCCTTAAGGGCTTTGTTTTGGCCATCTCATGAACCTCTTGCTTGTATTTCCCGTCATCTCAATCCAATACATGGCCAAATCCATTCATATGTACCCTTGGTTTAATATTCTCAACCATAATTCTGAAATGAATAACAAATCACCCCTAAGCTCTTGTGGGTCGCACCCAACGCGAGAAGCAAAGGATACTCATGCTATCATTTCGTCCAACTGTGGGGCATTGACCAAGCCTCAGGCATCCGAAATTGGGCCTAGATTTCTGAGGAGAATACCTCAGACCGATTGATATATCACCTTCTCAATGTGCTCTGACACACGAGCAGGGCAAGCCGGGGGCATTGAAATCCATCTGAACATAGGGAGATGGAAAGGAAGGGTGGCTCACGCTACCCGAATTCGGAACACTGTGGGGTGCGACGATGGAGGATAACTGTTAACCGTAACGGAAATGCAGCATCCATATCATGTTTTCTTGGAGTGGGGACAATAAATGAGGGCTGACTGCTGACCATGTTCACAACACGGGTCCTAACTCAAATATCGCCAGTCAGTTTCCTGGAACGTTGGCCCAGGACAGAAGGAGGACTATAGGTCTATCATCCATATTGCTACAATAGGCGGACCAAAGGTCTATCATCCATATTGTGGTAGCAGGTGGACCGAATTCTATCATCCATACTATTAGGGGGTCCTGTCAAACATGACCAGTCCTCCGGAACGTTGGCCCAGGACAGTAGGCGGACCGTAGGTCTATCATCCATACTACTAGGGGGTCTTGTCAGACATGACCAGTCCTCCGGAACGTTGGCCCAGGACAGTAGGCGGACCGTAGGTCTATCATCCATACTGCTAGGGGGTCCCGTCAGACATGAAAGAGAATGAGGATCCGAATAAAGGGGAATGCAAAGCGTGGAAGGTGGAGTGGTGTTTTGTTTGAATAGAGTCCAACACTCCCGAAATTGCGCCACCGTGGCGGAGGCGCATTAGGCGGACGTACCAACCTGATCACGGGTCGTCCCAATTTTCAGGCATGACCTCCCTGGCGAGAAAACTACTGCTTCCCATTATTAATATAAGGAATTCCGAACTTATTCAGGGAAAATGTCACGATTACACCACTTCCCATGATGTCAGGCCAAGGGGATGACAATAAGGAGGGAAGGGGTTTAGTGATCCCTGGGTCTGGACCCAAGATGAAATGTCTGGGTGTTCCTACGTATCTCATTAGAATGAGAATCAAGCCACACGTAGTTCTAGAAACATATTTTAACGTCATGTTGGATGAAATACAATTTAACGTCGTGTGGGATGGAATACAGTTTAACGTCATGTGGGACGGGGAACACATCTCATCTGGGGATAGGCACGGTACAGCGAGTTACCTAACGTGAAGGAGGAGATAATCCCTCACCACATCGTACAATCCCACAAGAGAGACCGAGTCGTGAAAAGACAAGGGTCTTAGTTTATGGTCTTAGAACTCAGACCAAAAGAGAAGGGGAATGGGAGACACACGGTAAAGAGGTTGCAAAACCCAACGTGAATGGGGAAAATCCCTGCTTACTATGTGCTCCTGGGGACGCATATAGGCCGAGAGACCGAACATGAAAAGTTAGGCTGGGCCTACGGGGAAGTTCCCAGGTACTCCTACGTATCTCATAAGGATGAGAATCAAGCCATACGTAGTTCTTGAAAGGCAGCATGGCACAATATGGCGCCTGCGCAAAGGACGAAGGAGTCATGCGGGTCTAGCCCTCGCACCAAAAGAAGCGGCATTTGATATATCGTGTTCGTTCTTGAAGGTAAATGGTTTTTCTTTTGTGGGGCGAATGGCCTAGGGTAGAAATTCCTGGAATCTCCACAATAATTAAGCCATAACAGGTGTTGACAAGCAGCACGGTAATCGACCAATACCTGGCGTGATGTCCCCCATGGGAAGTTCATCACAACGCGGTTCCATTTTTCATCGTGTGGCCAGGACGATATCATCACGGTTTAAGGTTGCGTGGTAGGACCAATAGCACAGTTTAAGGTCGTATGGTTTGGACCAATAGCACAGTTTAAGGTCATATGGTTTGGACCAATAGCACAGTTTAAGGTCCTATGGTTTGAACCAACAGCATAGTTTAAGGTCATATGGTTTGGACCAACAGCATAGTTTAAGGTCATATGGTTTGGACCAACAGCACAGTTTAAGGTCATATGGTTTGGACCAACAGAACAGTTTAAGGTCATATGGTTTGGACCAAAAGCACAGTTTAAGTTCATATGGTTTGGACCAACAGCACAGTTTAAAGTCGTATGGTTTGGACCAAATGCACAATTTAAGGTCCTAAGGCTTGGACCAAGAGCACAGTTTAAGGTCATATGGTTTGGACCAACAGCACAGTTTAAGGTCATAAGGCTTGGACCAACAACATAGTTTAAGGTCGTATGGTTTGGACCAAGAGGATAGTTTAAGGTCGTATGGTTTGGACCAACAGTACAGTTTAAGGTCATATGGTTTGGACCAACAGCACAGTTTAAGGTCGTATGGTTTGGAACAACAGCACAGTTAAAGGTCATATGGTTTGGACCAATAGCACAGTTTAAGGTCATATGGTTTGGACCAACAGCACAGTTTAAGTTCATATGGTTTGGACCAACAGCACAGTTTAAGGTTGTATGGTTTGGACCAAGAGGAACACGCACAATGTGATAAAGCATACCTAATGCGGGTGAGGGCGTAATCCCATACCATCACCACACGTGGTTCCAAGAGAGGAGCCTCGAGCCAAAGGGGCCTACGAGGGTTCAACAATCGGGGGGCAGGAGATGCTAGCTCCCAGCTACACTGGGCCCGAAACGCAATGTCTGGGCGACTCCTCGTTCCCCATGGGGATGAGGGTCAAGCTGCACGCAACCTGTAAAGAAGAAACCCAATCACATACTCTAGCACTCAGATCGAGGGAGCCCCGAGAGACACCGTTACGCAACTCAGTCTGTCTAATGTGTGGGGGTGTACTGAGGGTCAGTACAAGGAGTGTCGAGATTACACCTTGACACGGTGGGGCGGAACACAATGTGAATCATGCACCCAACATTCAAGGCCCGAGAAATCCGGCGTGACGAATGAGGATTACTACTGACCACGTTTGCAACACAGCATCTTGTCGCGTTAGCCTAGAAGTAGGGGAAAACAAATGAGCACCAACCACTGAACACATTTGCAGCATGAGATTTGTATCAATTTGTCCCCCAAAACCCTCGAGGGAGTTGGCCCGTGACGGTAGGAGAGCCCTTTGGCGTTGTATATAGTCTGTTCTTGGGGGTCTCTCCGGGTGTGAAGGATGGTGGGGCCTGAATGAAGGGGAACATGAAGCTTGAAAAGTGGACAAAAACTTGTCTAAGTCGAATCTGACACTCCAAGTCCTAGACCAGATTACTCTGAACACATTAGCAGACCACTGGAGAGGGTTGAAGGGCTCAGTCTGAGAGCTGCCAAAAGATGGCGGATTCCCGAGGGAAGGACAGGCCGAAAGACCGAGGCAACCAGGAGATCGTGGTATCTCCTAAGATACGGGGTTGGACCTGAAATCTAAGTGTTTAGGCGGTCCTACGTATCCCATAAATATGGGAATCAAGACACACATAGTTCTCAAAGCATAGTTTAACGTCATGTTGGAGGAAATATGGATCTTAGTTTTAGGTCTTAGAACTCGGACCAAGGAGCCCAGATGTAGGTAAAAGTGTAGTTTTAGGTCATGATGGACCGGGTGCAGTTAAAGGTCATGCGGGACCAGGTGCAGTTTAAGGTCATGCAGGACCGTACAGTTTAAGCTCATGCAGGACCACAGGAGGAGAGAGAACTAGGGCTGGGCCCAATACGAAATGTCTGGGTGTTCCTACGTATCTCATTAGGATGAGAATCAAGCCACACGTAGTTCTCGAAGCATAGTTTAACGTCATGTTGGACGAAATACGGATCTTAGTTTTAGGTCTTAGAACTTGGACCAAGGAGCCCAGATGTAGGGTAAAGTGTAGTTTAAGGTCATGCTGGACTGGGTGTAGTTTAAGGTCATGCGGGACCGGGTGTAGTTTAAGTTCATGTAGGACCATACATTTTATGGTCATGCAGGACCACAGGAGGAGAGAGAACTAAGGCTGGGCCTAAGACGAAATGTCTGGGCGTTCCTACATATCTCATTTGGATGAGAATCAAACCACATGTAGTTATCGAAGCACAGTTTAACGTCATGTTGGATGAAATACGGATCTTAGTCTTAGGTATTAGAACTCGGACCAAGGAGCCCAGATGTAGGGAAAAGTGTAGTTTAAGGTCATGCTAGACCGGGTGCAGTTTAAGGTCATGTGGGACCGGGTGTAGTTTAAGGTCATGCAGGACCGTATAGTTTAAGGTCGTGCAGGACCATAGGAGGCTTAGGCAAAGTACTTCTTGAGGAACCTGGCATTGGTGGGAGGCGTTACGCACTCACCATCCATAGTCACCAGGGAATTTGTGCCATTGGGATAGACCTTATGGAAAATAAAAGGCCCCTCCCATTTGGGCTTCAACTTGGGTGGTTTCCTGCTGGGAATCATTGGCGCTCTGAGAGCCAGCACTAGGTAACCTTTCAGGAAGGAGCGGAGGTGAACCTTTTTATTGAAAGCTCGATCCATCCTGCTCTGATGCCTTTCCAAGTTATGTAAAGCGTGAAGCCTACTTTCATCCAGCGCTTCCAATTCGGCTAGATGGATTTCATCAACTCTATTCGGCGCTTGCTGGTCGTAGACCACCGTGCGAAATGAGGGAAACTAGATCTCGATGGGTAGGACGGCCTCAGCTCCGTATACCAGGGAATAGGGAGTCACCTGGGTGGAGTTACGAGTCGTTGTCCTATAATCCCATAGGGCATTGGGGAGCTTGTTCGACCAACTTTTCTTGTTCTGACCAACCATCTTCTGCAGAATGTTAGAGAGGGTTTTGTTAAATGCCTCATTCTATCCATTCACTTGTGCATGGTATCGGGAGGTGTGGTTAGAGCGAATGTTGTACTTAGTGTACAATTTCTTCATCTCGGCTGCTCGGAAGTTGGTTCCGTTATCCGTGAGGATAGCGTGAGGTACTCCAAACCGATAGATGATATTGGAGCTCATGAAGTTAGCGATAGAACAGGCCTTGAATTCCCTGAGCGGGATTGCCACTACCCACTTAGAGAAGAAATTTGTAGCGGTTAAGATGAACCAGCACTGGCGGGCCGTCGCCGGCGGGTAAGGCCCTACGAAATCTAACCCCAAGACTGCAAAGGTCCGAGAATACTTGGTAGTATGAAGAGGATCTGGTGGCCGATGCACAAAGTTATCATGAACTTGGCACGCGTGACACCTCTTGGCATACTCGACGCAGTCCTGGATCATGGAGGGCCAGAAGTATCCCAGCCTCCGAATCTGGTGGGACAACTTTGACCCGGCCTGGTGGGCGCCATAGGAACCAGCATGCACTTCTTGAATGACCTGTGGGATCTCGACTCCTTGAAGGCAACGAAGGAGAACACCATCAAATCTGTGCCTGTAAAGGAGCTGCTCAAGGCTGGGACCGCTTTGAAGGGTGAACTACGGCGCACAGTGTCGGATTCGTTCCCGCTCGGCTCAGTCCGACGGAAGATTGTTGTGCTGGAGATATTCAACCAAGGGCGTCCTCCAGTCAGGAACTGTCTCGATTACCGCACCTGAAGCCCCCGGGGATCCTGACGTAGGGGAACCAGCGGTGAGATGGTTCACTAGCGGGCCACGATCTCCCTCCGGAATAACAGGAGCAATGACTCTCTGGTGCACCACGTGGATGATTAGGTCATCATGTTTGGGCTCTGCAAGTGATGTGGCCAGGCCGGCCAAAGCATCTGCTCGACTGTTCTGTGACCGGGGAATGTGAATGACCTCTGGCCGGGAGGGGAACTTAGCCATTAGACGGAGGGTGCACTCCAACAATGGCACGAGTTATGGATTTCTGACAGCATAGTCACCATTGACATGATTGATGACTAGCTCGGAGTCCCCTTTTACATACAGATGGGTACGTCAATCTCGAGATCCAACTCGAGGCCAGTAATGAGGGCATGATACTCTGCCTCATTGTTGGTGCAGCCTTCTGAAAACAGGAATGAATACGGCAGAACAGATTGCTCCGGGGTGATGAAGACGATACCCAGGCCCACTCTGTTAAGCCTAGGATCATTGAGCCTTCTACCGGTGGGGCTCCAGAAGGCACTGTCAAATTGCATCTACCAGCATGGAATGGTGTGATCGACTGAGAGGATTGCCTCATCAGGAAAGCCTAGATCCAATTGCTGGTTCGCGGAGGTTGGGTGGGCAGCTAAGAAGTATGCCAACGCCTGTCCTTTGACGGCCTTCTGAGGTACGAACCTGATGTTGAACTGCTGGAGGATCACCGCCCAGCGTGCCAATCAGTCGTTCAACATAGGTCGATTCAAGATGTATTTCAACGGGTCTACCTGAGAGACCAGTTTTTCCTCGTGGTGCTGCAAGTAGTGCCGTAATTTCTTCATGGAAAATACGAGCGCCAGGCAGCTCTTCTCAATGGGAGAATATTTAATTTCCACGTCGAGGAGCATGCAGCTGAGGTAGTAGAGGATATTCTCTATTCCCTCATTGTTCTTCTGGGTGATAAGTGCACTGAGGGATCGCTCCAGGGTGGTCACGTAAAGGACCAGCGGATTTCCGGAAACGGGTGGTGTCAAGACCGAAGGTTGAAGCAGATACTGCTTGATTTCCTCAAAAGCAATCTGACACTCTTCGTCCCATTAATAGGCGTTACCTTACTTCATGAGCCGAGAAAAGGGCTTACACTTGCCGGCCAGATTCACAATGAATCGGCGTATATAGGCTAAGTGTCCTTGAAGGCCTCTCAGCTCCCGAATATTATTTGGGGGAGGCATCTGACTGATGGACTTGATCTTCTCTGGGTCGATCTCGATTCCTCAATACCTAAAAATGAAGCCAAGAAACTTTCCGGAGGTGACCCCGAAGGCACACTTCAACAGGTTTATCTTCAAGTGGCGAGAACGGAGGAAGCCGAACACTTTATCAAGGTCTTTGAGATGGTCCTGGTACTGACGAGATTTAACCACCAGATCATCCACGTAACACTCCACCTGCATCCCGAGAATTGGCTTGAATATGAGGTGCATGGCCCGTTGATAGGTGGCACCTGCATTCTTTAGGCTGAAGGGAATAACCTGGTAGCAGAAGGTACCATGGGGGCCCTGAAGGCAGTGAAATATTCATCCTCAGGGGCCATCCAGATCTGGTTGTACCCAGAGTACCCATCCATGAAGGAGAGGTCTTGGAACCCGGCTGTGGCATCGATCAACAACTCTGTCACGGGAAGGGGAAAATAATCCTTCGGATAGTGGCAATTGAGATCACAGAAGTCGATACAGACCCTGATCTGCCCGTTCTTCTTCCTGACTGGCACAATTTTGGCTATCAACCTAGGGTACTGGACTTCCTTGACGATGTTGGCCTTGATGAGCTTATCAACTTCTGCCTCAACCATGGCACCGTGAGAGGAGTTCATCTTTCTAGGAGGCTGCTTGAACCCGCGATGGTTTGCTGCAAGGCCAAGGCGGTGGACGAATTCCTGGGGATCTAGTCCTGGAATCTCATCATAACTACAGGTGAACACATCACGGTGCTGACCAATGTGGGTCTCGGGTCCGCATTGCTACCGAGGTTCACCTGCACTAACTCGTCGATCGTAGTGGGGACGCCCTCCTCAAAGGCAGGAGGATCATCTTCCATGTCCTCCTCTCTGCTTGTGGAGGGATAATCCACTAGGGGAGCCGTTTTGGGGCTTCCATACCCTGATGGTAAGTCGGTGCCAGCATGGGAAGCAGAGGTCGTCACGTCAGGGGACCCATGCACTGCGGAGACCATGGTGACAAAGGCAGTTGACCCAATCCCATATGGCCTTCGGCCCAAGGGGCCATGCTTTATGGCATCAAATCAGTAGTGGTGCGTTGCCTTGAGCCAATTGATTCCGGCCCGGCGAAACAGACACGTATGACGTACTGCCGTTGCCATGAGCCCAACGTCCTGATATCGTACAGGGGTAGGGGGCTCGGGGATCACCTGAGCCTGGTTGGTGTAAGAGTATGAGGTGATTTCCCACCGTCTCTTGGACCCGGAAATATGCCTTCCTCTGGTACCCGAAAAAATAAAGCACTACCCCATGTAGGGGGTCGTGGCCTCCAACCGATGGATTGGGAAGACATATGTGTCGTCAAAACCTGCCCAGGGATCACTTACGACAGTGGCGGGCTCGACCTCACCTGCCAGGATCTGCTTGTCCTTGCTCTTGTAATAGTCAGCATCCAGATAACGGGCTTCACAAGAGGCAAAAAGAGGCACATCTCCTTGGAGCACACCCACTCGACCCTTAAGGGAGTATTTGAGGCACTGGTGATACGAGGAGGGGACCGCTACATGAAGGTGGATCCACGACCTACCCATCAACGCGTTGTAGGCGGTGTCCTGAGGGAAACCATGAATTTGGTATTGGCAATTAGGCCGCCGAACTTGGTCTTCATATGAATCATGCCGAGTGGAGTTTGCTCGGCCATGTCATACCCCTAGATCCTGAGGTCGGAGGGAGTTAAATTATCCTCAGACAACCCCAGTTTCCGCAGAGTCTGAGTTGGGATTAAGTTAATACTGAAACCCGTGTCAACAAAACAGCGGTGAAATTCCACGCCATTGAATTGGCCGGTGATGTACAGTGGGAGAATGTGCCCCTGTATGGGAAGGTCTTCATCTTCACCAGAAAACGAGATAATTGTCTGACATTCGGCGTCCTCAATCACCTCGGTGTGGAAGGCTTCTACAGCCACCACCTCCATCTCAAACTGAAGGGGGCTCCTTAGAGCTTCGGCGAGCACCTCACGCATTTCAGATGACAGGCGAAGGGCCTCAAGGATATAAAGCCTTGCTGGAATGCTGGTTGGGTGCTTCAGAACATCATACTTTCGATCCAAACGCGAGCTTCAGCTTACAGGAGGCCGCTCTGTGATGGGAGGCATGACGGGCCCTACCGGCAGGACCGGTGACTGACTGGTACTAGGCACGTCTCGTTGTTCAATAGTCGAAGCCTGGGAGGTGGATGCCGCATTAGGACTGGAAGGTTGTAGTCGGCCAGTTGTAGGGCTGGGCTGGTTGCGACACGAACGAGGTTGTCCCACCAGATCCAGCAACACAAACGATGGTGGAGGCGAACCTGTCGACACCGGGTGAGGGGGCCGCATGTGCTGAGCTCTATATCGGGCCTGCTGCCTGGTCTCAGTAGCATGCAAAGCCTAACTGGAGGTGACGACTGTCGTGCCCCAGTGATTCACGTAGCCACGGCTCCGCCGATGTAGGCGATGGCTGGGGACATCGGGGAGGTCCACCTGGCATTCCTCATCATCTGGAGTCAAAAAGGGATTTACCAACTCTACGGTGTTAACCGAAGCGTACCCCAGGCTTTCACTCGAGGATTCATCCACTACCGGACGGAGTCTCGGAGGGATACTCATCTCTGGGGGCATAAAATCTCCAAGCATGCAGGAAGATGACGGCACTGGAAGGGTACGTTCTTTCTTCTTGCGCCGCCGCTTGCTCTTCTGGGAAGAGGTAGGCTGGGGCGACGATGCCAAAGTGGCGCTCGCAGATTCTGAGGGCTCTGGCTGACTCAGGTGGGCACGGATGATGCCATGGGCACGAGCGACCGTCCTGTGGGCCATCCAGTTGTTATACTTCTGGGACCCACGGTCAGAAACCTATTCCCACTCATCCTCGTTGTCACTTCTGCCATCTGATCTCACGAAGACACCTGCGACCTGCGCTGGGGTCGGGCCCAACCTGACTATGTTGTTGTCAATCTAGTCTTGGATCCATTCCTTGAACACATAGCATCTTTGGATGGTGTGCCCCAGGATCTGGTGATAAGGGCAGTAGTTAGGGTGATCAGTGAGACGTGCCTCTTCTGGTTTCCAGCACTCAGGCAGCCGCACGATCCTCTGCTCTAAGGCACTACGGAAATAACCAGGGACATGGGCCTCGTCAAACGAGTAAGCTCGTTTCCTTCTTTCTGGAAAGGGGGCTCTTGGAGGCTGACCATGACCAGGGGTCGGAGGAGCGTGTCAAGGAGGCAGAGCCTGATTATCTCACCTGGGTGGTGGCGGCACGTTACGCGGAGGCGCCTGCCGATTTTGAGGCGGTCGCTGCTGGGCCAGAGGCTATGCCCGTGGGGGTGGACCCCTATGGGGATGCTGATCTGGCCTTACTGGTAGCAACTCTAGCTATCTAGGGGACTCTATCTGGGCTATATCAGCGGGCTCGGCTCTAGCGGCTCTCCTTGCAGGGACTACAGGAGGCAGCGGGTGTGCCTGACGGGCCTGTTGCAGGACTTCTTCGAGGCGCTGAGCCTTGTCTGAGAAATCCCGGAACCCTCCAGGGTAATTCTATGTGATCAGAGAAGGAAACATCTCTACCTTGATGTTCCCTACACACATTGTCCATAATTGATCCTGAGTTAGTGGCATGTCAAGGGAGTATGTGAGCCCCTTCCACCGGGTTACGAAGTCCGCGACCCGCTCATCGGGCCTTTGTTTGCACCTGAAGAGGTCTGCAATGTTCAGCTTCCGGGTTGTGGAACTGAACTGGTAGAGGAATTTATAGCGAAGGTCCTCCCAGATAGTCACATATCCAATAGGGAGTTGGCTGTACCAGACTAATGTTGGTCCTTCCAGTGTATGAATGAAGCAAAAGAGCTTGGCAGCCTCCTGCTGTGCTGAAGTCCCTAACATAGGCCCGCACCTCAAGTTGAAGTGGGCCAGGTGTTGTGGCGGGTCTCCGGTCCTATTAAATGGGGCGAAAGTGGGGTCCCAAATCCTGGTGGGGCTGGCATATCATCCACCCATGCTGGGTATGGCTTTCCGTCCGGTGGGATTTCCACCTGCCGAGTTTCCAGGGCCTCCAATCGGGTGATCAGTACTTCCATCAGATCATCCGTATGTGGATCCATGTCTTGGCGGGGATCTCTAACAACAAGTGCATTGTCGGGCTCTTCAATCTAGCAGTCAAGTTCAGTAGCTTGTGGGGCGGCTGGCGGAGCGACTCTCGGGGCATCGGGAGGAAACCGATCAGGGTCCCCCAGGTGATCCCGCCGCTCGGGAGGGTTCGGCGAGACGTATCGCGCCCTCTTTCCATGGGCTCCGGCCTCTCCCCTGTCAGCGAACGCGACATGGTCGCGGTTGACCGAGGGAATCTTGGCAAGGGGTAGGTGTTCCGGCCCCTGCTGTCCTGGCCTGGGATTACTGTATTCAGGCCGCTGCTCTGCAATGTGTTCGGCCAAAGATCTCATCAACCAGCCTCTTTTGCTCAGCAAGCTGTTGGCGTAGCTTGGCCTTCTTGGAGTCTTTCTATGCCTTCTACACCGATGCAGATGGGTTGGCGATCTTGACAGCCCCGACATTCTCTTTACCCTTGACAATGTTTCGGCTCAGTGTTAATGCCTCAGTGGGTGTGGGGAGACCTAGGAGGCTCCTCTGGTGGTGAGTAATCCTCCCAGACGGGTCCAGTTGCGGCTTGTCCTCAGGGGGTGATTCCCCATCGAGGAGATCCACACCATTTCCCTCATCTAAAAGGTCAGACATGTTGACTGCCACTGCCCCTGACGACATTCCCTCAGGGTCGCCGAGTGATTCGAGCTGTCGGCGGATCGCACAGAAAAGAAGGGCAGCGTACTGCCCCCATCCGCGGATGTGCGTGTGAGGGTGGCTTCCTCAATAACCTTGTAGAGTACTTGAAAACTCTGGACGCATTGTTTCTAGAGGGCCCTTCGGTGGCCAAGTGACTCGGGGTGCCGAACCGCAGGGAACGCTGCCAGGTCGACCCGACGACACTACTCACCGATATCCTCGAGATTTGCTTGACTCCCGGTATAAGGCACTCGCTAATGGAGAAGACGGGAGTGAGTCGCTCAAAGAGTCTGGCGGAAAAATTCAAACTCTCCCGGGGTGAGTGACTTTGGCATATCAAAATCAGAACCTGCGATCGACCAAAACCTCTCGGGGAAGTGGCCCGCTGCGAGGACGGTCCAGAAGCTCCATGACTTCGGTTCGGGGTCCGGACCTTGACACCCCTTCTCGTCAACATAGAATGGTCGGGGAGCTGGAAATGGCACCGAGGCAAGTCGTCGGGCCGGTGGGCTGGCCGGAGGGGAATACGGAAAACATGTTGATTGTCTGCCGATCCTTGAGTCGCCCTCCAGGGTTTTCAGTACCCTGGATTCCGTGTCGCGATAGGATGGGCCAGCGAATGGGCCTCCTATCACAGTGTCGGTGCTTGCCGAGGGTGTGTTTCCTTGCGACTCTTCTGTCGGTCCCAAGAAAAGTTACCCACCCTCCCTGACTGAGGTGGAAGGTGCTTCCGGGGAGACCAGTGACAACTGCGGGTTTGACTGCTGGGGGTAAGCCAAGTCATCTTCCTCCTAGATATACCTTTGGATGGAGGAGGGAATCATACATATCTCGCATTCAGGGAGTACGAGACTGATGTGCCACGTCCCCCTCCCCTGATGTTCCTTCTACGGTGACGACGCCCCACCTTCCTGCCCCTAGGTGGCTCCTCAGGGTAAGGATGATTTCCGTCAAGGAGTCCCCTGGCCACAATAGTGCTGGGACAGAGGGGACTGAGGGCTGAGGTGTGGGAAGCACTGGGATAGATGTCTAAAGGGACATGGGGAGGACCTCCATGTGAGTGAGCGACTGGATACGCAACGACTCCATACTCGTGACCAGCAGTAGGGGGAGTGACCGCATACCCAGTGCAGTGGGCGTTGGAAAGAGTCATACCCGGAGCATAGCTATTGCGAAGGATCCTTTGGATTTCCAGATCAGTGGCACGTAATGAGCCTTCATGGTGGGTGGAACTACTAAGGATTGGTCCGCAATGGCCATTGCATGTGCCCGCGACCGGGAGAGTCGACCCAACCTGCCTGTTGGGCGGTCGGGGCCTCGATCCCAGTCGGGCATGTGACTGCCCCTACTCAATGTGTGCGGGGGTCTGGTAGCAGGAGTCAGCAGTGGCTCGGGCCATAGTGGTTGCTGACGAAGGTGCCCCAGGACAGGCATTCTATTCCGCTCACGCCCGACGCTAGTGTCGGGTCAGATGGGTTGGAGCCGGTGGTGTGGGCACAAAGATTTCCTGGTCCTCGGCCCGGGGAGTCAGGCGATGACGCCGACGCAGCCTGGTAGGGTTTCTTACCATTAACCCCTGGGACGGGTCTCTGATCGGGCGGACCGGGACATCCCCCACCTCATTGGAGTAGGGGACAAATTTGTCAAGGCGCTCTGGGGATAGGCGCTCGAAGCGGTTGAACGTCGGAGTGGGGAGCGGCGGCTCCCTGCGTGGCCCTCGGGGGTAGCGATGATAGTGAGGTGAAACTGCCTCTAGATCCAAACAGGCCATGCCCCTGGTGGGGATGATCCCTTCCTTATCGTACCTATGAACCAGGTCATTGATCACCCTTCACTGGATTATTTATGATGGGGAGGGGGGGCGAGAGCGCCCGACAGTCATGGAAATCGGAGTCGGAGTGACTGTGGAAAATGCGAGACCGCGCGGGGTAGCCGTGTCAGTACTGCCCCTGCCCCTGCACCGGTGGGCAGGTGGAAATCGAGCTCCGGATGCAGTGATCTAATTCCTGGAAGCAGGGAGATGAACCCATTAGTACTAACAGGAAAACAAATCGACAGCCAATATCCCAGCGTCATTCCATCTTCTGTGGTTGGCGAGAGGGATCCACACTGACGACGCCGTGGAACGGAGTGCTCAACATCCTGACAGCCTAAACCCCTGGCGGGTTTCACGTCTCGGTGATAGGTACCCGGACCTGGTGACATGTTAATCTTCCGACACCCTGAACTCTACCCATCTCCGTATTGAGGAGAAGAGCTTCACGTCGGGTTCACCATTTTATGTTTCCAACACTTTTACGCTGGGGCGTGCACGTGTGTCCGTCACGCATGGGAGGACGCGCGGCTCGTTGCCCCGCATTACCACTTTCTAAAGGCGGTCAGCATCCGTTCCTTATTCAGGGACGTCTGCTCCTTGATCCAAACCAGGATGATGGGATGTCGTTTCTTCCTTCCGTGGATTCCTCCTCGGAGCACGTCACCTAGTTCGGGTCTCCCTTATAGATTTAAGACGGGTTCGTGAAGCTCGTTCTCGGCGCCATATCTGCATGGACGCCAGTTAATTACGCTGCTTCCGTCGAGACGCTCCAAGGGGTCTTGTCGGGGCCGCAACCTTCGGTGAGGAGAATGGTCACGTTGGGGTGTCATTGGCATGTCTTGATGCTGGGGATTGGCATGTCTGTCTTCTTTCCCCTATCACAGGTCTTCTAGAGGGCGCAGAAGCCCAAGGCATCCCACATCAAATGCGGGGAATGTATACCATCTGAGGTTTTCCTCAGATTCCCATTTTTAACACGGTGTATGCCGCGAGTTTAACGTCTTGCAGAGATGGATCGGACTGATCAAAACAATGAGAGTGGATCATATTGAAGGACCCCCTAGGGGGAACACCGATGTTGGCTTCCTGGATACTATGGAGTGGGATGGGGTGGCATGATCTCACCAGGATGTGGAGGCCCAGGTAAGGATCAGGATAGATGATGGAGTGACGGGCTTGAACCTCATGGAGGCTTCCTACGTATCCCCATGGCAGGGAATCAAAGTCCGCGTAGTTCGGTGATACGGTGGGACACCTGAAGAGGCGACCTGTGAGAATGGATGCATGGATTGGAGCCTGGAGAAAGTAAGATCTCCGGGCTAGGGAATGAGCTTCCCAAGGCACGTGGGATTGAGGGGGGAAGTCAGGATGAGACGTGGATGTGAGGCATGGGGCTTATGCTCTAAGGAGGCCCAATAGGGGTAATACGGTTTAATGTCATGCGGGACGAGATACAGTTTAATGTCATGCGGGACGAGGGAATACAGTTTAACGTCATGCGGGATGAGGAATCTGGGGCTTACGCTCTGAGGCAGCCCACGGTGGATATGGTTATTATGCTCTGAGGCAGCCCACGGTGGTCGGGGAACCGACGTGGAGAGGTCGGAATGACCGGGTGGTGGGATTGAACCTCATGGAGGCTTCCTACGTACCATGCGTTATCATGGATCAAAGTCCACTTAGTTCACTGGCATGGGACTTACGCTCTAAGGTGGCCCATAGAGGATGTCATGGTCGATGTGCGCTCTAAGCCCATGTGAGTCATGCTCGGTGTGAGAAACAAGAGGCAGCAGAGACCAGATGATCACGTCGCAAAGGGTGCGTCTGTGAGAAGCAGAAAGGGGCTTACACGTTAAGTAGCCCGAAGAGGAAACAGGGGCTTACGCATGGCTAGCGGCCCTTGGTGTCGAGGCTTACTCCAGAGTGGAGGCTCGTGGTGTGACAAAGCACAGTGGGAAAGGGACTCCACTGGCCTTGGTAGGTGGGATGTACGGAGGTGCATGGGTGCAACCTTCCGTAAGAGGGGCTAGGGGCTTACGCTCTAAGGCAGCCCTTCCCCCGTGGACAAACGCCACTCTAACAAGGAGGATCTCAATCCATGCGAGGAAGATTCCATTCCTGTGGATACGAGAGGTGTAAAAAATGTCCGAGCTGGGGGGACCCTGTGTGCGAAGCATGGGGTCAGACCACAGTTTAACGCCATGTGTTAAGGACGAAGTGCTTAGCAGTTTAACGTCCTGTATCTTGGACGAGGTGGGTTCGCTCCACACCCCTAGGACTTACATGCCCAATGCCCTCTACCCCTTGTGGGAGGGAAGGCATCGGCAAGGCCATAATGAAGGGGGGCCGCAGAGAGAACCATTGAGGGGTCCACATTAGCGTGGCTTTGCAAAGAAGCAATAGCCATTAGCATGCCTATGCGGAGAATCGTAAGGCAAAGCAACGCAACGGGAAACACCGCCCAAGGGACCTTGAGGTTACTTCGTACGAGCCTGGAAGGCCGTACGGAAAAACAATTCATGGAGCACATTCCCGGCACGGGAGACATCAGGTGTCGGCATGGAAAGGCACCCAAGGGGCGTCAAGGTAAATGGGTCATGGGTGTTGTGAGAAAAAAGAATGTTTGCGCGCAAAACACCGGGATGGCACGCAATAGGGCCAGAGGATTGCATGGATAGGTGATTACGCGCAAGGTATTGCGTGCATAGAATGGGATTACGCGCAAGGGGGAAATGATTGCGCGCAAGGGAAGTACCCGGAGGAGTGGGAAAATTCACTTAAGCCAGTGGAGTTGCGCGCAAAGGCGAACCCCGGGGCAAGGTTAAGAGAAAAGGGGAATTACCTGGAAGTCATATTGCACGCAGGGGGAGTCAAATTGCGCGCACGGGATTTGTTCTAAATTCTGAAACCCCAAACCATTTGGGTGCACCTTCTATTTATAGGCACCGTCCGGTGTGGAATCCAGGCGGCGCGCGAAAGTTTACGCGACGGGAACCGTCGGTGCGCAAAGCTTCACCGCGCGGAACCAGGGCGCGCAAAATTGCGCACGCCATCGGCTCGATTACGTGAATCTTGGGAATGCTTCGCACGCACATCATTATTTCATGCAAGTCCCCCTTTATTTTGCACACCACCTTTTGGGCCTCCGGACCGAGCCTCTTATTCCGAATAGGACTTCGCTTTGCCATTTCGAAACTTTCTCTAGGATTTACAGACCTTTTTTTCAGATTCTACAAACCCTTAAAAGGGGGATTATACATAATAAAATAAAAAAGAAGGCCTTCGGGCCATTCGGGAATACCCATCCTTCCTTTGAGATAGGGGTATGTTGGTTTTGATACACGTTCTTTATTTTCAGAACTCTTTTTCTATTTCATAAATTAACAATTTTGAATCAATTTGGATGAAATAAATAATATAAAATAATATATTATCAACCGCAATGGACCATAAATTTTTTCTCATTACAACAGTTATTTAACTTTCTCCATGTTTCCTTATTTATAATGTGTGCATAACTAAGTGATGGATGTTGATTTATTTTACCCTCTACATCCTTAAGATGTAACTTCATCAGAAGAGTCCATAATCCCTTATGGGATTTTATAGCAACCATTAAGACAAATTTCATACAATAATACTCTAAAATAAATGAAGTCTACAAGGAATAATGAAAAATAAATCAAAGTTTTATTATATTATTTTTCATTAAAATACTGAAATTATATTGTAACATTACGGTTATATCTTTACAAAGGATTTCCTTCATTACAGGTTGGACGAGGTGCCATAATTCAGTATCAATCAGCACATTCATTCTCTTTGTGACCCCAAGAAAACTAATGAAGGTTGACTTGTAGGGGTCAATAGGTTGGCATCATTGATTCCAACCAACCACAAATTTTATACTCTTATTTCTTTCCATGATAATTTTACTCAAAATTGTGATGTTGCATAGTTCTTTTTTTTCATTTATTTCATCAACATGTTTTTTATCCCATAATAATTTCGTAGTCTCATCATCAAGAGTCTATTCTTTCTTAGGATTGGAAATATCATCATGTTCAGAATAAATTGTTTTCATGAATAGTCAAACAATTAATTTTTATTGAATAAAAACAATGCAATACATTTCATGCATAAAAGTACACAATTTCATCCATCTTGCATGAAAATTGTTACTATTTTGAATAGAGATATAATAATTCAATACTATAGTACAACTAACCTCCACTGCCTTTATTTACTCTGCCCTTAGATTATTGATTGTCTACCATATATTGATGATGGATTTGAGCCTATTCATTCCCTCTTTCAAACTAGATTTCCTCCCATCACTATTCGGGAGGTATGTCATCAATGAACTTTGGAACCACAATGATGGGAGAAATGCTAGTTTGGAAGAGGGATTCCAATACATCATTAAGAGATGGAAGAAAATCAATAGTCTAAGGATTAAAGTGCCCTAGGAACCTATACTAATGGAATCACTCAAAAAGTATCCTCAATTGAAGAGTAATTGGAATACCTTTAGTTTAATGGTCTTGAAGAAATGAATCTCACCCCACCTACATTGGACATCACTTATGTCCACTCAAGGATTTCTCACCTTCCAATTTTGGATATTTTTTTAATCCACAATAAGATCCCTCCAATAAATTACATCCCTTTAAAGGTTGAATTTTTCAACTTATGCTCGGTATGGATCTAGATTTTTTTACTCTTATAAATGAAATGAATCTATTCAATGTAATCCTAAATTTAATATTATGATATATTACTATAAAATAATAGAGGAACCATAGATAATTCCCATCATGGAAAATTATACCACATATCTTGAAGTATATTTAAAATTACCTCTAGGAATGTCCAACTTTATGACTGATAATGATATTATGGGTTATAATATATAATATTGGAGAGTTTCATCCCCACAATAAAGTATTCTACCCATTGAGGATATTACACTAGCCTTCAATCATAGAAATATTCTTGAGGACCCTCGATCACTGAAGGAGTGCTAGTGCTTTAACCTAGGGATAAACAGTGATCAAAGAATAAGAGAGGTTTGTCTATGGAATGAAAAAAAGGTTTGATTATAATAGAGGATTCATATCCCTTTATAGGGACTCTAAATTTAATAAAGAGTTCCATGAGAATTGATCTCCATCTCATGAAAACTGATAATTTCATCACATCGGAGTACTTATTTCATTGAGTGTTTTAATAAATGTTTCAAGCCATCTATGATGCTCCTTATAATTTATAATTGATGAGAACCATTTGGGAGATATGTCCAAATTCATTCATACAATATCATATATTTAATTCCCCATCAAAATCTATGTTGGTTATATGTCGTAGCATCTGATAAAAGTATATATAATCTTAAATTACCATTTATTATTCAAGGATATCAACAAATATGATATCTATGATTTTTGAATTTTGGACATGGATAAAAAATTACATGACTTATAGGACATAAATATCCAAACCATTAAAAGTATATTTTAATCAATTTTTGTTCCCTCTACAGTTATTCACCATGTTAGATGACTTTTCAAATTATTTTTTGATCCTATGAGTTACTTATCTCTCTATTTTGATTAGTAAATCTATTAATAAATCATATCTCATAGTTTTCTTGATCATTATCCAACCATGCATAACTCACTTACTTTTGGGAAATACACTCTTTATATGTTGTTGTGTATTTCAAAGTCCATTTACCCAATGATTTATCAACTCTATCCAATATAGGAAATTTTAAAAAAAATTGAGCATAATTTTCTCACCAATGAAATTCCCAATCACTCTTTGTAACCCATGGTTAAAGTATAATAATAATCTTGAGTTAATTAAAAAATAAAACTCTCAAAACACGTATCACTAAAATAATTTTTGGAACATGACTAATTAATTCATTATTTTTTTGAATTCAATCAAAAATTATTCATCAAAATCATAAATACAAATAACCCATTTCATGTTTTAACAATTTACATGAATAACCAAAATCCTCAAAACATGTTTTAATGATATTTACACTAACCTTGGTCCCTATATGTTCATCACCCATAAATGAGGGCCACAACTTGGTATCCCCTAATTCTTAAAAACCCTCATAGTTAAGCCTTTAGAATCAATAATATAGTATATAAAATGAATTCAATTTGAGAAACCACCTAGATTTTGGAACCTTATATTATTCAAATGAAGAGAAAATAGAGGGTTGTGAGAGGTCTCCTGTTAATATCAAGAGGAGATTAAACCATCTATGTATGTCTCTAGGGAAAAATGGGTTGGACACTCAAATACATATGAAAGGAAAAAATGATGAAATAGAACCATGCTCATTGTATTTCAGTAGTGATGATAAGAGATGTAGAGTTCTTCATGTTATAGAACAGCATAAAAACGCAAAACAAGAAACCCAAAACATCAAAAAAATAATAGAGAAAGAGTAAAATAAAACATACATTGGATTCTAGAATTGATTAATATGAGGGAACATGGAGGAGACGCGCTGACAGCTGAGGAGTCTTGTGAAAGCTTGAGAATCACGAGTGACTGAGTCGTGGTTACAATTTTTTTAAATAGATTGGGATTTTAACAGTGATTTCAGAAAAGTTATGACAAAAATCCCTTTTATCATCACTAAATTTAAAAGTGATCATAAAATGATTATTTATCAGCACTTTTTTAGAACTGATAAATCTGGAGCTTTATCAGTGCTAAAAATGTATTGATAGAAGATATATTTATCAGTTCTAATGTTTTAGCACTGATAAATATTTCTTTTAATAGACCTTATTTAGTGCTAATAAAGATTTATATTTATCAATGCTAAAAAAGTGTTGATAAAAGTTTTATAATTATAATTATTCAAATAACTTTATTATAATTTTATAATTATTTAAATAAATTTATTATAATTTTATAATTATTTAAATAAATTTATTGTAATTTAAAAATTATATAAATTAATTTATTAAAATTTTATATATATTTAAATATATAAAATTATTTATTTATAATTATATAAATATTTATTTAAAAAATAATTATTATTTATTTATAATAATTATAAATATTGTAAATATAAATTTATCGATATATTTATTTATAAATATTTATTTATAAGTATTTAATTATAAATATTTTTTGACAAATATAATATTAACATTATTAATGGATATATAATCTTAAATACATGAATTTAAAAAAATGAGTAAAATTGAATAATTCAAAATGAGTACCCTTTAAAAATATTGAAAAAATGGATAAGTTCTTTTAATTGAATATAAGTTATTAAAAAATATGGATATTTATATATATATATATATTAAAGTTTATGAATATATATTTAATATTCTAAAACATAGTAAATATATATATATAAATAAATAATAGAAAATGATCAAATTAAAAAATAAAATTAAAAAACAATAAAAATGAATACCCAAACTATAGTATTAAAAACAAATAAATAAAATTGATCAATTAAAAATATAATATACATTAAATGTATCATGTTATAATAAATTATAAAATATAATAAATTTGTATAAATTACATAAATATTAGGTGTATGTGTTTCTCTATATTGTGTAAATATATTTTTCTGTGTGTTTGTGTATACAAATGCATTAACATATATATTTGTGTGTGTGTGTATGAAATAAATGAAACACACGACGTTTGATATAGGTTAAATTAAAATATCAAACAACATTAAAAATAAATACAACATTAATATTTTTTTAATTAACATTTTATTTATATTATATTTATTCATTTTATATATCTATATTGAATATATACTATTTATTGATATTTATAATCTATGAATAAATATATACTAAATTTATACATTTTTATTAATAATTTGTTAATGAATAAATTTTTTCATATATTTTTTAATTTACTCATTTTATTTTTAATTGTTTAATTTTTCATTTTTTTCTGGACCTTTATGAGCACTAAAAATCAATAATAAAGGGAAACTTTTATTAGTGCTAAAAACGCACTGATAAATGGAAAATTTTATCAGTGATAAAAATAAATCGCTAATAAAGGTTTCATTTATCAGTACTAAAATAAAGTGCTGATAAAGGTTAAATTTTATCAGTGCTAAAAAGTGATGATAAAGGGTACCCTTTATCAACGCTTTTTTTAGTGCTAATAAAGGGATTCCTTTATCTGTTCCTTTTTTGCATTGATAAAGATGAACTTTATCAGTAAATTTTTCTAGCACTGATAAATGTCATCCCAGTTGTATGCGTGTTTGGTAGTAGTTTCACTTGTGGATCAGGTGCAACCACATTCTCAACAGCTTCTTTTGGTTGGTTTTTATGCCATCTACTGGATTCCTTTTTCTATAAACACAAAAAAATTCCATAAATTTCACTCTCTAGCAACAGAAGGCTTAACAATTCAAATTTACCACATCCCAACTATCACAACAAGGCTATCCAAAATTCAACACTTTCTATTTTCAACCCATGCTTGTAAGTTTCAACATGCTATTGAAAATAAACCCATTTAAAAAATACCATAACCATGCCTTTTCAAAATATCACATTTAAAAATGTTTCAACACTTTTCAAAAATCAACATTTTTTCACAAAATCATAAATCATTACTCAAAATAAAATATTCACTCCTAGTGGAAAGTCATTTTTATCAATGCATTTCATTCTCTTCTCATTGGATAAACCCATGATAATGCGGTTACAACTCCTATAAGTGTCTCAAAACACTTATTTACTCAACTCCCTAGTAACTTGAAGTTTAGCATAAATAGTTTAGTTATGCCTTTTTATGCTCTACATTTCAAGACCCAATGATCCTACTCTTTTCTACCATCCCAACTCAAGGAATAATCAAGAATGATTGTCAACTCCAAGACCAAAAAACTAATACCATTTTCCCAAAATGAAAGACAGACTGGCCAAGACTGATATCATTTGTAACATCATACCCCTCCTTATTTGCTTGATAAGGAGGTAGGATATTACATGGACTTAGGTGACATCCCAAAGAAACCAAAGGGTGGAAATAAATTCCAAGGGCTTCAATACAATTGGGGAATGATTTCCACTTTGATAATAAAACAACCACAACTAACATACCATAACCAAAAAATCACTATATGATGCATTAGAATTGAAGTAATACAACTCAATTTAAAACAAAACTTACCAAAAGACCAAAATACACCAAACACCATGTTGAGTGAAAATCAGAAGACAAAACCAAAAAATCTCAAAGACTCCAAAGAAACCAACAAATCAAATCCCAACATGATCCAAGATCCAACTCCACGGTCTACGCCCAAGTATCATGAAGAATCACTAAAAAATGTGATACTTTTCCTTCAATTATGTCTTGATAAATAATATCTACAAACACACCAAATCTCCAAAGTAGGGGTGAGTAATGAAACTCATTATGTTTTCCCCAAATATCTTACCCACTCATGCCACTTATATAGAACACGCTAGCACATTTATATAGAAAATTTTATATAAAATTCATTAAAACATTTTATTTAAAAATCCAAACTATTTCTAAGAAAAACAGTTTTCATACCAAAATAGTTTTCCAAACCAAAACTATTTCCAATGAAAGCATCCAAACAATTCATTCCAACCATTCCAAGATTTCATTTGGAATTCCCATTTCATTTCACACAACCACACACACACACTGAACCACACAATCTTGGTGTTACCATTGATGGTGGAACTTCATGTCCATACTCCACCCATTGGATGGTGGTACTTCACGACCATTGTCCATATCATTCAACTCATGGTTAACCATTTAATCCAACAACCATATCAAACTAATTATTTAAAAACCATTTCAATAAAACAAAAAATTATTTAAACCACTTTCAAATCAATTTTCCATGAAATAAAACTAAAAAACCATTTTAAAATCATCAATTTAAAATCATGTTACCACTTTATCTTTCCACAAAACACCTAATTTTTACAATTACATAAACTATTACTAAAGAGAGTTTCCATCAAGCATTGTACAAAAATTTTACAATAAATTTATGGAAAAAATATATTTAAATCAATCCTTTCAGTTCAAATAAGAGGATTCAAGAGGGAATCCACCTACCTCTAAAATTGTAACAAAAATGAAGAATGACACAAATTCTTCAAAAATGGATTAAAACTCCAAAAACCTGCCCTAGATCTAGTTCCCCAACATCAACACATCCATATATCAACTTTATTAGTATCACACAACCTATATCCATCCCCAATGGATTGGATCTATCCTTCCTTGAGAGAGAAAACAAAGAATCTAAATGAAAACAACCAAGAATGGATAAATTCCAAGGAAATAAGACTTCAAATAACCAAGATTTGCCAACAGATCACTCTTGGGTCAAGAGAAATGGTCTTCAAAACCTTTGGTAAGATAGAAATTTTAGTTAAGTTCAACCTTGGAAAAAAATAATACATTATGGAGAAAACTAGAGTTAGATCTACAATTTTTTGTTCTAACTTATTTCTATGCATGGTTAGGGAACACTATTAAGAAAACCAAGAACTAACCATACAAATTCATCTATCCCGAAATGCATAGTTTCTCATACATAGCTACATAGGTTTTTCCAAACTGTGTGCCTAATCTTGAACCTACTTAGGGCCCATTGTCTCACTTTTCATGATTTTCTATAGGAGTTTTATTATTTTCACTAATTGTGATCAAACCATTTTCTTCCAGAAAATACCCCAAAATATTCCAAAAGTCCTATAAACCATTCGAAACTTTACCCAAAAACATTGCATACTTAAAATACATAAATAAAAGGTTACTTTATTGAAATTAGGGGTGATAAAAGAACCACCCATGGGAATTCCACATGTTATTTCTATCATGAGATATTCATATCTATGGAAATATCTATTGGTCCTTAAATATGAGATTATTATTAATTCATATCATGAGTTACATACTTAAATATATTCATGTAAACTATGAGAAACTTTTCTTGCAATGAGGTAGGATGTTTTGGGTGCGTCGTGAGTTATATTACATTAATGAATAAGTCAGGAAAGGATTTATCCCTTTCAAGGTAATGGAAATAGCTATCTTTGTCACTTTAATGGACATGTAAATGTATAATAAAATCATGTTCATCATAGAATATTGACATATTCCTTTAAATAAATTTATATAAAGTTAAATTAGGCATATCGGTGATGAAACAAAGTATGAAACCTTATTAATAAGATATCAAGATAAAGGGATTATATTGCACAGTGAGGGTTCTTAGGAGTAGGTTTTTGCTGCAATAATAAGTTCTTTATCTATAGGTGTCTTGATGTGTTTCTTGGCATTGACCATGGACTTTATTCCTTTTTTCTATTTCCACCAAGAAATATGCCTAGAGGGTCACACTAAGTGTATCTAGAATATCAATTAAATTATATTTTAATTTAATCGTTTGAATAAATATTATTATTGGTTTTTAATTATTAATTATTCAATATGTGTTGATTGCATAAATTTAGTCACCACTTATTCAAAATAATATATATATATATATATATATATGAGTTGAATATTAAATAAATAATCATTTTCAAGTTAATAATTTATTGTATGATTATATTATATTCATTTATATCATGTTTACTCATAAGGTAATAAATAATTAATTATTTGGTTATGGTAATATCATATAAATATTTATTTTCATATTGGTGAATATAAATTATATATATTTATGAAACAAATAATACAATGACATATATTTATTTAAATAAATAGTTATTATTCAATGTTTGAGAAATTATGAGGAGGATTGACGAGTTGATTAAAGGTTCCAAAAGAAATGATATTTAAATAATCTATGAGTTTAGTGCATGTTAAGGAATTATTATTATTATTATTATTATTATTATTATTATTATTATTCGACATGGGGTTCAGTAAGGATATAGAGATTTTCTATGGGTGTAATTCCCCAGCTTTTAGGATCCATTATTGTTGTAATTTTTAATATTATTATTTATGTATATAATTTTAAATAATGTTTCTCTATCCTTCCAAAATAATTGAAAAATTATTAGAAAATGTTCCCTATAAGATATGAACCAATCTAAAGACACATTATTCATTCATTAGTGGGACATTACAACAAAATATAAAAATAATAATTACTACGCACAATGAATCGTTACTTACCATATATTAAATGCATCCATTAAAAGTGCATAAATCAATAGGGGCAATAAATAGAAAAGAATAAAATCATCAGGTCTAGGAAATATCCTAGATCAACTTCAACATTAAGGATCACCAATAGCCAAACAAAACCTATAATGAGGAAGAGAACCATGAAATAATAAATAATTTTGAAAAATATATAATATGAAATAAGAATTGTGCCATGAAAAGTAAGGGTGGAATGAACAAATGATTTAATAAGTCTATATATTGGAATGAAATATAGCCATTATAAATATGGTTGTTGAAAATATGATCATTGAAAAAAAATCATTGGTTATAAATCCAACAGGTATACTGAAGTTGTGTATTGTTAAGTGTTAAGTTTAAAATAATATAACTCACAATTAAATAAAAATATGGTATTAAAATATTATAAATTTATTTATTTATTTATTTATGAGTTATTTATAAATATTGATATTATTATTATAAAATATTATATAATGTATATATAAAATTCCAAAAAATATTTTAATATCAATAGAGTAGTAAAATTAAATTTTATAATATATATAATTAATTTTAATGGTATTTGTTAAAGTGTATCTAGTATAAATGTAATATTTCTTTTTTCAAAGAACAAATTTGTTACGTATTGTATATTTTATCATAATAGATTAAATTAAAAACGTCTAAAATATTATTTTATGTGAACTAACATATTAAGATTTTTTAAATTATAATATGATATGAAATACTATTAAGAACACCTAATGTTTAAAAACATCATTTTTCAATAAAGTAGTTTTTCTTTATATTTTGTATTTTTCATTTAAAAACAAATTTTAAGATATAAAATATAAATTATATAAATATAACTTAAATTTTTTATTTAGAATGTCTAAATCATCTTAACATCAATTTCTGTTATTTTTATTTAAATTTTTTTCAGGTGAATAGTGAAATATATAGATATTGTGACTTTTATGATATTATTAGTATAGAAGTATAAATTGGAAATTTAGGAAACTTTTTTCTAAGACAAAATATTAAATTTTATGTGAATTTATAATTTTAAAAATATATCTTTTAATTTATTAACCCATATTTTACATTTTAGAATTTTTTTTATATTTTTCAACAAAAAATGGTTTCACTGCATTATACATTTAGTATTTTAAAACTAATTTTTATCATTCTAAAAATTGAATTAGGAAAACATAATTTAAAATTTTGAATAATTATGTATGAATTAGATAATACATACCATATTCTATTTGGTCATAAAGTATAAATTACCTAGGTAAAAGCTATTTATCATGGTAAACCAAAATGGTAAAAATGGGTAACCTAAGTGGTAAAGATTAAAACATGCTAAAAACATGTTTTAATTGAGTTTTTGAGGTTTTTATTGACCTTATATCTTATAATATATATTATTTATCAATTTTTGATCCATTTGTCTTGAGAGTGACTTTCCATTATTGAAATTTTTGGGTATTTACAAAAATGACACTCGTTTTCACTTATACAAGGCGATCTACCCTTCTCACCTACCCTCACACCAAAACCCCTTCATTTTGAATAAAACAATAACCATCCATCTAATAAACACTCTTATACAACTTAAATAGTTTTTATTATTCTCAAAAGACCATCCTTTAATGTTTTAACCACCTTCATAATGGAGATAACCCAAGTAGTGAGTTATAGATTTCTAACTACTTCTTCATCTTTTATTTTTCCTTATGTGCATTTCTTCTTTATCAAATTTATTTTCACCAAGAAAAAATTATAAATTCAGTATCCTTATTTTACTAGTTTTTTTTATAATTATGGTATAATTATTAACCATATTTCTCTTTTCTATTAATAAAAACGAAACTGTGAATTGTGCATGTGTGTATATTATCGCCTCTATAAAAAAACATGTTTTGTTTTTCACTATAACCTTCATGGATTGTTTTAGTTTGTATTTAATGGTTATATATGATATATATAATAAATATATATCATTAATATGTTTATTTATGTATAAAATAAAAAAAATAATGATTTATATATTCTTATCTATTGATATCACTAAAAAACCCAAAACTAGTTCATCGCCATTTTTATCTTCATGAAACATGACTAAAACTACAATGTAATTTAATTATAACATTATAAGTATTAATAAAATACCAATTATTATACCTTTAATAGTTTTTAAATGATGATATTTTGATGAAAATGGATGATACACACTACTTTTACAAAGCTAGTTCAAAACAGTAAATATTATTAGTACCCAATAATAAAACAATATTATAACAATATAATATATAAATATAATTGTTATTAATGAAAAATATAGATTTAAATTTATATGAATAATATTTTATAATATATTTTTATGATGATTATTCATATTATATAGGAGATAAAATCACTTTCGTGAAAAATATGGGTAAAGGAAGGAACTTCGTAACTAAAACTCATTTCTTTGAGTTATATAATTTCTTATTGAAATTTATTTTCTAAGACTTTTTCTTTTGAATGATTTCTACTTTTAATTTTTTTGGGGAAAGAGTTTTGAATTAAAATCTATTTTTATGAAGTTTTTTATTTTCATTTGTTTTTAAGAAAACATATGAGTCTTTTTTAAAAGAGACTCATAACAATGACTTTTATATAGATGATTTCAAAATGTTTTTGAAAAAATATCTTTTGTGATTTGGTTTTCTTTTTTACAATCTATATTCAAAAATATTTATCTCCAATTAAGTTACATTTCATGTTTAACCCTCTATTATTCTTTTAATATTCCATTATTTTTGCTGAGATCAAGTTTTCTATGCCATTAGATTTATTTCATGTTGTTATTGTAATTCATTGATATATTTTTGAATTTTTTTACGAATTGATTTAAACTTTTCGATATTTTTATTTCATGAAACACAAAATATAGCTTGCGCTATATGAAAGCACTAAGTTTTGTTTGCATTGAACGCAACACAAAGTTAATCTTATTCTAAATGAAACACTTATATTAGCTTTCAGTACATGCAACACTATGTTTATCTTGTGTTACAAACAATACTGAGTTGCTTTGATAGATTTTTTTACAAGAAAGACCTAGTTTTACCAAACTATAATGTACTATTAATATTATTATTCAAATATTATTATTATTTTAACCTAGCTGTTAGAATTGTGGTCATGAATAATATTAACTAAATTATGAAAATATGGTTTGCATGTGTATATAATAATAAATATTTTTTGATCAATTAACTATAAATGAAAATAATACCCTTTTGAAAATATTTAGGAAATATTTTGCTAGAAAACTATATTTATGAAATCAAAAATGTTTTACAAAAATAAATTAATAAAAACACTTTTGATAAATGATTTCAATGAAATAAATATATTATATTAATTCAACTAATTAATGTTGATATTATGTGTTTTCTTGATAAGAGATTAAAATAAAAACAATTTTATACATAAAGATATATATTTTTTCAAAAGGTAAGTTTACCACCTTTTAACATAGCAGCTGTTTTATATCTAAATTTTGACACATTTATAAAATTTATTTGATAAAATAAAATTCATATTTGAATTAATAATTTTAAAATTAACTTAGGGTGAAGTTTTAGGATTTTTTTGAAAAACATTATTTTTGGATGAATAGTGAAAAATACAAAATTTTAATTCGATACTACTTTTTTATCTAATTTATGTATATGTTAAATTATATTTTAATTAGGTTTTAAAGTTTAATTATATAAATTTTCAATAATATAATCCAATTTAGTTCATTGGAACCAATTTTACATTTAAATTGAATATAAAAATTTTTCAAACATTTAAACATTTTTGTTTAAAAAAACTCGTTGTCGCGACACATCTGCGGGGTTAATTTTAAATTAATTTTTTCCACTTATGAGATTCTAATTTGAAAAAATGGATTAAATATTTTTAATAATATTTATTTATAATGTATAATAATTTCAACTTAGTTTTTTACCAAACATATTAGTAAAAGTAATAAAAATTAATTATAGTGATTAAGGTAAAAACAAGATTAATTAGTAGTTAAACATTAATTTAAGGAGCCAAATAACCTAGAAACAAGTCCAAAAAACATTTTATTGAAATATTTGAACCAAGTCTCCTATTTTCTATAAAATTAAAAATTATTGGAGGCACATGATGTAAAGAAGACCTCTCGATAGTTTTCACCTTTTTATATTTACAAGAATTTCACTCCTCTTCTACTATAAAAGGGAACTCACCCCCCCCCCCCCCCACATGCACACACACATTTATTCACACCTCTATATCCCTTTGGGTCATCTAAAACCTACCATTATAAGATCCCAACTTCCCTACTATCAACCAAGAAGCCTATATTTGGTCATAAATCCAACCAAGGAATCCCTTTGGTGTAAACAAAGAATAGTTACCCAAAGAAGTGGTAACATTATTTCCAAAGATATTTTTTTTATTTCTTTATCAACCCCCTAAATTATTATTATTTCGTGCTTATATAATAACCTAATTATCCTAAATATACTGATATGTTGTTATATTAATGTTTCTACTCACACTCACACACACTTCCATCAAATGGGATACATAATCACCATTCGTGTGTACGGCGAATTACCACCTCATGAACCGATGTCCCTTGTTCTTCCATTTCCACATTTCAAGGTGGGAGATAATGATGGAATTATTGTTTTTATATTATATATATATGATTTTTATGATTTATTTATACTTTTTAAATTATTATATAACGCATACCTTTATGCTTTCCATTCTATGGGAATACAATAACTTCATTTGTGGATTTGTGGACTACCGCCACCTCAAGGTGACTTGATTATTTCACACATTAGATGTAATTTATTAAGGATTGGTTTATTAAAATTATATGATATATATTAAATAATAATTATAAATTCATTATAATATATATATTTCATTTACATTACCTTTTTTAATTTGATAAGAAAATGGAAAGAGTGTCTGTGTGTACGTACAACCAACTGCCTCCATGAATAGTGTATTCCATTTCATATTTATATATTTTATATATTATTATAAATATTTACATAATTAATATATATGATATTTATATCGTTTTTTACATTATAAAAAAATTAAATCATGATCTAAGTATAAGGATCAAGAATAAAAATTCAAAACATATACAAAAAACCAAGCGAATATTACCTAAAACATAAAATTAGCATGGAATTATTATCAAACTGGTAATAAAAAGTCATAATAAAATAATATGTGAGATTATATATAATATTATTATTATTTTATAGATTTTTAATAAACTTATATTTAGTATAAAGGGTGTTCGAACATGTAAAAATAAATTCAAGACTTACGATAAGGGTTTTCTCGTCTCACTTTTATTTCTGTGAGACTTATGCCATATTCACCACTAGTCTCTTTTATTTATTTTTTTGGTGTATATACTAAACATAAATGAATTATATTATTTTTATAATTAAAATTATTTGTATTTACATATTTTTTTTATGATATATATTTCATGGGGTTTATAGTTAGAAAGTTACTAAATCGGTAAGGTAGTTTTGTCTCAATTTTCTTCCTTTGAGACACATATTATGTTATGCACCTATATTATTTTATATGGTGTATATTATTCCATTTTAAAAGTTTTATAATTAATATAATTATTTTAATTATATTTTAAGCCTCATGTAATTTTATTCTCTCATGGGTATTATGATTCAAAGTTACCAAAGTGGTAATAGTTTATTGCTACAATCTCATAGTTAATCAAAATTATTTTTGATTATGATTCCATAGATGAAATATTATGATTCATATCCCAAGATATCTCATGAATTTTATTCTCTTATAGTAATTAATGGAATTTTCATGTAATGGTACCATTTTTCCCCTCTTTTATACTGAAGATATCTAAGAAATAGAATTTAAGAAAATCTAACCTTATATCTCTCTTCGGTCGGAAATCTGTGTTCTTTAAAAACAATATTTTCTAAAAATGTTTTAAAAATGTTTTAAATGAAATTTTAAACTCGTTTTAAAAAAAATATTTTTATATTTTTATATTTTTTAAAAAGTTATTTTTCAAATAAATTTTATGTTTCAAGTGATCTTTTAAAATCCGTATTTATCTAAGATGATGTCCTTTTATATAGTTTATTCTTTACTAGGGAATGATCTAAGGATACCATTCTTAATATTTCTCTAAATGGTTCATGTTTTTATGGAATGATGTTTATGGAACCTGTTTATTTTCAATGGGATAATCTTGTTTCAATGAGATTGATATAAAATCCATTTCTTTTCCATGGGATAATCAAGTTATGAAAGAAAACAAATTCTATGAATTTTATGATGATATGAAAGCTCCATGTAATTTATTCACATTGTGGTTCATGTACATAGCTTATATGATGGGGTGGATGAGATGGTATCAGGTAATACCATTACATCTTATATGATGGGGTGGACCAGATAGCACCAGGTAAGCTCATTCCAGCTTATAGGATGGAGT
The DNA here is from genome assembly GCA_963277665.1 of Viscum album. Lineage (NCBI taxonomy): Eukaryota > Viridiplantae > Streptophyta > Magnoliopsida > Santalales > Viscaceae > Viscum > Viscum album. Next base: position 977,690,677 of record OY728153.1, on the reverse strand, counting down.
AGCCTAGATAGCGTTGAGTAATCCCCTTACAACTTATATGATGTGGTGGCCCAGATATCATTGGGTAAAACCATTACATCATATATTATGGGGAAACCAAGTATCACTAGGGGAACCCATTATATCTCTCTAATTCATTTTGAAAAGATTTATCTCTCATAAGATAATGATGGTAACAAGTCAAAAGACTCAATCCACTATAAGTAAAGGGATGTTACTAGGGATGGTGGTGTGTCTCTCCTAGTAGTTGTATCCCCAATGAAATTACTATATATGTTTTGGAAATGAGCCTTAACTTATATTGAATGATTTTATATACTTATGTTTCTACCATAAATTTTATGTCATATCCCTATGTCATGATCTTATGGATTATGCTACTGATTCCCTTATTATTAATATCTTATGAACTACTAATATTTTTTCCATAACTCATTTATATGATCTTTGATATGAATCATATGATCATAATTTTTTTTCTCATGTACTCATACCCTTATGCTCATGTTATGATTATTTATCTCCTTTATTTACCCTTACTGAGCATCTGACCTCACCCTTTCTTATGTTTTCCTTCCATGGGTTATGAATAAAGGTTTTAAGTATAAGTACTAAAGGGGATGATATTTGTGGGAAAAATGAATATATTTCTCCAAGTAAGAATATTTTTTTTCATGTTTCCAAAGACACTAAACTATTATGGTCCTTGAGCATGTATTTTTGTAATGTGTTTAATATTCATCTAAAATTACATAATATTCATGTACATTAAGCATGGGTATATATAGTTTTTATCAAAGGAAAGGTTTATTCAAACTTTGGAAACTAGTATGAAAAAAAATTCGTGAGATCACTAATGATATTTATAAGGATGTTTAAGGGGATGTATCTAAGTATAATCCTAAGGTGTCATAAATTTTAAAGAATGCTTAATAATTTAGGCATCCTGTGAGTAGTTTTTCAAGATTATGTGGTTTTATACTATAATAAGAGTTGCACACACTATGCTTTCTATCCCTAGTCAATATTGGGAACTAGAAGTAATTGGGTTAACATTTAATTTTTCGAAAGTGGAAAGTATGGGAATTATAAAAATTGATACCCTAAGTGTAAATATCATGAAGAGAATCAGGAAGGTGGTATGATTATTGTTTATATTTCTGAGGATAAAGAGACCGAAAACTATGAGTTAAAGTTATCGGATGTTCTATCTATATTGTTTTTATTAAACATAAGAATCATGATTAGATTGAGTTTGATGAACTTTAATACATGATTCATATTTCATATTCTATGAAAGGGGTATTAAGGAATAAGATTATGAAGCCAGAGTAATGGTTTAAGAATAAAGTTGTATGATAAAAGTGTATAAGTTTTTAAATTCAAAGATTATTTTATACGAATCATTAAATATATAATTATTTTAAGTATAAGTTTTTCATAAAGTATTTAAAATAATATGATGAATGGTGTTTATGACTTAGAAAATTGATTTAATGGATAGGTGATATTTTGATTAAGGTAAGGTAACCCTTAATGTGTTCCTATGTATGAGTAAATGATATTTTGTATATAAAAAGATATAATTATATGTATAAATTAAATTGGATAGTGTTTATGACCTTAGAACATATAAAGGATTTGTTCACGAAGTGGTTTATGCTATTATTTATGATGTTTACATCATTTTTGGATTTAATGAATATATCAAAAATATTTAGAATTAGGAAGAATGCATGTTTTAAAAATGGTTTTATGGTAATTCAAGTTTTTACCAATTTTCAAGATAATACATGATTAAGGTATTCACGTGTTTGGTATGTGACAAATAAGAGCTACATTGTGATATATAGAGGATTATTGTTGAGATGGTTTTGAGAAATTTAGTGACTTCATTTCTAAAGTTTTGGACTTTCATATTTCAGAAGTCTTATAAGGTTTACCATTTATGTAATGGTTTATATTAAAATTCGTATGTGGTTTTAGAGATTAAATTATTATCTCACCATATGAGTATTCATGAATATTGGATAACTTGTGCTAACCATTTTTTTGTGATAAAGATAAATTTAATGGACTATCAATACATTTATGGATCTCGTGACCTTCTAATGATATAGAAACGAAAAATTAACCTGTATTTCTTGGAATAAGATATGAAGTGAAAATTGATCAAGGAACTCAAAAGAGTGTGGTTTTCTTAAAATCATGTATGTATATCTTTTCAAGAAAATTATTCAACTTTAGGAAAAGGGCCTTGAAAAAAAATTCTTCCCATTATCATCATTTTTTATGATTTTAATAACCTTTTTCAAGCCTCTTTTGGTTATAGCTTCGTTATTGTTAACATTATCCTAACCATGTTATCTATCACTCTCCATGAGAACTTGATAGTTATATTTCTCTTCCATGTCCATGTTTTCACTTGTTAACTATGTTATCCTATATGGAAACCTAGTTATGAATTAATTTGTGTAGCCATTATGTTTCCAGCATTCCCTTTCCAAATGTATATTTTGTTTTTATTTTTACCATTTTTGTTTATATGAAAGGAACATTCAAGTATTAAACCTTTGATAACCCAGATGAATTTTGAGGGTGAAACTAATTTTAAGGGGGTACAATGGAACACCCCTATATATTTGTGATTTTTTTTTTAATTGATTTAAACTTTTTGATATTTTTCATTTCACAAAACACTCAATATACATTGTGTTATATTAAATCACTAAGTTTGGTTTACTTTTCATGTAATACCAAGTTAATCTTGTGCTATATGAAACACATAGAGTATATTTCAATACATGCAACACTATGTTTGTCTTGTGGTATACACAATGTCGAGTTCCTTCAATAGATTTCATTATACGCAAGACCTAGTTTTACCAAACTACAATGTACTATTAATATTGTTATTAAAATATTATTATAGTTTTAACCTAGCCTTTGGAATAGAGGTTATGAAATAATATTAATTAAATTATGAAAATATGATTTACATGTAATAACCCAAAACCCTATCAATGAAATTTCCCTTATTATGTTTATTTCATATAGTATAGATCATATAAAATCACTTATATAACACAATACAAACATCATAAATTAAGAATGAATGAAATAAGATGTATTCCTAAAAGTTAAAGAACTTATATCGATAAAATAGTAACAAACCCTTAGGAATAGTAATGTGACCCTTATGAATTTTAAATTGGCCAAAAGAATAGTAACCTCACCAATGAAAGTATAAATAAAATTTGGTCATCATATAAATTAAATTATAATATAATTAAGTCATAGTGTAAGTAAAGGAATATTTTGAAAATTAATATTTAAGTGTTGGTATTTTTGTATCTCAGAAATATTTACTTACAATATTATAATAAAATTATTTAAAATAAAATTAATTTTCATAAAAATTATACATAAATCAATATTTTGTTGTCTTATTATTTTAGGATAATTTTATGAGACCTTATAAACTTTTTGAAAGTGTTATAAAATCAGTTATAAATTTAAGGCTATATTTTTTGAGTAAATAATTATTTTAATTAAAAATTAAATTTATCACATATAGAAAATTATTTTCAAAAAAATTATTTCATTTATTAATTATACACATCAAATAATTGTTAGGGTTAATTTTTGGGATTTTTCTGAAATACTGGAATTTTTAGTGAATAATAAAATACAGTAATTTACAGTATAAATACATTATAAGATAAATGCACTATTCCTTGAGTCATGTGTGATTTATTAAACCTTGATAAGAAATAAAATGTCCTTATTAATGTATTTATTCACAACAATCAACACAATTTCTTGCCTTGATCAAAATAATAAAATAATGTGAAATCATCGATCTCCCCCACTATAAAAATCACCCCTCACCCCCTCTTCTCCTCACACCTATAATCCTTTAAGCTTGTATAAATTATACCCAAATACTCTTACATAGTCTCTCACCCATGTATATGAGCTCTTGTTCTTTGAAAAATACCAAAACCCCTTCCCTTAAATAGTTTCTCAATGAGGATAATTCAAGAGGTCAATCCTCTTCCTTTTTCTTTAAATTCCATTTTAATTTACTTTCTTTTCTTATCCTATCCTTGAATCATCTATGAAAATGATCATGATAACTCTATTTTAATATATATAATGGAATTATATCATGTTAATGTAATATCTATCATCAATATTCTTAATCTCTCTCTTTTATTTTAAAAACAAGATCATCATCTGGGAGGTGTGGATTTACAACCTTCATGGAAAATGAACTTTCATTCTTCAATTTCTTTTTCAATGCTGGCCATGAAACATTTTATGGTTGAGTCAGATTATAAAATATTTATTATATCTTACTTAAGGTTATGGAACCATTTAATATATAAAAAATTAAATAATAGAATAAAACTAGTTCAATGTGATCAAAAAATCAATAAAATTAAGCTAAACGATTATCATTAACATGTTATCTAGTTATTCATCCTATTATATGAAAAATTAAATAAATAATTCCAATTATAGTTTTGGTTGTTCATTAATAACATTTAATTCTAATTCTTTATAATTATACCCATTTTATTTGAACTTCATTACTTATATACAAGTATACCAATCGTGAAAACCAAGGAAACTAATGCTCCTGAGAAATAAAATTGTATATTATAACTCATTACAAAGTACAAAAATGAACTTATTAAAATTATAATAAATCAAATAAATGTATATGAGGTTCTTAATTAATTAATTAATGTATTTAATTTGATTGTATGGGGTGTTAAGGTCATGTGTAGAACACGATCAGACATAAGGTAAGGGTTTTCTACCTAAACCTCCAGTTTATTTAGGGTTACTATTTTTGCTCACTTTAACCCAATTAAATTATTAATTTTTATTATTTACTCCTAATAAATTATTTCATAATGTTTTATATATATTTATCAATCATAATCGTTCTTTATTTTATGGGGAGTTACATGTTTTAAAAGGATCTTTCTCAAACTCTTCCAGATAAACAAGCCCGATTCAGGGGAACTTCTCGAATCCTTACCTATTTTCATGTGCACACTATAATATATTTTTATAAACAATTGCTTTTCTAAAATCATTCATTTTATTATAAAAAACTATATTAGTTCAATTATAGTTTTATTCAAATTGTTTTCTAAAAGAACTGTTTTTTTCAAAGTAAAAGAGTATTTCTCTTTAGTATTACTCGATGATTTTAAAAGAGTACTTCCATCTATTTAAACACTATGTGTAATTGGGATTAGTATTATATGATTTTAAAGTAAAAGAGTATTTCTATCCAGTATTACTGAATGGTTAGTGTTTATATTTACTAATTAAGGAAAGTTATTTACATTTTATATATTAGTTTCCATAGGAATGTATATATTGATTATTTTTCTCCCCTTTAATATGAGGAATTCATTAGGATTATTAATTGATGTTTTTGGCCTGATATATCCCCTAGATGCATCGGTGGGTCTCATGAGACAAACTAGCTTGGGTTTTTACCCATTATGTGGGGTGTCTTGGCTGAGGTTTTGACGGTATGATTATGATGTCGGGTATTTTGAATTCCCTCATTATGAAGCTAGTAATTGTGTTTCCATGCAATTATTTTACTAGTAGAATATCTATGGTATAGTTTTATTATGGGTTTACCATTTTTTTAATTCCTACCATTTTATTCCTAGGATTATATTTTAATGGCACATGTACTTTTTGTTATTCACCATGCTTTATATTTTTTGCTTCCATTGTATTACTTACCCTTACTAAGCATCTGAGATCACCCCTTTCTTATGTTTTATTTTTACTCATGATCTGAAGATGTATATTATGAATGACTTGAGAGGATAATCTAAAAGTTTATTGGTGTTTCAAATATAGTTACTATGTTGTACTTCATTTCAAGTAGTAATGAAACTATTATGTATGTATCTAGTTTTTAAATGCTAAAAAATTATTCATTAATTCAGGATACAACTTCCTTATTTATATTACAATGTAATAAAATAAGGCACCGACTCTATTCAACTATGGTCAGGATCCTTATAGTTGGTATCTGAGGAAGTTTAGCAGCAACCTTGGAAACTATAATCAGAAAACATAGTTTAGATAACATAACCCTAAGATAGAATTTGAGGATAATAATTGAATAACATCCTATAATTTTGGTAAATTCGATATTATGTGGGTCTTCTTAGAAATATATTCGTATCTGGATGCTACAAGTGGATGTGGTTCTGGTATAGATGTACATAGGAGTAATAACTCTGACAAGGTGTTTCGGGTCTAACTCAGGTTAACCTGGTACATGACAATGGGCCTTATTGTGGACTTGGTTTGACATTCTTTAGGGATATGCTTAGGATAATTCAAATTTTATTTAAAACCCATGATATAGGATTTAAATGTAAATATGTCCCCAAAGTAACCATATTTATTCTTACAATATTAGACATGCATAAAATTTCAATTTATGTTATGTTTTTGGATAGTTCGATATTATACATTATGATTCATAACCTAGTTTAGTGTATACAATTATTTATAAATGGTTCCTAGTGGAAGAAATGGAAACTGCATGAAGACACATATCCCATGTAGTCATTTTCCTCATTCTCATGATAGTGATGTTGGTTCTGGAGCTAGAATGGTGCTGAGAAACTTATAACTATACTGGGGAAGCTAAATCATGTTATGAAAAATAACATTACCCGTACGGAGCATCTTGGTCCACAATATGGAGGAGTAATGGTAGACCAATTTATGTGACAATATCCTTCATTACTCAATAGGACTATAAACCCATTTTTATCAGAGCAGTGGATAAGTTCATTAAAGAAGATATTTATCACTTTGTGAAGTAACGAAAGGGAGAAGGTTGTCATGGCAGTTTATCATCTATTGTGAGATGCGGATAAATGGTAGTCACTAATCTGAAACACAAATGAGGAGGAATAAATTACAAGTATGGAATGAAGATATTTTAAGTAAATTTTCCTAGAAAAAATATTTTCCTTGTAAACAACGAGAGGATATGGAAAGGAAATTCTTTAATCTCAAGAAAAAGGATGATAAGAATGTTACCAGGTATGAATCCAACTCTACAAGGTTATCAAAGCATGTTGCAGACTACATACATAATTCAAGGAACAATATTGGTCAATTCTTTTATGGTTTAAAACCATTCAACTTAAGGGCACCAGTCTCAAAAAAATTCTTATCATACGAAGATATACTCCCATGTGCTATCAAGATAGAAAAATAATTATCTAAGTCATATGAATTCAAAGTAAATCAAGAGAAGAATAGGTATTTTGAAAACTCTATAAAATGAAATAAGGAAAAGGGGAAGAAGGGAATATTTGATTTTCCATCTTATGATAATTGTGGGAAGAAAAACCCAGATACTTTTCCGATGGGTATGGGTGTTTGTTACAAGTGTGAAGAAAAAGGCCACCAAGCCTATGATTTCAAGGGAAATAAAGAATCCACAAAGTTTCAATGCTACAATTGCAAAGATATGGGTCATTATTCAAATAAGTGTCCTATGCATCAAGGAAATTTTCCCCAAAGAAGGACATGGGAGCAAGTCCAGGCATATATGGTCACAACTGCTAAGGTTTAAGTTCCTAATGATATGGTGGTAGGTACTTTAATCATTTCCTCAAACGTATCCAATGCTTTATTTGATTCTGGTTCATCACATTCTTTTATATCTTCCCAGTTTTCCAAGAAAATTAGACATTTACAATTTGATTTAATAAATGATTTGTTAGTAAAAACTCCTAAGGGAAGTGTAATTGCAATAAAGATGTGTCAATCAGTTCCCTTTATAACACATAAACATGATTTAGTTGCTAACCTTATAATCATACCTATGATTTACTGTTATATAATACTTGGTGTGATTTGAATTCAAATTATGATGCGAAAATCGATTTCTAGAAGAAGGAAGTTACAATTTTTGAGAACAATGTAAAATACATTATCTTTATAATAGAAACCTAGCCATTTGATTCTTATCAAGATCCACCCTCAATATCTCTACTAAATGAAATTCTTGGGAAGGGTGAGAATGCAATATCTATGCATGAGGAAATAAATATTCAAATTGAGGATTTACATATTGTATAATAATGTATCGATGTATTTCTAGATGATTTACCTAGACATCATCCAGAGTGAGAAGTTGAGTTCTCTATTGATTTAATTCCTTGTTCAAGACCTATACCAAATACTCCTTATAGAATGGCCACAATGTAATTAGTCTACAAAAATAAAAAAACTATAGAAATTTATTAATAAAGGATTTATTCTCCCTAGTGTTTCTCCATGGGGAGCCCTTATTCTCTTTATCAAGAAGAAAGATGGATCCATGAGGTTGTGTATTGACTATAGGGAAATCAATGTTATTGTAATAAATAATAAGTACCCTCTTCCTCACATTGATGATTTATTTGATCAACTTCATGGATCCCAATATTTTTCAAAGATTGACCTTCGATATGGATACCATCAGTTGTGTGTGAGGAAGGAATATATTCCAAATTCATAATTTCAAACTAGTTATGAGAATTATGAGTTTATAGTAATGTCTTTTGGACTGACTAATGAACCCTCTATTTTCATGGATTTAATGAATATAGTTTTCAAGGAATATGTTAATGAATTTTTTATGGTGATTATTGATGATATCTTGGTATACTTCAAAAGCTGTGAAGATTATGATAACCACTTGCGCATTGTACTGAAAACTCTTAGAAGAAATGAGTTATATGGGAAGTTTTTAAAGTGTGTATTTTGGCTTCAAACAATTTCTTTTCTTGGACATATTTTCTTAAAGTATGGAATCTTGGATGATCCTATAAAGACAAAGGCAGTTCAATAATGGCCTACACAAACGAACATAACTGAGGTACGTGGTTTTATTGGTTTAGTAGGTTATTATCAGAATTGTTTTCAGAACTTCACCAGATTAGCTAACTCGTTAACCAAGCTTACTCTTAATGGAGTTAAGTTAGTATAGACAAAATAATGTAAAAAAATTTAGAAGAATTAATTAAGAGGTTAGTAAATGCTCCAATTTTGACTCTACCGTCATGAAATGGTAGATTTATGATCTATAATATTGTATCAAATAAAGGACTTGGTTTTATAATTATACATAATGATAAAGTTATTTCCAATGCATTAAGTTAGTTAAAAACTAATGAAAAAAACTATACAACTCATGATCTTGAGTTAGAAGCTATAATCTTTACTCAAAATATATGGATACATTATATCTAAGGTGAAAGATGTGATATATATATATAGATCATAAGAGATTGAAATATATCTTTTCATAGAAATAAATCAACATGAGGCAAAGGCGATGGCTCAAGTTGCTTAAGGACTATGATTGTTCAATACACTATCACCTAGGGAAGGAAAATATGGTAGCAGATAAATTGAGAAGGAAGGATCCTTGAGTTATAAACAAAATGAGAATTTACATGGATCTTATGTATATAGATATAGCAAGAATGGATATGTAAATTATAAAATAAGGTGAAACATCACTACTTTTTCAATTGGTTTCCCAACCATATTTATTAGAAACGATTAAAATTTCTCAGCCTGATGATAAAAATCTTCAAAAGAAAATTAAAGTTTTGAATGATGGTAAGTTGGAAGACTTCATTTATAAAGATGGAATTTTGAAATTTGGGAGGAGGATATGTGTTTCCTTTATCCCGAAGCTAAAAAAGGAGTTATTGGATGATTCTCATAGCTCATATTTCTCTATACACCCTAGTAGCAATATGATGTATAGATATATGAAGGAACATTTCTGGTGGGATAATATGAATTGGGAAATTGCAGATTATATATCAAGATGTTTAGTCTGAAAACGGGTGAAGGCTGAAAGACAACATCCTAGAGGAGTCTTGAAATATCTTCCTATTACTATATGGAAATGGGATGACATGACTATGGATTTTGTCACTAGATTTCCCAAAATTCCAATAAAGAATGATGCAAAATGGGTAATTTTAGATTGACTTACCAAATCTACACATTTACTCACAATAAGGGAATATTTCCCATTGGAGCACCTTACATGACTCTATATTAATGAAGTTGAAAGACTTCATGGAACACCTCTCTCAATTATGTCTAATCATGATCCATGATGTACATGAAAATTCTGGGAAATTCTCCAAAAATAATTGGATATTGAGAGTCATTTGAGTACTACTTATCACCCTCAAATTAATGGGCAATCAAAAAGGATGATCCAAACATTAGAAGACATGTTGAGATCATGATCACTTAACTTTCAAGGTATGTGGGATCAGTATTTACCTTTAGTGGAGTTTTCCTATAATAACAGTTTCTATTCTAGCATTCAAATTGTACCATATGAATCATTTTATGGAAAGAGATGTAATACACCAACAAATTGGGATGAAGTTGGTGAAAGAAAGCTTATAGGCCTAGAGCTTGTGGAGGAAACAAAAACCAATGTAAAGACTTTTCAAACCCATATCAAAGCAGCTGAAAGCATGAAAAATAGTTGTGTCAATAATCGAATGAAGGATTCTGAATTCCAAGTGGTAGATCACATTTTCTTGAAATTATCTCCATGGAAGGGTGTTATAAGATTTTTGAAGAAAGTGAAACTATTCCCAAGGTACATTGGTCCTTTTGAAATTTGGGACAGAATTAGAGTTGCAGCTTATCATTTGGAAATTTCTCCTGGCATTTATAAGGTACAAAATGTGTTCCAAAAATCCTTATTAAGGATGTGCATTCTAGACCCAACACAAGGACTCAATTCTAAAGGAATAGAATTGGAACCTGAATTATCTTAACTATAAAGAGACTATTCGAATTCTGGACACAAAAAAATAGGTGTTGAGGAATCGAATGACTCGGCTAGTAAAGGTACTTTGGAGAAATTGTAAAATTGAAGAGGCAATATGGGAGCCTGAGGAACTTATAGTGAAGAACTACCAAAATCTTTTTATGAGGTAACAATATAGAAATTTCTAGGATGAAATTTTTGTAGGAGGAGAGAATGTAATGGCCCATAACTCTATCGAGGAAATTTCCATTCTTATGTTTATTTCATATTGTATTGATCTTATAAAATCACTTATATAACACAATACAAACATCATAAATGAAGAATTAATGAAATAAGAGGTATTCTTAGAAGTTAAGGACCCTATACCGACGAAATAGTAACATGCCCTGATGAATAGTAATGTAACCCTTATGAATAGTAAACCAGTCAAAAGAATAGTAACCTCACCAATGAAAGTATAAATAAAATTCAGCTATCTTATAAATGAAATTATGATATAATTATATCATAGTGTAAGTAAATGAATATTTTAAAAATTAATATTTAAGTATTGGTATTTTTATAAGTCATAAATATTTAATTAAAATATTATAATAAAATTAATTTTCATAAAAAGTACTCATAAATCAATATTTTTTTATTATGATTTTAGGATAATTTTATTAGACCTTAGTTAATTTTTCAAAGTGTTATAAAATCAGTTATAAATTTAAAACTATATTTTTCGAGTAAATAATTATTTTAATTAAAATTTTATTTTCTCAAATTTAGAAAATTATTTTCATAAAAAGGAGTTCATTTTTTAATTCTAAACATCAAAAAATGGTTGGGGTAAATTTTTGGTATTTTTCCGAAATACTTGAATTTTTAGTGAATAGTAAAATACGGTAATTTACGGTATAAATACATTATAAGCTAAATGCACTATTCCTTGAGTCATGTATGATGTAAGAAACCTTATTTAGAAATAACATGTAATTATTAAGGTATTTATCCACAATAATCAACATTATTTCTTATCTTGAGAAAAATAATAAAATAATGAATAAAATAATGAGAAATCACCCATCTCCTCCACTATGAAAAACAGCTCTCACCCCCACTTCTACTGACACCTCTAAGCCTTGAAGCTTGTATAAATTCTTCCCAAATACTCTTTTATATTATCTCACCCACTTCCATTATCTCTTTTTCTTTCCAAAATAACAAAACTCCTTCCCTTAAGGATGTTCTAAAGAAGAATAATTCAAGAGGTAAATCCTCTTCCTTTTTCTTTTAATTTCATTTCAATTTACTTTATTTTATTATCCTATACTCGTATACTATGTAAAAATTATCATGATAACTCCATTATAATATATATAATATAATTATATCGTTTTAATGGAAGATCTATCATCAATATCCTTAATCTCCCTCTTTTATTTTAGAAACAAAATCATCATCCAAGAGGTGCTGATTTACAACCTTCACGGAGGAAGAACATTCGTTATTCAATTTCTTCTACAAGTATGTCCTTGAAACCATTTTTATGGTTAAAAGGATTATAAAATATCTATTATATCTTGCATAAGGTTTTGGAACCATTTTCTACATGTAATGTAAAATAATATAACAAAACTAGTTCATTATGATCGAAAACCCGCTAAAATTAAGCTAAACGATTATCATTAACATGTTATCTAATGATTCATCCTCATATATGGAAAAAAAAAAATACCAATTAAATTTCTTTTTTCATTAATAACATTCAATTCCAATTGTGTATAATTATTCCCATTTTACATGAACTTCATTTCTTATATACAAGTATACCAATCATGAAAACCAAGGAAACGAATGCTCCAAAGCAATAAAATTATATCCTATAACTCAGCAAAAAGACCATAAATGAACTTATTAAAATTTTAATAAATAAAATACATATATAGTAGGTTATGAATTAATTAATAGATTTAATTTGATTATCCATGACATTATGGTCAAGTGCAGAATACATTCAGACATAAGGTGAGGGTTTTCTACCCGAACCTCCAATTTCTTTTGGGTTACTATTCTTTCTCTATTTACCCCAATGAAATTATTAATTATTATTATTTAATACCCGTAAATTATGTGTGAGTTTTATATATATGTATATATATATATATCAATCATAATCATTCTTTATTTTATGGGTAGTTACATGTTTTTAAAGGATCTTTCTCAAACTCTTGTCGGTAAACAAGCCCGATTCAAGGGAACTTCTCAAATCCTTACCTATTTTCAAGTTCACTATATAATCTATTTTAAGACACCATTTTTTTTTATATAATCACCAATTTTATTATTAAAAAAACTATATTATTTCACTTATGGTTTTAGACAAATATTTTTCAAAAGAACTCTTCTTTACAAAGTAAAAGAGTATTTCTCTCAAGTATTACTCGATTATTTTATAAGAGTATTTACATCTATTTCAAAACTCTTGTTGATTATTATGTTTAGTTGTGATTAATATTTTATTATATCATATGAAATATTTTATTTAATGGTTTATTATTATTTTGACTATGTATGTTCTATCTTGATATCATTCACTATATTATTCGGAATGGTTAGTGTTTATGTTTACTGGTTGGGGAAAGTTATTTTCATTTCATATGTTAGTTTCAATATGAATATATATGTTGATTATGTTTCTCCACTTTCATATGAGGAACAAATTAGACTTATTAAGTGATGGTTGGGGCCCTATATATCACCTTGATGCATTAGTAGGTCTTATGAGACAAACTAGCTTGGTTTTTCACCAATTATGTATGGTGTCTTGGCTGAGGCCATGATGGTATAATTATGGTGTCTGGAATTATGCACTCCCTCATTATGAAGCTAGTAATTGTTTTTTTAGGAAATTATTTGACTAGTATAATATCCATGTTATAGTTTTATTATGGCTTTATCTATTTTTAATTCCTTCCATTTTATACTCAAGATTATGTTTTAATGGTATGTGTACTTTTAGTTATTCACCATGCTTTATATTTTTTTCATTTGTTTTATTACTTACCCTTACTAAACATCTGAGTTCGCCCATTTATTATGTTTTATTTTTTCATTGGATGTGAATATGTATATTATGAATGAATTTATAAGATAATATAGAGGTTTATTGGTGTTTTCAATATAGTTACTATGTTTTACTTCATTTCCAGTTGTAATGAAGCTATTATTTATGTATCTGGTTTTCCAATGCTACTAAATTATTCATTCCTTTGGAATACGACTCCTTTTTTATATGACAATGTAATAAAATAAGACATCAAATCTGGGAAACTTGGTTTAGGTTCCTTAAATTACACATGTATATAAGAAGAATTGTTTGGTGATTAATTAAGTATAAATTAAAATAAAACCCTTTTGAAAATATATGAAATCTTTTACTAGAAAACTATATTTATTTAATCAAACACATTATACATCAATAAATTAATTAAACCACTTTTGATAAATGATTTTACTAATATATATATATATATATTCATTAAACTAATTAACTTTCATCTTATGTTCTTTCTAAACAAGAGATAAGAATAAAACCAATTTTACGCATAACGATATATATTTTTCTAAAAGGTAATTTTACCGCCTTATAGTGGCACGCATAATTTAAATATAAATTATGAAACTTTTATAAATTATATTTGATAAAATAAACTCCATTTTTTAATTCACAATTTCAATATTATCTTAGGGTGAATTTTTGTGATTTTTTTAAAAAACTTCATTTTTATATGAATTATGAAAAATACTGAATTTCAATTCAGAGTTTATTTTTTCTTCTAATGTATTTATATTTTAAAATTATATTTTAATTTTGTTTTAAAGTTTAATTGGATCAATTATACATAAATTAATCCAATTTAGGTCATTGGATCCAATTTTACATTGAAATTTGATATAAAAACATTTCAAACCTTTAAACATTTTTTCTTAAAAAAAACTCATTGTCGCGACACATATGAGGGATTAATTTTAAATTAATTTATTCCACTTATTTTATTATAATTTGTAAAAATGGATTAAATATTTGGAATCAACATAATTTATAATCTATAATAAGGTCAAATTAGTTTTTTACAAAAAATATTTGTGAAAATAATTAAAATTAATTACAACAATTAAGGTAACAACAAGATTACTTAGTAAATAAGCTTTAATTTAAGGGGAAAAATATCCTAGAAACATGTAAAAAATTAATTGTCTAGAAATATTTCGAAATATTGCCCTATTGTATCAAAAATTAAAAATTATTTGAGTCACATGATGTAAGGGAGACCTCTCAACAGTGTTTTCCTTTTTATATTTACAAGAATTACACTCCTTGTCC
Organism: Viscum album; assembly: GCA_963277665.1. Classification (NCBI taxonomy): domain Eukaryota; kingdom Viridiplantae; phylum Streptophyta; class Magnoliopsida; order Santalales; family Viscaceae; genus Viscum; species Viscum album. The sequence goes on along the minus strand of OY728153.1, from coordinate 977,675,435 downwards.
ACTATAAAAGGGAACACACCCCCCATTAACACCTATAAAGATCTTTGTATCATCAAAAACCTGAAAAAACAAGCTCAAAAATTCCATATTCACAACCTAGAATGCTCCCTTTGGGCAGAAATACAACCAAGTATTCACATTGGTGCAAACCAATGGGAGTTACTCATAGAAGAGGTAACATCCTTCCACAAGCTCTTTTGTTTTATTTATTTCTCCACCCCCAAAATTTTTCTTATTTAAGGATTATATAATAACCATAGTATCATAAAGATACTAATATTTTGTTATTTTAAAGGTTCAACCTACACTCACACACATTTTCATCAAATGGGATATGGAGTCATCGTTTGTGTGTACGGCGGACTACCGCCTCGCGAACCGATGTTGCTCATTCTTCTATTATAAAATTTAAAGTTTGTAAATAATGATTTAATTATAGTTTTTATATGATATATATTATGTTTTTTATGTCTTCGTTCTTATTTAGTTATTATATAATGTATACCTTTATGCTTTCTATTTTTTGGGAATATGATAACTTCATTTTTTGGATGTGTGGACTACCACCTCCTCAAAGCAATGTGATTCCTTAAAACTTTACATGGAATGTATTAAGGATGGGTTTAGTAAAATTATATGATATATATTACATAATAATGATACTATAATGATAATATGTGTGTGTGTGTCATTTACTTTCTTTCTTTCAATACGATAAGAAAAAAAATGGTGTTCATGCGTACGTACTCCCTACCGTCTCCATGAACGATGCATTCCATTTCATATTTCTATATTTTATATATTATTATAAATATTTATATAATTAATATATTTGATATTTATATCATGTTTTATGATATTTAAATAAGTAAACCAGGATCTATGTAAGAGGGTCAAGAATAACAAGTCAAAAAAAATGCGAAAAACAAAGCGAATATTACCTGAAACATAACATTAACATGGAATAATTAATAAAAGGATGACATAAAGTCATAAAAAAATCATATATGGTATTTTATATGAGAATATATTTATAGTTTATAAGTAAAATAAACTTATATTTATTATACAAGTTTTCTGAACGTGTATGAAGAAATTCAAGACATAGGGTAAGAATTTTCTCTTCTCAATTTTATTTCTGTGAGACTTATGCCATGTTCACCAATGACCATGAATGTATTCTATTATTATTATAATTAAATTTATGGGTATTTACATATCCCTTTTATTACCTATCTTTTATGGAATTTATAGTTCAAAAGTTACTAAATCGGTAAGGTAATTTTGTCTCAATTTGCCTCTTCTGAGACACATGTTATGTTATACACCTATATTCTTTTATAAGGTGTATATGGTGCCCTTTGACATGTTTTATCATGAATATAATGTTTTTAATGATATTTTAAGCTTTAGGTAATTTTATTATATCATATATATTATGATTCAAAGTTACCAAAGTGGTAATAGCTTATTGCTATAATCTCATTGTTTATGAGGATTATTTATGATTATGCTTTCATTGACGAAATATTATGATTAATATATCAAGATATCCCAGTAATTTTATTATCATACTATTATTCATGATATCTTCAAATAATGGTGCTATTTTTCCACTCTTTGGTACTTAAGATAATTAAAAAATATATTTAATAAAATCTGACATTATCTCTCTCCTTGGTTAAAAATCTACATTCTTTCAAAAAAATGTTTTCTAAACATGTTTAAAAAATATTTTAAATGAAATTTTTATATTTTTTCAAGGAAAAGGATTTTGAAAATTTTATATATTTTAAAAAGTTATTTTCAAACAAAGGATATGTTTCAAGAGATCTTTCAAAATCTTTCTCCATTTAAGGTGATTTCATTTGATATAGTTTATGATTTACTAGGTATATTGTCCAAGGATGCCATTAATAATCTTTAAATGAATGTTTAATGTTTTTATGGAATGATTTTTATGGAACCCATTTATTTTAAACAGTTTAATCACATTTCAAAGAGATTATCATAAAACCTATTTATTTTCTATGGGTTACTCAAGTTATGAAAGAATAATTGTTTTTATGATTTTTATGATGATATAAATATCTTTGTAATTTATTCATGTTATGGTTTAGGGGCATAGTGTATACGATGGGGTGTCCCGGATAGCACTAGGTAAGCTTGTTACATCTTAGATGATGGGGTGGCCCAAATATCATTAGGTACTCCCATTTCAACTTATACGATGGGGTAACCCAGATAGCATCGGGTAAGCTCATTAAAGCTTATACGAAGGGTTGGACCAGATAGAGATGGGTAAAGTCATTACAACTTATATGTTGGGGAAGCCCATATAGAACCAAGTTATCCCATTATATCTCTCCAATGCATTTGTTAAAGATTTATATCTCATAAGATAATTTTGGGAACAAGTCGAAGGGATTGATCCACTATGGGAAGAAGGTATAACCTAATCCACTATATGGAAAGGTCTATGACTGGGGATGGTAGTGTGTACCTTCTAGTATGTTTATCCCCCATGAAGTTCCTTGATAAGTTTTGGAAATGCGCCTTGGCTTATAAGGAATTATTTTATATTCCTTTGTGTCTACCAAAAAATCTATTTCATATTCCTATGTTATGATCTCATGGATTATGTTCTTGATTCCCTTATGATTCATGTACTATTAACTTCCAATAAATATCACATGAATCATGTATACGGTCTTTGATATTTAGGCTATGATCATCAAATGTCACTCTCATGTTCTCATACCCTTATGCTCATGTTACTCTTACACATCTCCTTTATTTACCCTTACTGAGAATTTGAGCTTACCATTTTATATGTTTATTTTCCCCAAGTTATGAAGAAAGTTTTTAAGTAAATGTACTATAGGGGTAGATATTTGGGGGAAACCTTGAATAAATTTCTTCAAATTAGAGTATTTAGTTCCAAGTTTCCAAATATACTAAACTATTACGGTTCTCAAGCATGTATGTTTCATAATGTGCTGAATATTCATCTAAAATGATGTCATATCCATGTATTTTAATCATGGGTCACTATAGTTGGTATCAAAGTAATGGTTTAGTAACATTTTGGAAACTAGGATGAGAATTCTTTATTGATATCCCTAGGGATATTTCTAATAATATTTCTTGGTATTTCTCTAAGGATAATCCTAAGGTGTCATATATTTTACTGAAGGCGTCATAATTTAGGAATCCTCTAAGTAATTTTACAGGATTATGTGGTTTTTTGCTATGATAAGTGTTGCTCACACTATGATTTCTGGTCTTAGTCAATAATGGAAAGTATAAGGAACTGGGTTAACATTGAATTTTTTAGATGTGGAAAGTATGGGAATTATACAAATCAATGTCCTAAGTGGAAATCTCATGAAGATAATTAGGAAGGTGGTACGAGTATTGGTTATACTGATGAGGATAAAGAGATTGAAAATGATATTGGAAATATATGGGATATTCTAAATATATTTTTTACATTAAACCTATGAATCTTGATAAGATTTAGTTTTAGTAACCTTAATACATGATTTATATTTCATATTCTAGGAAATGTGTATTAAGGGATAAGATGATGAAGTCTGGGTAATGGAATAAGAATAAAGTTGGATGATTGAAGTGTATATGTTTTGGAATTAAAATATTATTTTATATGAATCATTAAGTATATAAGTATTTTCAGTAGAAGTTTATCGTAAAGTATTTAAAACGATATGTTGGGTGGTTATGATGACTTATAAAACCAATTTAATGGAAAGGTGGCATTTTGATTAAGGTAATGTAACCCTTAATGTGTTCTAGAGAATGAGAAATTGATATTTAGTATGGATAAAGATATTATGATATGCATATAGTATATTGGATTTTATTTATGACCTAAGTACTAATAAAGGATTTTTTCCCATTGTTTATGATGTTCATAGAATTTTTTTATTTAAAAAATATATCCAATAATATTTGAAATAATGAAGCATGCATTTTTTTTAATATGGTCTTATGTTAATTCATTTTATTACCATGTTTCAAGAGAATACATAATGAAGGTATCCAAATGTTTGGTATGTGAAAAATAAGAGATACTTTATGGTATATGGGGGATCAATGTTAATCTGATTTTGATAAATTTAGTGACATCATTTCTAAATTTTTTGACTTTTATCTTTCAAAAGGATCATAAGGTTAAACATTTATGGAATGGTTTATATTAAACTTCAGATGAGGTTTTAGATATTAAATTATTATCTCTCCATATGAGGATTTATACATATTGGATAACTTGTGATAACCATTTTTTTGTGATAAAGAAAAATTGAATGAGCTATCATTATATTTATGGATCTCATGATATACTAATGATTCAAGAAAAAAATCACCTCTATTTATTGGAATAAGAGATGAAGTGGAAATTGATCAAGGAACAACAAAGGATGAGGTTTTCCTGAAATCAGATAAGTATATCTGTTCATAAAAATTCTTAAAGGGTCTTGAAATAAAATGTTTTTGCATTTTCATTTTTTAGGATATCAATGACCTTTCTCAACCCCCTTTGGGTTATGTCTTCGTGATCATTAAATTTCTCCTAAACATTTTCTCTATCACTCTCCATCAAAACTTAATAGTTAAATTTCTCTTCCATGTTCATTTTTTCACATTCCACACATGTTATCCTATGTGTAAAGCTAGTTATGAGTTACTTTGGGTTACCGTTATATTTACAACATTCCCTTTTTAAACGGATATTTAGTATTCATTTTTACAATGTGGGATTATATGAAAGGATCTTTCAAGTGTTAAACCTTTGATCACCCAGAAAAATTTTGAGGGTGAAATTAATTTTAAGTGGGGTTTAATGTAACACCTCAATATTTTTGTGAAATATTTTTTAATTTATTAAAACTTTTTTATATTTTTAATTTCATGAAACATTGAATATATATTGTGTTATATGAAATAATTAAGTTTTTTTTGGAGTTTCATGCAACACCAAGTTAATCTTACACTACATGAAAAAATTATATTATATTTCGATAAATGCAACACTATGTTTGGATTTTGTTACACACAATGCCGATTTTCTTGGATATCTTGTGTTTCAAGTGATACCTAGTTTTACCAAACTATAATTGTCACGACCCGTCCTCGGGGCCCATGTCGTGACTACCCCAAGCCCGCCTTCCATAGGCCAGGGGCTGGCGACTAGCACCAAAGGCGTAAAATCCCGATAACTGGGAGGGAATTGCCTTTATAAAAGAAAACAAACACCACAGAGTACAAGCAGAAGAAAAACACTAAGTACAAAAGAAATGCTGAAAAGTAAATGGGGCAGAATAAAAACCCAAAAGAAAGTATGACTACAACTGAACAAGGTACAACAGCAAAAAGACAAACAGCTGGAAGTAGGAAGCAGCTCCTGGGTCGTCCTCCTCGGATCCTACCTGAAGGGTAGGTACAGATAGCGCAGCTCCTGGTCGTCCACCACGGATCCTACCTGAAGGGTAGGTACAGATAGCCTCCTCCACGCTCTCGTCCTTCAACCTCCTCTGTGAGTCGTCACGTCGTGTCGTCCACCTCCGGGTACTGACTCGTCGTGTAGTCCACCTCAGGGTACTGACTCGTCGTGTAGTCCACCTCTGGGTACCGTCCAGTCCTCGAACACTCGGCCTCCGTCAGCACTGCCTGTCGTCTGCAACCAACACAACGAGGTGCGGGCATAGCCCGTGCATGGGTGAGTATAATGATACTCAGTAGGGACCCTGAGACCCTCAAGTTCTCACTAAACCAACAAGGATAACCACAAGAAGATCTCAACAGATAACCTCTACTTAGATATATGCTCATACATATACCTAAGTTATCAAGTAACTCATCTCAATCATGAGGAAACACAAGGATTGTGAAATAAACGGATAACCACTACCCAGGTATATGACCATACATATACTTAAGTTATCAAGTGACCCATCTCAATCATAAGGTAAACACAAAGGTCAAAAGTCTCAGCTCAAACCAGGATTTTCATTATCGAAACCGTAACTTCTGAAGAGCTCTGTCTCTGGAGTGTACAGTGGTCTTGTCACGACTCCGAGGTACTGCTCACTAACCTAAGACTGCTGAGGTACTCCTCCTGTCGAGTACCGCGGGCCAGTCACCTCACACAGTAGTGCTTCCCGCCGGGGTCTACCACTCAAACACAGTAGTGCTCCCCCCTCATAGCCTACAGAGGTACTCCTCCTGTCAAGTACCGCAGATCTTCCACCACACATAGTAGTGCTCCTCCGCTGTGGGTCTGCCACCTCACAAAGTAGTGCTCCCCACTGGGCTACATAAGTCACTCCGAATCGAATCGGACAAGCAGTCTTCAGGTCTCTTCCAGCTACACAGTCTCCGTACTCCGCACGCTCGTCTCCGGGAGGGTCCGCTCCACGAGCTACAAGTTGATTCTCCAATTATCTCAAAGTCCCATGAAGAAGTATCTCAAAGGACCGTCTCGTCATAGGGGTCTCAATGCAACAGACGGCGCGTCAATCGGACACCCGGTCTGTGAGTTGCTAGCCTTTTCTTCCGAGGGGCCCGGTTAGTTTTGTGTGCGAACCAATCCGGCCATATCTCAACTATACTCCGAACTCTCATAGGGTATACTCATAGAGACTGTTTCTCAACGAGATCACCAACGCCGTTGACGATTCGTCAAACGGACGTTCTGTCAGAAAGGTATCAGTTTTTCCGTTCCAGGGGCCCGGTTGGATTTCGGTGCGATCAAACCCAGCCACTATCCAACTGCATCCAAAACTCGGGCGGAGGATGCCAAAAGTTCAGTCTCAACAAAAGGAAAACAACGAGACAGATGGTGCGTCAATCGGACGCTCGGTCTGTGAGTTATTGGCTTTTTCGTTCCAGGGGCCCGGTTGGTTTCGTGAGCGAACCAACCCGACCGCACTCCGACGGCATCCAAACCTCGAGCGGAGTAAGCCAAAAGATCCGTCTCACTTAGAGGAAAACAACAAAGTTGATGGCACGTCATTCGGACGTCCGGAACTCAAGTTACGAGTGTTTCCGCTCCGAGGGCCCGGTTGGATTCGTGTACGAACCAACCCGGTCGAATGCAAAGTTCTCCGAAACCTTGAGTGCGATATACCGAAACGACCGTCTCGATCCAAGGATCGCGTCGCCGCTGACGGCGAGTTGTTTGGAGGCCCGTAGCTTAAGTTACGGGCATTTGACCGAAAGTGGCCCGAAAACGGGGGTCGGCCCGACCCCCCCTGGGTCAGCCCGAACCGGGTTGACCCAAACCGGGTCGACCCGACCCGGGTCTGACCCGGCTGGGCCCGGCCCGGTCCGGCGAGGTCTGGTTCGGTTCGGCCCGACCAACCGACCGCAGCTCGGCCAGCGTGGCCGACCCGACACGCGGGCGGGGCGCGCGGATCCCCCGCCCTTCGCCGCTGATTGAGGTCGGCGGTTCGCCGGCTGCCCCTATTTCCGGCGGCGCGCCACCACCGCCTTCCGCGGACCACCGGACGCGCTCCGGTGGTCCGTTTTTCCTGCCGTCTTTGCCTATGGTCCCCCCGGGACCCCATCTTCACTGCGAAGGGATTCAAACGCCCAAAAGGCCTGCTTCGTCGTCGCCCGTCAATCCACACATCAATAAACAATCTGCGGAGGTTTGTCGGGCCGTGTTCGTTTGGCCTGCACCCTCCACGTTAGATTATAACAACGGGAGAAGTTTATTCAACACATGAATACATAACCAAAAACAATTTTAATGATTTAAAATTGTTCTTATTATCCGGGTTCTTCACTTTGAACGGAAACATTCACGGAGTATAGAACATTCAAATAAAACCCCTACCTTGGGTATAAGCCGATCGTAAGGAGGCGTCGTCGTTCGAGGTTCGCCACGGTATGGCATCGCGAGGATGACGACATCGAAGGGGGACGTCGGCGTTCGTCCGACTCGAGGGAAAGCGAAGCCGTCGTCGCTTGCTACCCGATTCCTCTTCCGAGATTGTTCGTTGAACTCCAACAGATGATTGAATGTTTCGTTGCGGAGGAAGGAACTTCGCAGAAGAGGAAACGTCGGCGTCGCGGCACACGGCGTCGCGTCGTCCATTTCCGCGGTTTTGGCGTTCTTCGTCGGAGGCCGGCGTTCTTCGCGTTCTTCGCGTTCTTCGTGTTCTTCGCGAAGGAGGATGAAAAATTCTTAGAGGTTCTTCAAGGTTTAACACAACATTACAAAAAAAGGAGGGTGTGTTGGCCTTATTTTATTATTACGCCAACGGATTTCAAACCGGTTAAGAAACGAATAAAGAGATAAGTAACGACCCATTAATTCGTATAATAAATTCAACGAAATAAACCGCCCAATTAATTAAACGAAGAAAACCACCTAATTAATTGGTACGTTAAGAAAATAAGAAAACGCGTCAGTAGACTTTCATAATGACGGGTTTTTGCGGGTGTGTTACTTAGCGGAAAAGAAACGGTGGGGCTCGTACGGGTCCCACCTCACAAATATCCTACCAAGAGGGTAGGATATTTTTGGATAGCACCCTATCCGTGACAACTCAGCTTAAGCTACTTTATGTGGCTTCAAGTGGCTTCCAAGTGGCTTAAGTGAAATAAAATAAAGTTTGTCGCACAATTTATTTTATTTCTTAACTTTAAGCCCAAAAATTAAAAACCACACCCGAGAAAACGCAACTCCGGAAGAGGAGTTTCTAAGCAATTACCGGTGTTTCGATTCCATCGGTGCCCTCAGAATTTGATTCCGAGCACCGGTTCAAAAGTTAGAAAAACTTGCTCGTCCGTTCACTAAACGTACCCGAGCCAAACTTCGGAAATTGATTCCGGGCACACCGGGCCTCGGAATCAGGCGCCGTCAGAAACTGCATTCTTGTAAAATTCCAAAGAAAATTAAGAAAAAAAAAATTTCCTTGGAATTTACGGGTATTTAAATTACTCCCACCACAGGGCTTTACGTCCCCGTAAAGCTACAGCACAAACTTAGGGATACAAAGGCGGTACTGAGCACGCATCTGAGCCTTCCGCTCACATGTGTTCACCTGGAGGTTCCCGTGCTTCCAAAGAAAGTGCACAAGAGGAATTGACCGTCCTCCTAGGATCCGCTCCTGTCGATCCTCAATCCCCACAGGAACCTCCGTAGAAGTCACCTCATCGCCACTGTCCTGCTCCCCATGGTCGATGATATGCGGAGGGTCGAGCACGTATCTCCACAGTTGGGATACGTGGAAAACTTTGTGCACCTAATGCAACTGAAGTGGATGGGTCAACAGGTAAACCACCTCGCCTACCCAGCTGAGGACCTAGAAAGGTCCGTTGAACCTCGGAGATAACTTGCCTCCCTGGACACATCTCTGTAAACCTCGTCGAGGTGAGACTTGTATAAGGACGTGATGGTCATCCTCGAACTCTAGAGGCCTCCAATCCCTGTCAGCATAAGCCTTCTGTCAGCCCTTTGCCGTCCTCATCCACTCTTGGATGAACTGGACCTTCTCTAGTCTCACTAGAGCTGCTATGATTTCTTCTTTACCAATAAGAGAAATCTGGTTGCATCCCCTAGATGAACCACATTCATTGCCTAATACAGTCAATCCTAACATGAATGATGCATTCATGCCATGGATGACGTCGTAAGGCCTCGACGTAACTAACAAGAGATCCAACTGTCACTCTCGCCTCCAAGGGTCGAGTCACACTGTCGGCATCAGTGTGTGGTCACTAGGTCTCCTTCAGTAGAAAACTCGAAAGTGAGGGTCAAGTCAATAGTCTTAACCGGGACCACTCAGTATCAACCAAACAAAAGGACAGGAAAGCAAACAAAGATAAGTGTCTTTTTATTATTGCAGCTCATAGTACAAGACACAAAGCAACTACAGACAAACATCAACAAAACCAGAAGCAACAGGATCAATAGCCTCCAGGTCGGAAGCTAGTCCTGCTCCTGTCCATCTGATTCCGGAGCTCCAAGACCATAGGCCTCAGCTGCCTGAAGCTGGGCTCTCCCATGTCCTCCCGTCCCCTGCGGTCGGGGTGGGCCTCTTGGTGGTGGTGGAAACATCCCGAAGCGTCGTCCACCTCCAGCTGCACGGCCAGCTCCTCTGTCCTGGCCGCCTGCTCCTTGCGGTCCGCCCTGATCGAACCTCTGCCTCTGCCTCGGAGGTTCTTCATTTAACTGTTGGTCATCTGCATGTCGGGTCGGACAGTCACGTGCTATGTGACCAATTCCTCTGTAGGAGTAACACTTCATGGCAGGTCTGTCTCTATCACTTCCCTTGGTGCCTCGCACTACCGACCCTGAGTCACACGGTCGACCACCTGTAGGTCTGGTCCTCTTAGACCCCTGCATCATCTGTCTACTTCCCGCTACAGAAGACTATGTCGCATGTCGGCTAGTGGTGGGTCCTGCTGCTGGAGACTGCTCAGCAAGGAAACTCTCCACTAAGAGGGCTCGCTCCAACACTCTTATCCGCGTTGGAATGTTGTGCGATACAACCGAAGCTCTGATCTCCCGCCTGATCCCATGCTCGAAGGTTCGGGCCCTGAAGAATGGGTCCCGTACCATGTCTGTAGAGTAGCGCGAGAGGTCCGTGAATCTCGCTGAGTACTGCGCCACTGACATGCTGCCCTGCCATAGCTGAAGTAGCTCCTGTATACGCACCGCTCGAAGGGTGGCTGGTACAAACTCTTCCCGGAACAGGATCTCAAAGTCTTCCCATAGAAGTGTCGCCTCGTCAAGCATCTGAAGCATCAGGCTCCACCATCTGCCTGCTGCTGCCTCAAGAAGGCCGGCAGCAAGGATCACAATGAAATCTGCTGGCGTCCCCACTAGCCTGAAGACTCTCACCACAGCCTCCAGCCAATCCTCAGCCGCCTGCGGGTCCGTCACTCCTTGAAACCTGGGTGGCCTCTGGCGCTGGAACTCATGTAGTGCGCTCAAGCGACGTGCATCCTCTGCTGCTGGGGCTAGTGGCATCGGTGGCCCAACGGGTAGTAGTACCGCTGGTGCCTCCGCTGGTGCCTCAACTAGGATAGGGCCCTGTACTGAGTCCTCGTCGCTCGGCAGTCTGTCAATACGCACCACTCTCGGGGCTCTAGCTGGTCGTCCATGGGGAGGCATCCTGAAAGAAACAACGTGACACGGTCAAAATATTATACCTGGTGAGCTGACCTGGTTTGAGATGACATTTAAATAAAACTTCTGGAAAACACACACGCAATCAGTGTTTTCGTGCACAAAGTCGGAAATCAGTTGTCAGGGTCCTGGTGTATGGATACGTCGGCCGCCCACACCAACACTGGACTCCCTGAACTGAAAACCACACTCGGTACTCTTAACACTATTGCTTCGTAGAAAGAAACATCAGAGTTATAAGTTCTGCGGTAGAACCCAACTCCTCTGATACCAATTTGTCACGACCCGTCCTCGGGGCCCATGCCGTGACTACCCCAAGCCCTCCTTCCATAGGCCAGGGGTTGGCGACTAGCACCAAAGGCGTAAAATCCCGATAATTGGGAAGGCATTGCCTTTATAAAAGAAAACAAGCACCACAGAGTACAAGCGGAAGAAAAACACTAAGTACAAAAGAAATGCTGAAAAGTAAATGGGCCAGAATACAAACCCAAAAGAAAGTACGACTACAACTGAAAAAGTTACAACAGAAAAAAGACAAACAGCTGGAAGTAGGAAGAAGCTCCTGGGTCGTCCTCCTCGGATCCTACCTGAAGGGTAGGTACAGATAGTGCAGCTCCTGGTCGTCCACCACGGATCCTACCTGAAGGGTAGGTACAGATAGCCTCCTCCACGATCTCGTCCGTCAACCTCCTCTGTGAGTCATCACGTCGTGTAGTCCACCTCCGGGTACTGACTCGTCGTGTAGTCCACCTCTGGGTACTGACTCGTCGTGTAGTCCACCTCAGGGTACCGTCCAGTCCTCGAACACTCGGCCTCCGTCAGCACTGCCCGTCATCTGCAACCAACACAACGAGGTGCGGGCATAGCCCCTGCATGGGTGAGTATAACGATACTCATTAGGGACTCTGAGACCCTCAAGGTCTCTCCAAACCAAAAAGGATAACCACAAGAAGATCTCAACAGATAACCTCTACTTAGATATATGCCCATACATATACCTAAGTTATCAAATAACCCATATCAATCATGAGGAAACACAAGGATTGTGAAATCAACAGATAACCACTACCCAGGTATATGCCCATACATATACCTAAGTTATCAAGTGACCCATCTCAATCATGAGGTAAACACAAAGGTCAAAAGTCTCAGCTCAAACCAGGATTTTCATTATCGAAACTGTAACTGCTGAAGAGCTCCATCTATGGAGTGTACAGTGGTCCTATCACGACTCCGAGGTACTGCTCACTAACCTAAGACTGCTGAGGTACTCCTCCTGTCGAGTACCGCGGGCCTGCCACCTCACACAGTAGTGCTTCCCGCCGGGGTCTTCCACTCAAACACAGTAGTGCTCCCCCCTCATAGCCTACAGAGGTACTCCTCCTTCCAAGTATCGCGGTTCTGCCACCTCACATAGTAGTGCTCCTCCGCTGTGGGTCTGCCACCTCACAAAGTAGTGCTCCCCACTGGGCTACGTAAGTCACTCCGAATCGAATCGGACAAGCAGTCTTCAGGTCTCTGCCGGCTACACGGTCTCTGTACTCCGTACACTCGTCTCCGGGAGGGTTCCCTCCACAAGCTACAAGTCGATACTCCAAGTATCTCAAAGTACCATGAAGAAGTATCTCAAAGGACCACCTCGTCATAGGGGTCTCAATGCAACAGACGGTGCGTCAATCGGACGCCCGGTCTGTGAGTTGCTAGCCTTTTCGTCCCAGGGGCCCGGTTGGTTTCGTGTGCGAACCAATCCGGCCATATCTCAACTGTACCCCGAACTCTCATAGGGTATACTCATAGGGACCGTTTCTCAACGAGATCACCAACGCCGCTAACGGTTCGTCAAACGGACGTTCTGTCAGAAAGGTATCAGCTTTTCCGTTCCAGGGGCCCGGTTGGATTTCGGTGTGATCCAACCCGGCCACTATCCAACTGCATCCAAAACTCGAGCGGAGGATTCAAAAATTTCTGTCTCAACAAGTGGAAAACAACGAGACAGACGGTGCGTCAATCGGACGCCCGGTCTGTGAGTTATTGGATTTTTCGTTCCAGGGGCCCGGTTGGTTTCGTGAGCGAACCAAACCGACCGCACTCCGACGGCATCCAAACCTCGAGAGAAGTAATCCAAAAGATCTCTCTCACTTAGAGGAAATCAACAAAGTCGACGATACGTCATTCGGACGTCCGGAACTCAAGTTACGAGCATTTTCACTCCGAGGGCCCGGTTAGTTTCATGTACGAACCAACCCGGCCGAACCCAAAGTTCTCCTAAACCTTGAGTGCGATATACCGAAACGACCGCCTCGATCCAAGGATCGCATCTCCGCTAACAGCGAGTCGTTTGGAGGCCCGTAGCTCAAGTTACGGGCATTTGACTGAAAGTGGCCCGAAAACGGGGGTCTGGGCCCGGGCCGACCCGGCCCGACCCCCCCTGGGTCGGCCCGAACCGGGTCGCCCGAAACCGGGTCGACCCGACCCGGGTCCGACCCGGCTCGGCCCGGCCCGACCGCCCGACCGCGGCTCGGCCAGCGTGGCCGAGCCAACACGCGGGCGGGGCGCGCGGATCCCCCACCCTTCGCCACTGATTGAGGCCGGCGGTTCGTCGGCCGCCCCTTTTTCCGGCGGTGCACCGCCGCGGCCGGTCGCCGGTGTCGCCGCGCCGGCGTGGCGCGCCTCCACCGCCTTCCGCGGACCACCGGACGCGCTCCGGTGGTCCGTTCTTCATGTCGTCTTCGCCTATGGTCCCCCCGGGACCCCATCTTCACTGCGAAGGGATTCAAACACCCAAACGGCCTGCTTCGTTGTCGCCCGTCAATCCACACATCAATAAACAATCTGCGGAGGGTTGTCGGGCCGTGTTCGTTTGGCCCGCACCCTCTGTGTTAGATTATAACAACGGGAGAAGTTTATTCAACACATGAATACATAACCAAAAACAATTTTAATGAATTAAAATTGTTCTTATTATCCGGGTTCTTCACTTTGAACGGAAACATTCACGGAGTATAGAACATTCAAATAAAACCCCTACCTTGGGTATAAGCCGATCGGAAGGAGGCGTCGTCGTTAGAGGTTCGTCGCGGTATGGCGCCGCGAGGATGACGACGTCGAAGGGGGACGTCGGCGTTCGTCCGACTCGAGGGAAGGCGAAGCCGTCGTCGCTTTCTACCCGATTCCTCTTCCGAGATTGTTCGTCGAACTCCAACAGATGATTGAAGGTTTCATTGTGGAGGAAGGAACGTCGCAGAAGAGGAAACGTCGGCGTCACGGCACACGGCGTCGCGTCGTCGATTTCCGCGGTTTCGGCGTTCTTCGTCGGAGGTCGGCGTTCTTCGCGTTCTTCGCGTTTTTCGTGTTCTTCGCGAAGGAGGATGAAAAATTCTCAGAGGTTCTTCAAGGTTTAACACAAGATTACAAAAAAAGGAGGGTGTGTTGCCTTATTTTATTATTACGCCAACGGATTTCAAACCGGTTAAGAAACGAATAAAGAGATAAGTAACGACCCATTAATTCGTAGAATTAATTCAACAAAATAAACCGCCCAATTAATTCAACGAAGAAAACCACCCAATTAATTGGTGCGTTAAGAAAATAAGAAAACGCGTCAGTTGACTTTCATAATGACGGGTTTTCACGGGTGCGTTACTTAGCGGAAAAGAAACGGTGGGGCTCGTGCGAGACCCACCTCACAAATATCCTACCAAGAGGGTAGGATATTTTTGGATAGCACCCTATCCGAGACAACTCAGCTTAAGCTGCTTTAAGTGGCTTCAAGTGTCTTCCAAGTGGCTTAAGTGAAATAAAATAAAGTTTGTCGCACAATTTATTTTATTTCTTAACTTTAAGCCCAAAAATTAAAAACCACACCCAAGAAAACGCAACTCTGGAAGAGGCGTTTCTAAGCAATTACCAGCGCTGCGATTCCATCGGTGCCCTCAGAATTCGATTCCAAGCACCGGTTCAAAAGTTAGAAAAACTCGCTCGTCCATTCACTGAACGTACCCGAGCCAAACTTCGGAAATTGATTCCGGGCACACCGGGCCTCGGAATCAGGCGCCGTCAGAAACTGCGTTCTTGTAAAATTCCAAAGAAAATTAAGAGAAAAAAAATCCCTTTGAATTTACGGGTCTTTACAATAATGTACTATTAATATTATTATTAAAATATTATTATAGTTATTACATGGCCATTGGAATAGATTTTATGAATAAGATTAATTAAATTATGAAAATATTGTTTACTCATGCATATAATAAGAATTATTTGGTGACTAATTAACTAGAAATTAAAATAAACCCTTTTGAAAATATAAGAAATCTTTTGTTAGAAAACTATATTTATGAAATAAAGCACGTTTTACATCAATAAATTAATTAAACCACTTTTGATAAATGATTTTAATGAAAAATATATATATATACTATATATTTAGACAACAAATTAGCATTCATATTATGTGTTTTCTATATAAGAGATAATAATAAAATCAATTGTATACATAAAGAAATATATTTTTCTAAATGGTAATTTTACCTAATTTTAATGGCGTGCCTCTTTTAAATATAAATTTTAAAAAAAAATATATTTGATAAAATATACATAACTTTTTAATTCATTATGTCAAAATAATATTAGTGTGTCTGAAAAACTTCATTTTTATATGAATAGTGAAAATACTGAATTTTAATTCAAAACTGCTTGTT
This sequence comes from Viscum album, assembly GCA_963277665.1. Taxonomy (NCBI): domain Eukaryota; kingdom Viridiplantae; phylum Streptophyta; class Magnoliopsida; order Santalales; family Viscaceae; genus Viscum; species Viscum album. The sequence goes on along the minus strand of OY728153.1, from coordinate 977,659,571 downwards.
CGTCTAATTTATTTATATTGTTAAATTATATTTTGATTTTGTTTTAAAGTTTAATTAGAAAAATTTTACATCATTTAATCCATTTTAGGTTATTATAACCAATTTCACCTTGAAATTGGATATCAAAACATTTCAAACTTTTAAACATTTTCTCTTAAAAAAACTGTTGTCACGACACGTCTACAAGATTAATTTTAAATTAATTTCTCCAAAAAAATAATATAATTTTTAAAAATGAATTAAATATTTATAATAATAATAATTTATAATTTATAATAATGTAAACCTAGTTTTTTACCAAAAATATTAGTGAAAGTAATTAAAATAATTTACAATGATTAAGGTAAAAACAAGATTACTTAGTAGTTAAACTTTAATTTAAGGCACCAAATAACATATACACATGTCCAAAATCAATTGGATAGAAATATTTATATAAATTACCCTATTGGATTAAAAATGAAAATTTATATGAGGTTCATTATGTAAGGGAGACCACTGAGTAGTGTTTACCTTCTTATATTTAAAAGAATGTCACTCCTCCACTATAAAAGGGAACCCCCCCCCCCCCGATATATTCACACCTATAAAGCCATTTATCTCATCAAAACTCTGACCAAATAAGATCCAAACTTCCCTCCTCTAAACCTAGAAGCATCACTTTAGGCATACATCCAACCCATGAATCCTTTGGGTGCAAAACAAAAGGAGTTACCCAAAGAAGGGGTAACATCATTCCACAAGATCTTTTGTTTTATTACTTTCTACACCCCCCAAATTGATATTATTAAATTATTATATAACAAAATAAGTATACTAACTATAATGATATGTTTTTATTTTAAGTTTTATACCTAAACTAATACAAACTTCCATCAAATAGGCTACACAATCATCATCCGTGAGTATGGTGAACTACCACCCCACAAACTGATGTCACTCATTCTTCCATTTCCACATTTCAAGGTTGAAAATAATGATCGAATTAATATTTTATATGATATATATGCTTTTTATGATGACTTTTTATTATGTAATTATTATATAACACATATATTCATGCTTTCCATTTTGTGGTAATATGATAACTTCATTTGTGGATATGTGGACTACTACCTCCTCAAAGCAATGTGATTCGTTCACAATTTACATGGAATTTATTAAGGATGGGTTTAGTAAAAATATATTATATATATGAAATAATAATTATAATATAATTATAATATATATATATACATATATTTCATCTACTTTCTTTCTTTCAATGCAATAAAAAATGGAAACAGCGTTCTTGCATAAATACGGTCTACTGTCTCCATGAATGGTGTATTCCATTTCATATTTATATCCTTTATATATTATTATAAATATTTATAAATGAATATATATGATATTTATATCACTTTTTACATTATTTAAATAATTAAATCACGATCTAAGTAATAGTATCAAGAATAACAAGCCAAAACTTATACGAAAAACAAAGCAGATATTACCAGAAATGAAACATTAAAATAGAATTATTAATAAATGGGTAATATAAAGTCATAATAAAATAATATATGGTATTATATATAATAATATGATTATATTTTAGATTTATAATAAAATTATATTTATTATACATGAGTTTTTAATGTGTATGAAGAAAGTCAATACTTAAGGTAAGGGTCTTCTCGTCTCACTTTTATTTTAATAAGAATTATGCCAAAATCACCACTTAACATGAATATATTATATGATTATTATAATTAAATTTATGTTTATTAACATTTCCCTTTTATTATCAATCTTTTATGGGGTTTATAGTTTGAAAGTTACTCAATCGGTAAGGTAATTTTGTCTCAATTTTCCTCCTTTGAGACACATGTTATGTTATGCACCTATATTATTTTATAATGTGTATATGCTTACCTTTGACATGTTTCATCAAGAATATAATTATTTTAAATATATTTTAATCTTAATTTAATGTTTTTATCTCATGGATATTATGATTCAAAGTTACCAAAGTGGTAATAGTTTATTGCTATAATCTCGTTGTTTATCGATATTTTTTATGATTATGCTTCCATTGATGAAATATTATGATCCATATCACAATATCTCTCATGAATTTTTTTCCCCTCTATTTATTCATGATATCTTCAAGTAATGGTATAATTTTTCCACTCTTTGGTACTTAAGATAATTAATATATTTTTTTTAATAAAATCTGACCTTATCTCTCTCTTTGGTCGGAAATATGGGTTCTTTCAAAATAGTGTTTTATAAAATTGTTTTAAAAATGTTTTAAATCACCTTTCAATATACTTTTGAAAAAAAAGTATTTTTAAAATGTTATATGTTTTAAAAATTGATTTTTCAAATAAAGGTTATATTTCAAGTGATCCTTCAAATTACTTATCCATCTAAGATGATGTCCTTTTATATAGTTTGTGCTTTACTAGGGGTATGATATAAGGATACCATTCATAATATTTATCTGAATGTTTTATGTTTTTATGGTAGGATTTTTATGGATCCCATTTCTTTTCAACGAGATAAACACATTTCAAATATATTTACATGAAACCCATTTATTTTCCATGGGTTAATCAAATTATGAAAGAATAATTGTTTTTATGAGTTTCATGATGATATAAACGATCTTTGCAATTTATTCATTTTGTGGTTCATGGACATAGCTTATATGATGGGGAGGCCAAGATAGCACTGGGTAAGCCTGTTACAGATTATATGATGGTGTGGCCTAGATAGAACCAGGTAATCCCGTTATATCTTATACGATGAGGTTTCCCAGATAGCACTGGGTAAGCCCATTACAGATTATACCAAGGGGTGGACCAGATAGCATTGAGTAAGTTTGTAACATCTTATATGATGGGGCATACCAGATAGAGACAGCTGATCTTGATAAAGATCTCAAAGGCATTGGGTAATGATTTATATCTCATGAAATAATTATGGGAACAAGTCAATGGTCTTGATACACTATGAGAAGAAGGTATAACCTGATCCACTATGAGAAGAAGGTATAACCTGATCCACTATAAGGAAAGGGATGAAACTAGGGATGGTGGTGTGTCCCACCCAGTAGGTGTGTATCCCCCATGAAGTGCCTTGATAAGTTTTGGAAATTACACTTGACTTATAGGGAATGATTATATATTATTATGTGCCTACCACAAATTCTATTTCTTATTACAATTTTATGTTACCATTGATTATTATCTTGATTCCCTTATTATTCATTTCTTATGAACTGATTATCATTATTAAATGACTCATGTATATGATCTTTGGTATGCAAGGTATGATCATCAAATGTTATTCTCATGTTCTTAAACCCTTATACTCATGTTATTCTTATGTATCTCCTTTATTTACCCTTCCTGAGTATATGATATTTCCCTTTCTTATGTTTCCTTTCTCCAGGTTATGAAAAAATGTTTTAAGTAGAAGTACTAAATGGGGATATATTTTTGGGAAATATTAAATATCTTTCACCAAGTTAGAATATTTTTTTCCAAGTTTCAAAAGAAACTAAACTATTAAGGTCCTCGGGAATGTATTTTTTTAATGTGCTGAATATTCATCTAAAATAATCTAATATCCATGTATATTATTTTTAGGTCAATATAGTTATAATATTTGTAAATAATTTGAAATCCATTTTTATTTCCATGTATTATTTATTAAAAGCGAATTATTTCCATATGGATGTTTTATTTAATCCATTTTATTTCAATCAGTTCTTTATGAAAAGTGAAAGATTCCCATTTGGATATTTTATGAAACCCATTTTATTTCTATAGTTTATTTATGAAAATATAATTCTTATCATTTGAAGGTTTAAGAAACCCATTTTATTTCCATGGGTTCTTTATAATGTGAAAAGTAAATGAATTTTAAGTGGAACATGTAAGTATAGATAAATAATGGGAGGGTTACCATATCAAACTCTAATAAATTAGTTAAGAGTTTTTATCTCATTTGATAAGTATTCACGATTACATTTTATTTTCTCATAAACATGGGAAATGATGGTGTGGCTCATCAAAGTAATGTTCTGTGTGCTAATTTTTATACCATAGTTAAAGGATGTTATTCATTATGATCATATACTCTCAAGATTAATGGTTAATGTTAAATGATTATAATCCATGTTATATATGTTATGTTTATATGTCGGTATTTTGTGGTTTTAAGTTATTATTCCATGTACTTTGAGACTTATTTATGTTTTATGTTTATCACTAATGATGTTATGATATTTATATTATGACCATGTTTTTACTTATTCTTAGGAGTTCATACTTGATAAAATGTTTATTTAACCCTTACTGAGAATTTGATCTCTCTCATTTATTATGTTTTCATTCCCAATATTAGGAGGATGAGTCTTGCTGATGATATGTCTAGAGTATGGTCCAGTACGGTTTCTTTAAGGATAAATAGAATCAAGTTTTATAAAATAAGCTTATTATATATCTAGTTTCTAAAGACATTGAACCTGTCAGTCCTTGGGATATTCTTATTTATTAATTATAATATTTTAAATCATGTAAAGGATTTAAAATAAAGGTATTTTTATCTTGGGTGGCTATAGTTGTTATTAGATTAGGGTTTAGTTATTTTTGAGGATTTTTTTAGTTATTCTAAGGATTAGGATGAGATAACCTTGGTGATGGTATCCTAAAAATTTTGTTATGTTTTGAGTCGGTGGTTTACCTAGAAAAAATACTCTACCTATATACTGGAAAGTGGATGTGACTATAGAATAGATACGCATTGGGATAATAACTTTAAAAATGGTTGGATGTGTATTGACTTGATCATCCCTTTGATGCATGATGAGTGAGCTTAAGACTTCAAACCTAGATAGAAAATCTCAAGGGATATTCTTTGGTTGATCACATTCAATTTATGAACCACTTTGAAGGATTTATTTCCTAGTTACATTGAGGTATTGGGTTGAGAAGTATAAGATAAACCAACTTAAAGTAACATCGGTTAAACTATGATCAATATAGTTTGAACTAAAGGAACTATAAGACAACATGATAATACAAAATAAAAAGGAATTTTAAGGTAGAAATTAATTTTATGATTATGATAATTCCACCATATTGTAAAAAAAAATTCACTCATCAAAACCCTTTTGTTTTAATTAATGTCTGAATATATAAGGAACTATGGGTGTGAGGGTTAATAGGAAGATTACCTCAATGAACAACCCATATGAATGGATGTTGGAATGAGAAACATTATGATTATTCCAAACCAACTATAATGAAATATTATTAACAATGTGAACGTATTCAAAGTCCAAAATAAACCAAATAACATAATTATGGAGTCTTATGAAATATAAAGTGATGAATATAATGAAGGAAAAAATGATAAATTTTCTATATGTCAAATAAAGGAGTTTGAATTACCAATTCCCTTACCTTTACCCTTGACTTACACTAAAGTTATTTAACCTCACGTATCATAAAGTGAAACAACTTTATTATATATTTTAGAAACTTATTCATATAAATTTCCATTCATACTATTCATTAATAAAGTTTGGAACCTAGATATATGTCCCATAAAATCCAAAATAGAAGAAAGAAATTTTAGATGATGCACATAGATCATCCTTTTCTATTCATATAAGAAGTAAAAATGATGTAAATATATCTAAAATAATACTTTTTGTGGGATATAATGAAGAGATAAATTCTAAAATACATATATCAATTCTTGGTGTGCTAGAAATGTAAGGTTGAACAACCAAATTCTAAGGGTATATTCAATCATTACCCTTACCAATATAAAAATCTGAAAGCAGTACCATGTACTTTTTCATAGGACTCCCCAAAACTTCTAAAGGCCTTAATGGTACTTGGGTTGTAGTCAATCACATTATGAATTCAACACATTTTATATCCATTAAAGAATATGTAAGGTCCCATATCCATCTATTTCAGCCCTTTGGGTGTTCCTAAAGCCTGTGGTGCTCAAAAGAGGCCTAGAGTAGGTCTGGTTGTGTTTGGATACTAAAATCTATAATTAAGGATAAGTCACAACATGTAAGGGTTTCATTTCATCAATAAGGGGTTTAAAAAATGGGTGAGATACCTATTCATGGCTTAAAATCTATTTGCATCTTGTGTGAGGCTGGTTGACAGGGTGTCTCGAGATGTTTAATAATTCATGGTTAAAGGGTCCAATGTGACATGTTTTCTCAGTAGGAATTAAAATTGGATACTTTCATGACATGAAAGGGTTTTATTCCATGAAAATCACTGGGTAGTTTACCGATATAAATTTCATTTCCTTAGGTTTTTTTGAAACCTACGGATTTTCTCCAAAACCCCAGGTGTCCAATGTCTCTCTCTTTAAGCATTTTGGGATACCTTTAACATGGATCGATTCTCATATTCATGTATTCAATATTTTGGGATGTGATGTATGTTATACCTTTTTATATCGTCATTCTTTGATATGGAGTCTCTCTCTTCTCTTTTCCATGTGATTTTGGTTTCTCTCTATTATTCTAATAGAGTTTTGTTGGTTGTTTGTTGGTGTAGTTGTGGCGCAACATCCTTAGAGGGATGTAGCTCTTGTAGGAGGGGTGATCGAGATATTTGATGTTGGTCTATTATCATGAAAATAATGTTACACCTTTGAGGTTGAGGATTCATTTATTCTCCTATTTATTTATGTTCAATCATAAATTTATCATGGTTTAACACTTTGGATGGAAATGAAATTATCCTAATAATTATTGAATCGAATTAATAAAAAATGGTTGTCTAAATCACTTGTTTTTTATTTGTACAGTGATAATAGTTTTCCTCTTGATTTTATAGATAGTGTGTTATCTGGGTTGTTATTAATAGAATGTATCATTATGCTTTGTATTAGAATGTTGTTCTTGATGAAAATTGGTAAGGAACATAAAGCTATAATTAATTGATTAAATGGGATTAACAATTAAATAAGAGGAATGTTCTAATAAATCTAGTGTTTCTTATAATTTGATGATAATAAAATTGATAAATGTTAATTCTTAATTAAATGTGTTCTTCCATATTAATGGAATTGATAAATACTGTGAATTATGATAATTCTTGTTGAAAATGTTGAGATAAAAGGGAATGTTAGTGAGAATGATACTTCTATAGGTTTTGTTTAACCTGAATTGATGCTAAGAGACTGTTTAACTTTTTAAAGCTTGTTATATCTTGATTCATTAGTTTTCTCATAGTTGGAACTTGTAAATAATGAATCAGTTAATTCAAGAAGGAATAAAAAAATAGTTGTTTGATAAAGATAATTTCCAGGTCCTGAGCTTCCTATCTACTTGAGATGGTCGAATACTTTGACTTTTGGGTCGTGAGATCTCATTTATGTTTGAAGAATATATTTCTTGTTTTAGGGACTATATTTCCTTTTTTATTGTGCTTTTTTGTCTATTATTTTCTTATGGTTTGCTCTATATGTGATCTTCACTTTGTGATGTGATATGAGCCTAAGATGGTTGAGCCTATGTTGGATGGTTTGATGTGTGGGTGGGGAGTCCTGGATTATGTGGTAGCATTTGACACTTGTGATAGCGAGATACATCGGGATATTCATGAGGATGTTGGGGATGGAATAAAAGATGATGGAATGGGTTGAAGTTGGTATTACTTATTTATGTGATCAATTTGAGTGATTTCTTGAAATAAATATATTTAATGGTTGATGACTAGGTTTCTCATTTTATTTGCATTCATTTCTATACTACTTGAGGCATCTGGGTGTTCCTAATTTCATGTTTCCTCTTAGTGGTATATTATGATAGTTTTCCCATAGAAATTGGATTATGTAATGAAGATAATAATGAATAAATAATTCTTAACCCATGGTGTTAGTGTTGATGGAATGGAAATGCTGAAAAGATATTAACCTTGAGAAACCATGGACTCAATTTGGATTATGCCTAGATGGGTGGACTTCACAATGGTGGTTAATGAATGTATCATGGAATAATTTAAATGGTTAATTTAATGGATAAAAATTTAATTAATAAAATTAAATAATAAATGGAAAAGTAATAATTGATGTATCTCTCTAAATGATTATGTTTTTATAGGATATCTAGTCCCTAGCAGTGGCAGTTAGGTGTCCGAGTGATGATAGAAGTGGTTTATCTTAAGACTAGGTTATGGCCATAGTGTGGATATGAGATATATTATATTTTTTATATTCTATTATTTCATACGTTTCCATACCCATGTCAGTAAAGGAGACAAACACCCAATGGACTCTAGGAGGTTTTTTCACCAACATCCTGGTGGGATGATGGATGGATGGCTACCCTCTCTAAACCTACTCTCTTCTCTTGATAGTTACTTATGATAGTATGAACGGTGGTTAGTTTTTCCATATATGTGTGTATGGGGTTGTGATGGATTTTGGTTATTTCAAACACATGTATTTCCAGATATAGAATCCAAAGGATTATTATAGGTATGACGTGTATAGGTTGTCATGGCTTGAGGTACTTACTCGGTGTATAAAATGTGATGGATTGTGGTATAATACCTATTTTATGATGCACATCATATGGGATATGGTGGATTTCAGAACTACTTGGTTAATATATACATATATGTGTATAGGATTATGTGATGAATTGATGTATGAGGTGCATGTTGTGATGCCTTTCTCAAGTGTCTTCAGGCATGCTTATGTTGGAGAGAGATGGCTCAGGACATGCGACGTTGAGGCATGGAAGAAAACCAGTGGGGAACCAATAGCAGGGTAAACTTTATGTTTCATTATTATATTATATGATCTGTTGTATGTGATACTTGGTGAGAGTTATCCAAGGCAAGGCTTTAAACTCCGTATACTTGTCTAGGTGATGAGTTAGTTTCACTGTTGTTCACTATGTTTTATTATTTTTTCTTTATCTTTTTTACAAGAGGATCTTGGAAGGATCCTATAAAGAATACTATTAAAATCACCCTAAATATATATAAAATGTTTTTAGGTCAGTAATATAATGTTGAAGATCAGGCTAGATATTACTAGCTTGGGGTTTTGGAGTATCTATTTCAGCTTCATGTTCACTATCGCCTTTACCTTTATGGTACATGTGGTTTCTTTTTCAGTTATTTTAATATTGTATTAAATTTCATGTTAGCACATGGTATTTATTTTATAATTATTATTAGTTTTTTATTGTTGTATCTCTCTTATCTCTCTCTTCAATATGTTCTCTTAGTGTTTAATGCCTCTCATATGTATGTTTATTATACTCTCTGTGCTAGTTTCCAACCCAGGGCCTACTGGAGGCGGGACTTGGGTATTCTTCATCTCTCTTATCTCATTTTCATCCCAGGTGAGGTACTCTTTTGGGAGAGGGGTTCATGATAGAGTGTAATAAAAGGTTTAGGTTTAGAGTATATGACAGAGATTATAGTTGGGCACAAGTGATATTCCATGGGTTAGTAGGGAAATGGTTTCAGCTAAGTTTAGTAAGAAATATAAACATATGAGACCAGATGAGACATAGGTATTTAGGTCCCCCTATGATCTGATCTATATACCTTTATGTTTACTGGTACTACTAAATTAAGTGGTACTAGTTGTAAGGTAGATTCCTAGGAAAGGATTATGCATCACTTTTCTTTGCGTCTATGTTTGAAATTGGTATACCTTGGGATAGGTTAAAAAATTAACAAGATAAAAAAATAATTAATTGATGTTAAATATTACATATTAAAATTTTATGATATCTAACAATTTTTTATTTTTGTATGCATGGCTCCAGGTCAATGCCCTTTTCTGGTTCGTACTGAAGATTTCAGCATGATATTCCATAAGATCACCGTAGAGTGGAGGTCGATGATGATGAAACTTGGATGAGGACACCCTAAGAGTTTCAGTGAAAAATTATATAAAATTATAATGGATTCATATAATATTTAGTAACAAAATACTAGTTTCAGTAGGTTAGTTAAATCCATGCTCGGAAGGAGAACTAGGTTTCATTGGCTGTGATGATGCTCTATGGAGCAATGAGGCAGTGGTGGTTCTTGTTCCTTATTGATTATGAGGAGTGGTCATTATCATGAGAGAATTTACAAGACTAGTTTAGAGAAGAGTTAATTTCTTCGACCATAAAGGTTCCCATTCACCATGAGATCATACCCTTCAATAGGGGAGTACCAGTATGCAAGAGTTTGGGATCCATTTCAGTACCCTTCTATGATATGCTTCATATCTGTTACCAAATGAGGTGGACATAGTGAGGCCTTTCACAGAGGCTTTGTGTCTAGATATCTAGATCTAGTTCAAGTAACATATGTTAAATATTTATTTCAATGTTATAGAAATACTATAGGTTATTGAGAGGATTCTGGCCAGAAAAGATCATAATGAGAGAAGATTCATCAGGATTTATCACAAAGCAGAGTTGTGGTTTGGGGTGCCTATTTTCCTTGGTAGAATAGCTTTTGGTTATCTAGGGATAGGTCTCATACCACATCATCTCATTTCTCCATGGGTGGTGGATCTCAAACAAATTTCAACGGATAAAATGCATGTTTTTATTATAGAGGATGAGGTAATCAATGTAAATATTTCTCAACCTCTCTGAGAATTCAGTGTGGGTTAGGTGTTTTGATTCAAGTCCCTCTATTGAGGCAATTTCAGCCAAGTAAGTAGTTGAAAGGTGTTCCTTTTTGGGATCAGTAGATTGGAGATAGGGTGGGAAGATTATAACCCCAAGATTCTCCTTATACTCAGAGAGTAGAGCACAGCTGTGGAGTTGGTTGTTAGCAAGGTCCGAGAGGTCATGGAGTAGTTCATGGTCATCTTCATGCTCTAGCATTGCCAGCAATGGGTGATCCAAACATCATTTGAGGTAACCTTTTATTGTTTTATACATGGTTGAATTCTTGGATTGATTCATGAGTGATTCACTCCTTTATTTCACTTACCCTCATCCATGCTTTAGGACTTGAGGTAGAGAGGCTTCCAGTTCCCTTGGAATTAACTACTCTAGTTGGAGGTTGAGATGGATTTTATGAAGTATGTAGAGACTATGAGATGTTTCTAGGGTAGCACCACTCTTTAGGAGACTTCCTATGTTTACAGATACACATATATGACATAATTCTTTCTATGGATTGGTTATATTAGGTTCAGGTTATCACGGAATACTTCAGGAGGCGGGTTATGTTCTATGATGTTTATGTATATCCAATAGTGTTCTTTGGTGAGCAAGACCCTCAGATGGGTCAGAGGTGTGTTCCTTCATTATCTTCCTTAATATTCAAGTTGATGTTGAGTTCATCATAAGTTAAGTAGTCATGGTTTCCCAGGGTTGTAGAAGAGTACCACAATATCTTTCTAGAGTATGTTGAAGAGTTACCCCCTCAATGGGAGATTAAGTTTGGGATCGAGCTACAACTATGGGTGTCTTCATATATCAGTGTATTTTTATAGTATGGTGTATTGTGAGTTATGGGTTTTGTGATTATAGATCGATTTTCTATCATGGTGAGGTTTTTTCGATCGATTTTGTCACCTTGGGGTGCACCAGTTTTGTTCATGAGAATAGCTAATAGTAGTTTGTGTCTTTTCATCAATTATCATCACTTTAACCAAGTGACAGTGAAGAACTAATATCCTTTTCCACATAATTATGATTTATTTGATCATATGAAGGAATAAAGTAGGTTCTTGAAGATTTATCTATTATCAGGATATCATTAGATGTGGTTGAAGGATGAGGATATTCAGAAGAATTATTTTTTTCATCATGGGCATTATGAGTTTTTTGTGATGTTGTTCATTGTGATGAATACTCCATACATGTTCATGGTGTTGATGAAAAAAGTGTTTATAGAGTTCCTGGATAATTTCACATTGGTTTTCATTGATGAAATACTTGTGTTCTCCATGTTTGATGGGGAACATGCAAAGAATCTATGTGGCATTTTGGGATTTCATCATGATCAGTTGTTTGGGAAGTTTTCAAAGTTTGAGTTTTGGTATTGTGAAGTAAATTTCTAGTGCAATTTCATTTAATATTATGTATTATCCATAGATCCTTCAAATATAGTGTTTTTTTTCTTCGGAATCCCCTAATAAAGTGGTAAAGGTGAGGAGTTTCCATGGTCTTACAGACTATTATAGGAGGTTCTTAGCCAATTTCTATCAATTTATGACTCCTCTGATAGCCTTTACCCTAATGGATAAAGTATTATTTTGGAATGACCAGTGTTAGACATCTTTCAAATACTTGAAGGACAAGTTGGATAGAAATTCAGTCCTCTATTTTCTAGAAGAAGGAGTTCAGTTTGAGGTTTTCTATAACACTTTGCATCTTGGTTTAGGTTTTTCTCTGATGCAACAAAATTCAGTTGTTTCTTATGGGTCTCAGTAGTTGCGCCTCCATGCATGTAATTATGCCAACCATGATCTTGAGTTGGAAAAATTTGTGTTTTCTTTGAATTTTTGGAGACACTACCTCATCGGTAATCATTGTGTGGTTTTTACTAACCATAAGAACCTTAGGTATGTCTTCTCATATCATGACTTAAACTTGAGATAGTGAAGATGGATGGAATTCTTATAGTATTGTGACTTTGATATTTCTTATACACTAGGAAAGGGAAATTTTTTAGCCTATGCACTGAGTAGGAAGTCATTTAGTGATGTCGTGCATGAATCTGGAGGTTCTTGAAGAATGGTGGAAGAACTCCCATGATGGTTGGTCTGTGGATAGACAGCATCAGGTGTTGTTCTAGGGAAGGAATTTTATTCCTTTGGTGATGTGTGAAATGGTTATCTATGAGTTATATATCTCACCTTTTGTGGTACACCCATTGTAATAAAGATGTATCAAAATTTAATAGGTTGGTTTTGGTTTCCTATGTTGAAGCATGCAGTTGTAGAGTTTGTTTCTCAGTGTTTGTTCTTCGAGAAGGTGAAGGTGTAGTACTGTGTTTCCGGTGGTTTTCTCCACCCATTAGATATTCCCCAATGGAAGTGGGAGGACATCTTTATAGACTTAGTTTTTGGTTTACCTCATGATTAGGGAACTATAATTCTATATGGATAATAGTGGATAGTTTAATGAAGTTATCCCACTTTATAATCATTAGGGAGTTGAGCTCAAAAGTGGTTTTACCAAGTTAGTATTTCGAGAAGGTGGTACGAATCCATGGATTCCTAAGGCTGGTCAACTCTGAATTGAATCCTAATTTCATCTATAGGGTTTGTAGAGGTCTCCAGTATCATTTTGGATCTCATTTATGTCTTAACACTGCTTTTCATCTATATATAGACTTCCAGACAAACCATACCATCTAGACTCTTGAAGACATTTTTCACTCTTATGTACTATATTTTGAAGTTTTTTAGATGAGACACCTACCCTTGTTTGATTTTATTTACAATAATATTTTCTACTACACCATTGGTATGACGTCATTTGAAGCTTTGTACGTCTAACATTTTCGTTCTCCATTGTGCTGGACTGGGGTCATAGAGGTAGTAATTCTTGAGCTAAAACTATTATAGAATATGATAGAGATGGTATAGGTAACTCAGGATTGGATAATGTCTTCACATGATCATTAAAAATCCTATATCAATCATTTGAGGACACATCCAGAGTTCAATGTTGGATATTATTGTTCTTGAATGTGACTCTACATCATGGGAAGTGAAGGAATAGTCATGGGATTAAGATTTATACCCAGTTTTTTGGTCCTTTAAATGGGTTGAATAATGTTGAAGTTGTGGAATATCAGATAGAAATTCCCCCATAGATGAGTAGAATACATGATGATTTTCACATGTCACAGATACGTTGTTACATTCATGATGACTCTCATGTCATCAACTGAGGCAAGATCGATGTTGATGATGATGCAACCTTCGAGGAGAAGCCTATGGAGATCCAGGACCACCAAGAGAAAGTGTTGCATAGGTGTTCTATTACCTTGGTTTAGGTATTGTAGAAGAACGGTTTCATGGATAAGAGTACCTAGGAATGTGAGTCGCAGATGCACACTTAGTACTCCCAATCTATTTTATGTTTAGCTCTTCTTTTATAACATTGTTTTTTTTGTGGATGTTGTCTTTTTTCAGTTATGAGATAGATTTATATTGTTTCTTATTATATATTCACTATCATTTTAGATGTATCTCCCCTAGGGGAGTGTTTAGGAGATGTTTTTTATTTTCTTTGGTTTCATGTTGTTCCTCCAATGAGGTAGTTGAGCTCTTATGATGATGTGATTTTTGAGAGGTATCTCATAAGGTGGTTATTCATATGAACCCTTTATATTTTCTCTTTGGGTTTGGTTTTAGATTGTTGAGGACGATAATTATTTTAGAAGTATCTAACGTAAGGTCCCAGATCAATCTATTCTAACCCTTTCTGTATTTATAAATCCCCTGGTGCTTAGAGGAGGCCTAAAGAATTTATAGTGGTGTTTTGTTGCTAAAATCTGGAATTAGGGAAAATTCATTATGTATAAGGGTTTAATGTCATAAATTCACAGTTCACGGGTTGGGTGAGATCCCGATTCATAGCCCAAAAGTCATTCATGTCTTGTGTGAGTCTAGTTCATGGTGTGCCTCCTGATAGGAATTAATCTGAAGATAAATAGTACAAGTAAATGAGTTTTTTGGTAGGAATTAAAATTTGATACATTCAATACATGAAAGGGTTTTAAACCATGAAAATCTGTTGAACTATGCGCCGATATAAATTACAGATCTTCAGGTTCTTCCTCAAACCTATGGATTTTCTCGCAAACCCCAAGAGGCCAGTAGATCTCTCTTCAGGAATTTTGGTATCCCTTTGATAGGGATCAATTATCGGCTTCCCATATTTTATTTGTGGTGATACGAGGTACGTTATACATTTTTCTCTAGTGTTTATTCAATTTTTATCCTCCTGCGTTTTCTTTCCATGTAATTTCAGATTCTCTTCACCATTCTAACAAAGTTTTCTTAGTTGTTTGTTCATGTGGTTGTGGCATAGTGAACTTAGAGGAATACAAATCTTGCGGGAGGGGTGATCAGGATCTATGAAGTTGGTCTGTTCTCATGTAAATAGAGTTTACACCATTAAGGTAGTGGATTCATTTATTCCCCTATTAATTTACATTAAATTTTAATGATATCATGGTTTAGACCTTTGTATGGAAATGGAATTAACCCAATAATTATTGAACCAGATGAATAAATAATTGTTTGTAGATATCGAAAGTTGTTTCTTTCTAGAATGATAATGGTTTGCCTCTTGATTTTATAAATAGTGTGCAATATATGTTATTCTTATTATGATGTCTTATTATTTTATGTATTAGCATGTTTTTTTCATGGAAATTGGTAAAGAACATAAAGTCAAAATTAATTGATTAAATGGGATTAATAATTAAAGAAGCGACTTGTTGTAATGAATCTAGTGTTTCTTATAATTTTATGAAAATAAAATTGATGAAATTTACAAGATTAATTAAATTTTTTCTTCCATGTTAATGGAATCGATAACTAATGTGAAGCATGATAATGCTTGTTGAAAATTTTGAGATGAAAGGTAATGTTAATGAGAATGATACTTATCTAGGTTATTGGAATTATAATTGATGTTAAGATCATGTTTAACTTTTTATAGATTATTATAGCTTGATGTATTAGGTTTCCCATAGTTGGAACCTATTAATAATGGATCAATTAATTCAATATAGAATAAAAAATGGTTGTTTGACAATGATAATTTCTAGAGACTGAGTTTCCTATCTTCTAGATAAGACTGAGTGCCTTGGTTTTAGAGTCTTGAGACCTCATTTATGTGTGGAGGTTTGATTCCTTGTTTTAGATCTTATATTTCCATATTTTCTCTTCTTGTTTGTTTCTTACTTTCTTTTTGGTGTGCTTTGGATATAAGCTTCGTTATGTGATGTGATATGAGTCTGGGATGGCTGAGCATGGGATGGTTGATGAGATATGTGGGAGGGGAGGCCCGGATGATGTGGTAACAATTGATTCCTATGATGGTGAGATGCATCGGGATATGCATGAGGGTTTCAGAGATAGCACCGGAGATGATATAAGGAGATGAATTTGGGCTTACACATTAATGTGATAAAGATGGATTCTTTCTTAAAATGAATTTTTTTAATGTTCGATGATTGGGTTGATATTTTATCTTTATTCTTTTTACCACTTCTTAAGGCCATTAGGTGTTCTTGGTTTCATTTTTTCTATTTTTGATAGCTTATGATGGTTTTCCTAGAGAACCTGGATTATGGAATGATGCTAATAATAAATAAATAATTCTTAACCTATGGGTTTTGTGGTGAAGGAATGAAAATGTTAAAAATATTTTAATCTTGAGAAACTTTGGACTCATTTTGGATTATTCCTAGAGGTCATGGACTTTAAAATAGTGGTTAATGAATGTATCATGAAATAATTTTAATTGTTAATTTAATGGATAATAAACTAATTAAAAAATAAAATGATAAAAATAAAATAATTAATTAATGTGTCTCTTTAAATGATTATGTGGTTATAGAATATCTAGTCCCTAGAAGCAGCATTCGGGTGTCCAAGTGATGATGGTTGTAGTTGATCTTAGGACTATTTTATGCCCATAGTTTAGTTCTGAGCTATATTATATTCTATATAGTATGTGATTTTGTATGTTTCCTCATCCATTTAATTTAGGGTTACTAAAACCCAGTGGACTCTGGGTGGGTGTTTTCCCCAACATCCCAGTGGGATGATGGATGGATGACTACCCCCTTTGGTCCCACTCTCTTCTCTTGGTAGTTACTTATACTCTTATGAATGGTGGTTTGTTTTCCCATTTATGTGTGTAGAGGGATATGATGGATTTTGATTATTTCAAACACATGTATCTCTAGATATAGTATCCAAATTATTATTGTAGGTATGACATGTATAGGTGGTGATTTCTTTAGGTAACTACTCTATGTATGGGTTGGGATGTCTTGAGGTATAATACCTGATATATGATACACATCATATGGGGTATTGTGGCACCCAAAACTAATTGGTTTCTATATACAGATATGTGGATGGGATGATGTGGTGATATGATACATGAGGTGAATATTATGATGCCTCTCCTAGGTATCTTTAGGTTGTCTTATTTTGGAGATAGATGGCTCAATACGTGCGATGTTGGGGAAGATAATTAAACATTTGGAGAATTATTGATGGGGTACCCTAGATGTTTCATTGTGATATTATATGCTATCTTGTATGCAATACTTGGTGAGAGTTATCCATGGTGAGGTAGAGAACTTAGTATACATGTTTAGGTGAGGATTTAGTTTCATTGTTTTTCACTATGATTTTTATGGTTTATCTATCTTTTGCATGAGAGGCTCCAGAAAGTATCCTAATGAGTACACTGTTACTCTCATCTGAAATATATATAAACTATTTTTAGGTTAGAGGGAGCAGGTTGTAGATTGGGTTGGATATTACTAGATCATGGTTTTACAGGAGCTGTTTGGGATTTGTGGTCACTATCGTCTTTACCTTTTTGGTACTTTTAGTTTCTTTTTTAGTTTTTTAGTACTGTATGACATTGAATGTTTGCACTTGGTATTTATTTAATATCTATGAGTGGGTTTTTTGGTGTATCTATCTTATCTATGTCTTATGAATGTTCTCTTAGTAATTAATGCCTCTCATATATATATTTATTATACCCTCAGTGCTGGTCTCAACTTGGGGACAATTGGAGGAGGAACTTAGGCAGACACCATCTCCCTTCTCTCATTTTTGACCCAGGATGGGTAATATTTGGGGGGGTTGTGACAGAAGATTTATCCCTTGACCAACTTTCTAAGATATATATAAATAATTCATGAGGTTTCATGAAGTACCACTATTTATTGTATATTATTGGGATCTAAGGTTGCATCAAGGTTATGGGAAAGTATTTATAAATAATTAGAGACAAGGCCCGGTTTTAGCATAGTTTATCATCCTCGAACAAATAGTCACTCTGAGAGGAGAATTAAAACTCAAGAGGATATATTGATATCTTGTTTTATGTACTTACAAGGATTTTGGGATCAACGCCTCCCCCTAGTATATTTCTCATATAATAACATTTTCCATTTAGCATTCATATGGAACCATATGAGGCTCCATATGGAAAGAGATATAGGACTTTATCATGCTAGGATATAGTTAGAGAGAGGAAGTTAATAGGTCCTGACCATTTCCAAGAAATGATAGAGAAGGTTCAAACCAATCAATGTCATATGAAAGAGACACAAAGTCAACCTAAGAGTTATGTAGATAATCATTTATAATATCTTGAGTTTGAAGTTGGTGGAAAGGCGTTCCTTCAAATATCTCTATGGAAGCAGGATGTGATATTTGGGAAGAAAAGGAAGTTGATCCCTAGGTACATCATTCCTTTCAAGATCCATGATCATGTCTGGGTAGTATATTATCCCTTATAACTACCTCCAAACCACTCCTAAGTATAAGATGTATTCCAAGTATCACTTTTTGAGAAATTATATACTAGAACCTTAAAATTTTCTAGTATCTAAAGTCATGTAACTAGAATATGACCTTTCATATGAAGAACAACCTATGGAAATATTGGATTTTAGAGAAAGGGTTATAAGAAACAATATCACCCATCTGGTCAAACATGTATGGAGAAATCATAATTTTGAGGAGGCTACATGGGAACCTAATCATGTAATCAGAGAAAATTACCCTAGCTTTTTTTCTTTCGTGTAATAAAATTTTAAGGAAAAAATCATTTTAAGAGGTTAGATTGGAATGAACTGAGTCTTTCCTCCTTAAATAAATACTAGATCTAATATATTGATCCACATATAACACAAAAACCAAATAAATATATACTTCTATAAGGTAGCTATATAATTAGAAGGTATAAACAGTGGTAATGAAATTATGAATATATATATATATATATATAATAAAGTTTACTTTAAATGTCGACTTAACTAGTGCAGCTAAGAAACTAATGAAATAGATTTTTTTAAATATACTTCATTTAAAGAATAATATATATTTATAATAAAAAATTATTAACACTAGTTTAATTATTAATTTATAGGAAATGGTAAGAATAATAGATAATAAACCAAAAGTCATTTTCCAGTAAAAATGATTTTTCTATAAAATTTCTATTTTTAATTAAAAAATAAAAAAATATGAGAATTTAAAAAAAATTACTTCCTTTTTGAATTTATCATTCCAACATTATCTTAAGAATAATTTTTGAGTTTTTCTAAAAAATTTATTTTTAGTTAATAGTGAAAAATACCATTTTTAAAAATAATATAAATTTTATGCCATTATTATTATATAATTATGAATTGAAAACTTATGATAAATTTTTAAAAAGAAAAAATATGTATCTTATAAGTGAATCTATAATTTAAAAAAAATAAACCCATATTGGACATTTTATAATTTAAGTTATATTTTTTTAAAAAATGTTTCTAATACATTATACATTTATTATTTTAAAATTAATTTTTATCACTTTTAAAATTTTCAATTTTAAAAAAAAATATTTCAAATTTGGAATAATTAGGTTCAAATTATATAATTATTAAAATTTTATTTTGGGGAATAAATGATAAATTACCTAGGTAAATACTAATTATCGTGGTGAAAACCAAAATGGTAAAAATGAGTAACCAAATAGGTGAAGGTCCAAACATGTTAAAAACATGTTTTCATTGAGTATTTAAGGTTTTTATCAACCTTATATATTATTTTATATATTATATATCAATTTTGGATCCATTTTTTCTTTACAGTGACTTTCAATTAATTAATAGTTTTGGGTATTTACAAAAATATCACTCATTTTCACTTATAAATGGTGAACTCCTCTTCTCACTTCCCCTCACACAAAAACCCTATAATTTCAAACAAAATTGTGTACAAAGCTCTATAAAACACTCATATAAACCTTAAATAGGTTTTTTTACTCTCAAAATACCACCCCTCAAAGTTTTAAACCCCTTCATAACGAAGATAACCCAAGTAGCGAGGTATATATTTCTAAATATTTATTTCTCTCTTTTTTTTCTTAAATACATCTCTACTTTCAAAAATTTATTTTCACCATATAAAAATAATAACATAGGTGTATTTATTATACTTTTATATTATTATAATTACGGTACAATCATTAACCACCTTTCCCTTTTCCATTAAGAAAAATGAAAAGGCGAATTCTGTATTTGTGAAAACTACCACCTCCACGAATAAACGTGTTTCATTTTCCTTCACTTCAAAAAATAGATAGATTTATTTTATATTTAATGATTTTATATGATATATATATTTAATATATATCATTAATTTTTATCTTTATGAATAATATAAAATTAATTATTTTTAAAAGGTAATCCATCGATATTGGTAAATAACATGAAACTTGTTCAATTCCAACTTCATCTTCATGATACGAAACTAAAACTCCCATGTTATGAAATTATAACATTATAGGTATTTATAAAACATAAATGTATATACCTTTAATGGTTTTTTAATGATTATATTTTGTTGAAAAGGGATGATTGACACCACCTTTATGAACCTATTTCAAAAGAGTCAATATTTTTAACAACCAATGTTGAAAAAAAGATTATAACAATCTAATAAATGAGGAGAATTACTCAAAATGAAGATTAAAAATGTAAATATATATGAATAAGGTTATTAAATATTTAATTAATATGTCTTAAAATATGTTATAGGAGGTTAAATCACTATCATTTAAATCAAGGTTAAAGGTAAGGGACTTGGTAACTCAAAATCCTTTATTTGTGTTATAAAATTTATTATTGAACTTAATTTTAAAAAAATACCATTTTTAATGATTCACTTCTTTATTTTTGGAAAAAAATAGTTTTTTATTAAAATAATCTTTCATAAAGTTTTTTATTTTCAATATTTTTTAAGAAAACAAAGGATACTTTTTGAAAAGAGACTCATAAATATGACATTTACATCAACGATTTTAAAATGTTTTCAAGAAAGATATTTTGTGATTTAGTTTTTTTTTAATCTATATTTTAAAAAATATCTATATCCAATGAATTTAAGTTTCATATATGACACTCCATTCCTCTATTAATATGTGATTATTTTTGGGTGATTAAGTTTTTTATGTCAATCGATTTATTGTATATTGTTACACTATTTAGAAATGATATGAAACACATTTCTATTTCAATGGGTTCTTTATGAAAATTGAATGATTTAAATTCTAATGTTTTATTAATCCCATTTTATTTACATGGGCTCTTTATGATAAGAGAATGATTTTTATTTTAAGTTTTATGAAAATAATTTTATTTCTATGGGTTCTATATGATATGAAAATTGAATTAATTTTAATTCAAACATGTAAGTATGGATGAATGACAGGTGGGATCCTATATCTCCCTCCAATGAATTTTTTAAGAGTTTATATCTCATGCGATAATGTATTCATGAGTATGTTTTAGTTTCTTGTAATAGTGGGTGTTGATGGTGTGGATCATGAAATAAATGTACCATATACTAATGTATGTGCCATATTTGAAAGATGTTTTAAATTTTTATCTTATTATCTCCTGATGTGGCTCATGAAAGAAATTTTTACCAATGATAATTTGTGTTCTATAGTTAAAGGATCATATTTATTATGGCCTTAAGTTCTCATGATTCGAGGTTCATGTTAAATTATTTTAATCCATGTCATTACTATTATGTTTCCATGTTTATCTTTTATTGATCATGAAAGTAATTTTCACTACTACTAGAATTTAGAGCTACGGCTATGGAGATATACCCACGGACAAAAGGAAACTTGGCTATATCCTGCTTATAGCCATGGAAATTTCGTTGTCCGTGGCAATTAACCCACCCCACTCCTCAATTTACTGTAACCCTCTCATGCCCCTCCTCCTCGCAACTCTTCTCCCCGACGTTCCATGATCCTCCTCCTCCGATGGGCCACCCAACCTCGCCATGATCATCCTCCTCCGGCGTGGCCACTCCACTTCCCCACTGTCACTGCTCCGACGCGGACTCCCCACCTCCTCTGGCGACGTGCCTCTGATGCGGTCACCCCACTTCCCCGCAATTCTCCTTCTCAGACGCTGCCCCGACACGGCTTCGACGCTACCCCGACCGGATCAAACGCGGCCACTCCACCTCTCGGGATCCTCCTTCCACGCGTCCACCCCTGATTCTTCTCCTCCGACACAACGGCCCCACCTTTCCGATTTCTCAGTTGAACCAAGTCCTACCTTGGCATCCTCCTCCCGTGATTTTTCACTGACCCCACTCGGGGGACCCTAGAGAAATCCACCCTTATTCAATTTATCATGTGAAATCCCTACCTACTGCACTCCTTGCCTCGCCAGGTATTTTCTGAATTTTGGATCCAACGTGGTATTTAGGTCTCATGTTTTCTCTTCTCTAGATCGGTGGATCAATTTATTCTAATCTTGGGTTTCATGGAACTGACATCCAAGATGAATGGTAATTTTTTTAATTAGGCATGTGATCCTAGTTCAGTTGTGACGTGACTTCTGGAGCTGTGAGATGGGTTGCAACTGGGTGGTACAGGAGCATACACCTATTGACTTTGACATAAGTTGAGTAAGCACAAACAATTCATGCATGGAAGTTGTGTATTTTTTAATCAGTGTTAGATGACAAAGGGTAGAGAATCGATGGAAATTTTAGCGAGATTCTCATAGGTGAGGTATCTCATAGCTTCAAATGAAACAGAGGAAGTGCCCTATGAAAAAGGGCTCTTTGTAAATATATTGGGTATGGTTATACCAGATCTTGGTTAAGGAAAAGTGTTTCCTAGGGTGATTTGATAATGGCTTGAAAGAAGTGGTATATAGATTTAGATTTGGATCTTCGAGGTGTTTCTTGTGGGGAAATTTTAAGTAAATCCATGTGGTGGTGAGTGCACCAATGAATGGTGTGGAAGGTGATAATCTTTTTTTCTAGAAAACTCATCACATGCCAAGAATGGAATTATCATGCACAGATAATGGGTATTGAGTAGTTTTTTGGTTATCTCTTAAGAATGCATGGGTTTTGGATGAATCCAGTCATCATGTTTGGGGATAGACAGAATGTGGGTTGTGGTGCTTGGATTTTGATCAAGTGATGTTATGACAAGGGTTATCCTATAGTGGAGAGAGTGACATCAGTCATGGGAAATATAAACCCATGAGGGTAAAGTTTTGGTTTTGGGAGACCAATAGGTAGGTATTTCAAATGGAAATTAGTTTCCAACAACCCAATGAGTACCTAAATTGAGTTGGTTTTTCTTGGAGATTAGAGTCCGAACATGGGCATTTGGGTTGAGTGGAAATAGTAAAGATCCAAGGTTTCTTTAGATTTGAAAATTAATTGGTTATTATGGAAATCATAACATGGTATTGATTGACTAATGACTCAAATGAGGGAATCTCACTAGTTTTCGGACTTGGGGTGGTTTTGATGATCCAAATGTGTTAAATCATGGTTATGTCAAATCTGGCGATAGGGCTTGATGGTAGTCTAGTTGGTGGAGGCCCAGACCTAAGAATTTCACCATGTTTCAAGAGTTTAATTCATTGGTCTATAATTTTGAACATGATATGCCTCCTGAAATAGGGGGATTAGGAATTGAATGTTCTGAAAATGTGGTGACTTTTGGAATCTATGCATCATCATCAGGATCAGGATGGCTTGTGATGAACCAATATGATTGGGTTAGAAAATGTCAGTGCTTTCAATAGAGTACAATTATAAGTTTATATGGTTGAAAATTTAACCTTAGATTCACACCATGATTTGGAATGAATATCAAAGTGCCAAGTTATAATAATGGAATTGAATTCACTTGTTATTTAGTTAAGAAGCATCTAGAGAAATATGATATTGCTCAACAAGCTACTATAATGTAGACACCCTAATAGAATGGGGTGGTTGATAGGTAAAGTAGAACCGTCAATAATATAACACAAACTATGGTGATCTCTAGTGGTATTACAATATATAAAAAAAAGTTTCCTTCTGAACTAAGTTATAAAAGGAAACCAACATTGAAGTATTTATGAGTCTTTGGTAGTAAGTTCTATATTTTTAACATGGAAGGGAATCAAGAAAAGTATAGAAATAACACGATTAAGTTATATTTCATATATATTCTTTAAAATTTCCCATGAAGTGACTAAGGGCATGAAATATGCTTATGATGTCATTGTTGATAGATTATAAAAAGTTTTAAGAAGGATGGTCAATTATAAAAATGATCTATAAGATGGTCAATTATATAGAGGTTTGTATGATGTCATTGTGGAGATGATGTCCATAAGATGGTCAAAAGTACGGTCAATCATTTTTATAATTGACCATCCTTCTTATAATTGAATGCAAAAGTAGAATGTATGATGTCATTGTTGATAGATAATTGACCATAATTCTTAAAACCTTTCTTTATTTCTAAGTGATAAATCTTCAAGAGACACTCTTTAAGTTTCTTTTTCAGCATAAACTCTATTTTTATATCTCTTTCATTTTCATCATTGCTTCTATCATCACTTTTGAATACTTCATTATTCACCTTCTCAGTTAGTAGCATTTCACCATCTTCACTAGATGATTCTACCTCTTCATTATCCTTACTAAAATCACTATCTTCACACTTAGATAAAAAGTTTCACATCTTAAACTTAGATAAATTCTTACCTTTCCCATTAAGAGAATAATTTTATGCCTTATTATTCAAGTAATTTCTTGGAATATCATCTTCATCTTCACTCTATTTTTATATCTCTTTCATTTTCATCATTGCTTCTATCATCACTTTTGAATACTTCATTATTCACCTTTTCATTTAGTATCATTTCACCATCTTCACTAGATGATTCCACCTCTTCATTATCCTTACTAAAATTACTATCTACACACTTAGATAAAAAGTTTCACATCTTAAACTTAGATAAATTCTTACCTTTCCCATTAAAAGAATAATTTTATGCCTTATTCTTCAAGTAATTTCTTGGAATATCATATTCATCTTCACTCTCTTAATTCAAGATGTTTACCATCTTTCTTTTTCATTTGATCATAGAAACGTCAGTCACAACCAATTTCAGGGCCAAATTCCTGATATGTTTCGAAATCTTTCTGTCCTTTCCAAACTGTAAGGATTTCTTCACTGTCTTTCTCATTTTAATAACCCCTTCAGTGATGTCAGCATGTCGATGACTACTTAATTGGTTCCATCATTGACAGGGACAATTCGTAATTATTTTTTGTCACTTGCTATTGTTTTTTTTTTCTTATACTAGATTCTGTTTAAGATTCATCCATTGAAGTTAAGGAATTATCTCTTATAATATATGTTTTTCTTGCTTGAAAATGGAAATATTGTACGGATTTCCTTGAATTACTTTCATTCATGTATTCCTTTCTCTAAATCTATAAAAGTCTTTGTCTCAACTTGAGGTAAGAAGATATCATCTTCTACATGGTATCAGTGGGTGCTCTTTAAACCGAACCCTCCCTCTTTTTTTCTCTCCCGTCTAGGGTTGCCAGAAAATCTTGCGGATTCCCGGTTCTATCCGGCTCGCCCTCCCAGCAGTCTCCCAGCTATGGATGGCCCCTGCCCGACACCACCCTTCCTCTACCCTGCGGCCTCCAGCCTCCGGCCTCCCAGCCTACGTGGTGCCTCTCCAGGTCTCTGAACCACCCTTCTCGGCAGAGTTGTCTCTCTTCCAGCATCGATGTGGTCATAGGTGTAACTCTGAAAAACTTCATGTGAGAGACAAAAAACCATCACTCTAGACTTTGAGTATCTCTGGAAGATCCTACCCTCAAAGAGAACATTATATACTCTAAAACACTGCTCTAGTGTTCCAGGTTTAGTCTCCTCAAATTTCAGGCGACACCACAAGCAGATCTTTCAAAACTCCCACTTCTTCTAAACTCTAAACCTCACAGATCCAGACTTCAAGAATCTCTACCATATCTCTCCTTCAATTTCATTGACTATTCACTGCACATGAGATAGATATTTTAAAATCATATAATGCCCCCTTTATGAACTATATGTCGATTGATTTTTATCCTTGCATAATTATCAATGCCCAAGTCCCATACCATGGGCTCAACTACAAAATTCTATAACTTTACATGTCTTGGCATCATGATATTAAAATGCACAACTACCATAAATGGCTATAAGTTAAGATATAGCCTCACTTTTTTTTAAACTGTGGCTTTAGAGTAGAAAAACCCACGGTACCGACCTCCTCTCATTTTATTCGTGGGTTTAGAAACCCTCCCTCCGTCGTGACTCATATCCATTCCCTCCCTCCGTCGCGAGAATAATGGCCAATACATTTTTTGTCACAATAATATACTGGAAGACATATTCGATTGAAGCATTGAAATATTCTGAATGTATCCCTCCATTTTCTACCAGGATATGCTAATGGTATTCTTGTGAAGTGGTGGGGATATGTGCATAATCCTTGTTTTCCTCTGTAATATATTGGTAAACTTGCAATATTAGCTCATTCCCTATGATCGACAACTCTCTATTCCTAGAAAGATTTCCAAAGGGCCCTAATTTCAGAGTTTAGGGTGACAACCTATAGCGCGACACCCTCAATAGTAGACTGAGGGGTAGTAATTGTATTTCCCTATGATCAACAACTCTCTATTCCTACAAAGAATGTTTGAATAATAGGTTCTTGGTAAGACCATGACATAGACAATGTTTCCATGAGGTTATATAACTTTTAGATATTATCATAAAAGATATTTTCCAAGAAAATTATCTTAGAAGAATTGAAATTAAAAATGGGTTATAGGATCTAGATATGACATGAATCACTTTTTAAAGCATGTATAAACTTGGTTAATGTTTTAAAACCATCCAACATACCCATTAGTTTTAAAGATTCCTGAAAACAGAAGCATATTTCAGTATTCTACATCACAGTTTGACACTTTAGCATGTAGTGGTAGGTCCATAGAAGCTTCCTACACCTGTTAAGCATGTTATACTTTTTACATTTTCAAACCCATGTTTTTATGCTCTTTTCAATGGTTGGTGCATCACCTGATAATATGCTTTTGTTGAGCATGAGATTAAAAGAGAGATAAGGCGTGCTTACAAGTTAACGAGGATGAATTGTTTCTATTCACAAGCATAACAATGAGGATATGCTTACATGAGTGTAGATTATTAGATGCTTTCAGCCACCTATTTTCAATATATGAGTAGTCATTCAATTTGACATTACCGTTTATCTGCTTATAGGGTGCTTCTTCTGGTGCAAGATCCCAAACAACTGACTCATGTACTATATCAATGTCATCATTGTACCTAACGGTATGTAATAACTTATTCCATCATGCTTTTTGTTTTATGTACTCTGAATTCTTTATTCAAATTAAAAAATTGTAAATGTTCTTTTCAAAATATTCTCTTAATGAAAAATATAATTTTATCTTATGCAATTTAATTTCTCCATGCATCCAAATCTAACATATCATTCTTTATACATTGAACATAAACTATTCTCTATACTTTAAAGGGAGTTATATGATTATTAACTACTTTATTGTATTTATTACTCAGCTCGATTGTATTATTATCACATGATCATCAGTAGTTGCATTTTTTTGGTGCTCCAACTCTTGTGTATATAGATTCATATCATATTCTTTCAACTTTTCTACTATTGGGTATGTTATACCTGAATTGTCTGATCATAGGGTGTCTACTTAGCGTACAATTTTATTGGACCATCCGATGATCCTCCATTGCATATTGTATTCTCACAGTGCATATTCTTTCCTCTGATTGCAGTGTACTCCATCCGATGATCAATCCGATATTCTCACTCTGCCCATTTGTGTCATTGCACGACCCCTTCATTTGGTTGTTTTACATTAAAATTCTCATATTGTGTCTGGTTATCTTGAACCACTTCATCTATGATTATAACCTTCTGATAGTTACTGCATGCAGAAGTATTGCTAGATCGCCTCTATCCGAGCAATGGAGTCTTGGTTTATCCGAGCATCTCGGTCGGTGTATTTATGTCTGAACATCCCCCCTGCCCGCAACACCCCCCCTGCCGCCTTCGAATCAGCCCACACCATCCCCCCAACACCTACAACCAGCCCCTTTCAACCATCATTCCAGCCTCCTCCTGCTCCCTTCGCTTCTGGTCTGAAGATGTTGCCCCGCAGATGTCGCTAGATTGGGCCAACATGCTGCGGTCACGCTGCGGTCATGCCGCGGTCACGCCGCGGTCACTCCGCGGTCACGCCACGGTCACGCTGCGGTCACGCCGTGATTTGGCCCTGCTCCAGCCACATCCAGCCCACACCAGCCCCCTTCCACCTTCATTTCAACCCACTGCCACCAGCATTCCAGCCCGCAACAGCCCCCCCCCCCCACCACCTTTGAATCAGCCCGCACCATCCCCCCAACAGCTGCAACCAGCCCCCTTCCACCCGCATTCCAGCCTCCTCCTGCTCCCTTCGCTCCTGGCTGGAAGATGCTGCCCCGCGGATGTCGCTGGATTGGGCCAACACGCTGCGGTCACGCCGCGGTCACGCCGCAGTCACGCCATGATTTGGCCCCGCTCCAGCCACATCCAGCCCACACCAGCCCCCTTCCACCTTCATTTCAGCCCGCTGCCACCAGCATTCCAGCCCGCAACAGCCCCCCCCCCCCCCCCACCACCTTCGAATCAGCCTGCACCATCCCCCCAACACCTGCAACCAGCCCCCTTCCAACCGCATTCCAGCCTCCTCCCGCTCCCTTCGCTCCTGGCCGGAAGATGCTGCCCCACGGATGTCGCTGGATCGGGCCAACACACTGCAGTCACGCCGCGGTCACTCCGCGGTCACGTCGCGGTCATGCCGCGGTCACGCCACAGTCATGCCGTGATTTGGCCCTGCTCCAGCCACATCCATCCCACAACAGCCCCCTTCCACCTTCATTTCAGCCCGCTGCCACCAACATTCCAGCCCGCAACAGCCCCCCCCCCCCCCCCACCACCTTCGAATCAGCCCGCACCATCCCCCAACACCTACAACTAGCCCCCTTCCACCCGCATTTCAGCCTCCTCCCGCTCCCTTCGCTCCTGGATGGAAGATGCTGCCCCACGGATGTCGTTGGATTGGGCCAACACGCTGCGGTCACGCCGCGGTCACGCTGCGGTCACGCCGCGGTCACGCTGCGGTCACGCCGTGGTCACGCTGAGGTCACGCCGCGGTCATGCCGCGGTCACGCTGCGGTCATGCCGCGGTCACGCCGCGGTCATGCCGCGGTCACGCCGCGGTCATGCCGCGGTCACGCTGTGGTCATGTCGCGGTCACGCCGCGGTCACGCCGCGGTCACGCCGCGGTCACGCCGCGGTCACGCCGCGGTCACGCCGCGGTCACGCCGCGGTCACGCCGCGGTCACGCCGCGGTCACGCCGCGGTCACGCCGCGGTCACGCCGCGGTCACGCCGCGGTCACGCCGCGGTCACGCCGCGGTCATGCTGCGGTCATGCCGTGGTCACTCCGCAGTCACGCCGTAGTCATGCCGTGATTTGGCCCTACTCCAGCCACATCCAGCCCACACCAGCCCCCTTCCACCTTCATTTCAGCCCACTGCCATCGGCATTCCAGCCCGAAACAGCCCCCCTGCCACCTTCAAATCTGCCCGCACCATCCCCCCAACACCTGTAACCAGCCCCCTTACACCAGTATTCCAGCCTCCTCCCGCTTCCTTCACTCCTAGCCAGAAGATGCTGCCTCGCGGATGTCACTAGATCGGGTCAACACACTGTGGTCACGCCGCGGTCACACTGCGGTCACGCCGAGGTCACGCCGTGGTATTAATATTTTTCCCTTTCACAGCATCTTTCAATGAAGTATTAATAGAGGATGGCTTGCATAATTTCTGTACAATTCTGCACTTATCAGTGGCATGGCCTATCATCCTGCAATGCTCATTTTACTTTGGTATGTTTTCTAATACAAAACATACCTCAATAAGATGATCATTTATATCAATAGAAACACATTCCAGGGGGTGTAGAAAGGGGCAGGGGGAGGGGTGTCCCGCAGGGGGGTGTCTAGCAGGGGGGAGGGGTGTCCAGGGGGTGCAGGGGGTGTCCAGTGGGGCTGTCCAGTTGGGGCATGGGGGTTGTCCAGTGGGGTGCAGGGGGCAGGGTGCAGGGGGCAGGGGTGTCCAGTAAGGGGAGGGTGTCCAGCAGGGGGAGGGGATGTCCAAGCAGGGGGGAGGGGGTCCGGCAGGGGGGAGGGTTGTCTAGGGGGTGCAGGGGGTGTCCAGTGGGGCTGTCCAGTTGGGGCATGGGGGCTATCCAGTGGGGTGCAGGGGGGCATGGGGGACTAAGGGGGGCATGGGGGTGCATGGGGTGTTCAAGGGGGTTGTCCAGGGGGTTGCAAGGGGTGCAAGAGGGCTTTCCAGGAACCTAAGACCATGCAGGTTATGAATGTCTCTATAGAGAAAATGTAGTGCTGTCCAGATCTGGAAAATATCATAAAACATCCCACAGATACTTCACAGGCACCAGGTATAACTATTTCACCACCTATATATAGTGAGCACGGTGCTATAAAATCTGGTAACTCTATTTCAAATCATAATTCTAATTTTTGTTTAATGCAGTACTACATGAAATCTGATGATTTATGTTGATGACATGATTACAATTTGTAAGAACATGAGCCTCATAATTATTTTAAAGTCACAAAATAATGGTAAGTTTGAAGTGAAAGACTTAGGCATAGCTAATAAAACCTTAGGCATTGAAATTGTTAGAGATATACCAAATAAATTTTCTTACTTATCTCAAAATGGTTAAATATTAAATATTAAAAATAGACACGTGTTTGAATCTCTCAAAATTTCCAATGTACTCCTAGTAAAACACTTTAAATTTTCTTTAACACAAAAACCCATTGTTGATGATGATATTCAATTTAGGTGTAAAATCCATTATGATAATATTTTTGGTAGGATTATGTACTCTGATTTCCATGGGACCTGATATTGCCTATGAAATCTACAGTCATAGCATATTTATGACCACACCTGGGATGCCATATTTTCATGCCCTTAAGTGGATTCTTTGATACCCATCATGTAACTCTAATCTGTCTTTGTGTTATGGTAAATATGTCAACAATTCTGAAATTGTGGTTGGATATGTAGATGCAGACTATGAATGTAATATTTACACTAGAAAATCCTTGAATGGTTATGTGTTCACTTCCTATTGTGGCCTCATTTATTTTAAATGTAACATGCAGTCAATGTTTTCTATTTAAACCCTAGAATATATGTATATTTCCTTGATTGAGGATGTGAAATAATCCATATGGATGAAAGGTGCATCTTCTAAACTTATCCTTTTCAATTATGTTATAAATGTTTATTCTAATAGTCAATAAACCCTTTATTTTTCCAATATTTTAGTTTTTCATGGTAAACTAAAACACATAGACATTAGGGGGGGATAGGTGCAGGTGTGCTTGGGTAGCAGGGGAGCTGGGGAGGGGGGACAGGTGCAGGTGGGCTGGGGTAGCAGGGGCCGGTGTAGGTGGGCTGCGGGGGGGGGGGGGGGGGGGGGGGCTGGTGCAGCTAGGGGTTGGGGTTGGGGGCCGGTGCAGGTGGGCTGCGGGGGGGGAGGTGGGCTAGGGGTGGCAGGGGGGCTGGGGAGGGGGGACAGGTGCAGGTGGGCTAGGGTAGCAGGGGGCTGGGGGGGGGTGCAGCTGGGGGCTGGGGTTGGGGGCTGTCGCAGGTGGCTGGGGGGGCTAGTGTAGGGGGGCTGGGGTTGGGGGCTGGTGCAGGTGGGCTGCGAGGGGGGGTGGGGTAGCAGGGGGGCTGGGGAGGGGGGACAGGTGCAGGTTGGCTGGGGTAGCAGGGGGCTGGGGGGGGGGGGGGCTGGTGCAGCTGGGGGCTGGGGTTGGGGGCTGGTGAAGGTGGGCTGCGGGGGGGGACTGGTGTTGGTGGGCTGGGGGTGGCAGGGGGCTGGGGGGGCTAGGGGGTGGCAGGGGCTGGGGGGGCTGGTGAAACTAGGGGTTGGGGTTGGGGGCTGGTGCAGGTGGGCTGCGGGGGGGTGGGTGGAGGTGGGTTGGGGGGTGGCAGGGGGGCTGGGGGCTGGGGTAGTAGGGGGCGGGGAGGGGGGGCAGGTGCAGGTGGGTTGGGGTAGCAGGGGGCTGGGGGGGGGGGGGGGCTGGTGCAAGAGTGATGAGGGGGAGTTAATACTGAATTTCTTTATATTGTAGAGTATGCACTAAAAGAATCTATACCATGTCCAGCTACTATAAAGGTATGGTGTTTATTTTTTATCTCTATGTTGTTAGAGTTAATTGGTATTGAAGTTACTCATTCTTTTATATCATCAATTTTAGTTGAAATGTAGTTCTTAAATCCAAATACTATATAATTCTTATTGGATCCATACATGCCTTTAGTAAAGAGGTCCATGTAATGTTTTAAATTTCATGTGTGTTATGTGATGGTTCCAACTTTGAAGTGGTGTGGGATCTCTTAGTGCATGATTTGGAGGTATTTGACATTATTAATTGAATAGATAGAATGATCGGTGTTATGTACTAGATTGAATTTTCTCATTTTTGAGTTCAGTTTAAATCTCTTTTTGCGGTCTCTCTTGTCTTTTAGGGTAAGTGGGATTCTAGATTTGGGATAGTAGGGGGTGTCCAGATGGGGGAGGGGGTGTCCAGATAGGGGGGAGGTGTGTCCAGACAGGGGGGATGTCGCTGGACCGGGCCAACACTTTGTGGTCACGCTGCGGTCACGCCGCGGTCACGCTGCGGTCACACCGCGGTCACGCCGCGATCACGTCGTGATTTGGCCCTGCTCCAGGACGACACCATGTGGCGGTTACTCCTCCTTAGAGAAACATTGAATGGTTATCTCTATAATTTTTCGTATTTCCTCATTCCTAAACTATATCTCCTCTCAGCACTGCCTCTCATCCATCTTTCCACAAAACGTGCATAGCAGGTGGTATAAAGGCTCAATTCAACTGAAAACATTGGTTTGGAATTGTCTGGAATATTTTATTGTACATGTATCACATAATATTTGAATGGTTAGCTCTATAATTGTTGGATTCTGCCACTTGTAATGAGGTACTTAATTTCCTCTCCCTCTTTCTTCCATTAAATATTAGACAGATCCTATGTAAAAAAATCATTCTCCACCTCCGGGGAAGGAACTCTCAGCTATCGTTCTTCTTTTCTTCTTCCTGCTAATGAATAAAATTCCCCAAGTATATTGGGAAAATTTTATTCATTTTTCTTCATTTACCTCTTCTTACTTACTGCTGATTTCATCAGCCAGATTCGGTCTTTGAGCAATAGCCCATGACATCCATCTGTTGTCTAGGGGGTCCAGTGGGGGGGTCCAGTGGGGGGGTCTGTCCTGGGGTGTCCAGGGTCTAGGGGGGCTGGCAGGGGGACTAGCAGGGGGGACTGGAAGGGGTGGCAGGGGGGGACTGGCAGGGGGCATGGGGGGCTGGCTGGCAGGGGGGCAAGCAGGGGGTGGTAGGGGGGAACTAGCAGGGGGCAGGGGGCAGGGGGGGCTGGCAGGGGGGACTAGCATGGGGCAGGGGGGAAAGGCAGGGGGACAAGCAGGTGGGTGGCAGGGGGGGGCTGGCTGGCAGGGGGCAAGCAGGGGGTGGCAGGGAAGAACTAGCATGGGGCGGGGGGGGGCTGGCAGGGGGTGGCAGGGGGGACTAGCATGGGGCAGGGGGGAAAGGCAGGGGGACAAGCAGGGTGGCAGGTGGTGGCAGGGTGGCTGGCTGGTAGGGGGCAAGCAGGGGGTGGCAGGGGGGAACTAGCAGGGGCAGGGGGGTGTCCAGTGGAAGGTGTCCAAGGGTGGGGGTGTCCAGTGGAAGGTGTCCAGGGGGGTCTAGGGGGTGTCCAGGGGGTTTAGTGGGTGTCATAGGGCACAACAATGTGAGATTTTTTACTTTTACATCACTTCACACCAAGATTTCACTTATTTGCAGTTTACTATGCTAGTTCTGTTTTATCTTGTTTCACCCCCTAATGTGTAACGTGAATACGTAGATCGGAAGTGGTAAGACTTGAACAATGTTGGGAGACATTGAGAGAGGCAGTAAAAGATACAATGTACTAGAAAAATTTTGGTCACAGTGTGCTAGTTCTGTTTTCCTTTGCATCTCTTTTCCTTTGTCTCTAGTTTTGACCAAGGAAATTCTAGGAGGAAAAGTAGCATGGAGGGGAGTTTATGATATCCCTTATGTCACTGCATAGTTCTTTTATTGTTATTTGGTTAAGTAGAGTTTTGGTTTTTATCTCCATGGAGTTCCAGGTCAGAACATGGAAATTTTTGAGGTTTCCATACTCTTCATGGTTAAGGTGCATGGTTTTAGGAAAATTGTATGACCTCCCTTCGTGAGGATAATTTTAAGTTCATTTTGAATTGCACACAATTTTTTTGCATGAGTTGCGCATAGCCAAGTCTAAACCATGTATCCCCTTGGTGAAACAATGTAGGATCCTTGGGCCAGTGCAGGGGGGCTGGGGAGGGGGGACAGGTGCAGGTGGGCTGGGTTAGCAGGGGGCTGGTGGGGGTGGTGCAGCTGGGGGCTGGTGCAGGTGGGCTGCGGGGGGGGGGGGGGGGGGGCTGGTGCAGCTAGGGGTTGGGGTTGGGGGCTGGTGAAGGTGGGCTGCGGGGGGTGGAGGTGGGCTGGGGGTAGCAGGTGGCTGGGGGTGGTGTAGGGGGCTGGGGAGGGTGGGGGAGACTAGTGCAGCTGGGATGGGGGTGGACTAGTGCAGTTGGGGGCTGGGGGCTGGGGTTGGGGTTGGTGCAGATGGTCTGCGAGGGGGGGGGGCTAGTGCAGGTGGGCTGGGGGGTTGCAGGGGCAGGGGGGGGACTGGAAGGGGGTGGCAGGGGGGACTAGCAGGGGGCTGGGGGCAGGGGGGGACTGGCAGGGGGTGGGCTGGTAGGGGGACAAGCAGGGGGGCTGGCAGGGGGGGTGGCAGGGGCAGGGGGCAGGGGGGACAAGCAAGGGAGTGGCAGGGGGGGGACTCGCAGGGGGCAGGGGGCAGGGGGTGCTGGCAGGGGGTGGCATGGGGGGACTAGCAAGGGGCAGGGGGGGACTGGCAGGGGGCAGGGGGGACTGGCAGGGGGGTGGCAGAGGGGGACTAGAAGGGGGTGTGGCAGGGGGCAGGGGGACAAGCAGGGGGGGGTGGCAGGGGGTAGGGGGGGCTGGCAGGGGGGGTCTGCAAGGCAGTGGGGAGGAGGGCGGGGGGGGGGGGGGTCTGTAAGGCATAGGGGAGGGGTGCAGGAGGTGTTCAGGGGGTGTCTAGGGGGTGTCCAGGGGGTGTCCAGGGGGTGTCCAGGGGGGTGTCCAGGGGGTGTCCAGGGGGTGTCCAGGGGGGTGTCCAGGGGGGTGTCAGGGGGGTATCAGGGGGTTTCCAGGGGGGTGTCCTGGGGGTGTCCAGGGGGTTGGAGGGGGGGTGTTTATGTATGTGCACACCCTATAGCCACAGTTTTAAAACCGTGGCTATTTGTTTATTGCCACGGTTTTTAACCGTGGCTATAGACCTAACTCCACGGTTTCCAACCGTGGCTATAAAGCCTGTCCGGCGTCTAATATAGCCACGGTTGAAACTGTGGAATTAAGTATACAGCCACGGTTTGAACTGTGGCTATAAACCTATAGCCACGGTTTGAACTGTGGCTATAAACCTATAGCCACGGTTGAAACTGTGGCTTTAGGTATATAGCCACGGTTTGGAACCGTGGCTATAGGTCTGGGCCTATAGCCACGCCAAACTTAGCCACGGTTCCTCAAAACCGTGGCTATTACCTATAGCCACGGTTTGAGGGCCTATAGCCACGATTTAGAACCATGGCTATAGCCCGAATTTCCAGTAGTATATTCTAATGTTTTTTTTCAAATTTGAAATATATTTAATAGTTTTATTCTTATTCTCATGATTGTGTTAATCTCTCATGGATCATGTTCATTGGCTCATGTTTCTACACTCTTTTGATTCTTATCTTATGTTATGACAAGTTATATTCCATGATTTATGGTATATGATTCATTGAATATGAAATTTCTTATTTATATTTATTATACTCAAATTATTATCTTATTTTTCATTTAATGTATTTGATTATTATCACTTATTTTTTACCCTTAATGAGCATTTATCTCACTCCTTTCTTATATTTTTAATTCCCTAGGTTATCAAGATGAATATAATATATAATAATTATATGAGGGATTCTAGTGTTCCTTGATTATAGATAAAGCTCAAAATGGTTGTAAAATAAGTTTCTTGTGTACATATTTCTTAATGAAACTAAGACTTTGGTTCTTGGGATTGCACAATTATTTGTGAGATTTAATGTTTACCTAATGTAAATTTTATAAGACAAAGTCATGTCTATCTTGGTTTGAAATAGTTGGTATGAGAGCGGGGTTAAGTTATTTATGAGGATTATTTTAGTTAATATAAGGATTAGTATGAGAGAACCTTAGTGAAAATCCTACATATGAGTCTATGTATAGGATGGTATCCTGAAATTTTGGTAAAGTTTTGAGTATGTGGTTTACCAAGAAAACCATCCCTATCTAGATACTTGAAAGTAGATATTAATATGGTACAAATTCACCTAAGGGTAATCATATTAAAAATGGTTATTTAATCATTGACTTGATCATCACCCTAATACATGATGAGTGAGTCTAAGACTACACAGATGGCTAGAATCTCCTAAGGGAAATTCTTTTGTTAATTACATACTCTTTATGAACCGTTTTTGAAGGTTTGATTTCCTAGTTACTTTGAGGGATTGGGTTCAGAAGTATAAGATAACATAACTTAAAGTATCCTAGGATAAACTAATATTTATATAGGTTAAACAAAAGGAACTATAGGCTAACATGATAATATAAAATAATAAGGTATTTTAAGGATGAAATCCATTTTATTATTATGATAATTCCCTCATATTGTAAATGGTTCTTCACTCATGTAAACCATTTTGTATTTAGTAATGGATAGAACTACCATGTGTGTGAGGGACAATGTGGATATTACCTAAATGAACAAACCATATGAATAGGATATGGAATGAGAAGCCCTATGATTATGACAAACCAACTATCAATAAATATGATTAACAATGTGAATATAGTCGAAGTCCCAAACACACCAAAGAACAGAAAGATGGATTTTGGTGAAAGATCAAGTGATGAAGTTGATGAAGGAAAAAATCTTAAATTTACTATATGTTAAAATTTTGGGAAAAGGAACTAAGGAAATTACCTCAAAGGATTGAAATATGATTTACTTATGGAATATGGGGTCTTGAAGCATCAAAATTCCATAAGAAAATGAAGAGTTCAGTTAATATGGTTGAAATAAATAGATTTCATTTGAATGTGACATTAATAATTCAACGTTGTGTGTGGGAAACATGGGAATTATCCAAGTTAATTACCTAATCCAATTAATAACCAATATTATGAGCATCACAAACCTCCAAGACCAAGAGAACAATGGAATACATATTCAAGCACTACTCCAATTGTGGATCATGATATTTTAGGTACACATACTCTCTAATATGGAGTAATTATCAAATAAATCTTTTCGTGATATTGTCATTATATTCCAATTTGAATTTTATAGGAATTTTCCTTCTAGAAATCTTAGTATCCTCCCTTTAGATAAATTTAATGTGATTTTAGTGATGGATCGGTTCCATACACTTAGAGTAATAATAACCTGGATTAAGGAAAACACATATCCTATTAACCTATGATATTCTATTAGTAAATGAATAATAATAAACACCCTCTAGAAAAAAATTACATAATGTGGGTCGTGATATAGAATAACGGTATACTATTGGCCAAAATGGTTGGAGAAAACTCTTCCCCATGTTTGTAAGGTTGATATATCTCTAGAAATTATATCCTAAGTCATATTTATAATTTGGATTCCCTTAGATATTTTCATTAGTATGTGATAATTAAAATTGTGAGTACGCAATTTATTTAAGGGAAAATGTAGCACCAATTATTATTATTATTATTATCATTATTATTATGTGTCTAGTGTCATAGTTGAGTGGTACTCAGCCACTGGCCACCACATCTAGGTGGTCTTGGGATCAAGACCTGATGGGAACATGTATTGTTCAATTAATATGTAGGAGATGATGCAACCAGTGATAATAATGATGAAGCAAGCAGGCGGTGATGCGGGCATGACACATGACATAGGTAGGTGGTGATGTAAACATGATGCAATCCTAGTGACATAGGAATAATGATGCAAGATTGATGTTTCACTGGGCTGCCATGTAATGGGATTTATGACCACTATCCCTTTGGTCCTTTTAAAATTATAATGGGCTAGCTAGGTTGTGGGCCTATCCATGGGGGAGGGACGAGGTCTGATCCATGCTAACTCAACTATTGTGTTTCTGTTTCCATTATTCTTAACCCCCAAGACCTTAAATTTATAATTATGGTTGTTATTATTATTATTATTATTATTTATGTTTATAATATTAAATAATATTTCTCTACCTTTTAGAAAGGAGTGAAACATGACTATAAAATGTTCCCTGCAAGATATTAACTAATCTAAATACACTTTATTCATTCATAAGTTGGACATTACAACAAAAGCATGTAAAATAAGTACTAAACACTGGGGATTATTACTCACCATGGATGAAATGTATTCATTAAAATTTTATAAATCTAAAGATCCTTTGTGATTTTTTTCAAAAAAAAATTGAGTTTGTGGATAACTAAATTTTATTGAAAAATGTTTCTATAAAACATGTGAGAAAGAAGGTGTTGGATTTAGGTTTAGAAACTTTCTTAAGAAAGTACAGTTATGAATTTTTTGGAGGAAGATGTAATTTTGTAAAGAAATTTTGTTAAAAAACTTTATGACTTAAGTTAGGTGATGTTATGTCATTGGTTAAAGTTCTGAAATCATCATGAAGAATTCATGATACAAGATAAAGTTTATTTAAACGAGAAATATTTGCAATAATTTTTTGGATAATAATTTTCTAAACAAACATATTTTGATGAACCAGATCATATGAACTTTACTAGACAAATATTTTTGACAAAGGGATGTAATAAAATATTGAGTTTTAAGTTGTTGAGCTTATACAGTGGGAAGTTTGTACCAAGTCATCAGACAGAAT
This sequence comes from Viscum album, assembly GCA_963277665.1. Taxonomy (NCBI): domain Eukaryota; kingdom Viridiplantae; phylum Streptophyta; class Magnoliopsida; order Santalales; family Viscaceae; genus Viscum; species Viscum album. The sequence goes on along the minus strand of OY728153.1, from coordinate 977,620,220 downwards.
AAGTGTAGACAATTGGATAAACTTGATCAGATAGAAATAATGAACCACCAGTTGTACATTTCCACCAAATTTATCAAATTAATAACACCATAAAAAACAAATCAGATAGATTCCATGATGATTTTATTTCTGAAGAAAAATGAGAAAGAAAATAAAAGTGTAAAAATAATTACAAAGGTGAGAAGCCTGCACAATTTTATAATTCCTATTATGTAAATTTTACCAAAGTTCAGTGGATGAAGAAACCAAATGGTGTATTTATCAATAATTTAAATTTGAATATAAATATAAATTTAAAGGGACAAATCAAAAAATAGGAATCTGGATAAGTGAACTAGAAAAAAAATTGATGTGAAAAAAGTATTTAAAATTTGCAACAATGTATTCAACCATCTTCAGTGGGTTAAGAGAAATGAACATAGGTATACGTTTTTTCTATATATATGGAATGTTTCAATTTTTTAATAAAAAATAGTTTTGTTTAAATATGGAGTTTTAATTTGTGTAATTTTAAAGTGTTATGTTGAAGGAAATTCCGTTGGACTAACATCCAATAGAAAACCATCCATCAGATGAACATTTTCTAATGTCTATAGGACATAAGATTTTTATGAATTGAATCAATTAAATAGAATCTGATAAATGGTAATAAAAAATCAGATTCTAATAGAGATTTTTTATGTATTCATTGGACAATAACTTCATTATGATATAGAAAATTACAGTAGTGAAGTTTTGTGATCAAACAGAGAAGGATCCATTGGATGGAGGAGCATTGAACAAACATTGTCAATGTCACTGAATAAACATTTCATAGAATTCTATATTTATCAATGTGTGGGTTGGGGCAGAATTATTGGTTTAATTAAGACATAAAATAGAGTTAGTAGGATAAATAAAAAAGTAGAGAATTGGATTTCTTGTAAATGGATGAAATCTTCTTAAAAATTTTCCAAAAAAACATTCTATATGAAGAAATTTATGAGAAACTTTACATAACTTTGTAAACTTAAAAATCATGATGATGCTTTGCTAGTTTTTCAACTTGTTTCTTATCAAGATGAAATAAGGAATTTTTTTGAAGTTCCTTAGCATCAAAAGTTAAGAAAGTTTGATTTAAGTTGAAAATGATTGATAATTCAAAGAATCCTCAAAAAAATTATAATATTTGAGAAGTATCAAGTGGATTAAAATATGAGAGATATTAAATTTTATACTATATTTAAGTAGGAAGGTGAAATTGTTTTCCCAACTTTTCAACTTATAGAGCATCTATATAAAGGGGTGAAAAGTACAATATACTTAACACTGTTCACCCCATACAAAAATTGAAAATACAATAGAATTAGTGTTAAAATTGAGTTTCCAACTACATCACTTTTGGGTTGAAGATTTCTAGATAGAGGTTTCAATCAAAGAATAAGAAAAAAAATTCATTTTAGAGAACTGGATAGAGAAATAGGATGAAGATATTGAGAAAATTTTGAGGTCCATATATTTTATTAAATATAATAGAACACGAGTTAGAAAAATTAGTGTACGTTTAGTGAGGTGTATCGAATTGAGTTTATCAGATGAAGATAGGAACACCAGATGAATATTACTATATGGAGGAATTAAAAAAACATTCCAGATGATACTTTCTAGTGCATAATTCACAAATTTTCAAATCATTTTTTTTCATGTTTTTGTAAGATAAACTCTGTAAACTAATGGGAGTCAGTATAATCATACCTATTAGGATATAGAAGGGGTCTAATGGGACTTATCTCAAATTTGTATTTAAATATTTATAATAGTGAATTTATATAGACCCATAGTAGTGTCCATGGAAAGTATGTAGGTTCTCACACTAAGGCTAAAACTTATAAATATTACATGCCTTTTTTACTTTGTTTTCTTTTCATGCTTGTGATTTTGTTATAAAAGTTTATCAGAAAATAACTCTAACAAGTTATAGGGGTTAAGTTTCATAAATATTAAAATTTATAAAATATAACAACTATTTCAACCCCCCCCCCCCCCCCCGCACCCCTCAATGGTTCAAAAATCCTTAGGAACTTTAATTGGTATCAAATATAAGGTTTCCTTGTTGGATCTTTATCATGTAAAATATCAATTCAGTCAATAAAAAAGGAATTCCTATATTTGATGAAAAAAATGGTTAGAAAAATATAATGGTGCTCTATGTTATTTCACATTCCCTATAGGTTTTAGATACAAAAAAAATGGGTTTCTACCCATAAAGAAAAATTCTCCCTTGAATTTTACTGACAAGATAAATATTGGGTTTGATGGAAAAGTTATAAGTTCACTTCTTATGTCTCTATTAGAAAACTTTTTTATAAAGGTGATGGGTCTCAAAATATATAAGAAAATTTGGGATAATATAAATATTATATTCAAGGTGAACACTGAGGTAAAGGAGGAAAATTTACAAATTTGGTGAAGAAAGTTTGAGGATATCAGAATGAGAGATGAAGAAACAATTGATGAATAATTCACCAGAGGTCATGAAGGGGTTTGACACATCAGTGGATTTGGATAAGCTTTGTAAGATTATACTATTTTCAAGAAACATATGAGAAACTTCCCAGATAGTTTTGATTATAAAATCTGAGCTTTAAAAGATAAATATGATTTACACTTAATGAAATACATAACGTTTTTATGATTATGAGATGAGGAAAAATTCATCATTTAAAAATAACATCAAGGATGAAATTTATTTTGAATCTATGTGAAAGAAAAAAATCTAATATACTAAGAATTTTAACCTCTTTGATTCAAAATATAAGTAACATGATGAAATAAATGAAAAGATCATGTCTCTTATCTCAAAAAACTATCAGAGAGGTAGAGAAAAGTATTGACAAAAACTTCCACTTAAATATTTTTAATGTGGAGGAATTAGGTATTTTTATATTAACTTTCCCAAGAATAAATTTATATAATATGATGATCATTCTGAAGAAAACACTAAATGGAATAGGTTTAACAAAACTTCTAAGGAAGATAAGAATTACGCTTCTGATAAGAAAATGTTCATGGGAAACAGAAGAAACGTGTTGAGTAAGAAATTAGAATATGACTCTACTAATAATAATTCTTCAAAAAATAAAAGTTTATAATGATTTAAATCCTTCTCTAAAAATTTTGAGAAAAATAAAGATTCATCAAATAGTGATGAAAAATAAGGAGGTGAAGAAACATACAAATTATATAAAATCATATTAGAACTTGTAGCATGTCTTGAGAAGAATATTAAACTCAAATAATAAATATGATTGATAAAGAAAGAAAGTATAAATAATGATGAACGAATTAAATATTTCCTTAAATAAGAAGATGATTACATCCAAGATATTGTAAACCTTAAATTGAAAGTTGTTGAATGAGGAAATATGGGGGAACATATTAGTAAAAACTTACAACTAAGAAAGTTATGTTTTATAAAACAAAATTAAAACAGATAGTGGTTAAAAGTACCTTAAGAAAAATGAATAAATATTTAAAAACGAATTCAAATATGAAAACTAAGTCACCTAAAAATGTAGAGAAAACTCACTCCAAGAATCAAATGAAATCCTCACCCGCTAAATGTAAAAGTTAATCTGATTTTTCTAAAAATGCAGGTGTTAGAAAAAATATTGGGAAATATTAGATTAAAAAAGGATGTGAGAAATAAATAACATATATAAAATTTTAGAATAATATTTGAAATAAAGTTTCCCCATGCCAGTAGAAAGCAAAAACATAAAGATATTATGAACTTTGGAAAACTAATGATGTATAAAGATCATATTTCTATAGAAGACCAAGATTCAGTGGATATAATTATTGTTGTGGTATATTTGGTGATAAATATTATAATTTTTGTGATATCATGTCTCTTCATGGAAGTCATTATGAAATGATAGGGATCAACAATAGAAGAAAAGTAAGTAACTTTCTTAAGCCATGGGAAGTTGGAAAACCAAAATATCAGGATGTTAGAATGTTTCCAATGAAAAATAAGTTTGGATTCCTGGAGTAATTTTATCAAATATGTGACCAATGGGGTCACTTTGATGAAGAATGTATGACTAATCTTCTAGGACAAGTTTCTTATGCAAGTAATTAAAAGGAATCTAGAAAGAAAAAAGTTGAAGAAAGAGCCTTTTTTGTTGAGACAACTCTGAAAGATAGAAAAAGGAATAAACCATGGATTCTTGATAGTGGTTGTTCCCCATACATGAAATTTTATTTAAAAATATTTAAATATGTTGAAAATCATGATAGAGGAGTAGTTACTTTCAAAAATGATACTTCCTTAAAAATCATAGGAATCGGAACAGCTGATATTGAAGTTGAGAAACTGAAATATAAAGAATTTTTATAATTGATAGGATCAAGAATAACTTAATTAGTGTGAGACAACATTGTGATGATGACAGGGAATTTATTTTCATAAAATATTCATGTGTCATCAAAATTGGGGTAGATGGTAAGGTTGTTACCATGGGATAAATAACTATTGGAAATCTCATTCAAATTAGTGTTGAAGATGACATCAAGTTATGGAATCGTGGGATCAGGAATACTTCCCCGAAAATTATAAAAAAACTTTCTAAATAGATGCTATAATAAATGTTCCAATATTAAAAAGGAAAAAATATGATATTTTTATAGCATGTTAGAAAGGGAATATGATTGGAAGAATCCATAAGAATGGTGAAATTTAGTCTACAATACCTCTTAAGATTATTCACTCTAATTTATGTGGGTTTATGAGATGTCAATAAATGAAAGGGGGTTTTTACTTTTTCAATTTTATTGATTATTTCAATTATATTACCAACATTATGATTATAAAAAATAAATAAAAGGTTGTTTAAATGTTCATATTTCTAAGAAGAGGTGTAGAAAGTGAGTTGGTTATTTATATATTGAAACTGAGAATAGATAACAAAAACGAGTACGTATGTAATTATATTAAATCATATCTGAAGAAACGTGGAATTAAACATAATTAGAGTTCTTCATACACCCCTCAATAAAATGGAGTTGTATAAAGGGAAAATAGACGTTTATTGTAAATGGGCAGAAGTATTCTAGTTGAGTATAAACTTTCAAATTGTTTCTAGAGATAAGCTATTAGTACTACCGCACATGTACAAAACAGATGTTTGTTAAGGTCAAAATCTAACATGAATTCCTACAATATGTGGTATGAAAAACATTTAGTGAAATATTTCAAGGTTTTTTGAAGTCCCTGTTTGCTAAAGATAAAAAATAAAGATCTTGGAAAATTTGATGAAAAGTGTGAGGATGAAATTTTCCTGGTATATTCCCCTAATGGAATAAGTTATAAATGTTGGAATAAATATTTACAAAATTTTGTGGATTACTATGATGTGAAATTTGTTCAAAATACAACTTCCTTAACAAGGTTTGTTGAGAATTTTGTGTAAGATAAGTTAAATACTTCCAATAAGAATTAAAAAGGTGAAGATGAAAGTGATCCAAAATAAGTGATTAAAGATTCAGAATAATCATGCAGTGAGTAACGTGAAGTGGGAATAAAATAACTAAAATTTTATACTCTATAGAAACATGTTGAATATAAAAATATAATTGTAAATCATAAAGCTCTGGTTCAGACTAGAAGAAGAAATATATTATAAAATCAAACATCACTTATTTTATAGGTTGATCCAAAATTGGTTTCAGAAGCATCTGAATATAAAGAAAGGGTAGATTCTATGAATAAAGAGTTGGACTAGAAAGAGAAAAATGACACCTCATAACTTGTTCTATTACTAGAAGGGAAGAATATTATTGGGAAAAAATGGGTGTTCAGAAACAAGTTGAATGAATATAGGGGTGTTTCAAGAAACAAATAATGAATTATTTGTAAAGGTTATTAACAAGTGGAAAGTATGAATTTTTAAGTAACTTTTCCACCATTTCAAGATAAAAAACTATCATAATGTTATTGGTAGTGGTTTAAAATAGTTGTTATAAAGTTTATAAGATCGATGTAAAGTCATCTTTCTTAAACTGAGAGATTGAGGAAGACATTTATATTGAGAAACCATGTGGGTTTCTACATGATAAAGATGAATCCAAGGTGTGTCATTTGAAGAAATCCTTGTATAGGTTGAAACAATCTCCATGATACTAGTACTCCAAACTTGATAGTTTTTTGAAAAGGTTGAATTTTTCTAAAGGTAAAGTTGGAAACAACTCATATGTAAAATAGATAAACTTGGGTTCCCTAATTGTTATCAGTTATTTTGATGACATATTTTTTACAGGGGATAGATAAAATTCCTATAAATATTTTTCTAAATAAATGAAGAAGAATTTTGAAATTTCAATGCTCAAATAATTAACCTTCTTTCCAGGTTTACAGGTCCAATAAAAGAAAATATATATTTTTCTATCACAAATAAATTATACTAAGTAATTTTTATAAAATTTTATCATGGGATACTCTAAAGAATCTTCTAAACATATTTCAATTTAGATAAATATGAGTAAAGATGAATCAAGGAAAAGTGTTATAAAAAATATTTTCAAAAGTAAATAGAAATTTTTCTCTATCTTACAGCTTCAAGGTTGGACATTATTTATGTTTTTACTTTGGGTAAAATATATAAGAGTTATCCAAATTAATATCATATGTTAGCAATAAAAATAATTATAATATGTGTGAATGGGACAAATTTTTATAGGTTGTTGTACAAAAAGAGTAGTGATATAAATATTCAGGGATATACTAAGGATGACTGGGATCTAGATTGAAATGATAGAAAATTAACATTAGGATGAACATTTTTCTTAGGAAAATGTTGTATAAGATGGATTAGTAAGAAACATAGATCATTAACTTTGATTACAGCTAAATTAGAATATGTTTCTTTCACCCATGCATATACACAAATTATTTGAATGAAAGTACAGCTAGAAGATTTTAAAGTGAAAGCTCCTACCCCACTAAAGATTCTTTGTGATAATCAAAGTTTCATTAATCTTTCAAAATATCATTTCCAACATTTGAGATCAAAACACATTGATATAAATTATCAAATCATCCAAGAGAAAGTTTCTATTGGATATTTCATGCTGAAATATATTTCTATAAAATTTCAAATTGCTGATGTTTTTAAAAAAGTTGTGAAAAAAGAAATATTTATGGAATTGAGGCTAAAAATTCATGTTCATACTCCACCAAAGACTTCATAAAATTTTTCAATGAAGTTCCTCTACCATGTTTTTTATTTTTTTTCTCAAAGGAGAGATATTTTACAACTTTTTTCAAAAAGGGGAAGAGTAAAATATTTCTAGAAAATGTGAGAGTAATTAAAATTATTTCAAAAATGAATATAAATATGTGTTTACCATATAATGGGGGAGAATAAAAATTTATAGAATAAAAATGAGGGGGTTATCTTAACATGGAAAAAAAATTCTTTCCACGAGGGATGGAATTCCTTCAAAAAAAAGTTACATTATCTAGTAGTGTGGTGCCAGGACACTCTTTATGAGAAAGTATGGGTTTTTTTTAAATGATAAAAAGATATTTATTGAATAAATGAGTTGTGAAAATGGATGAGTGATGAAAAATAATGAGTTTTAAAAAAAATTATAAATTTATTCAACAAATCCAAAGTGGGAGAATGAAGATACTTTGTTTTGTTTTTCTAAAAAAGTTTTATATATTCTGAAAACTAACTTTAGTTAAATATTTTTTTTGTAAAATATATGAGAAAGAAGTCATTGGAATTTTTTCATAAATTTTTTACTAAAGTACTATTATGAATTTATTACAGGAATCTAGAAGTTTTTTAAGAAAGTTTGTTAAAAAAAATTAACTTATGTCCGATGATTCTATGATGTTCATTCAAGTTCCAAAAACATCATGAAGAATGCTTGATACAAGCCAAAGTTTATAAAAAGGACAAATATGTAAAACTAATTTCTAGACAATCATTTTCAGGACAAACATATTCGAATGACCTAGATCATAAAAACTTTACTGGAAAAACATTCTGGACAAATGGATGTAATAATGTATGGGATTGTAAGTTATTGATCTTACACAAAGGAAAGGTTTCACCAATTCATTAGACAAACCAAATTTATATCACTGTATGAACATGGTCAGATGGAAGGACAGACCCATCGATTATACATTTCCACTGCATGTACAAAATCTAGAACACTGTACAAACTAGATCGAATGAAATGCATGAAGTTTTTATTACTGAAGCCAAATGAGAAATAATATCAAAGTGGAAAAATAAGTACAAAGGGGGATAATCCTATACCATTGAAAAATATCCATTAAATAAATTTTACTAAAGTTCAGTGGTTGAAGAAACTGGATTGTGTATTTATCAAGAATTCAGATTTGAATGTCATTAAAAATTCAAAGATAGAAATAAAAAAAGATAAATTTGAAGTAATGCCCTGGAAAAAGAAATTTGGTTGTGAAAAAGGTATTTAAAATTTTCAATAATGTATTCAATCATCTTTAGTGGTTTAAGGGCAATAGAAAAAGGAATATGTGTTTTGTAGAATGAAAAAAAATTAAGTCTCTATTTAAAAATAGTTTTTTTAGAGATAAAGCTCAAAGTTGTGAAATTATAAATTGTGTTGATGAAGGAAAGTACATTGTACTAACATCCAACAAAAAACATACATTAGAAAAATATTTCTTAATTTCCATTGGATATAGGATGTTTTTTAATAGAATCAGAAGAATGGAAGCTAAGGAAGGGTGATCGGACAAAGTAAAGTCAAATGGGTAATTTTTTATGGATTTATCAATTAATAAATTCATTCAAATGAATAAAATTCTAGTAATTAAGTTTTTTTATTAGATTGAGAATACTCCATCAAATGTAGTAGTATCATAAAAACATTGTTAGTGTAACTAGATGAACCTTGTAGAGAAGTTTTTGTATAGAAATGTGAGGGATGAGGCTGAATTACTTAACAAATTATGTCATCATATATATTTAGTTGGATAGATCAAAAAGTAGATAAGTGGAATTTTTTAAATAGAAAAAATGTTCTTAAACTTTTTCTAGACAAACATTCTCTAGATGTATATTTCTATGAAACTTCATATAACATTGTAAATTCCCAAATCATGATGATGTTGTACTAGTTTTTCAACTAGTTTCTTATCAAGAAAAAATAATGAATTTTTGTGATGTTCCTTAGCATCATAAGAAATTTTTATGTATGTTGAAAATGATGGAGAATTCAAGGAGCTTCATGAAAATTCTTCAGGATTTGAGAAGCATCTAGTGAAATTAAAATATAAGAGATATTCAATTTTGGAATTCATTTTAGTGGGAAAGTGAAATTTTTTTCCCACCTTTTCCACTTCTGAAACTCCTATACAAAGGGGTGGAAATAAAAATATACCCAACACTCTTCACCCCATATAAAAATTTGAAATGTTGTAGAATTAGTGTCATTTTTGAGTTTACAACCACATAACTTTTGAGTTTAATATTTTTATAGAGGTTTTGAAAAGAGAATCAAAATGAGTTTTCTAGTTTAGAGCACCGGACAGAGAAATTGGATGAAGATTCCAAGCATAGTTTGAGGTGAAAATATTTTGTTAAATCAGACATAACATAGGTTTGAAAAAGTAATGCAGGTTTATTGAGGAGCATTAGATAGAGTTTACCATATAAAGACAGGCATGTCAAATGAACGTTACTAGATATAGGAATTGCAAAAACTTTTTAGATGAACATTTTTTTAGCATAATTCAAAAAATTTAATATCATTTGTATTGGCTCGGTTCTTTAAGAAAAAATTTGTAAACTGACTAAAATCAATATAATCATACCTATCAGGTCAAAGTTATATTCACTTATTTATAATAGTAAACTTCCAAGGACCCATGGGAGTGGTCAGAGAAAGGATGTAGGTTCTTGCGGTGTGGTTGAACCTTGTAAATTTTGTGTGCCTTGTTTTACTTTCTTATCTTTTTAGGCTTTTGAGTTTGTTATAAAATTTGATAATTAAATAACTCGTAAACTTTTCAGGGGTTAATTTTTAAAAAGATTTAAATTTATAAAATATAACCATATATTCAACCCCCCCCCTCTCAATGGTTCAATGATCCTTAGGAACTTTAAAATCAATAGCCTAAAATAAATAGAAAATAATAAAATCTTCACAACTATGAAATATCCAAGATCATCTTCAACCTTGAAAATCACCAATGGATAAAAAACCTATAATATTGAAGATATCTATAAAATTAGAAAAAATTATAAAAAATCTATAATATGAAATAAGAAATGTGCCTTGCGAAGTGAGGGTGAAATTAATGAATGATTTAGTATGCCTATATGTAAGAATGAAATTGGGTCATTATTAATACGGTCATTACAAATATAGACATTAAAAAAATGTTCATTGGTTATATATCCAATATTTATAATGAAGTAATTTATTTTTATATAGTAAATTTAAAATAATATAACCCACAATTAAATAAAAATTATATTAAAATAATATAAATTAAAAATATTTATGCATTACATATAAATATAAATATTGTTATCATTTAAATATGATATTATTTATATATAAAATTCAAATAAATATTTTAATAACATTTGAGTATAAAAATTAAATCTTATAATATAAATAATCGATTCTATGGTATTTATTAACTCATATTTAGTATAAGAATAATATTTCTTTTTTTTTTCAAAGAACAGTTTTGTTAAGCATTATATATTTTATAATAATATATTAAATTAAACATATTTTAAATATTATTATATATTAACTAACATTACAACATATTTTAAATTATAAATTGATACAAAATAATATTAAGAACACTTAATTTTTAAGTTTTTCAATTTTTAATAAAATCAGTTTTTCTTTATATTTTGTATCTTCACTTAAAAAATAAATTTACAAATTTTAGAATCTAAATTATATAAATATAAATTCACTTTTTTATTTATAATTTAAAAATTATTTTAGCATTAATGTTTAATATTTTTCTAAAAAAATTAATTTTTAGGTGAATAATATACTTATATTATGAATTTTATGACATTATTAATATATAAGTATGAATTTAAAACTTATTAATCCTTTTTATGAGATAAAATATTTATTTTATAAGTGATTCTATAATTTCAAAAAAATTATTTTATATAAACCCATATTTTAAATTTTTTAATTTAACTTATATTTTTTAATAAGTTGTTTTTAATACATTATATATTTATTATTTTAAAATTAATTTTAATCACAATTAAAAATTGAATCAAAAAATATTTAAAATTCTAAATAATTGTGTCTAGATTATATAATAAGTACCATTTTATTTTTTTCATATAGGATAAATTACCTAGGTAAAAACTATTTATCGTAGTGAAAACCAAAATGGTAAAAATGAGTAATCTAAGCGGTAAATAAGAAAACATGTTGAAGACATTTTTTAATTATTATTTTTAGTTTTTTATTGACCTTATATATTTTATTATTTATTATTTCTAAATTATTGATTCTTTTTTTTAGAGTGAATTCCCATTATTGAAAAGTTTTGCAAATTTTCAAAAATGTTAGTCTTTTTCATTTATAAAAGGGGTTCTCTCCTCATCACCTCTCCTCACACAAAAACCCCCTCATATCATCCACAAATCTACCCAAACCTATACTCAAAAATTCTATACATGTTAATGTGGCTTTTTTCTTCTCAAAAGACCATCCTTAAAAGGCTTAACCCCCTTCACAAATGAGATAACCCAAAAGTGAGGTGTAGATTTCTAATTGCTTCTTCCTCTTATTTTTCCTTATGTGAATTTATTATTTATAAAACTATTTTCACCATATAAAAATTATAAAATAAGTATCATTATTATACTATAATTTTATTATAATGATGGTACAAGCATGAACCTCCTTTCCCTTTTTCATCAAGAAAAACAAATACGTGAATTGTGTGTGTGTGCGGACTACTGCCTCCATGATTAAATGTGTTTTATTTTTTACTACCGCCATAATGGATGGTTTTAGTTTAGATTTTTTGATTAAATATTATATATATAATAAATATATATCATTAATATGGTTCTTTATAGATAATACAGAAATTAAATATCATTATATGGTAATCCATCTATATTGTTAAATAACCTAAAACTAGTTCATCATTATTTTCGTCCTCACAAATCATGACTAAAACTCCAATGTAATTGAATTATAACATTATATTTATTAATAAAACATATATTATAGTATTTTTAATGGTTTTTAAATGGTTTTATTTTGATGAAAAATGATGATCAACACCGCATTTACAAACCTATTTCAAAACGGTCAAGATTATTAACACCCAATGTTTGGGACAAAATATTATAACAATATAATACATAATGATAATTTTTATTAATTAAGGGTATAAATAAAAATATATATGAAAAAAAATTATTAAATAGATACTTAATATTTTTATTTTTATGATACAGTGGGTTAAATCACTTTCATGGAAATCAAGGGTAAAAGGAAAGGGACTTGGTAACACAAACTCATTTCTTTGAGTTATATAATTTCTTATTGAACTTTATTTTACAAGAATTAAAATTTAGAATAATGTAATATTTTTATTTATGGGTAAAATATTTTTTAATTAAAATATAATTTCTTGAAGTTTTTTCTTTTCACTTGTTTTTAATGGAAAAATTGAGACTTTTTAAAAATATACTTATAACTATGGCTTTTTCATTGATGATTTCAAAAAAAATTGAAGAAAGATCTTCTGTGATTTTGTTTTTATTTTACTCTCTATATTTCACAAAAATATATCACCAATGAAGTTGTGTTTTATGTTTCACAATCCATTCTTCTGTTAATATGTGATCTTTTTTGGGTGATCAAGTTTTCAATGTCAATCGATTTATTTCATGTTGTTATACTATTTGGAAATGTTGTGAACCCCATTTTTATTTTTGTGGGTTCCTTAGGAAAAGTGAATGATTTAAATTTGGATTTTCTATGAAACCCATTTTATTTTCATGGTTTATTTATGAAAATTTAATTATTTCCATTTAGATGTTTTATAAAACCCATTTTCTTTTCATGGATTTTTTTATGAAAAAATAATTATTTTTATTTGAAGTTGTATGAAACCCATTTTATTTCCTTGAGTATTTTTTTATGTGAAAAGTTAATGAAAAGTGGAATACGTAAGTATTGATGAATGATGGTTGGGGTTATATATCACCCTAAAATATATTGTTTAAGACTATAAATATCATGTGATAGGTATTCACAAGTACATTTTAGTTGTTCGTAAGCATGTGAACTGATGGTGTGGCTCAGGAAAGTAATGTTCCCCAATGCTAATTTTTATCCCATAGTTAATGGATGTTATTAAATATGATCTTATTCTCTCATGATTAAATATTTACGTTAAATTATTCTAATACATGTTATAGATATTATGTTTCCATGTTGATCTTTTGTGTATTTAAGTTCTTATTCCATGTACTTTGACGCTCACTTGTGTTTTATGGTTATCACTCATGATGTCATGATATTTCTCTTATTCCCGTGTTTATCTTATTATTATGAACTCATCCTTGATAAAATATTTATTCACCCCTAACTGAGTGTTTGAGTTGACCCTTTTCTTATGTTTTCATTACCCAGGTTAGGGGAATGAGACTTACTAATGAGATGTCTAGAATATGGCATAGTATGGTGACTTTAAGAAGAAATGATCACAAGTTTGGTAAAATAATCTTATTATGTAGATAATATCCAAAGAAACTAAACTCATCGATCCTTAGTATATTATTACTTATTAAATTTAATGTTTTAAAACATTTAAGGGATATAAAATAAAGGCATGTTTATATTGGGTCTCTATAAAGGGCATATGTGAAATACCAATTCCCCAACCTAGATATATAAACCCTATTATATAATTTTAAGAGGTATGGGAATTGATAGGCACAACACATTTCCTTTATAGATATATTATCAAGGAATCTCTCAAGAACATAGATAAGAGATCATCCTCCTCCCTCTCAATATATCAAGAGAACAAGATAATATTCCTTCAAGTGTAAAAAGGTTTTTATTGTGATCAAATAAGAATAAAAAAAAGTGATTTTGAACCTTCACTCTAACACCTGGTTTTCCAAAATTAATGTTATGAGATTAATGGAGAACGTGCGGATATCGCTAGAAGGATTATATCCATGAATCCTTTATCACAATGATGGTATGATAAGAGAAGCTTAACCGATTGGATAATGAAGAAAAAATTTCAGGCGATGGTAATTCTTGACTATAAACATTAATTATTAATTATATGTTAAAATATCCTATATTTGATTCTTCTAGAGTATTTATCCAAAAAATGGATGAAACCTATTATTGGGCACTGTCCCAACCACTTTTACTGTTCCCTAGATACTTCTGAAACAACATTGGATGTGGTATTCCATCTTCCAAAATATGTAAGCTCTACCACTATCATCCTATGTGCACGCAATCACATAATTATCTATAAATTTTGATAGTTTGATCATTAAACATGGTTCATCAAAACATAATATTGGAATATGTAATATATACAAAGAAAAACTCAAACATACATTTTGAGTTAATTCAAACTCATATCAAGTGTATTTTTATTTTCAAAAAAAAAGATGCAAAAAGTAGTCTTTGGCCTCAAAAAAATAGATAAGGAAGAATCAATATAGAGATTTTCTAGCTCATTGGGGAGGGATATAGGCATCATAAATAGAATAAATTATCTGATAAAAATTCCAAAAATTTATTTTAGAATGTCTTGATGGGTGATATTTCAAAATCTACATGATTACATTTAAATATTCCTTAAGGGTAGGCCAAACTAAGGAACTCTAAAAGAAGGATTTCCCCTTGAGAAACCTATCAATTATCCTAGTTAAAATGAAGTTTATAGAGTTATTTGGGTTCTAAATGATATTCCAAACATAACTAGTAATGAGAGGCTCATTGAAAAAATCCACGTGTTTAATATCTAGGCCCCCAAGGCAATAGGATTTACACATATTTTTCAAACCGCTACAGAAACATTTTATTATGTATATAACAAGTCCTAATGAAATTTATAATATATTTTTAAAGTTTTTCATAACTACCTTGGCCATTAATATATATGTAAGTCATATGAATACATTGAACAAATGACTGAATGAACCAGAAAAATTCATCCAAATTTTGAGAGAGACTTACCTTTTCAATTTTCAAGTTGCATGGTAATATTTGAGGAAATGTCTTCCAGATATACATTTTTAGTCCTTACTAGGAAGAGTAGAATACCCAAATAAGTGAGGGGATCTCAACCTACCTTAGTCCTACCTAATTAGAAATTTAGTTTTGGTTAGTATGAGATATACCCTTTCCAAAAATAGTCATGGACTTATACCAATATGTAGATTGTCTAGACACTATTTTATAATGTTCAAATATAATTTTTATTGTGTTGAAATATTTTTCATATCCCTTATATAAGATAAGGATATCATCTGCATACATTATATTCAAAGGAAAAATCAAAGAATAAGAAGCCTTAATAGGGGAGATAAATCCATTATCCACATATCTCAATAGATATCAACGAAGGTAGTCATCCAAAATTATTAAAAGTGGGGTATATATAGGATCTTATTGTCTCACTCCTCTATAACAATATAGGTACCCTCTATGGGAACCATTGTATATAACTAAGATCCTATAACTCTGTAACAGGACATAGATAATCCTATAACAACTCTGGTTTTTTTGGTTTAGTCCTTTGGATATTTATATATATATATATATATATGGATTTTTCATCAGAGTTGGAACTATGTTTGGGTGTTGTAGGAAGTTGGAATTAATTTATTAAAAATATGGATATATATTAAGTCACACAAACACATATTTTTGGAATTAATGTTTTTCCCATTGTTTGGAGCCTCATATTAGTCATCTGAGACTATAGTTGATTCTAGAACATGGGATTTACCCTAGGTGCAACATAAAGTTGATCGATGCCAGGTGTTTGGTTAAGGAAGTCATTGGAAAGTGCACTAAGTGAATTAATTAATTAATTTATTTATTTATTTAATATCCAAAAAACTAATCCTCCTTTATAAATATATTGTTATGAAAAATCCCTAAGGTTGGCTACATAACCCGAGGATATTTGAGTTGATGAGGAAGCGTTCTTCATTGGCATTGGAAAACCGAGATTGTGGATCAATGATAATGATTAGGGGGAATTGTGAGGAATTCAATGAATATAGTGGATCTTCTTCTTCATCATTATAAAATGAATTATTCACCAATGACTGATCCAATATTGAGGTACAACATGTTATTTAATATATTTCTTCCCTATTTGATTTAATTTATGATCATGGATTTTATCTTATTATTTGTTGAAACCACATTATTTGCATGAGCCCCACTTATTTTGGTATTCTTAAAACAAATCATTGTAATTTTTATGCATATAAGTCACACTCATATTGTTTATACTATACATTTTATATGGCTAGAATTTAATTATCAAATGATGATATCACTTTGTTCTTGTGAATTTCACCCACTTTTATTCATGTTCTTCATTATTGGGTCATAGGGCCATGGTTTGACATTTTTTGGTCAAATTTAAGCATGATCGAACCCCCAGATTCATGGTGGATGCATGCATGATGCATGGATTAGTGTTTTGTGGATTGGTAGTGATGTGATATTGGTTATGGGTGTTGACGACACTGATTAAAGGTCAAATATTGGCACTTAATCCACAAGAGAGGTGTGGTGTGACAGAACAGATCACATAGGGTTCGGTTGGCTGGAATATAACCTCTGAAAATAAATCAAGCATGTTCGGCTAAAGATTTAAACTCCTCATTTAAATTTCAAGTCAAAACGGCAGTTACAGAAATGGATCAAGTGAGTTTCATGAGCCTTTCCTTAGTTTCTGGAAAATTCTGATATACACAATGTATACTATGAAGAATAGACATTGTGTAGTTGTTGGAGTTAGTGTCCTAGGACTAATTGTTTGTAATTTGATAACATGAATATTTGATGTATTAAATATTAATAAAACTTCTTATTATATTTTTTTTTTGTTTTTCATGACTCTAATGTATCAATGACCTAGAGTATATGTCACATTAATAAGGTCATATCAGTTCCCCACTATGATGAGAACCTTTATGTGCTATGAATATATTTTCAAATAATTTTCTGTGGTTGGATAACATAATATGATGGGACACATAGTTCATATACTATCAGGTGCGAGTACTTTTAAGCAGATGATCCTTCTTCTCATTAAGTTCGAACTTGGTAATCCACAAGATGATAGATTACAAGAAAAGACCCACCAGTAGGAATTCTACATGTTTTTGTGTCATCAGATATTTCGATCTACGAGCGTGTGTGATGGTTCTTAGACTTTAAGATTATTATTAATTCATGTTATAACTCGCATAATTATATGTATTTCGTAAACCATGACGATAAAAGTTCACAGTGAATTTGGATACGTTGGGTGCATCACAAGTGACATATCATTAATGAATAAGTTGAGGAAGGATTTTTCCCATCCATCTTTATGAAATATGATATCTCATCACTTTGATTGGAGTAGAACTGTCACATTAAATTCTATGGCCACGGTGTAACGATGTGTTTATTTCAGATAGTCAAAGAAAGACATATCGAACGTATAGTTTGGTGACACGGATGTGCAACTTTCTTGATGAGATATTGTGATAAAGGTATTATATTACATACTGAGCATTTATATGTGGTTGTCTACATTATGATATTAATTTATTTCTCTTGGGTGACTTGACCCGTTTCTAGACAGTAATCTTGGAATTTAGGCATGTACACCTAATGCCAATGATAAAGAATCCAAAAGGGTCACACACTGAGTTTTTTTGTTGATCTTGATTAAATTCTATTTGATTTTAATTAATGACATAAATATAATTCTCAAGCCCAAGGAAAAATTTTATTTAAGGTATACTGATCACATAAATAAAATAAATATTTATTCACCAGCTTGTGAATAAAATATTTATTTTATTTATTTAATATTTTAATAAATATTTATTCTCTATATTGTGAATAAAATATTTATTTATGAATAAAATATTTATTTTGTTGTTCAATAAATTCTAGTTGAGTTCAAAGAGACCAAAATTGAGCTTGGTGACAAATATTAATTAAAAAGACCATTATATAATATCTTTTATTGAGAAATTTGGCATGTTCCACAAAATAATAATTATATAATTATTATTATGAGAAATGGGGTTTATTAAAGGTAATAAATGTTATTCAATAGTTGGTATGCAATTAAATAATATTTTAACTTAAATCAAAAATCTATAAATAAGTAGTTATGTCTATTATATAGAGTGTCCAAAATTCGAGAATAGAAAATTTTTGTGCACAAAAAATTCTCTCTACACTCCTTATCTCTCCCTATCAAGAATGATAGGTTCAAGATAGATTTCTTCAAGACCAAAGAATGAGCGATCAATAATGAACAGCGCAAGACATCCGACTCTTTGTGCTAGTACTTGGAGATCAAGTGGTGTTTCTCAGAGATCATAGAATCATGTGTGGATCACCTCTAGATAGATTCTATCCTTGGATCCTCACAGCACAATGAAAATAATCCGAAAAAGTCCTTTTGGACAATCAACATTCAACGATGAAGAAATTTCCTAAGACCAAGTATTTTTTTCTTCAAATGTTAAATAAGTTAATTATAAATTTTACATGTAAGATCCTCTCTCTTGGTTTTAGGCAACAATTATTCAAATAAATTTAATATATTTCCCACCTCCACATAGTCCCGCTACACCCTGAACTATTAATTGGCATTAGAGGGGTCAGGTTTAAATTTATATTATTTATTTGATTGTTGATCTATCCGCAATAGTGGTTAGATTTTCATTTCATGTTATTATTTATTTAATATGATTTGAATTAACATATTATCGACATATTAATCATGTTCGTTCAGTATTTCATTTTCTTAAAGGTTTAATAACAAATTAAGAATTACCATAGAAGCCATTAGGAAGTGCCAAATCGTTGTCTGGTAAAACTAGGTTACACAGTGGGAGGCTGGAGAACACACCGTATAAACATGTGTATTGTATCTAGATGCACCAAACAATTAATTACATGTGGTAATTTTATTTCACATCATGTTTTGACTGGGCCAACCTGGCACATGGAAAGTGGATACTTGGTGTGTATCTAGCATGTACACACCATATAGTTCAACCAAGTTAACACACTGAAGCCCCTAATGTGTGACTTGGATATATAGAAACTAAGGTATATGTCATGTAGTTGCGTGTTCATGCCATATAGTCTCCCAATAAAGGAAAAAATTAAAATTACATTAAATTAGAAAATTAAACATTAAAAACTTATTTTATTGATTATAACACCATTGTGTGTTTGAAAATTTAATAATGGTTTTAAAGAATTTTAAATGATAAATTAATTTATTGTAATAAATATGTCATTATTGGTTCTACTATTTATTTTCCATGAATTCCATTAATGATGGGTACCTCCAAATAAGATTTGATGATCATTAAGATGAAATGGAATCAATTAATTTATTAATTAATTAATTAATTCAAGTATGATTATCTTAAATAATAAAACATCAAATAAAGAAATGAATGTTATTCATTTACTTTCTTATATTCGTTGCATGTATGACCATTCATGTGCTTGACCAAGACCTGTGTATGTGTTTAATGTTTTAATTTAATTTTTTTCATGAGTTTTTAATTAATTAATATTAAATTAAATGATATCTTGTGATCCATCCCTCCCTCTATTATTATGTGGTAGCTATGTGTCTAAGGATATTTATGTAACCCCCTTTAACCAATCCTTTGGTTCCCCTCACCTGTGTGTGAGTAAAAAATATTTTTAATTAATAGATCATCCCAAGGCATGTAGACGCGGTTCAAGATGGAACCATAATGATACCAACCCAAGTAATACATTGGTGGATAGGTGGAATGTTGTAACTCATGTCAATACCAGTAATATGAGTTATTTCCCCTAGGTCAAATGTTGATTTAATGTCTTCACATTAAATCAATCGTTAAATAAAGCTCATGGATGTGTTATTTAATTATTTATTTATTTTTGTTTATGAAATTATTTATTTAATGGATGCATGGTCATGATCACATAAATAAATGAATTAATGTGTAAAGATAGAAATTAAATAAATGAATTTTGTGTAAATGTTTTATCCAACATGGTTAATTAATTAAGTAACATCAACTTAATATTAAAAATACATGTAAAATATAAAATAAGATAAAAATTTATGCATAATAAACTAAAATCCCTCAATTAAATATTAAGTTTGAGTAAGCCTTCTATGCCACGAACCACCTTCACCAAGATGAGGGAAGGGACAAAAAACTACCAAACCCTTCCTTCCTCAAGTTGAAGGAGGGATAATGACCCCAGAGTCCTAACTTCAATAGGCCTTGAAGTGCTGACTAGCACCAAGGGTATAGAATCACATGTAATATGGAAGGTATTGCCCTTTTATTTATTAAGATTAGGAGATACGATGGTAAAAACCCAAAAAACTCTAAAACTGAAGGTAAAAGTAAATCCAAAACCCATTCCCATATGCATGTTCAAAGGTAAACCCATACAAAGTAAAAGAAAACTCCAAATGGAAAGTACCAAAATAAAAGAAAAAAGCAACAGCAATTGTCCCAACGTTTGAGCTAGTACAGCCCCACATGGTCCCCGAAGTCCTCCTAGAAATCTGAAAGCTGTTTTATATATGTAGGGTAAGTATATATTTATACTCAGTAGGGAAAAACCAAAAGCTCTCATTCACAAGTGGGGAGGCATTGTAGTACCCCATGAGAAAGTAGAGGTAACCAAAACACCTAGCAAGGAAACTATCCACCCAACCTCACCAATGCACACTCTGAAAATAACACAAGTCGGGTAAGTTAATATTAATAGCACGCTGATATTTGGGTACCCCACACTTCTTTACCACTAGTTAATGAAGACATCCTACGCACCAGACCTCCCCCGTCATTTCTCACTACAGTCCCACTATCGCCCCAACAACAACCTTATGGGACACCTCAACCATGTATCACTCCCACAAACACCTAGGCCACCACAACCATGCATCATGCCCGCAGACACCTAGGCCACCATAACCATACGTAACCACGCTCACAAACACCTGGGCTAGAACAACTACCACCATGCTTAAAGACACTTGGGCCTCATCCTGAAGACACTTGGGAAACAACATGCCTACACACACCTGGGCCAACCACCACAACATACCCTTCCCAAAGATTCTTGGGCTAAAATGGACCTCAGGCCATCACAGCCTGCCCGAAAAGTCTTGGGCTACTCAGGATAGGGAGCAGAAAGGATCTAATAACTAGCCACCCAATAGGATGTTGGGAAAAACACCCTCCCCCATTAAATGGGGGTGTTCGGCATGAATTTATCAACTTGGGTGGGGTGAAAATAAGAAACATAAGAACAAAATTTATACATATAGGTGAACAATCACTCATCCCATCCTAAGGGTCTCGAAACTAGCCCATACACAAATACCCTCATTACTATTCACTCATACACAAAATAATAACAGCCACAACTATAGCACCACTCATTCTTATTAACATGTTCAAGTGATTCCATTCAAGCATTCCTTTACTATTGGGAAACTAACAGGCATAGCCACAAGCCAAAACAACAACTGGACTGGAGAAGAAAACAGCCAAACATCAATTTAAGCATTCACGCCTGGTTCTCTTATAAAGTCACATCAACAAAAGGGACCAGTGAGATCCCTTGAAGTGCTAGAACCAAACCAAGTCCCAAAATATAACCTCACATGGCCTTAGATCCACAAACCAACAATTGAACAATTGGGGATCCCATCCCCATTCACATCACCCCACAAGCATCAAGCAGAACATCCGTGCTTATTAGTATAACAAAACAAGGGAGTTTTTAGATTTAACCACACCATTTATCAAGTTCCTTCCTTTTGTTTGGTTTACCGGGGTGATCATAAAAGGATTCTTATTCATTAGGAATCCATTTAATCAATCAATTTTACATGATTAATTATTTTTCATGTTATTCCCATCCAATCACAAGTTTATACAGAGAAACAAAGGTTCATTAGTGTGCAATAAAGGACCACCAATGGCCATGATTTTCAATGGTCATAGGCCCATAAAATTAATAACATATGAAAAAAATAAAAGAGTATAACAAAATCATCATCAAAAAAACCCCTTAATTCTTTAGAAACCATTTATTATCTTCGTTAAGGTTTATTTTCATCCACGCCCCGAGGAAACATTATCATACCCACCCCGCATGATACACAGTAAAGAGAGACTAAGGAAGACCCTACTTGGATGATCAATGATCGAAGTTTTCTCTTCTCAAGCCAAGAACTGGATATGTGCGGCTTGTAGAAGATGATATCCAAGGACTCCAAGGGTGAGTGGGAAAGGCTCCAACACTGGTGCACGATTCATATCTGGAAGAAGGACTCCAAATGCACCAAGAGAGAGAAAAAGGAAAAGAAGAGATGATCTCGCCTTAAGAAAAATGTCAGATCCGAAAAACAGATGTATGATTTTGAAGTACTTAAAAGTTGTATCGTGGCTCGACCACATGGTTGGATAGTTTCACACATTGGTATTAATTTTTATTTAATAATTTTCCTCAAAGAGGTGGCGATAATGGTTGTGAGTTAATAGATATCTTTTAAATTGATAAAAACATGTAACAGGGTGAAACTGTAAAACACCACAAGGTGTGACACAGAGGAAAAAGGCAACATGTTTTGGTAGATCAAGGGTCTCCCAACCATTAGGGATTTAAAACATCTTTTACTTCCTTTAAATGTCTTTGGAAAGGGTATTAAAACACTTTTACGTCAAAAGATATATTATCAAGGTGAAATTGGAAGGTCCTCGAAAACAGGGAAGGATTCATCATTATGTGATTCACTATCGCCCCGGCACTGTATCCCTCGCACCGTCACCCTGGCACCGTTGCCCCGGCACCGTCAACCTAGCATCGTCACCATGGAATTGTCACCCTAGAACTGATATCGATTGGTGCTATGGACGACTCATCTGTACCACTGACCGATCAGTTCCACCGATGCTCATCAGTTCCACTGATTCTCATCGATGCCACTGATACTGATAGGTGCCACTGATTCCCATCGGCACCACCGAATCCCATTAGTGCCACTGATTCCCATCGGTGCCACTGATTCCCATCGGTGCCACTGATTCCCATCGGTGCCACTGATGGCCATCGGTGCCACCGACACCCATTGGTACCACCGATGCTCATCGGTGCCATCGATGATGATCGGTGCCACCAATTCCCATTGGTGCCACCAACCAAGATCGGTGCCACTGACGCCCATTGGTGACACCGATGCTCAAACCTAAAATTTGGAAAACTCCTTAATGAGTCACTAATGGTCCCAAAGACACTCCAAACACAAGAATTTTGAAAAGTAAAGGACCAAGAGGGTCCAGGCCATTACATTGGATACCTCTCAAACTATTCTCATCCCCAATAATTTAGGATAAACCTAAAGAAATTAGGGGGTCCGAACAACCACCTCATATGATACCTCTCAGAGACAAACCGCCCTAGAGTTGTTCTAAACCTAGAACAACCTCGATATCTAGGACCACCTCTCTCTCATCTATCTCCTGAACAACCACTAATACAACACCACTCTTCACCCCCAAGAAACCACACAACATAAAAGGCTTCACTCTCCAAAAAGATGGATTAAGGAGTTCCTTCCCCCATGTCAAGATACTATCCACTTTTTCCGGAATTTAATCGCCCACACGGGTTCAATCGCATCCAATTTAATGCGTATTGATTAGGGATCAATCCCTCCCCTCCCCACAGTCAGGAATCTCTTCACACATATTCATAGAACAAGGAAAACAGCACATAACATAGTTTAAAAAGGTCAAGAATTATATCACAATAAAGTACAGAACAAAACTCAAAACAGCTCTAGGAACTGGGCGGACATCTATGCCTCCCATTCCTATGTACTCTCCTCAAGGCCACCATGCCTCAATAGCACACGAACCAAGGGAATGGTTCGCCCATGAAGCACCTTCTCTTGACAATATTCGATCCTCACTGGTCATTGCACGAACGTTGCATCGTCCTCGATATCTAGCTCTCCCCAGTTGAGGACATGTGAATCACCGTGTAGATACTGACAGAGCCGAAACACATAAAAGATTTTGTGCACCCTTAGTAGTGGTAGTGGTAGCGCCAGCTGATAAGCCACTTTGCTGACCCGCTGCAACACCTTGAAGGGTCCGACAAACCTAGGAGAAAGCTTACTTCCCTTACCAAACATTCATTTACCACGTCGTGGTGAGACCTTTAAGAACACATGATCCCTACCCTTGAACTCCAAGGGTCTCCTCCTATGGTCAGAGTACGAATTCTTCTGATCCTGATCCGCCTTCATCCTCTCGCGCATAAGCTGAACATTCTTCGACATTCCCTGCACCACCTCTGGTCCAAGAGCGCTTGCCTCCACAACCTCTATCCAGTGCAAAGGTGGACGACATGGTCTTCTATACAAGGCTTAAAACGGAGCCATGCCAATGGTATAGTGATAGTTGTTGTTGTAGGAAACCTCCAGTAGTGGAAAGTATCACACCCATGATCCTCCGAAGTCTAGAACACATGCCCGCAGCATGTCCTCTAACATATGGATGGTCCTCTCTGTATTCCCATCCATTTGAGGGTGGAAATCAGTGTTGAGGCATAGTTGGGTGCCAAAATCATGTTGCAATACTTTCCAAACTCATGAGGTAAATTGTGTATATCGATCTGAGGATATGGATCTTGGAAACTCCATCAAACCGCACCACCTCATCCACATACCTCTATGTTAAGGCATCCACCGCACTCGACTCCTTGATTTCCAGGAAGTGAGATGATTTCTTCATCCGTTCTACCACCACCCAGATAGCATCGCAGCATCCTTGAACCCTAGGTAGTCCCATGATGAAATCCATCAAATTTTCCTCCCACTTCTACTCTGGGATGTCTAAAGGCTTCAACAGACTTCCGGAAACACGGTGCTCAGCCTTCACCTACTGACACATGAGGAACTTTTCCACAAACCGCACCACTTCCCGTTTCACCCCGGG
Source organism: Viscum album (assembly GCA_963277665.1). NCBI lineage: Eukaryota > Viridiplantae > Streptophyta > Magnoliopsida > Santalales > Viscaceae > Viscum > Viscum album. The sequence goes on along the minus strand of OY728153.1, from coordinate 977,594,898 downwards.
CCACCAAAACTGACACCTTAAGCCTCGGTTCATCTTGGAAACTTCTGGGTGTACCTCTAGGGGTGAGTTATGGAACCCATTGAGAATGTGATCGCACATGTTCCCTAGAACAAACAGCTTTCCGAGGAAGAGCATCTGATTATGACCATCTTCTGACTATTCGTTCAGAGCATTTCCTTGGCTAACAAAATCACACATCACTTCAGCCTCTAAGTCCCCCCACTGAGACTCCTCCACCTGTTGTACCAAGTAAGACTGCACTATCATCTAGAATAGGCATCCCATATCATCCTCCACCCTTAAATACAGGTGAAAGGCAGCTAACTCCCCCATCACCTTCCAAGAATCTGTTGATTATCAAACCACATCCTTATGTGACTTCCTGCTCATGGCATTAGCCACCACGTTCCCCTTCCTTGAGGTGTAAGAAATCTTGAATTTTTAGTCCTGAAGGAACTCCATCCACCTCCATTGTCGCAAGTTCAGGTCACGCTGGGAGAAGATATACCTCAAACTCTTATGATTTTTGAAGACCACAAAGTGCACCCTGATGAGGTAATGCTGCCAAAACTTTAGCATGAACACTATTGTTGAAAGCTATAGTTCATGGGTGGCATAGTTATGTTCTTGAGGACGTAACTTCCTAGAACCATAAGAGATCAATACTCACTCCCGAATCAGCACACACCCCAAGCCTAGGCCTGAAGCATCACAGAACACTTCAAACTCTACCCCTTCTTCCGGTAACCTCAGCATTGGGGAACTGACCAACTTCCCTTTCAGATAGATGAAAGCTGACTGGCACTGCTCACTCCTTACAAAATCCTGGTCTTTCTTGGTCAAGGATGTAAAATGTGCTGCAACTTGAGAGAATTTGGGCATGAACCTCTAGTAGTAACTTGATAGACCCAGGAAACTATGAACCTTCACTACGTTCTTGGGTGCTGCACAAGAAATAACATCCTCGACCTTTGACAGGTCTTATTATATTCCCTACAGGAACACCATGTTTCCTAGGAAGTGCACCTCTCATGTCCAAAACTTGCACTTGGACAAATTATCATAGAGATGGTGCGGTCGGAGGACCTCTAAAACCATCCTCATATGGTTGGTGTGATCCTCCTTTGATATTGATTAGATCAGGATGTTGTCGATAAACACGACTACAAACCGGTCTAGATACTCATGGAAAACTGAGTTCATGATCCCCATGAACACGGATGGTGTGTTCGTAATGCCGAATGGCATGACCACGAACTCAAAGTGCCCATATCTGCAACTGAAAGCAGTCTTTGAGATATCACCCTCTTTCACCCTCAACTAGTGATATCTCAATCGTAGGTCGATCTTAGATAAACAATATGCTTCTTTAAAATGGTCAAAAAGGCCATCAATCCTTATGAGGGGGTAACGGTTCTTGAACGTCACCTGATTCAGCCTTCGGTAGTCTATACACAGCTTGAGACCACTGTCTTCCTTCTTTTAGAACAATACTGGAGCCCTCCATGGTGATGTGCTCAGTCGGATAAAAACCTTCTTCATCAGATCATCAATCTGAATCCATAACTCCCAAAACTCATAAGGAGCCATCTGATAGGAATCCATCTAAATTGAACGAGCACCAGGTTGCAATTCTATCTAGAAATGAACATCGTGTCGAGGGGATAGAGTCACCACCTCTCTAGGGAAGATGTCTAGGAACTCACTGATGACCCCTGGGACATCCACTATATATTCATCTGCTGACTCCACTGACAGCTTAGTTAACAAGGAAAGAAGGGGATCTACTCAACGGCTGCCCTCATGGAAACCCCACTCGCCAACGAAAGTCACACGTTTGTCGCCGATATCTAAAAACACAACCCTTCTCCAGAAGTAGTCGATAACGGAACACACAGATAACATCTAGTAGATGCCTAATATGACATCATATGGCTATATCTGTAGAAAAACAAGGTCCCCACTAGATAGATGTGGCTCAACCATCAGTCTACATCCCCAGAAAACATATGACAAGCTAGTCTAACTTCTGGTTGGTGTACTCAATACTAGGGGAACGATAGGTCTCTCTACTTCTAGACCTAGATAATTGGCTATACTGGGTGAAACAAATGAATGTGAAGCTCCTCGATCAAACAAGGCAGAGGAAAGAGTACTAAACAAGATGATCGGACCTTGAACAACCTCTGGCCCTATTGGAACTACCGCCTCTGCGGTGTGCAACATCCCACGCTCAGCTCCTCTACCCATCGTCTATCGGCTACCTCCCCAACCACTCCCTGGTCGAGGTCCCTGGGGAGTGCTCTAAAGTTTACCTCCTCCTTTAAAGTCTACTCTCAGAGGGGTGGGTGTTCGTTGTCCCTGCTCCGGATGCAAAAAAGGCATGGCTGGAAATTGTTACTGCTGAAGGAGGTGTTGTACCTTACCAACTCCACTATACTGTAATCAGCCCAGAAACTGATTCTGAAGGTGGCCATAGCTTCCATAGATGAATCACCTCAGTCCTAGGCTCGCAGAATAAGGATAAGGACTGGGAGATTGAAACTGTAATTGTTGAGGCCTGATCCCCACCGACTGAAACTTGCATGGCCCTAATACTGGAGGTATACTACTAAAGGAATTTCCTTTTAACAAACCCATATGGCTCCCCTCTCACGGCGTACCTCCCAGTATGTGCATCCTCTCCACCACTTTATCCTTCTTCTGAACCTCCAAGTACATTGGTAGAGTGAAGGGAGTAACAGCATGCTAAAGAGAAGGTCAGAGTACCTCCTCTAAACATCTCACCCAAAACTCCTCATCCAGAAATAGGTATGGAGAAAAGTAAAGGAGATCCTTAAACTTGATCCCTAACTCCCTCACTAATATACTCCCCTACTGGAGGGAGATTACCACCTTCCTCTTCTCAGCCTTCATCATAGAATAAAGTAATTTCACCTGGAACTCCTTCTCGAAGTCAGCACACAAAATATCACTCTATATACTCTCTCTGAGGAAGATCGTCCACCAATGATACACTGCTCCCCTCATCTGACCGATTGCCAATGGAACCCAGTACTTAGCCAGAGCTCGGATCAAGCTGAATGCTATCACCAACTCCTCGAGCCAGCTTTCAGTCTCTATGTCTGAGACGATGCCCTCATTCCTCCCAAGGGTCTACCGCTAAAAGGAACGAAACTTCTTTTTCCACTGTTCGTTATCCTCTTCTCAATTACTACTCTGCTGATTAGTCAGATCATCCTCCTGGGCCTTGATCGCCCACACTACTTGTGTTCATCGTCCGGGTTTCATAGCTATAAGGTAAACAAGGAATGCTTAAGCCTAAGTAGTGTAGAATATTTATTTTAAATTTTGCTTAAACTTTTTATTTATTTAAATTCCTAGAACATACAAGAACACAAGTAATTATGATGCATGTACCTTTCCGAGGGTCTCTACCCTAGAATTAGTGTAGCCTCACTTTATTGTTTAGTAGGTCCATATTCCTTTCATCGGATCACGGGGGGGGGGGGGGCTAAAATCTTGTGTCCTAGCTAGTCTTCCTTGGACTATTTCACGCACCAAGATTTCATAACACTATTTTCCTACCATCCCATGCAATCCTTATTATGCTTAACCCCAAGCTCCATCCTATCTCTCAACAATCACCTATGATACCATTATGTCATGACCCGCCTTCACCAAGATGATAGAACAAACAGCAAACTTCCAGACACTTCTTTCCTTAAGTTGGAGGAGATATAATGACCCCCAAGTCCTTCCTCCAATAGGCCCTAGAGTGGAGACTAGAACCAAGGGTATATAATCACACGTAATATGGAAGGCATTTCCCTTTTATTTATTAGGATTGGGAGATACGATAGTAAAAACCTGAACAAATCCAAAACTCAAGGTAAAAGTAAAGCCAAAACCCATTACCATATGCATGTTCATAGGTAAAACCATACAAAGAAAAGGAAAAATCCAAAGGGAAAGTAACAAAAGAAAATAAAATGGTAGCAGAAACTCTCCCAACGTTTGAGCTAGTACGGCCCCGCACAGTCCCTGAAGTCCTCCTGGAAACCTGAAAGTAGTTTTATACACGTAGGGTAAGTATATATGTATACTCAGTAGGGAAAAACCAAAAGCTCTTGTGCACAAGTGGGGAGGCATTTTAATGCCCCATGAGAAAGTAGAGGTAACCAAAACACACGGCAAGTAAAATATCCACCCAGCCTCACCAAGGCACACTCCCCAAATAACACAAGTCAGGTAAGGTAATAGTAATAGCACATCGATATTTTGGTACCCCGCACCACTTTCCCACTAGTTATTGAAGATATCCTATGCATCAGACCACCCCCTCCATTTCTCACTATAGTCCCACTGCATCCCCAACAATAACCTTATGGGCCACCTCAACCATGTATCTCGCCCGCAAACACCTAGGACACCACAACCATGCATCCCACCCATAGACACTTGGGCTACCACAACCATATGTAACCATGCCCACAGACACCTGGGCTAGAACAACTACTGCCACAACCGAAGACACATGGGCCTCATCCTGAAGACACTTGGGAAAAAATATGCCCGGACACACCTGGTCCAACCACCACAACATACCATGCCCGAAGAGTCTTCGGCTAAAATGGACATCAGGCCATCAGATCCTACCCGAATATTCTTGGGCTACTCGGGAGAGGGAGCAGAAAGAAGCTAATAACCATCCACCCAATAGGATGTTGGGAAAAACACCCTCCCCCATGAAATGGGGGTGTTCAAAATGAAGTGCTCAACTTGGGTGGGGTAAAAATAATAAACATAAGAAATAAATTTATACATATAAGTAAACAATCACTCATCCCAACCTAAGTGTCTCGAAACCATCTCATACACAAACACCCTTGTTACTATTCGTTCATACACAAAAGCATAAATTCCACAACTAGAGCACCACCCATTCTTGTTATCATGTTCAAGTGATTCCATTCAATCATTCCTTCACTACTGGTAAAATAACAAGCATATCCACAAGCCAAACAACAACTAGATTGGAGAATAAAATAGCCAAACATCAATTTAAGCATTCACGCCTGGTTATCTTGTAAATTCACATCAACAAAATGGATCTGTGAGATCCCTAAAAGTGTTGGAACCAAACCAAGCCCCAACATACGTCCCCACACAGCCTCAGATCCAAAATCCAACAATTGAACAATAATGGATCCCATCCCCATTCACATCACCCCACAAGCATCAAGCAGAATATTCGTGCTTATTATCAGAACAAAACAAGGCAGTTTTCATATTTAACCACACCATTTATCAAGTTCCTTCCTTTTTTTTGGCTAACAAAGGTGATCACACAATGATTATTATTCATTTCGAATTCATTTAATCAGCCAATTTTACGTGATTAATCAATTTCCATGTTACATCCATTCAATAACAAGTTTATACAAAGAAAAAAAGGTTCATTAGTGTGCAATAAAGGACCACCAATGACCACAATTTTTAGTGGTCATAGGCCCAAACAATTGACAACATACCAACAAAAATAAAATAGTATAGCAGCATCATCATCAAACACACCCCTTCATTCTTTAGAAAACAATTATTATCTTCGTTAAGGTTTAGTTTCATTCATTCCCTGAGGAAACATTATCATACCCACCCACATGATACACAATAAAGAGAGACTAATGAAGACCCTACCTGGATGATCAACGATCAAAGTTGTCTCTTCTCGGGCCAAGAACTGTAGATGCGTGACTTACAGAAGAAGATCTCCAAGGACTCCAAGGGTGTGCATGAAAGGATCCAGCACTAGCGCACTATTAGTCTCTAGAAGAAGGACTCCAAACGCACCAAGAGAGAGTGAAAGGAAAAAAGAGATGATCTTGGATTAAGAAAAAGGCTAGATCCTAAAAATAGGGAGATGATTTTGAAGTACTTAAAATTTGAATCGTGGCTTGACCATGCGATTGGGTAGTTTCACGCATTGTGAAAACTGTTATTTAATAATTTTCCTCAAAGAGGTGGTGATAATGGTTATGAGTTAATAGATATATTTTAAACTGAGAAAAACATGTAACATGGAGAAACTATAAAACACCATAGAAATAAGTGTAGTACATGGCCAAAGTCTCGACACTTACTTTTATTGGGGAGTTCTTGTGATATTTTTGGGTTGACTTAACAGAAATTGTATTTAATTTAACAACCAAAATTTATTCAATAAAAATTTGGATATAAGTGTTGAGGAAATCCATGTCTGGATTTCAGGATAGGGGAATCCACTCAATAGTTCAAGGAACTACAATTCTATAGTTGGAAAGACCACCTACCTAGTTACTTTATTATGATTTTCATGGACAAAGTTTGTATCATTAAGAAAAGTAATGGGGATCCTTTCCACAAAAAAGTTAATTCAACTAGACATTCTTAGTTAAATGGTGAGGGATATTGAGACTTGATAAAATAGTAGGATATTTAATAACTAAATAAATAAAAACATTTAATTTATTATATCTCACTTATTTTTTAATCAATAAAAGTACTAATAATATGCTCCTTTTAATTGTATATTAAAATGATAAGTTCATAATTCACACTATCCCAATGATAAATATTGGAGAAAGATAACCTCCTAATTGGAAGTAACTTCTAGGAGTGTTTTAGATGCCTTCTGGTTATGTTACACCATGAATGAAAATCTTATGTGCTAGAATCCTCAATGCCTAATTTTCCTACTAAATAAGTGATTGATGAACATTTACTTATCTATGAAAAATATTTGAGTAATGCGTTCAATGTTAAATGTTTGGTGCTTTCATAGATGTCTAGTGAACTAATGAAGTCTCATGAAAACAAGGATGTGTATAGAATTCTTGAGAACTTATGTGGTCTTTACTGGGAGAGAGAGATACAGGAACAGTTTGAGATTTACAAGGTGCTCTTTCAGACAAATCTTGGATAGGGTTCCTTAGTTAGGCCTCATGTATTCAATCTCATTGGATACATTGAGTGCTTATATGTTCTAGAGTTTAAATTTCCTAAATAAATGGGCACCAACCTCATTCTATAATCACTCCCTCATAGCTTATCTAGTTTTTTTTGTGAATTTTAATATAAACAACATTGATAAGTCTCTGCTATATCTTCTTAATTTTCTTAACCAAGTAGATAAAAATATGAAGTGTGAAAAACCTTCCTTCCTTATGGTGAAAAAATGGAAAGGGAAACCAAATAGATTTACTCCCAAATCATTTTCACATGCTTCCAAGAAGAGCAAGATTAAGGGGAAAGCAAGGGAAAAGGATGTTGTCTATTTCACGTGTGGAAAGAAGGGGCACTGGAAGAAAAAATTCACCCAGCCAAAGGAGAAAGGGGAATATTCATGTGCATTTTTTTATTGAGTGTAATTAATCTTTTTCTAAAAATCGGGTATTAGATACAGCATTTAGTGATCACATATATATTCAAATATAGAAACCCGGTAGATTTAGAAAGATTGAATAAGGAGAGGTAAATATTCATGAATCCAATAGAGATAAACTTACTGATGTAGCTATCAGGGACTACCACATCACATTACCACTAGAATGATCTTGTTTTTAAAGGTTTTTTATTATGTTTCTTTAGTTACCAAGAATATTATTTCTATATCTTGACTTAATAAGAATGGGTTTATATTAAAATTTGGGAATAAATGTTTCTTCTTTTATAAATATATCATTTTTATGGTGAGATGCATTTAAATAATAGTCTTTATATGTTAGATTACACAAACCAAATAATGGAAATCGGTAACAAAGTTACTTCACATGACTCATACCACACCCAACATTAGCATCACTAGTTATGTCATGTAAATGAAAAGAACTTGAATAAATTACATCAACATGGATATTTATATTCCTTTTAACTAAAACCACTTAGTGTATGTCACGCATTCTTATAAGTAAAAATGACCAAATACTCATTTAGTGGGAAACGTGAAAGGGCTAAAGAGATTCTTTAATTAGTTCATACCGATGTATGTGGACCATTTCCTATTGAATCAAGTGGTGGGTACTCATAATTCATAAATGTTACTGATTATGTTAGTAGATATAGATATGAATACTTAATGAGGTATGATAAGATTCTTTTAACAAATTTAAGGAATATAATAATGAATTTGATAACCATCTTAGTAAGAAGATTAAGAAACTTCATTTTGAACATGGTGGAGAATATCTTAATCTAGGCTTCATTGATTATAAATGGGATTTAAGTATTTTACCTCAACTCACTCGTCCTTATATGCCACAATGGAATGGTTTAAGTGAAATGAGGAACCATACCTTATTGTATATGGTGAGATCAATTATGAGTCATGCAAATCTTACATTATCCCTTTAGGGATATTCACTACAAAAAGCAGGATATGTACTAAACCGAGTTCCAACTAAAGAAAATTATGGTATACCATACCAATTATGGAATTAAAAGAAACTTTTTTTATAACTTAAATGTGTGGGGTTGTGAAGAATTTGTTAAGTCCTCTCTAGGTAATAATCTTACACCCCGAGGCACAAGTATTGTATATCCTAGAGAAACAAAGGGATACTACCTATAAAATCCTTCATAGAAAAAGGTTCTGGTTGACAGAAGTCCCACATTTCTTGAGGAGGATATTATCTCTAAAATATATAGTGGGATAGAGATAGAATTCGATGAATTGTAGGCTCAAGATACACAATATTTTTCATAGGAACAAATTCCACAAAGCCCCATGGAAAAAGGAATTTTTTTCAAAAACAAAATTACTGTGTAGGAGTACTAGAGAGGTTAGAGAACAAGAACAGTATGGATCTCTAATCATTGAGTATGGTGACTCATTATTGGTTTATAATAATGATCTTCTAACTTATAAGGAAGTAGTAATTGAAATAGATGTTTCTAAGTGGCAAGAATCCATGAATTCTGAAATGGGTTCCATGTGCCAAAACCAAGTCTGGATTTTGGTAGACCCTCTAGTAGATATTAATATAATTGGTTGAAAATGTTTATTCAAGAAGAAACTAGACATGGAAGGAAAATTCAGTACCTATAAGATGTAATTGGTTATAAAAGGGTTTAAACAATGTCCAGACATTGACTATGATGAAACATTTTCACCATTTGCAATGCTAAAATCCATCAGAATTGTACTTTCCATTGCATCTTTCAATGAATATGAGATTTTGGAAAATGGATGTCAAAAAAGTCTTCCTTAATGGGAACCTTCAGAAAGATGTCTATATGACATAACCAAAAGGTTTTTTGACTCCAAAGGATTCCAACAAGGTATGAAAGTTTCAAAGATCCATTTATGGATTAAAGAAAACATCCAGGTCCTGCAAATTTTGTTTTCATGAGGCCATAATAGAATTTGGTTTCGTAAATAATGAATGTGATCCATGTGTATATAAATGTTTTAGTGGGAGTGAAATCATTTTCATAATAGTATATGTTGATGAAATATTACTCATTAGAAACAAAATACCAGTCTTACAGTCTGTTAAGGCATGGTTGAATAAATTCTTTTCTATGAAGGAATTGGTTGAGGCATCATATATTATTGGTATCAAGATCCGTAATGATAGATCCAATAGGTTTCTTGGTAAAATTAAAATTACATACATTAACAAGATACAAAAGATATTCAATATGGAACAATCCAATAGGGGATTGTTGCCAGCATCACATGGAATTCATATTTCTAGGAAAATGTGTCCTTAGACATGTGAGGAAAGAAGCACAATGACAGAGATTCCATACGCATCAGTTATTGGTCCAGTCATGTAATATATGTTTTGTACTAGTCTAGATGTCTTCTACGCATTAAGTGTGGTAAGAAGATATCAAGCTGATCCAGGTGACCTCCATTGGATGGAAGTCAAGACTGTCCTTAAGTATCCAAATCATACTAAGGATACGTTCTTATTTTATGGAGTACATGAGGAACTAGTCATCGGAGGATATGTAGATTATAGTTTCCAAACTGATCAATATTACATGAAGTCACAAATAGGATACATATTTACTTTGAATAGAGGTGTTGTGAGGTGGAGGAGCTCAAAGAAGGTTGTGGTTGCAGATTCTATGGTAGAGCCAAGAGTATATTGTGGATTCTAAGGTAGATAAAGAATAATTATGGATAAATAACTTCATCTAATATCTTCATGTGGTACCTAGAAGTAAAGATCCTATAACACTCTTTTGATAATACTGCAGTAATGGATCTTTCAAAAGAGTCAAGGTCACATCAGCGGATGAAGCACATACTTAGGAAGTATCATCTCTTGAAAAAATTTTCTCAGAGATGTGAAGTTTCAATGAGCATTATTTACATAGAGGACAATGTGTTAGACCCCTTGACTAAAGACTCCACTCAACAGAAACATGACTGTCATGTGAGGTCTAGCGAACTGAAGGTTATAGGCAGTAGGATCTAGTCCAAGTGGGAGTTTGTTGGATTTTGTGTCCTAGTACCAACTATTTGTACTTTTATTACATGAATATTAGATTTATTGAATATTAATTAAACTTATTATTACATATTTTTTATTGTTATGCATGAATCCAATGTAATAATGTACAAGAGTATATGTCGAATTGATAAAACCATAGAAGTTCCCCGCTATGATGAGATCCTTGATGTGATATGATGATATTCTCAAATAATGTTCTGCGGTTGGATAACATACTATGATGGAACACATAGTACATAGACTATCAACTACGATTACTCATAAGAAGATGAGGCTTCTTCTCATGAAGTTCACACTTTGTAATCTATAATATGGAAGATTATGAGAACAGACCACCATTAGGAATTCCACATATTTTGGTGTCATCGGAAATTCTTATCTATGATCATGTGTGACGGTCCTTAAACTTTAAGATTATTATTAATTCATGTTACAACTTTTGTACTTAGATGTATTTTGGTAAACCATGATGATAACAGTACATGGAGAAGTTGTATATGTGGGGTGTTTCATGAGTGACATATCATTAATGAATAATTCAAGGAAGGATTTTTCCCTTCCATCTTTATGGAAGCTGATATCTCGACCCTTTTATTGGAATAGAACCATCGCATTAAATTCCATGCACATGGTGTAACAACATGTTTATTTTAGATAGTCAAAGAAAGGCATATCGAGCATATAGGTTGGTGACATGGATGTGCATCCTCAATGATGAGATATTGTGATAAAGTAATTATATTACACAGTAATCATTCATATGTGGTTATCAATGTTGCGATATTAAGTTCTTTCTCTTGGGTGCCTTGACCCGTTGCTAGATAGTAATCTTGGACTTTAGGAAAGCACGCCTAATGTCAATGAGAAAGAATCCTAGAGGGTCACATACGAAATGTTTCCATTGATCTCGATTAATTTCTATTTGAGTTTAATTAATGGAATAAATATTATTCTCAAGTCTAAGAAATTATTTTATTCAAGTTAGATTGATTGCATAAATTAAAAAAAATTATTCTTCGGCTTGTTAATAAAATATTTATTTTATTTATTGAATATTTTAATAAATATTTATTCACTATATTATGAATAAAATATTAATTTATGAAAAAAATATTTATTTGGTTGTTCAATAAATTATAGAGGAGTTCGAATGGACCAAGACCCAGTCCGGTGACAAATATTAATTAATAATACTATTATATAACATTTTTTATTGTGAAAGTTGGTGCACACCACAAAATAATAATTATATAATTATTGTTATGTAACATGGGATTTATTAAATATAATAAATTTTATTTAATGGCCAATATGAAATTAAATAATATTTTAACTTAAATCCCAACTCTATAAATAGGTGGTTATGTGTATTGTGTAGAGCATCCAAAAATTGATAATAGATAATTGTTGTGCACAAGAAATTCTCTATCAACTACTCCTCTCTCTCTCTCTCTAAAGAACGAGAAGTGAAAGTGAGATTTATTCAAGACTGGAAAACGAGAAATCAATAACAAATAGTGCAAGACATTATACTCATCGCGCTAGCACTTAGAGATCATGTGGTTTTACTCAGAGATCATAGGAGCACGTGTGGATCAAGGGATTTTATCCTTGGATCCTCGCAGCACAATGAAGGTAATTCAAAAGGGTCCTTTCGGACGATCAACATTCACCAATGAAGAAAGTTCCTAAGCCTGAGTATTTATTTCTTCAAATATTAAATAAATTAATTATAAATTTGATGTTCAATGTAAAGACCCCGACCCCAGTAACCCAGATCAGGTGCCTTACTTTAATACATTGGCATGAATACAAGACATGAATCCAAAAGGACTGATCATTTTAGCATTTTTATAATCTATATTATATAAATAAATATTACATTACAACTTGAAATGAAATACAACATAGAAACTCCATTTAAAAAACCCATAAACTCCTAGATTATCCCTGATAATCATTCATAATATACAACTTCACATCTTGGGGAAAAAATAAAACATAAGGGGTGAGCTCAGATGATCGATAAGGGTATTTAATGCAGTGAAAGCTAATATAAAAAATAAGGCATGGTGAATTACTAAAACACATTCCAATGAAACATAATCTTGAGCATAATATGGCAAGAATAAAAGCTAAATAGATAGTTCCATATAAAAATCATAGGAGAATGAAACTTAACCATGGATATTCTCCTATTAAAATAATAAAATGGAATATCAATTACTAGTATTAAATGAGGTAATTAATAATTTCATACATCATAAACATACCTTCGAGGGCTCGTCTAAGACATCTGAAAATAAATGGTTAAGGCCTCGGCCAAAATCCATTTTTGTTTTGTCTCATGAGACCTGTCGATGCATCAAGGGGCTATAGAGGGCCCCACCCATAACTTACTAATTTTAATGCATTCCCCATATGAGTGGGGTTAAAAATAAACAACATATACATATGAAATGTAAATAACTTTCCCCAATCTATAAACATAATCACTAATCATTCTAAGTAGTAAGGTGAATGGTATCAAGATAGCACATCCATAGTCAAACTGGTCATAAACCATTTAATAAAATATGATAGATGAAAATCATAATACATCAATCTCAATAAAGCATAAAATTTAATAGAGGTGTTTAAATAGATTAAAATACTCTAATAAAATCATCGAAGAATTCTTGGGAGAGATATCCCTTTTAGTTTGTAAGGAAGAGTTCTTTTTGAAAAATCATTTGTATTTATCATAATTGTTTGTAGAAAACCAGAAATGAAAAAATATAGGTTTTCATGAAAAAATTTGTTAATTTATAAAAAAATGGTTTCTTAAAATAGATTATTGATGGTACTTGAAAATGGGTAAGAAATCAAGATGTTCCCTTTAATTAGGCTTGCGAATCAGGAAGAATTGTGAAGAAAATCTTGTAAAACATGTATTTACCATAAAATAAAGATGAAATAATCTAGATACATGAGTTTGTAATGTATAAATAGAATTTATAATAAGTATATAAATAATGAAGAATTACATTGGTGTATAGAGGGAGAAACCATAACCTGAATGAAAATGGAGGTTTGGGAAGAAACCCTTACCTTATGTCCGAAAGCGTTTTTCACTTGTACATAATATCCTGGATAATGAAATTACATTAATTGATAAACTAATTCATAACCTATTAAATATGTATTTTATTTATTATAATTTTATGAATTTCATTTATATCCATTTTGATGAGTTATAAGATTAAATTTCTTCATCTAGGAGTGTTCTTTTCCTTAGTTTTCATGATCGGTTTACTTTTATACGCGTATGAAAGATCATATAAAATAAAAATAGTTTTAAAAAATTAAAATTATATTTTATTAATGTTATTATTGAATATTAAATGGTTATATAATTCATTTTTTATTTGAGGTGAGGATGAATCATTAGATAAAACATTAGTGATAATCGTTTAGATTATTTTGGTGGTTTTTCGATCATCACATAATAGTTTTATTTTATTAATTAACATCATATATATAAAATGGTTACCAAACATTAATAGGTTTTCATACATATTTTATAATTATTTTTAACCATATAATGGTTTTATTTCCATCCTTTAAGGCGTTAATGGAAATTGAAAATGCATCGTCCATGATGTTGGTAAATTGACACATCACGGGTGATGTTTTCATTTGTAGAATAAAAGAGAGAGAGAGAGAAAGGAGTTTGATGATGGATATTCAATTAACATGATATAATTAAATTATGTAAATGATATGTATTTATCATTTCTATTTCTATAGGATAGGTTAGGTAAGGATACTAAAATAAAAGAAATTGAAAAGAAAACAAAAGAAAAGAAAGAGGATTTTTACCTCTTGAATTCTCCTCCTTGAGAACCTCCTTAAGAAGATTGGTTTTGGTCTTTTGATGATACCAAAGTCTCCTGGACGTGAGGGGGGGACTTTTTAAGATTATTTGGTATAAATTTGACAATGATAAAATCTTAGAATGTGTGAGGAGGAGGGGTGGTATTTATAGTGGAAGAGAGGAGTGTTTTCTGAATATTATATTCATTTGTTTATTATTTTGGCTCAATACTATGAATAGTTTTTATTCTTGTGAATAATTATAGTAACTTGTGAATTTGAGTTATAATCAATGGTTCTTACATCATATATGACTCAAGGGATAGTTTATTTTACTTATAATGTATATATACCGTAAATTACCATATTTCACTATTTACTAAAAAATCAACTATTTTAGAAAAATCAAAAAAAATCACCCTAACTATTTTTAGATGTACAGAATTAAAAAAAATGAAATCCATTTTATGAAAATAATTTTCTAAATATGAGAAAGTTAATTTTTAATTAAAATCATCATTTATTGGAAAGATACTAATTTTAAAATTATAACTGATTTTATGACACTTGAAAATTTTAATTATGGTCTTATAGAATTATATTATAATCATAAGACAAAAAATATTAATTTTTGAATCTATTTTGTGAAAATATGTATTATTTTAAAAAAAATTATTAATTATAAAATTGTAAATAAACATTTATGTTTTACAAAAATACCAATTATTAATTTATTTTTTTAACACATTTATTTACTTATTCCTTGATATAAATTATTTATATTTTAATTCTTAAGATAGATAAATTTTATTTATACTTTAATAGTTTAATTTACAATTATATTGATCATATTACTATTTATAATGGTCACATTACTATTCTAATGGTCACCTTACTATTCGTCAAAAATGAAAGTTATGAGAAAAGTACAAAAAAATTAACCAAAGTAAATTTTGATATTATGATTTCAAAAATAATGTTTATTTTGTCAAATATAATTTATATAAGTTTCATAATTTATTTTTAAAACAAGTTTTGCACTAAAAGGCGGTAAAACTCTATTTTGAAAAATATTGAATTTTTATGTGTAAAATTGGATTTATTCTTATATTATGCCTCTAAAAATGATTTGGCTGAATGTAAAAAAAATTATTGAATATATAGTATATAAATTTTATTAATATATTTAACTAATAGTGATTAATTTAATTTATTAATATAAAATTCATTATGGGCATAAAAATTGTTTTTATAAAAATATATCCTTTATATTCAATTGGTTTTCAATTATAATTAGTTGGTAACCACTGAATTAATTTATAAACATGTGTAATATATATTTTCATAATTTACTTAATTTCATTCATTTCCTCCATTCCCAATATCTTGGAGATAAATATAATAATTAAATAATAATATTTAAAACATTTTTTAAGCTGGTAAGCTATTGAATAAGTTAAATTTAAAAAGTGGCGTATTGTAAAATATTGGGGTGTTACATTCTCCCCTCCTTAAATAAATTTCATCCTCTAAATTTGAAATTGTTCTAAATAATAATATTTTGATACTTAAAAATTATTTTGTGGGAAACTCACATCGGAAATAAGGTTAATAAAATATCCTCTTAATAAGAGGGAAAGGGAAATGCATAGGTCACCACAGAACTAGGAATTCGAATAGGATAAAATTTGTGCGAATTGAAAATATAAACATGGAAGAATAATCTAACCATTAATTTATAAATAATAGTGATAGATAACATGGTCATTAGAAAGTTAACCACCATAAATCTTGTGATTGGTTAAAAGACAATTTATTTCTTAGAAAGAAAAGTACACATTAACCTTTTTGTTTCAAAAATATTTTTCCTAGAGTTGAGGGATTATTTTAATATCCAAATAAGCACTTGAGAAATTAAAATTACTTGATTAATTTCCATGTCATAAGTATAATATCATCCTTTGGTTGTTCTTCAATCTATTTTTACATCATCTCTTACACCTGGAAATGAATGTTCAAGATGAATTTTTCATGTCTAAAGCACTTTTTACGAATCATATAATGCTTAATTCATTCCTTAGACCTTTAAAATTTTACTGAACCAATAATTTTATAACATTTTATCTATGAACAATAATTTCCAAAGTTTAACTTGATCCATTCCATAAGTATTTAATCTTAATACTTGTTTAAAACATGTCTATCCACATTCAACGACCAAAATTTAAAAGGAAGGTCACTAAATTTCCAAAGTCAACTTAACATAATATTCCCCAAATAATGTATCTATTAATACAACATATCAAATATATGATTAACTTGATCACCTTTAAGCCTTTATAAATCATTCATGCTTCCAAGAGTAAGATTATTAGGTTGTTGAATATATTCCTTAAATCCAAACATCTAATAATCCTAGTAAAGATAATATAAACCATCAAATCACTAACCACCTTCATGGTAACCAATACTATCCAGAATTAAAATTATATGTTATTAATGAACTTATATAATATTAAATGGTTATATATTTCATTAGGTTTTATGGTATGAGGATAAATCATTATATAAGATGTTAGTGATAATCGTTTACATTATTTTGGTGTTTTATTGATCATCATGAAGTAGTTTTGTTTTATTAATTAATATTATGTATATATAATGGTTCAAAAATCTTAAATAAGTTATAATACATATATTATAATATCTTTTAACCATAAAAATGTTTTTATGAGTAGCCTTGAAGGCATAATTGAAAAATAAAATCTTCTTATCCACAAAGGAGGGAAATCGACACCTCATGGACGATGTTTTCATTTTTAAAATAAAAAGGGGAAGAAAGGGGGTTTGATGATGGATTTTACATGAATGTAATAACATTAAGATATATATAAGATACTAGAGTTATAATGTTACTTTGGAAATAATAGTTAAGGATATAATAAGAATAAAATAAATTAAAAGAAATTGAGAGAGAATGAAAAAGATTTGGCTCTTGAATTCCTCTCCTTGAGATCCTCCTTAAGGAAATTATTTTTGGTCTTTTTTTGATACCAAGGACACTTGAAAATGGGGTAGAGGTTTAGTAAGAGTATTGGGAATAAATTTTAAAAGCTTAAAGTATTTTTTTGTGTGAGGATAATAGGTAGTGAGGGGTGATATATATATTGGAGGAGAGGGGTGTTTTTTGAATATTTTATTCATTATTTTATTATTTTGGATTAAGACAAGAAATAGAGATGATTCTTGTGACTAAATAAATTAATTAGTGCATGTTACTTAGAAAACATGGTTATTACATCATCCATGACTCAATGACTAGTTTATTTAACTTATAATGTTAATATACCGTAAATTATGTATTTTACTATTCACCAAAAATTCAAGTATTTTAGAAAAATATAAAAAATTCACCCTAACCATTTTTTGACATGTAGAATTAAAAAATGAACTCCATTTTATGAAAATAATTTTCTAAAAAATATATATATGTGAAGAATAAATGAAATAATGGGTATTCTAGATGTTTAAGAACCTATACCAATGAAATAGTAACTTGACCTTAGGAATAGTAATATGGACCTTATGAATAGTAAACCAACCAAATGAATAGTAATATCACACATGAAAGTATAAATAAAATTTATCCATATTATAAATAAAATTATGATATAATTATATTATAGTATAAGTAAATAAATATTTTAAAAATTATTGATTATATGTTGGTATTTTTGTAAGTCATAAATATTTAATTAAAATTTTATAATTAATAAAATGATTTAAAAGAAAATTTATCTTCAAAAAATTTATTTCAAAATTAATATTTTGTTGTATTGTTATTTTAAGATGATTTTATGATACCTTAGTTAATTTTTCAAAGTGTTATAAAATCAGTTATAATTTTAAAATTTGTATTTTTCGAGTAAATGATGGTTTTAATTAAAAATTAAATCTCTCATATTTAGAAAATTATTTTCATAAAATGAAGTTCATTTTTTAATTCTAAAAATTGAAAAAAGGTTAGGGTGAATTTTTTAGATTTCTGAAATACTTGAATTTTTGTGAATAGTAAAATATGATAATATATGGTATAAATACATTATAAGTTAAGTACACTATTCCTTGAGTCATAAATAATTTAATCACCATCATATATAAATCCCCTTAATAATTTTAATAAATTTGGTGATAATTCTAAATCTATTCATAGTCTTGAGTCAAAATAATAAACTAATTAATAAAATAATGAGAAAACACCTCTCTTCTTCACTATAAATATCACCCCTCACCGCCTCTTCTCCTCACACGTTAAAAAATTTAACCTTGTCAAATTTATGACCAATAATCTTCCCAAGACTCTCCCCCACATTCATGAGCCTTTTTTCTCAACAAAAGACCAAAACCAATCCCCTTAAGGAGGTTCTCAATGAGGATAATTCAAGAGGTAAAAAACTCTTTCTTTTCTTTTGATTTCTTTTCAAGTTATTTTATTTTCTTATTTTATCCTCACATCCCTATCCAAAAGTAACATGATATATCCATTATGTTATATATACTTAAATTTTAATGTTTTAATATGATAATCCATCATAAATTCTCTTCCCTCTCCTTTTGTTATATAAATGAAAACATCGCCCGTGATGCGTTAATTTACCAACATCATGGACGATGCATTCTCATTTTCCATTAAAACCTTCATGGCTGGTAATAAAACCATTTTTATGGTTAAAAAATTTATAATATATGTATTACATCCTATTTATTATTCTGGAACAATTATATATACATGATGTTAATTAATAAAATAAAAGTAGTTTGTGATGATTGAAAAAATGTCAAAATAATCTAAATGATTATCACTAACATCTTATCCAATGATTCATCCTCACCCCAAATAACCAAATGACTTATATAAAAATTTAATATTTTTTATTTTCATTAATAACATATAACTTCAATTTTGGATATCTATTCCCATTTTTCATGAACTTCAATACTCATGTACAAGTAAATTGATCATGAAAACCAAGGAAACAAATACTCCCGAATGATAAAATTATGTCTTATAACTCATTAAAAAGAACATAAATGAACTTAATAAAATTATACTAAAACAAATACATGAATAAAAGTTTTTTAATTAAATTATTAATGAATCTAATTTCATTATACATGAATTTAAGGTCAAGAGAAGAACACTTTTAAAAATAAGGTTAGGGTTTCTTCCTGAACCTCTATTTTCATTCAGCTTATGCTTTCTACCTGATTAAAGGGAACTTCTCGATTTCTTACCCATTTTCAAGTACCATCCATAATCTATTTTAAGACACCATTATTTTTCTAAAATAACTAATTTTTTGATGAAAAACTATATTTTCTCATTTCTGATTTTATACAAACAATTATGAAAAATAAAAATGGTTTTTTCAGAAGAACTCTTCTTTTCAAAGAAAAAAGGGTATTTATCTCAATAAATCCTCGAATATTTTTTTAGAGTATATTCATCTATTTAAATAACTATATTGAATTATATGATCTATTGATATTTATATCTTATTATTATCATCTGACATATTTTATTAAATGTTTTATGATGAGTTTGATTGTGGATGTGCTATCTTGATACCATTGATCATACTACTTGGAATGATTAGTGATTGTGTTTACATATTGGGGAAAGTTATTTACATTTCATATGTATAGGTTTTTTATGTTTAACCTCATTCACATGAGAAATGAATTAGACTTAGTAAGTGATGTGTAGGGACCTATATATCCCCTCGATGCATTGGCAGGTCTCATGAGACAAAATAGAAATAGATTTTGGTCAAGGCCTTAACCATTTCTTTTCAGGTATCTTGGCTGAGGCCTCGATGGTATGTTTATGATGTCAAAAATATACATTACCTCATTATGATATTAGTAATTTATTATCCATGTGAATATTAGACTAATAGGATATCCATGGTTAATCTTCTTTCTCATGTGATTAGTTATATGGAATCATTTATTTAGCTTTTATTCTTAAAATATTATGCTCAAGATTATGTTCTAATGGAATTTGTTTTTAGTTATTCACCATGCCTTATTTTTTATATTAGTTTCCATTGTATTAATTACTATTTATATGCATATAATATAACCCCTTTATTATGTTTTATTTTTTCTCTAGGATGTGAAGATGTATATTGTGAATGACTTGCAGGGATAATCTAAGAGTTTATGGGTGTTTCCAAAGGAGTTTCAATGTTGTTTTTCATTTCAAATTTTAATATAAAACTTATGTTTGTATCTGGTTTTCCAAAACAACTAAATTATTCGGTCCTTCGAGATGCGACTTCCTTATTTATTATAACAGTGTAATAAAGAGAGGCATCGACTCTGGGAAATTGGGATTAGGGTCTTTACAATTGGTTTTAGAGGAAGTTTAGTAGAAACCATGGAAATTAAATTTCGAAAACATAGATTTAGGAACATAACCCTAAGATAGACTTTAAGGATAAGCATATAAAAACATCCTAGAATTCTGGTAAGTTATATATTATGTGGTTCTTCCAAGAAATACAACCCTATTTGAATACTAAAAGTGGATGTGGTTTTGGAACAGGTGTACCTAGTAGTAACAACTCTAACAAGGTGTCATCGGCCTAACTCGGGGTAACCTGGTACATGAAAACGGGCTTTACTACGCACCCAGTTTGACACTCCTAGGGGATATGCTTAGGATAATTCACTTTTTCTTTACAAACCATTATGAAGGATTTAAAAGTAAAGTTTTCACTAAAGAAACCATGTTTATGATTATGAGATTAGCTATGCATAAAATTTCAATTTATGTTAAGTGTTTTTCTAGTTTGATATTATGAATTATGATTCATATCCTAATTCAGTGTATGTCATTATTTAGAAATGTATCATATTAAAAGGAATGGAAACTGTATCAACACGTGTATCCCATGTAGGGATTTCCCTCCTATGTAAGATAATGATATTGGTACTGGAGTTGTAACTGGTGTTGAGAAACTTATAACCATATAGGAATACTGACTCAGGTTATGAAAAATAACCTTAACCTTATGGAGAATCCTAATCTACAACATGGAGGATAAATGTTACACCACTTTATACGGCAACATTCTCTATCATTCAATGGGAATACAGAACCATTTTTAGTAGAGTAGTGGATAAGTTCCTTAGAGAATATATTTATCACTTTGAGAAGTAATGAAAGAGAGATGGTTATAATAGAGGTTTATCATCTCTCAAGAGATATCGATCAATGGTGGTCATTGATTCAAAACATTAAGTATGAGGAAGAAATTTAAAATATGGAATGGAAATATTTTAAGGAAATTTTCCTAGAAAAATATTTTCCTCGCAAACAGCAAGCGGATATAGAGAGGCAATTATTAAGTCTGAAACAAAAAGAGGATGAAAACATTGTGAAGTATGAATCCAAATTTACAATGTTATCAATACATATTTTGGACTACATGCATAATATAAGGAGGAAGATTTATTGATTCTTTGATGGTTTAAAACCATTCCTCCATTGGGCACTGGACCCCCAAAATTTCTCATCATACAAAGATATAGTCTCATGTGCTATCAAGATAGAGAAATAATTCTCTAATTCTTATGACTTTAAGAAAACAATAGAAGAAGAGGGTGTTAGAGGAAATAATGGATAAAGGGAAGAATAAAACATGTAATTTTTCAACATGTGAAACTTTTGGAAGGAAACAACCTAGTGCCTGCTTAAAAGGAAAAGGAGTATGTTAAAATTATGAAGGAAAAGGCCACCAAGCCCGTGATTTCAAGGGAAAGAAATAAGATACCAATGGTCAATGCTACCATTGTAGTGATATGGGTAACTATGAAAATTATTGTCCAAGGTGTCAAGGAAATTTTCCACTGAAAAGGCCAAGGGAGTAAGGATAAAATTATGCGATCACAAATGTGGAGGTTGAAGTTCCTAATGAGGTGGTGGTAAGTACTTTAATCGTTTACTCAAACTAAGCCAATGATTTATTTGATTCTAGATCATTGCATTATTTTATATCATCTTAGTTTTTTAAGAAAATTAGATATTTCCCATTAGATTTAATAAAGGGGTTGTGAGTAAAAACTCATAAGGAATGTATCATTGCAACAAAGATGTGTCTTTTAGTCCCTTTTATGACACATGAACATGCTTTAGTTTTTAACCTTGTTATCACACCTATTATTTACTTTGATATAATACTCAGTGTTTAATAGATTTAAAAATATGATGAAAAAATATATTTTAAAAAGAATGAAATTATGATTGGTGAGGAAGATTCAGAATCCCTTATCATTGGAGAAAAAACATCATCATCTGAATCATATTTGGATCCTCCTCTAGTATATCTTCTAAATGAAATTCTTAGGGGGGATGAGAAAAAATCATCTATGTATGAGGAAATAAATATGTTTAAATTGAATATGTACCTATTGTTCAAAAATATATTGATGTATTTTCAAAGGATTTACCTATAAATCCTCTATAGTGGGAAGTTTAGTTCTCTGTTGATTTAATTTCAGGTGAAAACTTATATTAAATACTCCTTATAGATTAACCACTTTGAAATCTGTAGAGCTGAATAAACAACTATAGGAATTGAGTGATAAGGTATTTATTCTCCTTAGTGTTTCTCCATGGGGATCCCATGTTCTCTTTGTTAAGAATAAAGATAGATCCATGAGTCTGTGCATTAATTATAGAGAAATCAATGATATTACAAAAAATAACAAGTATCATCTACTTCAAATTGATGATTTGTTTTATCAACTTCATAGATCCTAATATTTTTCAAATAATGATCTTTGATCGAGATATCATCAATTTCATGTGAGGAAGGAAGATATTCCAAAGACAGAATTTCAAACAAGGTATGGGCATTACGAGTTTATAGTAATGCCATTTGGACTAACTAATGCCCCATCTGTTTTTATGGATCAAATGAACATGGTGTTTAAGTAATATCTTGATGATTTTTTTGTGCTATTTATTGATGATATATTTATATATTCCAAAATCTATGAGGACCATAAGACCAACTTTTGAGTTGTTCTAGAGAATCTTAGAAGAAAAGGGTTATATGGGAAGTTTAGAAGGTGTGAATTTTGGCTTTAAATAGTTTCTTTTCTTGGCCATATTGTCTCTAAGGTTGGAATCTTATTTAATCCTATGAATACAAAGGTGGTTCAGAAATGGAATATACCAACAAAAATAACCAAGTTATGTATTTTTATTGGTTTAGTAGGTTACTATTTAGTGTTTCGTTCAGAATTTTTCATGATTAGCTAACTCATTAACCAAGATTTCTCGTAAATGGGTTGAGTTTGTATGGACAAAATAATATGAAGAATTTTTTTGAACAATTGAATAAGATATTAGTGAATGCTCTGATCTTGACTCTACTATTAGGAAATGGTGGATTTTTGGTTTATAGTGATGCATCAAAGAAAGGGCTTGGTTGTTTCCTTATGCAGAATGATAGATTTATTGCCTATGCATCAAGGTAATTAAAAACTCATGAACAGAACTATCCAACTCATGATCTTGATTTAGCAGCCATAATATTTTCTCTGAAGATATGGAGACACTATCTTTATGGTGAAATATGTGAGATATATACAAATCACAAGAGTTTGAAATATATATTCTCACAAAAAGAACTCAACAAGAGGAAAATGTGATGGCTCAAGCTGCTTAAGGATTTTGATTGTACAATACAATACCACCCAGGGAAGAAGAATAAGGTAAAAGATGCATTGAACAGGAAGGGTCATAGAGTTTTGAACAAAATGATGATTGATAAGGATTATGTGTATATGGATCTAGAAAATATGGATATGGGAATTATCAAGGAAGGTGATACATCATTAATTTTTCAAATTATTAACAAACCATATTTATTGGAAAGGATTAAAATTTCTCAGTTTGATGATGAGAATTTTTAAAGGAAAATTAAAGCTGTGAAAGATGGGAATTTGGCATACTTTGTGTACGAGGATGGAATTCTGAAACTTTGGAAAAGGCTTTGTGTTCCAGCTATACCCGGGATAAAAAAGGAGTTATTGGATAATGCTCATAGCTCAAATGTCTCTATACACACTGGTATCACTAAGATGAAAATAAATTTAAAGTAACATTTCTAGTGGGATAATATGAAGCAAAATATTGCTGATTATGTATCAGGATGTTTAGTTTTTCAATAGTTGGAGGCTGAAAGACAACATCCTAGAAGATTCAGGCAACCTCTTCCTATTAATACATGGAAACATGATGACATTACTATGGATTTTTTTCTTTGGATTACCTAAAACTATAATAAATAATAATTCAATATGGGTAATTGTGGATCGTCTTACCAAATCTGCTCA
The DNA here is from genome assembly GCA_963277665.1 of Viscum album. Lineage (NCBI taxonomy): Eukaryota > Viridiplantae > Streptophyta > Magnoliopsida > Santalales > Viscaceae > Viscum > Viscum album. The sequence goes on along the minus strand of OY728153.1, from coordinate 977,570,125 downwards.
TTTTCTTACTATAAGGGAGTATTTTCCACTGGATTGCCTTACATGAATATATATTAATGAATTTGTAAGACTTTATGGAGCACCTATTTTAATTATTTATGATTTTGATCCACGATATACATCAAAATTATGGAAAAGTATTCATAAAAATTTGGATATTGACCTTCATTTGAGTACTGCTTATCACCCTCAAATTGATGGGCAGTCAGAAAGGACAATCCAAACTTTAGAAAACATGTTGAGATCATGCTTACTTGACTTTCAAGGTATTTTGGATCGGTATTTTCCTTTGTTATATTTTTTTGTAACACCCCATTAGTTTTTTTATAATTTTAAATACATTAAGTTATGAAAAATAATAATTTAAAATTAAGTGTTTTAATTAATAATACTTATATTTCAAATTTATAGATTTCAAATTAGTATTAAAAACAAATACTATTTTATAGTATTATTTTGTGTAAAATAATATCTTAATATGAATATGCATATTTTATTATTACAAAATTCATTTTTATCAATAGATTGTAATATATATTGACTATTATAATTATTTTGATAAATACTAAATTATTTTATGAATATATTCACTATTATTATGACACTGTAAGATTTTAGGATATGTTTCTTCATAAATAATTTCAATTCATTCGATAACTTATATGCACACAAAATTGAGGCCTTGTGAAACAATACTTTGTTCTAGTTATAATCTAGATGTTAAAGTTAATTTTTCCACTTCTGTGTTTTGAATTTCGAAAAAAATACATACACGGTTGCGTTCAGTAAGATATTTAGAGTCTGATACAATCAACTAAATTTTTAGTGAATAGTAACTTACCCTTATGAATAGTAACATACCCTTATGAATAGTAACGTGCCCCTTATGAATAGTAATGTACCCTTATGAATTGTAACCTCACCTATGTAATTATAAATAAAATTTAGGCACCTTATAAATGAAAGGGACTATTTAAAACATTAATAATTAAGTGTTGGTATTTTTGTGAGAAATAAAAATTTATTTAAAATTTTATAATTAATAAATTAATTTTAAATATAATTAATTTTTCATAAGATTTATTCATAAATAAATATTTTTTTGTCCTATGATTTATGGATAATTTAATGAGATCTTAGTTAATTTTTCAGGGTAGTATAAAAACAGTTATAATTTTAAAAACTATATTTTTTGAGTAAATGGTGATTGTAATTAAAAATTAAATTTCTCATATTTCTAAAATTAGTTTTATAAAATTGAGTTAATTTTTGGATTCTACACATTGAAAAATGGTTAGGGTCAATTTTTGGGATTTTACTGAAATACTTGAATTTTTTGTGAATAATAAAATATGGTAATTACGTTATAAATACATTATAAGATAAATACCCTATTCCTTGAATCATGGATGATGTAAGAAACCATTAGTTCAAACTCACATGCACTTATTACTTTTTGTGGTCTGAATAATCAAAAATATTTTTTGTCTTGGGCAAAATAATAAAATATTTAGAAATAACTCCTCTCCTCCACTATAACCCCCCCCACTCCCTCTTCTCTTCACTCCTCTCAAGCCTTTTTCCATTCCTAAATTCTGATTAAATATCCTTCCAATATACTCCCCCACTTCCATCATCTCTTGGTCTCATAAAAAGACTAAAACCCCTCCCCTAAAGAAGCTCTCAAGGAAGATAACTTCAAGAGGTAAATTCCTCTTTTCATTTCTTTTATTTCGAGTTCCTTTATTTTCTTTTTATTTCCTCACCTCCTCTCATACAAATGTTATGATAACTCCATTACCTTAAATCTACTGGAAAGTTATTATGATAATGTAAAAATTCTTCATCATCTCTCATTTCCCCTTATTTTATGCTAGAAATGAAAACACCATCCGAGATGTGTTAATTTATCACATTCAAGGACGACGGGTTTTCAATTTCTATTACCATATTTAATTTTAGTCATGAAAAAATTTTTATGGTTTCACTAGACTATAATATATTTATTATAACTTATAAAAGGTTTTTTAATCCTTTTTTACACATTATATTAATTTAGAAGTTAAAATGGTTTCGTTTTGATCAAAAACCTCTAATTAACCGAAACAATTATCTTTAAAGTTTTATATAATGATTCATCTTCACTACCAATAACCAAAAAAAATTATAACCATGTAATATTCTGTTTGTTCACTAATAACATACAAATTCTATTTTGGATAACCATTCTCATTCTACATGTTTATCCGTACATGAATATAAGTAAACTGATCATGAAAACCAAGAGAGAAAACAATCCCAAACAATGAAATTGAATATCTTAACCCATCAAAAAGACATGAATGAACCTAATAATGTTATAATGAATCAATTAAATGTAGATGAGGTTCTAGAATTATTAATTTATGAACCTAAATTTTATTATTCAGGTCTTTAAGATCATGTCAGGAACACCTTCGGACTTAAGGTAAGGGATTTCCTCATCTCACTTCCATTTTTGTGAGATATTCCTTATTCACTATTATTACTTGTGTATGGTATATTTATACTTCCCATTGATGTAAAATATCATTAATATATTTATTTTCATGGTATTAAAATTATCATTTTAAGATTATTAATTTTGGGTCATACGAATCTATTGATTACAAAGTGGTAAGAGATTTCTACCTGAACCTCCTTTTTTATTCGGGTTACTCTTATTCTCTACTTACCTTAATTAAATTCTTATTTATTATTATGTACTCAACTTAAATTCTGTTTGAATGTTCTATATATGTTTACTAACCATAATACTCATTTTTTTTATGGTTATTTACATGTTTTAAAAGGGTCATTCAAAATTTCATCGTGATAAGCAAACCCGATTCAAGGGAACTTCTCGAATTCTTACCCATTTTCAAGTGCACACCAGAATCTGATTTAAACCACCATTATTTTTATAAAATCACTAATTTTATAATGAAAATTTATTTGGTTAATTTCTGGTTTTAAGTAAACAAACATTCCATTCTACTTAAAAATTCTCTTTAATACTTTCCTTAAAATGCTCTAAAATGTTTTATTTTTAAAGATTCTTAAGAACTATTTTTACATTATTTCACTTCAGTGGGACATAATTTATGCCTAAAATATAATTTTAATGTACTGAAATTTTATTTTATAGTATATACATGTTTAAAATCTGATTTCATGTCAAATACAAATGATTTTTCAAAAGAACTCTTCTTTCAAAAGTAAAAAATATTTTTCTTGTCTCACATTAGCTTTTATGAAAAATATTCCTTGTTCACCGCTCATTCCATGCATGTGGTGTGTGTACTCCCCTTTGGTGTATCATATCAAGATTCTCATTATTCTCATGATATTCTAATGGATTATTGTTTGAATGTTTTAAGGTGGTATGAGACACTTTGGAGTGTTTAAGGATTGTTTCCTCAAGATTTTTTCAATGGCCTCATTTAAAAGTATCATCATTTGTGTCAACATACCTTATCGAATCTTGTACTTAATTGAGATTTATATATTATGATATCATCTACAATACATTGTTGAAGGGTTTCTTATTATTTTTACTATGGATGTTCTATCCTGATACCCTTCACCATATAACTCTGAATGGTTAGTGTTTATGTTAAATGATTGGGGAAAGTTATTTACATGTCATATGATAGTTTCAATATGAATGTATTTGTTGATTATGTTCACCCATTTTATATAAGGAATGAATTGGAATTATTAAGTGATGTGTGGGTCCTGTTATAGCCTCTCGATGAATCAGTAGGTCTCATGATACAAATAGATATGGACTTGGTTAAGGCCTTTCCCATTTTGAGATATTGTTTTGGCCTAGGCCTTAATCATTTTTAGACGTCTTGGTCTAGGCCTTAATGTCATGTTTTAGAATGTCAGGCATATGAATTTCCCTCATTATGAAACTAGTAATTGAAAGTTCATGTGATTATTAACTATTAGAATACCCATGATTATTCTTTATTATGTAATTATTTATTCTGCTCTTATTCCTGTCATAATGTGTTAAAGTTTGTTTTTAAAGGCTTGGGATTTTAGTTATTCACCATGCCTAATGTTTATATTTATGTTATCTTCTGTTTTATTTCTTATATTTACTGATCATTTGATCTCACCCCTTTCTTATGTTTCATTTTCCCATGACATGAATAGGTTTATTATCAATGACATGCAGGGATAACCTAAGAGTTATGGATGATGTCAAAGGAATTTATATATTTTATTTCCTTTCATGTTGTAATGTTGAACTTATGTATGTATCTGGTCTTCCAAGACTGCTAAATTGATCAGTCCTTCATGATTGTATTCCTTGTAATCATGTCAATGTATTAAAATAATTCACCAACTCTAGGTTCTAGGGTCAGGGCATTATAGTTGGTATCAAAGGAAGTTTAGCAACAACCATGGAAAATAGATTTAGAAAATGTAGATTAGTGAAAAACCCCCTAAAATAGTCTTCGAGGATAGGAATATAAGAACATCCTATAATTTTGTTAAGGTATAGATTATGTGTATCTTCCTAGAAAATACATCCATGTCTGGATACTAAAAGTGGACGTCATTCTGGCACAGATATACCTAGTAGTAACTACTCCAATAATTTGTTTCGGGCTTGACTCGGGGTAACCTGGTATACAACAACGAGACTTACTACACACCTAGTTTGACAATCTAGGGGGGATATTATTAGGATAATTCACATGGTATTTACAAATCAATATGAAGTATTTAAAAGTAAATATATCCCCAAAGGAACTGTGTTTATTATTATGATATTATCTACACATAAATTTTTCAATTTATGTTATGTATTTCACAAGTATTGGAATTATACATTATTATTCATAATTTTATGATCTAATCTAGTGTATTACATTATTTAGAAATAGTTCCTACTGAAAGGAATGAGAACCAAAACAAAGTACATAATTCAAATAGTAATAAGGGCTGTTTCTTCTAGGGGTTTAAGCCAGTATTTTGAAGGGAAATTGTCTCTCAAAAATTATAATTATATAAGGAGATAGTATCATGTCCTAATAAGAAGGATAAAGAGTTTTCTAAGTATTATGGCTTCCGAAAGAAGTAGTCGAAGAAGAGTAAAACTAGGAAAAATATGGATAAAGGGAAGAAGGAAAGGAAGTATTTTCCTACATGTGATAATTGTGGAAGGAAACGTATTGATATATGATTAAGAGGAAAATTATTTTGATTAAAGTTTGGAGAAAAGGGCCACCATGCTCAAAATTTCAAGAGAAGGAAATAATTTTCCTATATTCAATCCTTCAACTATAAGGATATGGAGAACTATGCAAATGAATGTCCCAAGTGTCAATGGAATATACCCCAAATGATGTAACTAGATAATAATCAATTTATGATTCTACCACAGATGAAGTAGAATGATTAATATGCCTAGTCAAGAATCATTTCATTTGAATATTTTTTCAGCAATGTACTGGTTATAAGAACTGTAGAATATATGAGGATCGTACTACAGTACTTTTTCATTGAGGATTTGAGACCATAAGTTGAATGGTACTAAGAAAATATCATCGTTGGAAGTTAAACCTTTTTAAAAATTCATGATTGACAGAAATAAAACCCTAAATATATTCCTGATGTTGAGATAATGATGAAAAAATTATTGATTTGGATAATTACTGACTACCTTGGAACTGATTATTGAGTTTTCGATAAGTGCTCTATGCTATCATCGAAAAAGTTTACAACACTTTTGGATTTAAGGAATAAATCCAATAACATGTATCTTACTTAAGGAATATGGAAGAATACATGTTTCCAATAAGTTATTATGGTAATTCGAGTTGTTACAATATATCAAGAGTATATCTGATGAATTTATTCACATGTTTGGAACGTGAAAATTTAGAGCTACTTAATTTTGATTAATGGATAATGACAAGTTCATATTACAAATTTAGAGAACTTATTTCTAAATTTTTGAATCATTATGGAAAGTTTAACCATCTATGAATGGTTTAAGTTGATCATTGTATGAGATTTTAGAGGTTAATGTATTACTTCACCACATGGAACAACCTGTGTTAAGTGATGAAGTATAGATAGTTCAAGGTGCAATCAAAGGATAAGTTTGTGTTTATGAAATAGAAACATATATTTATACTCTTATAGAGTGGAATAATTCCTCAACTCTAGGAAAAGTGTCATAAAAATGGTTTCCTATTATCAAAAATTTTAACGATGTTAGTGACCTTTTTCATAACTGTAGTTTATGGTTTTGTGGTAATCAAATTTCATCTAAATGTGTTATCTATCACTTTCCATTAGAACAAGATGGTTAGATTATTCTTCCATGTCCATATTTTAACTTTTCACTAATGTTATCATATTCGAATGCATAGATTTATGCTAACCTAGGAAATTTCACTTTCCCCTTTATTAAGAGAATATTTTATTAACCCTATTTCTAATGTGGGTTTCCCATAAGATAATTTTCAGGTATCAACCTTTAAATTTTGAAGTGCGGTTTCAAATTGAGAGGACGCATTTTTGTTGATGGGGGAATAATGTAACACCCCGCTAATTTGTTTTATAATTTTAAATTCATTAAGTTATGAAAAATAATAATTTAAAATTAAGTGTTTTAATTAATAATACTTATATTTCAAATTTATAGATTTCAAATTAGTTTTAAAAACAAATACTATTTTACAGTATTATTTTTGTGTAAAAGAATATCTTAATATGATTATGTGTATTTTATTATTACAAAATTCATTTTTATTAATAGATTGTAATATATATATATATATATATATTGACTATTATAATTATTTTGATAAACACTAAATTATTTTATGAATATATTCACTATTATTATGACACCTAGAGATTTTATGATATGTTTATTCATAAATAATTTCAATTCATTCGATAGCTTATATACACACAACCCTGAGTCTCTGTGAAACAATACTTTTTTGTATTTATAATATAGATGTTAAACTTAATTCTTCCACTTCTATATTTTGAATTTAGAAAAACTAACATACACGATTGTGTTTAGTAATATATTTAGAGTCTTATATAATCAACTTATTCTTTGGAGAATAGAAACTTACCTTTATGAATAGTGACATAACCTTATGAATAGTAACTTGAACCTTATGAATAGTAATGTACCCTTATGAATAGTAACCTCGCCTCTGTAATTATAAATAAAATTTATGCACCTTATAAATGAAATGGAATATTTAAAACATTAATAATTAAGTGTTGGTATTTTTGTGAGAAATAAATATTTATTTAAAATTTTATAATTAATAAATTAATTTCAAAGATAATTCATTTTTCATAAAATTTATTCATAAATAAATATTTTGTTTTCCTATGATTTTGGGATAATTTAATGAGATCTCAGTTAATTTTTCAGGGTATTATAAAAATAGTTATAATTTTAAAAATTACATTTTTCGAGTAAATGGTGATTGTAATTAAAAATTAAATTTCTCGTATTTATAAATTTATTTTCAAAAAATTGAGTTTATTTTTGGATTTTACACATTGAAAAAGGGTTAGGGTGAATTTTTAAGATTTTTCTGAAATAATAGAATTTTTGTGAATAGTAAAAATATGGTAATTACGGTATAAATACATTATAAGATAAATATATTATTCCATGCATCATAGATGATGTAAGAAACCATTCTTTTGAACTCACATGAACTTATTACTATTTTCGGTCACAATAATAAAAACTATTGTTTTCCATGGGCAAAATAATAAAATAGTGAATAAAATGTTGAGAAATCATTCCTCTCTTCCACTATAACCCCCCCCCCCCCCTCACTCCCTCTTCTCTTCACTCCTCCCAAACCTTTTTCCTTGTCTAAATTCTATCCAAATATCCTCCAAAGACCCTCCCCCAGGTCTAGCTACCCCTGGTCTCATAAAAAACCAAAACCTCTCCCCTAAAAAATCTCTCAATGAAGATAACTTCAAGAGGTAAATTCCTCTTTTCATTTCTTTTATTTCAAGTTCCTTTATTTTCTTTTTCTTTCCTCACCTCCTCTCATTCAAATGTTATGATAACTCTAGTACCTTACATGTATTGTAAAGTGTTTATGATAATGTAATAATTCTTCATCATCTCTATAACACCCCAATCTTCCAAGGTATGATTCCTTTTAAATAATTCAATAGCTTGCGCTACATGCAACATCGAGTTCGAGTGCACTATAACCTTTCAAACTAGCCGTTTTAAAAATGATTATAAACAATATTAACAACATTTTGAAATTTTATAAACTTTATTTTTCAAAATAGATTTCATTTTTTAATTCAAAATATCAAAATTAGCTTAGGGTGAAATTTTGGTAATTTTCTGAAAAGTTTCAATTCTTGATGAATAGTGAAAAACACTACATTGACATTAAAAGCCCAACTTTTTTATTTAAATAATTATTTTAATTTAAATTTATTTTAAAGTCAAAATAGATACATAATACATATATTATTCCAATGTAAGTCATTAGAGTCCTTTTATTATAGAATTAGATATATAAAATTTTATTGAACTTTTGAACGTGTCTTTTACCCACCTTCTAGGCACTTTTACAAATTAGAACTAAACATAATTTTACCTATTTTTTGTATTTAATTTCAAAAATCTAACATACATGGTTTTAATAAGAGTGAAAATGTGTTATAATAGGATCAAAATATTTTTTTGTTAAATAGTAACTTTTGAATTTTATTTGCCACAGTTAAAGGTAAATAGGGTAATTAAAGGTAAAAATAATATTATAATTATATAAAATTACACTAAAAAATATACTAATTCTATTGGATAAGTCTATTTCAACCAAAATCATCCATAGGTCAAAAATGTGATCTTTTTTAAGCCACTTGTGTTAGACTAGAACATTTGTTATATTTTATTTAAATAAGAGTTAAAAATGTCATATTCAAATTTTAATAACTAAACCATTTTTAATATAGGGTTATAAATAATATAAATTCTGTAACGTCCCGGCCTCGGGTGCCACGCAACGGGTGCCCCGAGCCCGGTTCTCCACGTGACCTCAAGCACATTTCCCCAAATGCCAGAGGCTACCGACTAGTAGTGAGGGCCCAGGTCTGATAGTGGGGAAACTATGCCCTCATTTGTCAAAATGTAGCGCAGCGGAATACCAAAATAAACATACAACAACCAGCAGAAGTAGTAAACATACACAACTGAAATAACTACAGCAGTGGATATAACTAACAGTATATAAGTGATGATGCTACATGTTTCAAGTTCTAAGAAAACAGCCAGAACATGTTATACATCAATATAGTACAGCAGAAAATAGAGCACAGCAAAGCAAGCAAAACAGCTAGCAGCGACATCGCGAGCCTAGGCACAGTCTCATGCTCTCCTACTCCTCAGAAACAGTCAAGTACCTGTATAGGGACTCTTTCCCCTATCTACACCTGCAGCAACGTAATCTGTTTGGGCTGAAAAGTGTGACCCAAACAGGGTGTGAGAAATATATCTCAGTAGGCACCCACCAAAGGCTCGTGCTCAACTGTGTGTAAAACATGCAACAAGTGTGTAGTAGTAAAATGCAATAACTAAGCAGTACTCAAAAGTAACTAACTTAACAGTTAAATTGCCATTTTATTATTCATTTAATTCCTTTCATTTAGTAACATTTTTTTGCTCAACAGCACCAAGCCCTCAGGCCAACTAGAACCGTGCCCTCAGGCTAAAATAGTAAACCACACCCTCAGGCTTGCCCTCAGACCATACAGAATCCAACCCGCAGGTATTGCCCTCAGGCATAACAGAAATTCTCACCCTCAGGCATAGGAAGTGTCTCCCTCAGGCACAGAATTCAAGCCCTCAGGCACAAAAGGTTTCCCTCAGGCGAAGTACTACAGCCCTCGGGCTAAATAGTGCAGTGCCCTCAGGCTAATCACAACAACGCCCTCATGCCAAATACAACAACGCCCTCAGGCTAAACAGGTAACCGGGCCATGACCAACAGGTAAACAAGCAGTAACAAGCAATTCCTCTCAAGGAAATTCTATAATTACTACATTTAAGGCATACCCTCGGGTATCCTGGCCAAATGGCTAAACAGAGGAACAAACCCCTTGGGATGGTCCTGGATCCAAGCAACGATCCCAACAGTATTTTATTATCACAATTTAATACCTAATCAATTCTAGGTATAAAATATAGCAATGGCCTTAGCCGCACAACACCCCGACATGGGTTTGTGGCACAAAAACGCACAAAACACACAGCAGTTGGAAAACTAAACACAAAGCCACCTACCTTATACGCCAACGAATGCTATACCCGAACGCCGACTCCAAAAACTCCCAAGAATGGTGTAGATCTGATGAAGAACAAAACTCATTCAAACGTAAATAACTTACGTTAGGAGAAAAAAATTGGCAAGAACGGTACCAGGAGGAGGGAGGGCTTACCTGTGCGGTTCCAACGAAATCGTCTGAAGCCGAATCGGATTCCAGACGAACACCTGGTGGATCTTCAAAGATCCGGCCTCCTCCTTTGGCTCCAAAATGGCTCAAGTGCCTCCTCTACCAAATGAGGAGGATACTGCCTTTTTTAAGCCAGAAAAACAAAGTACACGGCGTGTACTTCAAAGTACACGGCATGTACTCCTTTCATTTAACTATTCAATTGGCGGCACTGCCACACTGTTCATCTGCCGACTAGAGTACACGGCATGTACTCCTAAGTACACGGCGTGTACTGCCACCTAGCTGGCGGCGACTCCACTGCCTTACTGTTTAAGCCTGCCGACTGACTACACGGTGTGTAAGGTACCACTACACGGCGTGTAGTCGGTTCCTACACCCTTCATCGCCAGCATGGTCACACGCCCCGTGTACTCATCCCAACATGGCCAAAAGTACATGGCGTGTGGATAAAGTACATGGTGTGCAGTTCCAAAAAATAAAGGATTTTTCCCCATTTTCCATTTTTTTCAAAAACACTTAAGGAAAAGGAAAAGAAGAAGCCCATACCTCTAAAATAGGAACCGGGTTCTTACAAACTTCCCCCCTTATAGAAATTCGTCTCTGAATTGCCCATTCAAGGGTGGTGAAGAGAAAGCTTAGAAAAGCTCTGGCCACTGAGCACGTACGTCCGTCTCCCGCTCCCAGGTCTCGTCCTGCACTCGGCCATGCTGCCATAGCACCCGTACGAGAGCAACTGACCGGCCTTGGAGAACCTTCATGCTCTTTTAAACGATACGGATCGGATGCTCCTCAAAGGACGCATCATGATGAAGCTCAACCTCCTCTGGCTGAAAGGTGTGAGACGGGTCTGAATGGTTGCGACGCAACTGAGACACGTGGAAGACATCGTGCATGGCTCGGTACCGCTGCAGTAACTGCAACTGATAGGCAACCAGCCCGACTCTAACCAGAATCTCAAATGGTCCCACATACCTCGGTGAAAGCTTACCCTATCTCCGGATCCTCTTGTGTCCCAGCCTTGGCGAAACATGCAAGAAAACCTGATCCCCGACCACGAACTCCAAAGTTCGTCTGCGGCGATATGCATAAGACTTCTGACGAGACTGCGCGGTAGCCATCCACTTCCGAATCAACTGGACCTGCTCTGATGTCTCCTGCACGAGCTGTGGTCCCAGTAAAGCTGCCTCACCTACCTATAACCAGCACAAAGGTGATCGGAATGGCCTACCATATAAAGCCTCATATGGTGCCATCTCAATAGTTGCCTGAAAACTATTGTTATATGCAAACTCGACTAAGGGTATATGCTTCTCGAAAGAGCCCCCAAAGTCTAGGACGCATGCATGCAGCATGTCCTCAAGCACCTGTATCGTACGCTCTGACTGGCCATTTGTCTGAGGCTGGTATGTTGTGCTCATAAGCACCTGTGTACCCAGCGCCCTCTGAAAACTCTACCAGAAACGAGACGTGAAGTGGGCGTCCCTATCTGAAACGATAGAACGAGGGACCCCATGAAGACGTATGATCTCTCGGATATACAGCCTTCCAAGCTCGTCTACACCAAAGGTCTCCTTGATCGGCAAAAAGTGATCTACCTTCGTAAGTCTGTCCACAACAACCCACACGGCGTCATTGCCACGAGGTGTCCTTGGCAAACTCGTCACGAAATCCATCGCGACATCATCCCATTTCCACTCCGAAATGGGAAACTGCTGTAACAGCCCAGCTGGTCTCTGATGCTCTGCCTTCACCTGCTGACAGGTGGAACACCTCGTAACAAAACCAGCTATCTCTCTCTTCATACCTGGCCACCAGTACTGACGTCTCAAGTCACGGTACATCTTGGTAACCCCAGGATGAACTGCCCAAGCTGAAGCATGAAACTCCCGCATCATCTCCTCGTGTATATCCCCTAGAACCCATACACGTCCATGGAAATGCAAAAACTCGTCATCGCCTATCGTCCAACCAGGAGGAGGGTCCTCATTTTCCACCGACTCTCGTAGAACTAGGCCTTCTGAATCTGATAGCTGCCTCATCCTCACTCTGTCCAGGAGGGTATAAGTCACAGCTAACGAGGAAAGATAAGCCTGCCACTGACTGTCATCCACCTCCAGATGCATCTCAGAGAACAAGGCCATAAGCTGCCACTCACCACTGTCCTCCTACACTGCCTGTATCTGAGTCTTCATGCTCAGTGCATCGGCTACTGCATTACCTTTACCAGGTGTATATGCAAGCTCAAAATCGAAGGATTGTAGGTACTCGACCCACCTTCTCTGCCTCAGATTCAATTCACACTGAGTAAAGATATACTTGAGCCTTTTGTGGTCGGTGAAAACCACAAAATTCTCTCCCAACAGATAATGTCTCCAACAGCGCAATGCATGAACAACTGCAGCCAACTCGAGATCATGTGTCAGGTAATTACTCTCATGTGGCCTCAACTGCTGAGACCCGTACACCAAAACTCAGTCACCCTGCATAAAAACAGCTCCCAACCCAATCCATGATGCATCACAGTAAACTGTATAACTCTTCCCCAGCTCTGGGAGTATCAGGATCGGTGTTGATGTCAGCCTTCCCTTCAGGTCCTGAAAAGATGTCTCACAAGCTTCTGACCAAACGAACATCACACCCTTCTTAGTCAGACCTGTCAACGGTGCTGCTAAGCAGTAGAAGTCATGTATGAAGCGTCTTTAGTAACCAGCCAGCCCTAAGAAACTCCGTATCTCAAACACGTTCTTGGGCTGCTCCCAGGAAACTACTTCTCTCACCTTCTCTGGGTCAACTGCAACTCCTGCCTCTGAGATGATATGACCCAGGAAGTGAATCTGATCCATCCAAAAGTGGCACTTCGAGAGCTTAGAATATAACTGATGCTCTCTCAGTGTACTCAATACAATCTCAAGATGGGTGTCATGGTCGTGTCGAGTGTGAGAGTACACCAAGATGTCATCCACGAATACTACCACAAATGAATCAAGATACGGATGGAACACATGATTCATCAGAGCCATGAAAACTGCTGGCGTGTTCGTGAGTCCGAACGGCATAACCGTATACTCATATAGACCATACCTGCTCCTAAAAGTCATGAGAGGTATATCAGATGGTCTCACGCATAGCTGATGATATCCGGATCTCAATTCAATCTTCAAGAACACTCATGCTCCACGAAGCTGATCAAACAGATCATCTATCCTCGTCAAGGGATATCGGTTCTTAACTGTCAACTGGTTTAGATTCCGATAATCCACACAAAGTCTGAGGGTACCATCTGCCTTCTTCACAAAAAGGACCGGAGAACCTGAAGGAGAAGTACTGGGTCGGATAAAACCCTTTGTCTGTAGCTCCTCTAACTGCCTCTTGAGCTCCTGCAACTCAGACGTGACCATCCTATAAGGAGGAATGGACACCGGTGCTGCTCCTGGCATAAGCTTGATAGAGAAATCCACCTCACGCACCGGAGGTAGACCTGAAAAGTCGTTCGGGAAGACATCCCTGAAACGATCGACAACTGGAGGGAAATCTGTCTGACAAGTACCCTGGTCATCCAGATATAAGCTCGCAAACTAGGTTGTGACTCCACCTCGCCCATGATGCTCTGGTCCAGCTCGACTCGCCTGAACATCCCACTCGCCCTTGCATAGAAACTCCCCGCCCTCTGGTGACGTGAAACGCACCCTGCGACGATAACAGTCTACAAAGGCTAGAAAGCGAACCAACCAGTCCATCCCGAGAATGACGTCATAGCTCTTCATCTCCAGGACATAGAGGTCCCAAAGGAAGTGACACCCACCAACCTCAAGGGGGAACTCCTTGCACTGACGCACACCAACCGCCCAGTCCCCAATGGAGTGTCTAGCGTCAAGATATCAGAATAAGTAGAAACACTGAGCCCAAGGCTCTCCACAATGGGTACAGATATAAAACTATGCGTAGCACCCGTATCAAAAAGTACTGAAGACAAGACATAAGCTACTATAATAGTACCTATGACTGTTGAAGGTCCGGGATCCTGCTCCTGCTAGGTCTGTTGCACTGCATATGCCTGCCCAGTGTCGCGGCCCTGCGACACAGCCTGGCTACCCTGAGCTGTCCCGCCCTACTGCCTCTGCGATCCTGGTGTCTGGCTACCACGGCCAAGACCACCATCTCTGCCTGCACGCCCTGACGTATTCCAATTCCCTGACTGGTAAAAAACCACTGGTCCTGCTCCCGCACGCGAAGTCTGCACAGAACCCCTTTTCACTAGACACTGGTAGAAATGCCCTGCAAAAGTGATGTAGATAACCCATCTTTCCGCAAGCTCGGCACTCCACTGGGTCTCGTGGACACTACGGCCTCTTGTGCCCCTCTCTTCCACACTGGTAGCACCTGATCGGGCCACCTGAAGAAGCTGCCTGGCTGGTACTGCCGCCCTGAGAGAATTTCATCTGTCTCTTCCTCTTGCCAGCAGAAATAGTACCAGTAACTGGTGCTGAACCACCCTGGACCACACCACTAGATTCTCGCAGGTTCCTCTCTGTAATCAACTCCTGGTTCACAATCGCGTGTACAGTAAGCAACCTGAAAAAATTCACCAGCACTCGGATGTCATACTGAAGACCATCCTCAAAATGTCTGGCTCTCAACGTCTCATCACCCACCAGCACGGGTGCAAAATGCTGAAGCTCTGTAAAACGAGTAGATTAGTCCATCACCGACATAGCGCCCTGCTGCAGATTCATGAACTCTCGAGCTCTATCTTCCCTCAGCGTCTCGGGAAAGAAAAATTCATAGAAGACTGCCCGAAAATCCTCCCACGCCATGTCCCTGTGATTCTCTGACTAGGTGGTAACATCCCACCACCTCTTGGTGGAATCACGCAGTATGTAAGTCACGAGCTTGACCCTCCACCCTAGAGGCATCTCAAGATGCTTGAAAATAGTCTGCATCGATCCTAGCCAAGACTCTGCAGCCTGTGGTCCACCATCCCCTGAAAACGTAGGCGGATGCTACTGCTGAAAGATACACGTTAGCTCGGCCATAGATGTGGCAACCTGCGGTGCTCCCTGAAAGGTCTGCATGAACTGCAATAAGCCTTCACGGAACTGCGCCTCCGCGCCTGTGTCCGGTATAACAACTGGTGCTGCATCTGGCTCTGCTGGTGGATCAACTGCTAGCCCATGCCCCACCATCTTCAGAGTATAATCGTCGCTGCTCTCCTGGAGAACAACTCGCGGTCGTCTAGGCAGCATGACTCTACAAGGTCAAAAGCACGCCTCAGATTCAAGATTATCAAGACTGAAAGCGAAGGAATTACAAAGGAAACAAGAGGAAGAAGGTATTCAAAATTGTCAAAACAAGACTACATGGCATGTACTCTGGCTACACGGCGTGTACTTGACTTCCCTTCCCCTGTCCGGGTCCTTCCACACGGCTAAGCCACACGGCTTCCGTTCAACAAAACTACACGGCGTGTATAATACATACATGGCGTGTTCGGTGTTATTTTCCAACTGCCTGTGTCGTATGTGATTAGTCACTTAAAGTGGATAATATTCATTGTTAAGT
This sequence comes from Viscum album, assembly GCA_963277665.1. Lineage (NCBI taxonomy): Eukaryota > Viridiplantae > Streptophyta > Magnoliopsida > Santalales > Viscaceae > Viscum > Viscum album. Next base: position 977,554,051 of record OY728153.1, on the reverse strand, counting down.
TCTTAATATTAATGTGTTTAAAAGTTCATAAACATCAATTTTAGTCCAATTCAGAAATTGAACTTAATTTCCCATCATTGTGCAATTCATGCTTAAAATGTCAATTTGGGCCCACTAAATAATTTGCTTGTGGAAATTACAATATTCATCATTTTAATTTGAAATTTTGGGATATGATGGATCACTTTGTTTGGAACATTTTATCTTTTAGGTCCGATGGATGAATCCCAAATTAAGATGGAGAATTTTGCGCCTGAAGGCAGAAACTAGCTGGAAAAAGCATAATGGGCCTAAGGCCCATCAAACAAATGTGGGGCCCAGAAACCAAGCCCAATGAAGCTCAAATTTATACAGTATAAATATAAAAATATTAGAATCATTTTATTCAACTGTGGCCGGAGCTAATTCTGATTTTATCATGATGATAAAGGGATCTGAAGTTGAGATTTAAATGGTGGACATGACATTAATTCTCAAAAATACGTCCCACCATTTCGACTATAACTTCTAAACTGCTGAGCTAAATTTACTGATATTTTTACACCTCATCTAGGACAGATGTATGAAGATATTTCTCTTCTACAGCCCCTCCGGATTCTCCCTTCTTCAATTTTTAATTCACACTTCAATGTGGTGGACGAATCTGGACAGCTTTCCGGGTCAAATTCGAAACATCAATTTCCTTTTGATTATTCACCCTCCATTTGACTCTATTAATTGTTGGGGGGTGAATTAATTGTTGTGGGATGTACCTAAGGCTCTTAATATGCCTATATAAGTAGCTAGAGGTGAAGTGAATGGGTGTGAAAATTTTTCTTATCATCTTGGATGCTTTGTTTCATTGTAATGTTTTGCTTCCAAATTTCCTTTGTAATGTTTTCCATTTCCATGTAAGTTTATTTTTTGTATCTTTATGTTCTTAATCAACTTCTTTCTCTTATATATTTTCCATTTCATTTATTAAAACTTTATAATCACAAAGCACAGTGATATCTCTGTGTTGTTGTGAATTAGTTCACACATAGGTGTGAATTTCATTCACACACACGGAGGAGTGCTCGTTATTTCCGCGGTTTTAATTTCTTCAATCCAATTCTTGTTAGCCATCTTCTGCCCACCATTGAGAGTATATCATCAATGGAGGGCTAAACCCTTAATGGGTTGATCTGAGGAGGATGCAAAGGCTGGATTGAATGTTATTTTATGAACGAATTGTTGTTAATTGGATAATTAATTTAAGACATCCATTCTTCAGTTATTTCTACTCTTCATCTTTACTGTGTTTGAGCAAAATAAATTCAATTACTAAATGACCATATACCTCGGAGAGATCATGAATTTGTTTATCTAAGTGTATAGGGGATTAGTAATTGTGTTTAGTAAGCACCAAACCAGAAAATGATGAAGGTAGTGTCATTTTTGAAGAATGGATTCATCAAGAATTAATAAAACCAAAATTGTTTAAAGAAGTAAAAATTCATTCAATCCACCCCGAGCATAATCCTAGATCAACCCATTTTCATTGAATTTAATTCACGTAGGTTTCTTAGTGTTATTTAAAACCATCCAAAATCAAAACCAAAGTTGGCTACTTCATAGCCCATCCTTCACCAAATCATAGCGTCTCGAGGTTACTTCTTCGGTCCCTGTGGACTCGACCCCTACATGTACTACATCGATCGCTTTTACCCATAGGGTAAATTTGGGCGCAACCAAATTTTGGCGTCGTTGCCTGGGACCAAGTAAGTTCCTTAGACCAAAAACCTTCTTTTCTTAACCCCATTCTTCTATTCTCATCCCAATTCTCTTATCTTTTCTCTTTCTCGCTTTTTTTTTCTTTTGGCGCATGTCCGCCTACACCCGCGATAACTCAAACAGATTAGTTAGGGTGGATACTCCTAGGGCTGGGGAGTCAAGCACTAAAATAGGTCTATTTTCTTTAGATCCAAATATTCCTAATACTCCAAATTCAGACGTTGAGTTCGATACAATGGAGAATCTCCCACAAAACCAAATCATAAACCGGGGAGGGAACCAAAATAACGGGCAGGACCCTAACTTGGGAATTGTTGCAGACCCGACCATGAATGACTACCTCACACCAACCTGTACCAATTCACCCTCATGCATTAGGCATGATAACATAGGATATGCCCAATATGTTTTCAAACCCCATGTCCTGAACCACCTTCCAACCTTTCATGGGATGGAGTCTGAGATGCCTTACCTTCATGTTAAAGAATTTAATGACATTGTCGAAACCATGTGCCCACCAAATCAAATTGAATCTGATAAAATGAGACTTTTCCCTTTTTCCCTTAAGGACCGAGCAAAGAATTGGTTAAACAATTTGAGACCAGCATCCATTCACTCTTGGGACCAACTTCAACGAGAATTTTATAAAAAATACTTCCCCCATCACAAAACAATTGCACTTAAAAAGAGCATACAAAACTTTTTTGAAAGAGAGGGAGAAACATTCTACGAAACATGGGAAAGGTTCAAGGACACATTAAACATGGTACCGCACCATGGTTTCTTAATCCCAGAACAAGTGAGAATTTTCTATGAAGGGTTGGGTCCCAGAAACAAACAATTCATTGATATGATGTGTAATGGAACCTTCAAAAACAAAGCCCCAAATGATGCTTACAAGTATCTAGAAAATCTTGCTGAACAAAACCAAACATGGGGAACATCACCATACTATGAGAAGCCACCCAAATTTGGTGGAATGTACAATCTTGGAGAAGAAGAAAACCTAAGAGCAAAACTTGCTGCACTCACGAGGAAAGTTGAGGAGATTGATCTTAGGAAGGTCCACAAAACCCAAACTGTTGAGCTTGTTTGTACAATTTGTCACAAGAATGACCACAAGACTGATAATTGTCCAACCATTCCTTCCATCAAGGATGTTCTTTTAGGAGGACCACCAGAAGAAGTTAATGCAATGAACTTTCAAAAGCCACAATTCATGAACACCTTCAATCCAAGGTATAACGACCATCCGGGCTTTCGTTGGAAGGACAATCAACAACCAACACAACAACAATGTATCAACCCATACCCTCAACAAAACTTTCAACCTCATAATCTGTTCCAACCACAACCGGTCCAATTCCAACATCCTCATGTCCAATATCAACAACCTATCCAACAACCAAAGTATCCTCCTGGAATAAACCCACAAGCTCAAGCACCAACCCAAAATGTTCCACAAAGCCTACTAGAACAACTGTGCAAACAAATGGACAAAATGAACTCAGAATTCTCATCCATTAAACAAGAACTTCAAACCATAAAAACTAGAAAGGCACCCATGCCCACACAGGCCATTCCACAATAAACATCAAGGGGAGAGACAAGTTTCACTCAAACAACTCACTAACAACTAAAGGCTGTGACAGTTTTAAGAAGTGGGAAATCAATTGAAAAACCTGAACAGATAATTCAGAAACCATGTGAAGCTTCAAAATCTAATGAAAATTCAAATGAAATACAAGATCAAACTGAAGAAACTGATAATAATGTGAATGAAACAACACTTCATCAAACGACTCCACAATCTGCACCATTTCCTCTACGCATGAGGGGGAAAACCAAGCCTGAATTGAGTGAAACGTTGAGGGAAATCTTATCACAAGTCAAGTTGAACATTCCCCTTCTCGATGCCATCCAAACCATACCTTCCTACTCAAAATATCTTAAGGACTTGTGCACTTTTAAAAGAAAATTTTCACATAAAAACCAAGTCCTTTTGGCTGCTAATGTGAGTACCACCATTCAAGGGACCATTCCTCCTAAGATGAAAGACCCAGGATGCCCTTACATAAATGTTGAACTAGGAGAGAACAAAGTTGTCAAAGACTTGTGTGATCTAGGTGCTAGTGTGAACCTCATTCCTTATGCCATGTACTGTTAGTTAGGGCTCGAAGAACTCCAACCCACATCTGTCACTCTTCAACTTGCTGATCGTAGTGTTCGAGTTCCAAAGGGGATCTTAAAAGATGTTTTGGTAAAAGTTGAAAATTTCATTTACCCAGTTGACTTCATTGTTCTGGACAATCACCCAAGCTTAGGTCCTAGGGAACAAACCCCAATCATACTTGGTCGTCCCTTCCTTGCAACAATCAACTCTGTAATCCGAGTCCGAAATGGGAACATGACCATCACCTTTGGGAACATGAGTCTAGACTTGAACATCTACAATGCAAACTCTCAAATTGGGGATGATGAAGAGATCCATGAGGTTAATTGTATTGGTAGTGTTGATAATTAACTCAATGAACATCAAGGAGTTACCGAAGGATGGTTAAGTCAAGAAGAGATTGATTTTCTTTATTCACATGAGGGAAATTTGCCTCCTTGGATTGAATCCCTTTCAGACAGCTCTATTGTTGAATTTCTAGAATCACCAATCAATGATACCATGGTTGAAATCAATAACATTGAGTCCATATCCATTCATGACACTACTCTGGAAAATTTAGTGGATGAAAATTCTGCTCACAAGGAACCAATTTTGTCAAGAAATCTGAACAAAGAAACTAAGTTCAATACAAAGTCTCAACCATTCTTGGAAAGTCATGACCAATCTGATCTTGAATTTAAAGTCTTACCTTCATCACTAAAGTATGCTTACTTAGGGGACAATAAATCCTTTCCTGTTGTCATTTCTTCCTCTCTTGAAGCCGATCATGAGAGGATGCTTCTAGATGTTCTTAGGAGACACAAGAAAGCCATTGGATGGACCCTATCTGATATCCCTGGGATTAGCCCACCTATCGGGACTCATAGAATTATTCTTGAATCTGATTCAAAGCCATGTCGTCAACCTCAGAGGCGACTCAATCCTAATCTCATGGAAGTAGTGAGAAAAGAACTTTTGAAATTGTTAAAAGCCGGTATCATCTATCCTATAGCTGAGAGTGAGTGGGTTAGCCCAATCCATGTGGTTCCAAAGAAGGCTGGAATCACAGTAATAACCAACAAGGATGGAGAGATGCTTCCAACAAGGGTCAGTAGTGGATGGAGAGTTTGTATTGACTATAGGAAGCTCAACTCTTGTACCAAGAAAGACCATTTCCCCTTACCCTTTATTGATCAAGTCCTCGAGAGTGGCGGGTCATCAATTCTATTGATTCCTAGATGGATTCTCAAGGTATAATCAAATCGAAGTCTCCTTAGAGGATCAAGGAAAAACAACCTTCACTTGTCCATTTGGCACTTTTTCCTTCAAATGCATGCCCTTTGGGTTATGTAATGCCCCTGGTACCTTCCAGCGGTGCATGATGGGAATATTCTCGGATATGGTGGGGGATTTTTTAGAGGTCTTCATGGATGACTTCTCCATCTTTGGGGATACTTTTGAGGGATGCCTTATAAATGTTGAAAAGGTTTTGTCAAGGTGCGAGGATAAGAATCTCATACTAAATTGGGAAAAATGCCATTTCATGGTAAGGGAAGGACTTGTTCTAGGTCATCTGGTATCTGGTAGAGGGATTGAAGTTGATAAAGCTAAGGTTGACATCATTCGTCACCTTCCCTCTCCTAAAACTGTTAAGGAAGTGAGGTCCTTCTTAGGACATGCTGGTTTTTATAGAAGGTTCATTAGGAATTTCAGCTCTATTTCTCGACCACTTTGTGCTCTATTGGTAAAAGATGCTCCATTTTTATGGACATAAAGTTGTGAGGAATCATTCTCTACACTCAAGTCAACTCTTATATCTCCACCTATCATGCAATCTCCAAATTGGAAACTTCCTTTTGAGCTCATGTGTGATGCAAGTGATTTCGCTGTAGGAGCAGTCTTAGGACAACGGTGTGAGAAAACTCCACATGTCATTTCTTATGCAAGCAAGTATTTAAATAATGCAAAAATAAACTACACCACCACTGAGAAAGAGTTGCTTGCTGTTGTCTTTTCCTTAGAGAAATTCAGGTCTTATCTCTTAGGATCACCCATCATTGTCTTCACTGATCATTCAGCCCTAAAATACCTTTTCCAAAAACAAGATGCCAAGGATAGATTGATTAGGTGGGTCCTTCTTCTTCAAGAGTTCGATTTAACCATTAAGGATAAAAAGGGTGTTGAAAATATTGTATCTGATCACCTCTCTAGGATGGAATTCAAAGACAACTCAAACCAATTCTCTGTGTCTGATTCATTTCCCGATGAGCACCTCTATTCAGTGAGTGATTGCCCTTGGTATGATGACATAGCAAACCATTTGGTGACAGGTGACATTCCAAAATTCATGGGGACCCAAGCTAAGAGTAAATTCCTTTCTGATGTAAAACAATATGTGTTTGATTATCCTTACCTCTTCAAGTTCTGTCCTGATCAAATCATCAGGAGATGTATTCCTGAGTCTGAGCAAGAGTCCATTCTAAAATTTTGTCATGGAGAGGCATGTGGAGGCCACTTTTCTACAAATAAAACCACTGCAAAGGTCCTCCAAAGTGGTTTCTACTGGCCGAACCTCACTAAGGATTCCTTCCAATTCTGCAAAAGTTGTCCTCAGTGTCAGAAATTAGGATCCATTACCAAAAGGAATCAAATGCCCCTCACTCCCATTCTGGTCGTTGAAATCTTTGATTGTTGGGGAATTGATTTCATGGGACCCTTTCCAAACTCTAAGGGATACCTCTACATCCTCTTAGCTATTTATTATGTCTCAAAATGGGTTGAAGCCATTCCCACCAAGTCCAATGACCACCATGTTGTGATCCGATTTTTGAAAGAGCATATATTTTCTCGATTTGGAATTCCTAGGGCTATAATCAGTGATCGTGGAACCCATTTCTGCAACCGCCCATTCGCTTAACTCATGTCTAAGTATGGTATTACTCATAAAGTTTCCACTGCATACCATCCTCAAACCAACGGTCAAGCTGAGTTGGCAAATAGAGAAATTAAACAAATTCTTGAAAAAACTGTCAATCCCTCTAGGAAAGATTGGACCGAGAAACTCTTAGATACCCTTTGGGCATATCGAACTACTTTCAAAACTATCCTAGGCATGTCACCGTATAGATTGGATTATGGAAAAGCATGTCATTTACCTGTTGAAATTGAACATAAGGCCTTTTGGGAAATAAAAAAATGAACTTTGACATTTCTTTGGCTGAAACAAAAAGGAAATTAGATCTTAATGAACTCGAGGAACTTAGGATGGAGGCTTATGAAAATTCAAGGATCAATAAATCTAAAGTTCAAGCCTACCAATCTAGGAATCTCAAAGTAAAACACTTTGAGCTGGGAAAATTTGTGCTCTTGTATAGTTCAAAACTTCATCTACACCCAGGAAAGCTAAGGTCTAGATGGTCTGGTCCATACCTAGTGCATCATGTGTACCCTCATGGGGAAATAGAGATTCAGGATCCCACAAGTGGTCATGTCTTCAAAGTCAATGGTCATAGGTTAAAACCATTCATTGAATCATTCAATAAACAAGAAACCAAGGAGGATTTAACTGAGCCAACATATGAACCAGAGAAAAATTGATAGATTGAGGGTACAAGTCGGGCTAACGACGTTAAACAAAAGCAATGCATGGGAGGCAACCCGTGGTTTTCATGTTTCCAATCACTGTGAATCATCTTTTGATTCCTTCTGCTTAATTTTGTTATTTTTTTTATATAGACTGTTGACCTGTTCTTCTTTTATGAGTAAGGATGGGTATGAAAAGGGAGCACCGTATTCATCCGTGTCACGCGGTGTGATCCCTGAGTAATACCTTACCCAGAAATTTAAAGAATACAATGTATCATCAGTTTATTTTATTTATGTTTTTGTAGGTTTTAAAAAAAATTAATAAAAAAAAATTAATAATTTAGACTCTTGACCTATTCTTCTTTTATGAGTATGGATGGGTATGAAAGGGGAGCACTGTATTCATCCGTGTCACGCGGTGTGATCCCTGAGTAATACCTTACCCAAAAATTTAAAAGAAGACAATGTATCATTAGTTTGATTTAAAAAAACATGAAAATGATGGTACTTGGAATTAAATAAATCATTGTGTTGTTTGTTTTGTCTTCTTTGTCCTTATTTTTATGGTTCAGGAACTATTTTGGGTGATACATGTTCAATCAAGGAGGTGCCTACATCCCCAAAGAGATAAAAGGAGTAATTTGAAGCATCATGAACCTCAACTTTAAAAACCAGGTGAATTTGTTCCATGTTTATCATTCTCAATTTCATCTTTGAACTCCTATCCTACCCCCTTCTAACTTTTCTTTTCTTTAAACACTGGGGACAGTGTTATTCTAAGTTGGGGGGGGATAAAAAATGATTTTTTTGTGAATAAAAACATGCATGAAAAGAAAAATTCCATTAACCATAAACATGATAACACACATTGCAAACTCTAAAATTGGATATCAAATAAATTTTGCATGCCTTGATTCTGATTGTAATGTTTTGCTTCCAAATTTCCTTTGTAATGTTTTCCATTTCCATGTAAGTTTCTTTTTTGTATCTTTATGTTCTTAATCAACTTCTTTCTCTTATATATTTTCCATTTCATTTATTAAAACTTTATAATCACAAAGCACAGTGATATCTCTGTGTTGTTGTGAATTAGTTCACACATAGGTGTGAATTTCATTCACACACACGGAGGAGTGCTCGTTATTTCTGCGGTTTTAATTTCTTCAATCCAATTCTTGTTAGCCATCTTCTGCCCACCATTGAGAGTATATCATCAATGGAGGGCTAAACCCTTAATGGGTTGATCTTAGGAGGATGCGAAGGCTAGATTGAATGTTATTTTATGAACGAATTGTTGTTAATTGGATAATTAATTTAAGACATCCATTCTTCAGTTATTTCTACTCTTCATCTTTACTGTGTTTGAGCAAAATAAATTCAATTACTAAATGACCATATACCTCGGAGAGATCATGAATTTGGTTCTCTAAGTGTATAGGGGATTAGTAATTGTGTTTAGTAAGCACCAAACCAAAAAATGATGAAGGTAGTGTTATTTTTGAAGAATGGATTCATCAAGAATTAATAAAACCAAAATTGTTTAAAGAAGTAAAAATTCATTCAATCCACCCCGAGCATAATCCTAGATCAACCCATTTTCATTGAATTGAATTCACGTAGGTTTCTTAGTGTTATTTAAAACCATCCAAAATCAAAACCAAAGTTGGCTACTTCATAGCCCATCCTTCACCAAATCATAGCGTCTCAAGGTTACTTCTTTGGTCCCTGTGGACTCGACCCCTACATGTACTACATCGATCGCTTTTACCCGTAGGGTAAATTTGGGCGCAACCAGTATGTGACACGACCGACTACTCGGATTTACCACACACGGTGTGTTACACCCGCACACTGTGTGTACACCACCTCGTTTCCTAGCAACATGGCTAACTCCACATGGTCTGTCCTCGGACAAGACTACAAGGCGTGTCCCAACGGTACACGGCGTGCTCCGGGAGAGGTGAAACCGGCCCGTGTTGTTAGTTACACGGCTGAGTCCCTAGGTCACACTACACGGTGTGTCTATAACTCGCACGACGTGTTCTATCAAGGATTTCACCGACCCGTGTTGTTAGCAACACGGCCGGACTCCGGGTCAACACTACATGGCATGTACAAAACTACACGGCTTGTTTTACCCAAGGCCTTCCTTACCCCGTGTCGCTGCCCACACGGTTTGTGACACAGGAAGATATTACAAGGCGTGTACTCATGGTACACGGCGTGTACTCAAAAAGTTCATTTTTCTTCCCGAACATAAGAACATACATGGCATGTATAAAAATACTACATGGTGTGCATACTGGGTTTCCATACAGTATGCCTCAGAAACTTCTCTGGAACCCAGAAAATACTGAAAAACAACACCTAAGTGTCAAATTCCGACCCGTGGGGGCCCATACACCCCACGAATCAAAGTTTGGCATCTTATTTGTGTTATAACCAATAACCAGTCAATGATCGACCAAATTCAGGTTAATCGGGGCCCATACTCCCCAAAAACCAAAGTTTGGCGTCCATTCTATAAACAAGCTCAAACAATAATACCATATCACTAGGCAGGTATTTATCAAGCAGCTATCACAACAGCATGCTTTACTAACACAACAACTATCACAACAACATGAAAGTTCTAATGCACCTACATGGCATGGAAAATATGCATGGAATGTGATATCTAGCATGTGCCTATATGATGCATGAGACGGCATACCCTCATCTCATCAGGTTGCAACAAAATAGAACCCACAGATAAAATATAAACAGCACAATCCAAGTGCGTCACCCAACGGTGAAAATATATCAACTGTAAAATTTGAAAAATCAAAAGAATGAAAAATACGAGATAGACTGGCTTTTCCCTATACATGGGTTAGCTATGCCCAGAACGAGCTTATTACCAACTACTGTTCCGTCCTATCCCTGACTACGGCTCCAAATAGTAAGTCAAAGAAAAGAAACACCTTTGATACCACTTTGTAACGTCCCGGCCCCGGGTGCCATGCAACGGGTGCCCCGAGCCCGGTTCTCCACGCGACCTCAAGCGCATTTCCCCAAATGCCAGAGGCTGCCGACTAGTAGTGAGGGCCCAGGTCTGATAGTAGGGAAACTATGCCCTCATTTGTCAAAATGTAGCGCAGCGGAATACCAAAATAAACATACAACAACCAGAAGAAGTAGTAAACATACACAACTGAAATAACTACAGTAGTGGATATAACTAACAGTATATAAGTGATGATGCTACATGTTTCAAGTTCTAAGAAAACAGCCAGAACATGTTATACATCAATATAGTACAGCAGAAAATAGAGCACAGCAAAGCAAGAAAAACAGCTAGCAGCGACATCGCGAGCCTAGGCACGGTCCCATGCTCTCCTACTCCTCAGCAACAGTCAAGTACCTGTATAGGGACTCTTTCCCCTATCTACACCTGCAGCAACGTAATTTTTTTGGGCTGAAAAGTGTGACCCAAACAGGGTGTGAGAAATATATCTCAGTAGGCACCCACCAAAGGCTCGTGCTCAACTGTGTGTAAAACATGCAACAAGTGTGTAGTAGTAAAATGCAATAACTAAGCAGTACTCAAAAGTAACTAACTTAACAGTTAAATTTCCATTTTATTATTCATTTAATTCCTTTCATTTAGTAACATTTTTTTGCTCAACAGCACCAAGCCCTCAGGCCAACTAGAACCGTGCCCTCAGGCTAAAATAGTAAACCACGCCCTCAGGCTTGCCCTCAGGCCATACAGAATCTAACCCGCAGGTATTGCCCTCAGGCGTAACAGAAATTCTCTCCCTCAGGCATAGGAAGTGTCTCCCTCAGACACAGAAGTCAAGCCCTCAAGCACGAAAGGTTGCCCTCAGGCAAAGTACTACAGCCCTCGAGCTAAATAGTACAGTGCCCTCAGGCTAATCACAACAATTCCCTCAGGCCAAATACAACAATGCCCTCAGGCTAAACAGGTAACCGGGCCATTCCCAACAGGTAAACAAGAAGTAACAAGCAATTCCTCTCAAGTAAATTCTAAAATTACTACATTTAAGACATACCCTCAGGTATCCTGGCCAAACGGCTAAACAAAGGAATACACCCCTCGGGATGGTCCGGGATCCAAGCAACGATCCCAAACAGAATTTTATTATCACAATTTAATACCTAATCAATTCTAGGTATTAAATATAGCAACGGCCTCAGCCGCACGACACCCCGACATGGGTTCGTGGCACAAAAACGCACAAAACACACAGCATTTGGAAAACTAAACACAAAGCCACCTACCTTATACGCCAACAAACACTATACCCGAACGCCGACTACAGAAACGCCCAAGAACGGCGTAGATCTGACAAAGAACAAAACTCATTCAAACATAAATAACTTACGTTAGGAGAAAAAAATTGGCAAGAACGGTACTAGGAGGAGGAAGGGCTTACCCGTGCGGTTCCAACGAAATCTTCTGAAGCCGAATCGGATTCCAAACGAAAGCCCGGTGGATCTTCAAAGATCAGGCCTCCTCCTTTGGCTCCAAAACGGCTCAAGAGCCTCCTCTGCTAAATGAGGAGGCTACTGCCTGTTTTAATCCAGAAAAACAAAGTACACGGTGTGTACTTCAAAGTACATGGTGTGTACTCCTTTCATTTAACTGTTCAATTGGCGGCACCGCCACACTGTTCATCTGTCGACTAGAGTACACGGTATGTACTCCCAAGTACACGGCGTGTACTGTCGCCCAGCTGGCGGCGACTCCACCGCCTTACTGTTTAAGCCTACCGACTGACTACACGGCGTGTAAGGTACCACTACACGGCGTGTAGTCGGTTCCTACACCCTTCATCACCGGCATGGCCACATGCCTCGTGTACTCATCCCAACACGGCCAAAAGTACACGGCGTGTGGATAAAGTACACGGCGTGTAGTTCCAAAAAATACAGGATTTTTCCCCATTTTCCATTTTTTTTTTCAAAAACACTTAAGGAAAAGGAAAATAAGAAGCCCGTACCTCTAAAATAGGAACCGGGTTCTTACAAATTCGATTATAAATATTAATTATAAAGATAAAAAATTTATCTACATAAATATATTTTTTTTATTTTTTAGACATTAAATAATTAATTTTAATTGTGACACCATGATGATTCGGTAATTGATTTATTAAAGGAAGAATCAAATAAATGATATTAATAATATTAAAATAAATACAATTTGAATTAATTAATGGAATACACTAATTTTATAGATACCTTAGACATGTTAGTGACACATTGGAAGTATTGGTTAAAATTTATCATGTTGGTTTGATATTTTTTAAAATAAAATAAAAATTGAATAGTAACAAAATTGACATAAATGATATTTTAAAATAAATACTATTTTATTAAATGATATAAAAGTCATGAAAATCTAAGGTTATGACAAATAACTTGGATAGTGATATAAATTTCATAAATGATCCACTTTAGGTTCTTTTGTAAATTTATAATAACTATATTAACCATGTAGTATAAAAATACAAGAAGACATGGTAAGAGTTAAACTATTTAACTAAGGGTTAAATATAAAAGATAAGGTTAATTATATGACCTAAACATGTCTAAAACCTATTGGTTGAGATAATTTAGACCCATACTCATCTTATCCTCGAAATAAATCAATTTGGAGCTATTAGAAACTGAAAATAATTTTATAATAAAATAATATTTAAATATTTTTTCTAAAGAGCTCCTCACCTATATTAAAAAAGGAAACCTACCTTTCTCTTTAACCCGCACCTATAAATCATTTTGGTTCATCCAACCTCTACCCATTTCTCCTCCCAACCTCCCTCACTTCATCCTCGAGTCCTAACTTTGGTCAGAAATGTAACTTCCTGACCCCAGTTACCCAGAGTCGGTGCATTATTACATAAAATTGGCATGATACAAAGAATCATGTCCCGAAAGACCGATCAGTTTAGTAGCCTTGGAAGTACTAGATACATTGATAAGTTTTATATTACATCATAAAATAAAAACATCAACAACATTTTTCCCCTTTTGAACACACTTATATCCATAGTCTATCCCTTCAGGTCAAACATAAAATACATCTTCTCATCCTGGGAAAAATAAAACATAGAAAGGAGTGAGCTCAGATGCTGAGTAAGGATAAAAATTTAGCGGAAACTTTCATAAATAAGCATAAACATTTAAGGCGATGTATAAGACTAAAACAAAATCCTTTTAAACATAAACTTTAGTATAATATGGAAAAGATAAAATCAAATAATTCCATTTACTTATTCACATGGATATTCTACTAGTCGAATGATCACATGCAATATCAATAGCCACTTTCATAAGGATGGAAAGCATAATGCCAGACTTCATAACTACATAGTCAAGGCCTTGTACCAAGACTACAAATAAGATTTTTTCAAGGCCTTGTTCCAAGACACTAGTTTGTATCACAATACCTACCGATGATTGAGGAGATATAGAGGGCTCTGCCCGTCACTTACTAAGTCCAATGCATTCCTCATATGAAAAGGTTTAAACATAACATACACATTTGTATTAAAACTAGAATACGAAATGTCAATAATTTATACATAAACCATGAATGGTGTAAAAATAGCACATCCACAGTCAAACATATCACAAAACCTTCAATACAATGTAGAAGCTTTGTATCATAATAAATAAACTTCAAATAAGCTTAAAATCCATCAAAGGATGTTGACATAGATGAAATCAAAACTTTTTTTTAGAGAAATATCTCTTTCTATTTTGAAATAAATTAAAAGTAATATAATCATAAAAAAAATTATTTTGAAAATATTCTTATAAGATTGTAAGGCAAGATTCGACAATGTTATAATGGCGAAAAATAGCCGCACCCGCTGTATAAGTTAAAAAAACATTCTTACCTTAATTTTCTCTAAAAGGTCATAAAGTACCTTGTTTGGAAAATGATGGAAAGATTATTTTCAAAAACATATAAGGTAAAATAAGGGTATAAATAACTTTAAACCATTGTATATTAAATAGTATAAATGTTTTGAAATAAATTTTTAAGAAACACAGATGTGGATGATAATGAGGTCCCAGTAGATACTCACGTATAAAACAACCTCGGATAATAAAGAGATTGTGAAATTAACCCTTAACTTGTACTTTTACTTGGTCTATGGTAGGTTAAACTAATGTATAATGCTAAAATAATTTTTATTAAATTATACAAGAACCATATACATTAATATGATATCATATATGATCTTCTAATATTGCTTTGTTAATGAAATTTCAGTAGTATAATCGTTTCGGGTGTTAATTGATTCGTTTTCCTTTATATGCTTTGTTACGTAAGTAATGTTTGTTATAGATAGGATTTATATTATTCATATTCACAATTATATTAATTCCTTAAACATTATTTTTAATCATAAAATGAAAATTAGTCTTTAATGGATACGATGGGGAATGAATCTCATCGCGTTCGTGGAGACGGTAATCCGTACGTACGCACGAGTGACAATATCATTCTTTTGATATTAAAATCATATATAATTGGATGGTATATCATATATAAATAATCATTATCATGTTATGTTTATTATTTACATCAGTTATACTCATTATTATACCCATCCAAATGATGAAGTGTTTGAATAACAAACTACACCACGACGTGGAGACGGTAATCCGTACATACGCACGTATGGTGACTTTGTCATTTATAGGATGGATAGAGTAATGAATATGGTTGTAAAATTTTTATAATAAAATCACAGTATATATAATATAATGGATTTATTATTTTATAATGGAAACAACAAAGAAAGAGGAAGTGAAAGAAGAAAAGAACTTGAAAGAGGTGATAAAATATTTACCTCTTCTTCGGGTTCATCCTATTGATTTGATCAAAAGGGTTACTTAGGTTGAATTTATGACTAAAGGAAGGCCTCTAGGATTAAGTGAGAATAGTTGAGAGCATATTTGGGCAGTTTTTGGTCGAGCCAAATGGATTTGAAGGTGTGAATTTGAGAGAAGGGGGAGTGCCCTTTTATAAGAGGGGTGAGGAGCACCCTAGGAAAAGATTGAAATATTATTATATAATAAAATTATTTTCGGTTTATAATGTCTCCAAAATGAATTATTTAAACTATAAGGTGGTTATGGGTATAAAACCTCTCAAAAAATATGTTATAGATAGGTTTTGGTCACTATATTAACCTTATCTTTTAGATTTAACTCTTAGTTAAATAGTTTGACATTTACCATGTCTCTTTGTATTTTTATATTATATGGTTAATAAACTTAATATAAACTTATAAGAGAAACTCAAGTGGTTCATTAATGACATATATAATATTATTTAAGCCCTTTTTCCAAACCTTATATTTTTAGGACTAGAATATCAATTAATAATATAATATTTGTTTTAAAAACTCTTTTATATCAATTTTGACACTATTTGGTATTTTGTTTTTTGTTAAATTCATAACAGAATTATTACTTCAAATAAAATTCATTTAATCAATCCTAACATGTCATAGTAACCTATAAAATTAGTTTAATTAATTAAAAGTCTCAAATTAGATTTATTTGGATATTTATAAAATCAATTATTTTAATATTTCATTAATAAGGCAAGTAATGCATCGTCATTGTGTCATAAATAAATTAACTTATTTAATGTCTAAAAATTAGAAATAAAATACAATTATGTAGAAAATATTTTTATATTTATATTTTATATTTATAGTAGATTTTATCATATGTATAACCCTATATTAAAAATGGTTTAGTTAATAAACTTTGATTTTAACTCTTTTAACTCTTCTTTAAATAAAATAATAATAAATGTCCTAATCTAATACAAGTGGACCAAATGGGATAATATTTTATTCCTAAGGTTTTTTTTGGTCTAATTATACTTATCCAATAGAATTAGTACATGTGTTAGGATAATTATAATATCATTTTTACCCTTAATTACCCTATTTACTTTTAACCATGGTAAATAAAAGTCAAAAGTTACTATTCACCAAAAATTATTTTCATCTTATTGAACCACGTTTTACTTACTGATATTAACCATGTCTATTGGATTTTTGAAATTCAACTCAAAGAAGTGGTAAAATTAAGTTTTATACAAATTTGCAAATGCTTCTAGGAGGTGGGTAAAATATGTTAAAAAGTTCGATAAAATTTTATATATCTAAATTTATTATAAAATGAATCTAATGAATTACGTTGAACATATATAGGTATTATATATCTATTTTTACCTAAAATAAATTAAAATAAAATAACTAATTATTTAAATAAAAAGTCATTTTTAACCAATAATGCCGTGTTTTTTCACTATTCATGAAAAATTGAAAGTTTTCAGAACAATACCAAAAATTCACCCTAAGATAATTTAGATATTCCGAATCCAAAAATGAAGTTCATTTTGAAATATAAAATTTATAAAATTTCAAAAAGTGGGTATTAATATTCATAACGACTAGTTTGATTGGTTGTGGTGTGTTTGAACTCGAAGTTGCGTACAACACAAGCTATTGTATTATCCAAGGGAAACATATAGTGGAAGCTTGGGGTGTTACATTATCCCCTCCTTAAAATAATTTAGTCCTCAAAATTTCTAGAATATTACTGCATAAAAATATTTGGGTGGTTCTTCATCATAAGTTCCTCGGGTTCCCACATTGCCTCTTCCATCTTATGGTTTCTCCATAGAACTTTTACCAGACGAGTCGTCAGGTTTCTCAGCACTTGTTCTCCTGTATCAAGAATATTGACAGGCTCTTCACAATAATACAGATTAGGTTCTATTTTAATTTCCGCATAGGTGAGTACATGCATTGGGTAAGGCATGTATTTTCTCAACAGTGATACGTGGAATGGATCATGAACTTTGGAGAGGCTTGGAGGCATTTCCAAACGATAAGCTACAACTCCAATTTGTTCTAAAATTTCGAAAGGTCTGATGTACCTGGGACTCAATTTACCCTTCTTACCAAAATGTATAACAACCTTCCATGGAGATACCTTCAAGAAAACATGGTCTCCTATTTGAAATTCCAAATTCTTTCTTCGGTTATCGACATAGATCTTCTACCTACTTTGAGTTGCTTTGATGTGGGTTTAGATTACCTTCACCTTTTCCATCATTTCCTCAACAAGTTATGGTCCTACGAGTTTTCTTTCACCAACATCATCCCAACAAGTTGGTGTGCGACATCTCTTTCCATATAATGCTTCATATTTTGCCATCTGAATAATTGAATGGAAGCTATTATTATAGGAAAATTATACCATAGGTAAATATTGATCCCACATACCATGAAAGTCAAGTGAGAAAGATCTCAACATGTCTTCTAAGGTTTGAATATTCCATTTTGATTTTCCATCAGTTTGAGGGTGGTAGGAAATGCTCAAACAAAGTTCATTATATAGGGATTTCTGAATACTTTTCCAGAATCTTGATGTAAAACGGGGATCATGATTCGAAAATATCGATAGGGGTACTCCATGAATTCTTACAACTTCATTAATATATAGTCTTGCTAGACGTTCAAGTGGTAAATCTTCTCTTATAGCAAGAAAATGTGTTGACTTGGTAAGACGATCAACAATGACCTATATTGCATCATTCCTTCTAGGAGTCTTTGGTAGTCCCGTGACAAAGTCCATCATAATATTATCCCATTTCCACTCAAGTATGGTAAGAGGTGTCATGACTCCTCCAGGTTGTTGCCTTCCAGCTTTCACTTTCTGACGAACCATACATCTTGACACAAAATCTGCAATCTCCCTCTTCATGTTGTCCCACCAAAAATATTCCTTCAAATCTCTATACATATTGGTGCTCCTAGGGTGTATAGATAAATTGGATCTATGAGCTTCATCCAAAAATTCCCTTTTTAGATCAGGTATATTGGGAACACAAAGTCTCTTCCCAAATTTCAAAATCTCATCTTCATATATGAAGTCGATCAATCTCCCATCATTCACAGCTTTAATTTTCTTTTGAAACTCCTCATCATCAACCTAAGAACGTTTTATCCTTTCTATTAAATATGGTTTGGAAACCATTTGAAAAAGTATTGATGTTTCACCTTCCATGATTATTCCCATATCCATTTTCACTAGATCCATGAAAATAGAATCCCTTTCAACTCTCATCTTGTTCAAAACTCCATGATACTTTCTACTCAAAGCATTTTCCACCTTATTTTCCTTCCCTGGGTGGTAGTGTATTGTGAAATCATAATCCTTGAGTATTTCAAACCATATCCTTTTCCTCATATTGGGTTCTTTCTGTGAGAAAATACACTTAAAACTCTTGTGATCAGTATAAATATCAAATTTTTCATTATAGAGATAGTGTCTCCATATCTTCAAAGCCAATATTACAACTACTAACTCAAGATCATGTGTGGGATAGTTTTTATCGTGAATTTTTATTTGTCGTGATGCATAGGCAATAACTCTATCATTCTATATAAGGACACAACCAAGTCCTTTCTTTGAAGCATAACTATAAATAACAAACCCATCGTTCCCTGATTGTAGAGTCAAGATAATATCATTGACTAAACTTCTATTTAGTTCTTAAAAAAATTCTTCACACTCTTTTGTCCAAACAAATTTAACCCCTTTTTGTGTGATCTTGGTTAATGGGTTTTCCAATCAGGAAAAATTTTAGACGAAACGCCGATAATAACCTGATAAACCAATAAAATTGCATACCTCAGTTATACCCATCGATGATAGCCATTCTTGGATTTATCTTGTCTTAGAAGGATCAATGGAGATTACATCCTTAGAGATGATATGGCCAAGAAAATAAATATTCTGAAGCTAGAATTCACACTCACTAAACTTCCCATATAATTCATTTCTTCTCAGAGTCTTTGGGATAATGCGCAAATGATTTTCATGATCTTTGTATATTTTTTAGTATACCAAGATATCATCAATAAATACCACTAAAATTCATCATGATATTCCTTGAAAACTCTGTTCATTAGATCCATGAAAACAGATGGTGCATTAGTCAATCCAAAATTCAATACTGTAAACTCGTAATGCACGTACCTGGTTCGAAATGTTGTTTTCGGAATGTCTACCTTCTTCACACACAACTGATCATATCCAGATCGAAGGTCAATCTTTGAAAAATATTGAGATCCATGATGTTGGTCGAATAAATCATCAATTCAAGGGTGGGGATACTTGTTCTTTATTTTTATAGCATTGATCTCCCTATAGTCAATGTACAACCTAATAGATATATCTTTCTTTTTAAAAAAAATGATAGGAGCTCCCCATGGAGAAACACTAGGGCGAATAAATCCATTGATACCCAATTCCTCTAATTGTTTCTTTACTTCCACTAATTCCACAGTGGCCATTCTATAAGGGGTCTTCGATATGGGCCTTGAACCATGAAATGAGTCAATGGAAAACTCAATTTCTCATTCTAGAGGATATCCAGGTAAATCCTCTGGAAACACATCAACATATTCTTACACAATAGGTACGTCCTCTATTAGAACATTATTTTACTCACCCATAGTTATTTCATTCTCTTCTTCCCCAATAATTGAATTTAGTTGAGCTACTGGGGGTGGATCTAGATAAAAATCAGGTGGTGATGTTTCTTCTTTAAAGATAGGTACTCCTTATCATCATCGAGAATTGTAACCTCCTTTTTCTTACAATAAATTTTCGCATCATGGTCCAAAATCCAATCCATTCTGAGGATTATATCAAATTCAATCATGGGTATGATGATGAGATCAGCATATAAAGAACATTTATATGCCCTAATGGGAACTAATTCACCAAACTTTGTTGTGATGACACTTCCCTTCGGTGTTTTGACTGAAAACTCCCTTGTTAAGTCAGATTGAAAATATCTAATTTTCTTAGAAAACTGGGAAGATATGAAACAATGCGATAATCCATAGTCAAATAAAGCATTGGCTAAACTTGAGTAAACCATTAAATTAACTACCAACACGTCTTCTGAAGCTTCAACCTCAGCAGTAGTGATCGTATAAGCTTCGTCTTGCTCCCTTGGCCTTTTCTGAGGTAAGTTCCCTTGGAACCTAGGACATTCCTTTGAATAATTCCTCTTTTCTCTACAATTATAGAATTCGACAGCCTCTTTCTTCCCCTTGCAATCATGAGCTTGGTGGCCTTTTTCACCACACTTCTAACAGACTCACATTCCCTTCAAGAAAGTACCAAGGTGTTTCTTCCCACATTTACCACAGGATGAATATTCAACTTTTCTTTTCTTCCCCTTATTTCCATTTATAGAGTGTTTAGCAGATCTCTTCTTCTCTTGCTTTTCTTTGAAGTCATGAGACTTAGAGAATTACTTTTCTGTCTTGATAGCGCATGAGACAATATCTTCATATGATGAGATGGATTTTGAGACTAATGCTCGACAGAGAAATGGTTCTAACCCATCAAAGAAACGATCAATATTACTTCTTGGTTACATATATAATCTGCATCATGATATACTAACCCTTTAAAGTTAGCCTCATATTTTGCGACACTCTCATCCTCTTTTTGCCTCAGACTCAGAAATTTTCTTTCCATCTCTACTCGATGGTCATGAGGAAATTATTTTTCTAAGAAAAGTTCTTTAAACTCCCTCCATTCCATATTTGATACTTTATCATTTTCCTTTGTGTTTTTAATCAATGAGCACCATTGATTTGCATCTCCCGTGAGGTGATAAACTTCCATGACAAATTTTTCTCTTTCTCTACTCCCCAAAGCGTGAAATATTTTATCTAAGGAATTTATCCATTGATCAGCTACTAATGGAATTTTACTCCCATTGAATGTTGGTGGTTTTTGCCTCATGAAGCAGTCTAACATTGATCCTTTGCGTTGTGGATCAGGGTGCTCCATAAGGGTAAGGTCATTATTCATAACCTGAGGGAGTTGTCCCGGTATGGCGATAAGATGATCAGCACCAATTATTTCACCATCTCCACTATAATTATCTTGAGTAGGAGGTAAATCCCTACATAGATTACATGCATTGATACGGTTTCCATTCCTTCTACTAGGCACCATTTCTAAACAATGGCATACACTAGATTAGTTTATGAATTGTGATACATAATTCCAAAATTGTAAAACACTTAACATAAATTCAACAATTTATGTATATAATCCATAATCATAAAAAAATTTTCCTTGAGGAGTTATACACTCATAAACCCTTCATAATGGTTTGTAAAGAAAATGAGAATTATCCTAAGAATATCCCCCGGGAGTGTCGTAATCAAGAGTGCAGCAAGACCCATTGTCGTGTACCAATTCCCATTTGAGTCTAGCTCAAAGCGGTGTTTTCGGGTTTTACCCCAAGGTACATCTGTGTCAGAGCCGCCTCTACCTTCTTGTATCCAGAGGGGATGTATTTCTTGAAAAATCAAAAAATCTCTATAGTACCAAAATTCTAGGAAGTTCTTCTATACTAATCCTCAAAGTCTATCTTAGGGTAATGTGCTCTAATCAGAGTTTATCTAAATCTAGTTTCCAAGGTTTGTACTAAACTTCCTCTGATACCAACTGTAACGCCCCAACCCCAGTTACCCAGAGTTGGTGCATTATTACATAACATTGGCATGATACAAAGAATCATGTCCCGAAAGACTGATCAGTTTAGTAGCCTTGTAAGTACTAGATACATTCATAAGTGTTACATTACATCATGAAATAAAAACATCAACAACAGTTTGTCCCCTATTGAACACACTTATATCTATAGCCTATCCCTCCAGGTCAACCATAAAATACTTCTTCACATCCTGGGAAAAATAAAACATAGAAAGTGGTGAGCTCAGATGCTTAGTAATGATAACAATTTAGCAGAAACTTCCATAAATAAGCATAAACATTTAAGGCGATGTATAAGACTAAAAAAATCCTTTTAAACTTAAACTTCATCATAATATGGAAAAGATAAAATCAAATAATTACATTTACTTATTCACATGGATATTCTACTAGTCTAATAATCACATCCAATATAAATAACCACTTTCATAATGATGGAATGCAAAATGTCAGACTTCATAACCACATAGTCATGGCCTTATGCCAAGACTACAAATAAGATTTTGTGAAGGCCTTGTTCCAAGACACTAGTTTGTCTCATGAGACCAACTGATGCATCTAGGAGCTATATTGGGCTTCACCCGTCACTTACTAAGTCCAATTCATTCCTCATATGAAAAGGTTTAAACATAACATAAACATTCGTATTAAAACTAGCATATGAAATGTCAATATTTTATACATAAACCATGAATGGTGTAAAAATAAAAAATCCACAGTAAAACATATCACAAAACCTTCAATACAATGTGGAAGTTTTGTATCATAATAAATAAACTTTAATTAATCATAAAATCCATCAAAGGATGTTTTCATAGATGAAATCAAAAAAAATTAGAGAAATATCTCTTTCTATTTTGAAATCATTTAAAAGTCATATAATTATAAAAGAAAACATTTATTTTGAAAATATTCTTATAATATTGTAAGGGAATCTTCAAAAATGTTATAACAGCAGAAAATAGCCGCACCCACCGTATAAGTTAAAAAAACATTCTTACCTTAATTTTCTAAAAAAGGTCATAAAGTACCTTGTTTGAAAATGACCGAAAGATTCCTTTCAAAAACATATACGGTAAAATAAGGGTATAAATGACTTTAACCCATTTTATATTAAATATTATAAATGTTTTGAAATAAATTTTTAAGAAACATGGATGTGGATGATAATGAGGTCCCAGTAGATACTCACGTATAAAACAACCTCGGATAACAAAGAGATTGTGAAATTAACCCTTACCTTGTACTTTTCCTTGGTTGAGGGTAGGTTAACTTCCTATTTAATGGTTAAATCATTGTTATTAAATTATACAAGAACCATATACATTAATATGATATCATATATTATCTTCTAATATTGCTTTGTTAATGATATTTCAGTAGTATCATCATTTCAGGTGTTAACTAATTTGTTTTCCTTTATATGATTTGTTACGTAAGTAAAGTTTATTATGGATAGGATATATCTTATTCATATTAATAATTATATTAAGTCCTTAAAAATTATTTTTAATCATCAAATGAAAATTATTCTTTAATGGATACGATGGGGCATGAATCACATCACGTTCGTGGAGACGGTAATCCATACGTACGTACGAGTGACAATATAATTATTTTGATATTAAAATAATATATAATTTGATGGTATATCATATATACAGAATCATTATCATGTTATGTTTATTTTTTACATCAGTTATACTCATTATTATACCCATCCAAATAATGAAGTGTTTGAATAACAAAATACACCACGACGTGGAGACGGTAATCCGTACGTACGCATGTATGGTGACTTTTTCATTTATAGGATGGATAGAATAATGAATATGGTTGTACCATTTTTATAATAACAAAAAATTATATAGAATATAATAGATTTATTATTTTATAATGGAAACAACAAATAAAGAGGAAGTGGAAGAAGAAAAGAACTTGAAAGAGGTGACGAAATATTTACCTCTTCTTCGGGTTCTTCCTTTTGATTTGATCAAAAGGGATCCTTAGGTTGGATTTATGACTAAAGGAAGGACTATAGGATCAAGGTAGGACAGTTGAGAGGATATTTTTCTATGGGTTTCCCGAGCCAAATGGCTTTGAAGGTGTGAATTTTAGAGAAGGTGGAGTTCCCTTTTATAAGAGGGGTGAGGGGCACGCTAGGAGAAGAATGAAATATTATTTTATAATAAAATCATTTTCAGTTTATAATGGATCCAAAATAAATTATTTAAAGGATAAGGTATTTATGGGTCTAAAACCGCTCAACCATTTGGTTTTAGATAGGTTTGGGTCACTATATTAACCTTATATTTTAGATTTAACTCTTAGTTAAATAGTTTGACATTTACCATGTCTCTTTGTATTTATATATTATATGGTTAATAAACTTACTATAAACTTCCAAGAGAATCTCAAGTGGTTAATTAATGAAATATATAATATTATTTAAGCCCTTTTTTCGCACCTTATTTTTTTAGGAATAGAATATCAATTAATAATATACTATTTTTTTAAAAACTCTTTTATGTCAATTTTGACACTATTTGGTAATTTGTTTTTTGTTAAATTCATAACAGCATTATTACTTCGAAAAAAAATCATTTAATCAACCCTAACATGTCTTATTAACCTATAAAATTAGTTTAATTCATTAAAAGTCTCAAATTATATTTATTTGGATATTTATAATATCAATTATTTTAATATTTCATTAGTAATGTAATTACTGCATCATCATTGTGTCATAAATAAATTAAATTATTTAATGTATGAAAATTATAAATAAAATACCATTATTTTGTAAATCTTTTTATATTTATAATGAATATTTATAGTCTAATTTATCATATGTATAACCTTATATTAAAAATGTTTTAGTTAATAAACTTTGATTTTAACTCCTTTAACTCTTCATTAAATAAATTAATAATAAATGTCCTAATCTAATCCAAGTAGACCAAAGGGGGTCATATTTTATTCCTAAGGTTTTTTTTGGTCGAATTATACTTATCCAATATAATTAGGTCATTTTTTAGGGTAATTATAATATCATTTTTACCCTTAATTACCCTATTTACTTTTAATCGTGGTAAATAAAAGTCAAAAGTTACTATTCACCAAAAATTATTTTCATCTTATTGAACCACATTTTACTTACTGATATTAACCATGTCTCTTGGATTTTTGAAATTCAACTCACAGAAGTGGTAAAATTAAGTTTTATACAAATTTGCAAATGCTCTAGAAGGTGGGTAAAATACGATAAAAAGTTCAATAAAATTTTATATATCTAAACTTATTATAAAATGAATCTAATGAATTACGTTGAACATATATAGGTATTATGTATCTATTTTGACCTAAAATAAATTAAAATAAAATAACTAATTATTTAAATAAAAAGTCGGTTTTAACCAATAACGCGGTGTTTTTTCACTATTCATCAAAAATTGAAAGTTTTCAGAAAAATACCAAAAATTCACCCTAAGATAATTTCGATATTCAGAATCCAAAAATGAAGTTCATTTTGAAAGATAAATTTTATAAAATTTTAAAAAGTGGGTATTACTATTCATAGCGGCTAGTTTAATTGTTTGTGGTGTGTTTGAACTCAAAGTTGTGTACAACACAAGCTATTATATTATTCAAAGAGAAATGTACCTTGGAAGCTTTGGGTGTTACAAGAAATCCAACCTAAGGATCCTTTTTTTTCAAATCAGAAGGAAACACCTAAAAAAAGGTAATTGTTTTATCAACCCTTTCAATGTTATTTTTTTCTTCTACTTCCTCTTTCTATGTTGTTTCCATATCAAAATAATAACTAAAGTATCATTTATATACTTAAATGTTATTATAATCATGGTACAACCATATTCCTCATTTTATCCATCTTACTAATAACAATATCACCATGTGTGCGTACGTACGGCTTACCATCTCTACGTCGTGGTGTGATTTTTTATTCAACACTACTTTGTTTGGATGGGTATAATGATGAGTATAATGGATATAAATAATGAATATAACATTATAATTATTCTGTATAATTAATATACCATTGTAATTTCATACCATTTAACCATCAAGGGAATGATATCATCGTCTGTGCGTACGTACGGCCTACCGTCTCCACGATGTAGTGACATTCATTATCTACATTAACCATTCAAGAATGATTATAAAATTTATAGGATGAGTAAAAAGGAATAATTATGAATTTAATTTCATTTTTTATATGAATAAAATATATCTTATACATAATAAACATGACTTACATGACAAAACAGGAATGGGAAAGAGAAGCAGTTAACACCCGAAACAACAGTAATAATGAAATATTATTACCAAAGTGATATAAGAGGATAATATATGATATCATAAATATGGATATGTTCCTAGTATAATTTAATAACATATTTTAACCATTATACAGGAGGATAACTTTCCCTCAACTAAAGTAAAGTATAAGGTAAGGGTTAATTTCACAATCTCTTTATTATCTGAGATTGTTTATACATAAGTATCTACTGGGAAAACATTATCATCCATGTCTGTGTTTTATTAAATGTATTTCAAAATATTATCAACATTTGTGTAAATATATTTTTACCCATTTTTGATTTTTTTATAAGACATTTTGAAAGTAATCTTTCCATCGCTTTCCAAATGATGTACTTTATGATCTTTTCAACTAATTAAGGAAATAATGTTTTTTTAAACTTATACAGCGCGAGCGGCTATTTTCTGCCATTACGATGCCTTAAAATTTTGAAGCTTCCCATACAATATTACAAGGTTATTTCAAATGAAATTTTTTATTTTATAATTGTTCATCTTTTAAATAATTTCAAAGTAAAAGGGATATTTCTCTCAAATAGTTTTAATGATTTTATAACATTATCTTCATTTATGTCAACATCCTTTATTGGATTTTATGCTTGATTGAGGTTGATTTGTTATGATAAAATCTTCCAAATTGTATTGAATTTTTTATGAAATGTTTGACTGTGGGTGTGTTATTTTTATACCATTCATGTTTTATGTTTAAAGTACTAACATTTCGTATGATTGTTTTAATACTAATGTTTATGTCATGTTTTACCCTTTTCATTTGAGGAATGCATTGGACTTAGTAAGTAACGGGCAGGGACTGCTATAACCCTTCGATGCATCGATAGGTCTCATGAGACAAACTAGTGTCTTGGAACAAGGCCTTTATTTTATAGTAATGCTATTGGCATGAGTCCTTGACAATATGTCTATGATGTTTGACATTATGCATTTCCTTATTATGAGATTAGTTATTGATATTGTATTGATTATTAAACTAGTAGAATATCCATGTGAAAGTTTAAATGTAATTATTTGATTTATTCTTTCCATATTATGCTGAATATTGTGTTTAAAAGGCTTGTTTTTCAGTTTTATAGCTTACCTTAAAATTTTATGCTTTTTTATGATAAATTCCACTATATCATCATCCAATGGCCTGAAGGCCTTCATTTTTTATTGATTTTGATAATCCACCTTTCAAGGGGTGAGGTGGAACCCTTACAAGGCCCATAGGCGTAAGTATTACATGGCCTGTAGGCCTTAGAGGAATTCATTTGCCCATAGATTTCAAACATTACATACAACTCTGACTAACTACTTGGAACTGCTCCTCCCCAACATCTTCATAGTGAAATAAACTCTCCACATTCGCATGGTTGTTCGGCTAGGCACTTTTGTGCATGCACAGGCTTGTCCCGATAGCAGGTGTCATACCCTCTCATTCTTGCAATCCGTTTAGCTTCTGCTATGGTGAAATCTCCTTTCTCATCCTCCTTGTAGAGCTTGTTCTTTGTAGGCCTTCTAGTTTTCATCTGCACTTAAGGTGGCCTGAAGGCCTTGAGGTGGCCCGAAGGCCTTACTGACCCAAAGGCCTGGGTGGCCCGAAGTCCTTAAAGGACTCAGAGACCAAATCGGTGGCCCAAAGGCCCAAACAGGGGCATATTCCCAGCTTCTACAGTGCCAAATAGTACCTACTACAGTACTTCTACAGTACCCAGAAAAAATGTCTCCACCTGGATTTGATCCCAGGTCTCCCAGATGCACTTACAGAGTCCTTACCAACCGGGATAAGGCTCATATGCTCCACTATATTGTTTATCCTTACTAATCATTTGATTTCACCCCTTTATTATGTTTCATTTTTCCCCAGGATGTGAATAAGTTTATTATGATTGACCTGTAAGGATAGTCTAAGGAATATGGGTGTTTACGAAGTATACACTATTGTTTTTCAATTCAATATGAAATGTAAAACTTATGTTTGTATCTAGTTTTTTAAAGGCTACTAAATTGATCGATCCTTCAGGATTTGATTTTATTATGATCATGCCAATTTAATAAAATAATGCACCATCTCTAGACAAATGGGGTTGGGGCATTATAGTTGGTATCAGGGGAAGTTTATTACAAACCTTGGAAACTAGATTTAGAAAAAAAAATGATTAAGGAATATTTACCTAAGATATAATTTGGGGATAAGTATAGAAGAATGTCCGAGAATCTTATTAAAATAGAGATTATCTGGGCCTTCCAAGATATACATCCCTGTATCGATACTACAAGTGGATGTGGTTCTGGCATAGATGTACCTAGGGGTGAAAACTCTAACAAGGTGTTCTGGGATTGACTCGGGGTAACCTGGTACATGACAACGGGCCTTACTGTGCACCTGGTTTGACACTCATAGGGGATATTCTTAGGATAATTACCATTTCATTATAAACCATTACGAAGGTTTTAAGAGTAAATATTTCCCCAAAGAAAACATTTTTATGATTTTGGATTAGATATGCATAATTTTTTCAATTTATGTTAATTATTTTACTAGTTTGAAATTGTGCCTTATGATTCATAACTTAATCTAGTGTATGCCATTTTTAGAAATGGCACCGAGTGGAAGTAATGGAAACCATATCAACACATATAATCTATGTAGGGATTTCCCTCCTAAGTAAGATAATGATAATGGAGTCGGTGATGCCATTGATGTTGAACAGCTTATAACCATATTGGGATAGCTCACTCAGGTTATGAATAATAACCTTACCTTTATAGAGCACCCTGATCCACAATGTGGAGGATCAATGTTTGACCACTTCTTGAGACAACTACCTCCAACATTCAATGGGACTACAAATTCTTTTGTATCTGAGCAGTGGATAAGTTCCTTATAGAAAATATTTCTTGCTTTGGGGAGTAAAGAAAGGGAAAATTTTATTAGGGAAGTCTATCATCTTTTAGGATATGCAGATCAATAGTGGTCATTGATTCAAAACATGAAGGATGATGAAGAGGTCGCAAATATGGAATATAGGAAATTTAAAGAAATCTTCCTAGAAAAATACTTTCCTAGTGATCTATGAGTAGATATGGAAAGAAAATTTCTGAGTCTGAGGAAAAAAGAGGATGAGAATGTTGAAAAGTATGAGGCTAACCTCACGAGGTTAAGAAGGCATGATGCAGACTACATACATAACCTAAGAAGTGAGATTGATCGATTCTTTGATGTGTTAAAACCATTCCTCTGATAGTCATTGGTCTCACAATATTTCTTATCGTACAAAGATATAGTCTCATGTTCTATCAAGATAGAAAAGTAATTCTCTATTTCTTATGACTTTAAATGGAATCAAGATAAAAAGAGGGTCGCTGAACACTTTGGGAAAGGAAAAAAGTGGAATAAGGGAAAATCTAACTTTACACCCTGCAGTAATTGTGGGAAGAAACACCCTCGTACTTGCCTAAAGGGGATGGGAGTTTGTTATAAGTTTGGAGAAAAAGGCCACCAAGATCAGGATTGCAAGGGGAAGAAAGAGTCTGACAATGTCCAATGCTACAATTGTAAATAAATGGGACATTATGCAAATTAATGTCCTAAGCGTTAAGGAAACTTTCCTCAAAAAAGGCCAAGGGAGAAAGTCCAAGCTTATGCGATCACAACTATTATGGTTAAAGTTCTAAATGATGTAGTGGCAGGTACTATAATCATCTCCTCAAATTTAACCAAAGCATTATTTGATTATGGGTCCTCTCATTCCTTTATATCTTACTAGTTTTCTTTAAAAATTAGATATTTCCAATTCACTTTAATAAGGGAGTTTTCAGTCAAAACCCATATGGGAAGTCTCATTGCAATAAATATGTGTCATGCAATTCCTATTATGACATATAAACGTGCTATTGTTAGATTTGGTGGCCTACAACTAACTACTTAGTACGTTATTCATTAATAAAACCTTTATCACATCTGGATTGTTCTTCTACATGACAATGCATGTGATAATGTCTTAAGGATAGCTGTTGCATTAAAGGGTCATAGCGGATCCCTGCTATGATGAGAACCTAGAAGTGCCATAACAATGTTCTTTAATATATGTTCTATGGCCAGATTATATTATTTGAGGGACACAAATAATACAGGCCATTAGGGGTGAGGACTCAAAAAACTTTGAGGCACCATCTCATGGTGTGCGCCCTTGGTAATATCCAGGAGGATATTATGAGAATGAGACCCGCCAGTAGGAAATCTACATTTCATAGTGTCATTGTATGTTCCTATCTGCGGACGTGTGTATTGATCCTTAGACTTTAAGATTATTATTAATAGGTATTACAACTCGTGCACTTAGATGTATTGACGAAAATTGTGATGACACATTGTTCGCAGTGAGGTAGGATATGTTGGGTGCGTCACGAGTAAAACTGCATTGATAGATAATGCGAGAAAGGATTTGTCCCTTCTGTTCTATAATGGAAGTAGATATCTCAGTCCCTTTGATGGAATTGATATAACCTAAATAAATACATGGTCATGGTAAGGTATGAATGAGTTCGATTCCGGAAAGATAAAGAAAGAATAATCGATCACATGGGTTGATGGCACTAGCATGAAACCCGCTTGATTAGAGATATCGAGGCAAAGGGATTATATTACGTATGAGGCGACACGTCATTGTAGCGTTAACTTCTTTCTCTATGGGTGTCTTGGCGTGTTTCTAGATTCTTACCT
This sequence comes from Viscum album, assembly GCA_963277665.1. Taxonomy (NCBI): domain Eukaryota; kingdom Viridiplantae; phylum Streptophyta; class Magnoliopsida; order Santalales; family Viscaceae; genus Viscum; species Viscum album. The sequence continues at coordinate 977,522,849 of OY728153.1, read as the reverse complement.
TAGACTTTAGGCAGGCTCCGCCTAATGCCACTGAGAAAGGGGCCTAAAGGGTCACACACTAAGTGAGTCCATGTGTCTCAGTTAAATATTAATTTAACAAGTTAAATAAATATTATTCCCGACTGTGGTTTAATAATTATTTAAGGATACCTAATTGCATTTATTTCGACACTAGTTATTCGATAGAATATATTTTATGTGAAATAATACATTTATTAGCAAGTAATGCAGTTACATTTATTTAATAAATAAATAGTCATTACTCAAGGACTAATAAATGTGTTGGAGGTAAATCTTTGTGCACAAAAATTTTGGAGAATTCTTTCAAGCCCAAAAGAACTCCTTCCTCTAAGAATTCTCTCGAGACTGAGAGATCAAGGTGGTCGAAGGCGGACATCGCAAGCAAAGGTTCTTCCGTGCTAGCACCCGGAGATCCCTTCAGCGACATCCGGAGATATGTGGAACACATGTGGATCACCGCTAGAGGAATCCTACAGTTGGATTCTATGATGCAATGATGGATCATAGGATTATGACCGGAGACATCAACGAAGAAAGAATTCCACCAAGGTAATTCTTGTGAATTAATTAAATTAATTATAACCAACATATGATGATCTTTTCTCTGTGGTTCCGGGATTCCCTCTTAAGTTTTTTGTTCTTTGTTCCATTCCGAAGATTCGGCGTTTTATATCGTGATGGATCTCAGATTGAACGTTGTTTAAACATTAATTAAAGTTGGGCAAACCCACCAACACGCTTCCGCTGCGCCCGGAACCTACAAGTGGTATCAGAGGGTCATATCGTTGATTATAATTATTTAGTTTTTTGTTGGTGATCTAAGCATTAAATAATTTAGTTGTTTTAATTCAAGTTAATCATTCTTTAAATATGAATCTCGAGATCTGTTTCTCCTCCATCTTTTCTCGTTCACCTCATAGAAATGAATTTTTCTTTTAATTTTGATTAAAATAAAATAGAGGAACTCATCCGAAGGAGCCAAACGTTTTTGGGCGTACAACACCAGAATACACAGCGTGTATTTGTAAGTACACATCGTGTAGTCTAGATTCATGCATCGGACTGATCCGCCAAATCAGGCCATGTATTGGATCCTATCTAAGTCATTAATGACACTATGTGTTAACCAGGAACAAGTGGCACACGGTTTCTGGATTACACGTCGTGTGGTCCAATGACCACGACGTGTAGTACCTTCGGGTTAGAGTTGGATTGTGTACCCCGTACACCGATTGCCTGGCTGGAAACCATGTAATGCGAAAACTACATAGCGTGTGTCCCACTGAACACATCGTGTACTCCAAAAATTTTCAAAGTACATTAACACTCCATGTCCCCGGGCGTGTACTTTGGATGGACGGTGAAAAAAAGTATACGCCGTGTAGTCAGAACTACACATCGTGTACTCACCCAAATTACGCAGATTTATTAAAATTTATTATTATAATATACAAACCCTTGAGATATGTACCATGGTGTAGGCGAAAAGCTGAGGCACAACACGTGATAGGTGTTTTGTATATATGTGTTTAATTTAACATCTTCGTAATGAACGGTAATTCACCGGGTTGCCTCCAAGGTACAAGTTGCGTACAAGGATAATTTTAAATGAATTTATTTGTTTAAAATTATGATGGATGAGAATCTCAAGGAAATTTAGAAAAAGGGTTTAAGATAAAAATATTGATTAATTAAAGATAATTAATTGATTCGAGCGTGATTTATCTTAAAAAAGAACAATTAAAGAATTGAATACTAGTTTTATTTATGCGTAAATATCATTGCATGTATGGATGATCATGAGCTAGACCGAGCCCTTTGTATGTGAATGGTTTCTTTTAATTTATTTATTTAAATTAAATTTATTGGCATGTAAGCCATCTCCTCATTAATATGTAGGGTCTACGTACCCAAGGATTATTTTATTTAAAAACCTCTTTTTACCCCTCAGCTGCGTGTGAGATAAATTCATATGTAATGGATGGAGCTCCCAAGCTAGTGGAGGCAGCTCAAATCAGGAGCCAAGGTGAAACCAATCCAAGGAGATACAAAGGTGTACAGGTGGAAAGTTGTAAACATGAACCCGAAAGGTTCAAGGTGTTTCTCCCCTAGGTCTTGGGTTAGTTTATCAACTGCTAGATAAACTAACCAATAGAAAAATATCATGATCATACCATTTATTTTATTTTTTTCAGTTGCATGGTTTATTTATTGTGGGTGTGTTTTCACGATCACACAATTAATAAATTAAATGAGCATGCAAGATGGAACTAAAATAAAACCGGCTTATATGTAAATATTATCTTAGACATGGTTAATCACTTAAGTATATCCCACTTAATATTAACAAGAATGTAATAAAAGATAATAAATTGGAAATTTACGTATAAGGATAAAATCCCTCAAAAGAAATATTAAGTCGATATAGCCTTCCATAATCTTGGTTAGAATCGAACCATAGTTCAAAGTGCTTGACCAACCCTAGTTGGGGTGCTTTCAATTATCGGGGAATTCTAATTCAAGGTTTTGGGTTGAATTGACTTGGTTCACATCAAGGGTTGACTGCCACAGTAGGACTTGGTGTGACCAAGAGGCAAAGGTTGAGGAAATCCAAAATAAAAGGATTTTAGGATTGGGGAGTCCACTCAGTGGATCAAGGAGCTGCGAGTTAATGCAATTGGAATTTGGAATGTCTACCTAAAACCCTTCAAGTTTCTTGAGCAACCCTAGTTGGAGGTAATGTGAAGGGCAATATGGATCCTTTCCACTAGAATATTTAGGCAACAGAATATTCCAAAGTCAATGGTGAGGGCTATTGGATTTCGATAAAATAGTGGGAGACTAATAAATATTAATTTATTTATTTGTCTCAATTTTGTAATAAAGTACTAAACCTTTGCTCATCTTAATTTGTAGAAATTACAAGAAAATTAATTCAAACATATCATTTCAAACCATAATCAAGAAGGAAAACCTTATCACCGGCTCCAATTTCCAAGTGGTAAAGGCTTTTACGCGTCATCCTTCACCACGAAAGGAAATTGTATGTGCTGGAAGAGCGTATTACATTTGCGCCTGGGAAAGAGGCCAGTGATGAGGAATTATCTCTCTATATGAAAGACATGGATGATGCCACAGATGTCCAGTGTTTCATGTTATCGGCTATGTCCAATGAGCTCTTGAAGCAACATGAAAACATGGACGCGTATAGCATGATGTCTCACCTTAAGGATCTTTACTGAGAGAAGGCGAGACAGGAGAGGTATGAGATCTCCAATGATTTTTTTACAACTAAGCTTGGAGAGTCTGCACCAGCTGGGCCCCATGTAGTCAAGCTTATTGGCTACATTAAACACCTAGACATCTTAGGGATTAAATTCTCGGATGAGTTGCGTACATATCTCATCCTATCATCACTGCCCAAGACCTTCTCTAACTTTATTGTCAACTACAACATGAGAAACAATGAGAAGAGTCTATCGAAACTTCTGACCTCGATTCTCCAGGTAGAGAAGGACATGGGGCATAATAAACCCGCAGTTCTTATGGTGAATCGAAAAAAGAAGGACAAGGCCAAGGGGACAAAGACTTATAAATGGTCTGAAGCCCCTGAGCACTGTCCTTCCAAAAAGGGGAAGATCCAGAGGCAAGGCAAGGAATGGTAGGTGGTGTGTTTTTCATGTGGCAAGCAAGGCCACTGGAAGAGGAACTGCACCCAGAAGCATGGGGACGCTAAAGGTGAGTTTTTTATCAAGTGTAATCTTTCTATTTCTACACATTGAGTATTAGATATAGCTTTTGGGGATCACATATGTATTCAAATTCAAGAACCAAGTAGATTTAGAAATATTGACATAGGATAGGTGGATCTTCGAGCTGCCAATAGCACAAGGTTGTCTATATTGGCTATTGGCGATTACCACCTCTCACTGCCGACTGGGATGATTCTGGTTTTACATAACTTTTATTATGTTCCTACTGTTACAAAGAACATAATTTCTGTATCTTGTTTGGATATGGATGGATTTGTTTTCAAATTTGGAAATAAGGGTTGTATCTTTCATAAGAACAATGTATGTTATGGTATGGCACATTTAAATAATGGTTTGTATGTATTAAATTACGAAAACCAAGTGTTGGCAATCGATAACGAAACAAACTCACATGACTCATACATCACCCAGTTGTGGTATCACCGTCTCGATCATATGAACGATAATTGCTTGACAAAGATCTGCTAAGATGGCTATTTAGACTCTATTGAGCTAAAACCACTTGATAGATGTCACTCTTGTTTATAAGGAAAAATGACCAAGCCTCCTTTTAGTGGACAGGGTGAAAGGGCCACAGAGCTTCTAGGATTGGTATACACGGATGTGTATAGACCATTTCCAGTAGAAGCTAGAGGTGGATATTATTACTTCATTACTTTTAATGATAATTTGAGTAGATATGGAAATGTCTACTTAATGAGGTATAAGTCAGAGGCCTTATAGAAATTTAAGGAATTCAAGGATGATGTAGAGAATCATCTTGGTAAGAAGATAAAGAAACTTCAATCGGATCAAGGTGGAGAATATTTGAACCAAGAGTTCATCTATCTTTTACGGGAGTATGGGATTCTATCTCATATCACTTCTCCTTATACACCACAGTGGAACGATGTTAGTGAAAGGAGGAACTGCACCTTGTTAGACATGGTGAGGTCGATGATGAGTCATGCGGATCTTCCATTATCCTTTTGGGGATATTCACTACAAACTTCAGCATACACATTAAACCGAGTACCAACTAAGGCGGCAAATGGAATTCCCTCCGAGCTATGGAATGAAAAGAAACCCATTTTGTCACACACATGTGTATGGGGATGTGAGGCGTTTGTTAAGGCCTCCTCAGGAAACAAACTAGAACCTCGGGGCACAAGGTGTATCTTTATAGGATATCCCAAGGAAACGAAAGGATATTACCTATATAACCCTTCAGACAAAAAAGTGATTGTCGCCAGACAAGCCGTCTTTCTTGAGAGGGAGCATATCCTCAAGAAGGATAGTGGGAGCAAGATTGACTTCGACGAAGTTGATGCTCAAGATACATAGGAGTTGGTACAGGAAAAAGTTCCACAGGTCCCCGTGGAAGAGGTTCCAGAAACACAAGTACTGCTTAGGATCTCAAGAGAGGTAAGGGAACTAGAGAGATTTGGTTTCCTAATCATCGAGGATGGTGAATCATTATTGTTGGACAATGATGAACCTCTCTCCTACAAGGAAGCAGTAGAAAGATCAGAAGCTACAATATGGCTAGAAGCTATGAATTCTGAGATGGATTCCATGTATCAGAACCAAGTCTGGGTTTTGGTCGATGAGCCAGTTGATGTAAAGCCTGTTGGATGTAAATGGGTATTCAAGAGAAAGATGGAAATGGAAGTTCAAGTTAGTACCTATAAAGAAAGGGTAGTCTCTAAAGGGTTCAGACAGCATCAAGGAATTGACTATGATGAAACCTTCTCGCCAGTTTCCATGTTAAAATCCATAAGAATCATAATTTCCATAGCAGCTTACCATGACTATGAGGTTTGGTAGATGGATGTCAAAACAGCATTCCTTAACGGGAACCTTCAGGAAGATGTATATATGACACAACCAGAAGGGTTTTTGACACCATGTAAAGCCAAACAGGTTTCCAAGTTGCAGAAATCCATTTATGGATTAAATCAAGAATCTATGTCATGGAACATTAGATTTGATGAAGCCATAAAGGAATTTGGGTTCATTAAGAATGAATTTGAGTCATGTGTTTATAAGCGGTTTAATGGGAATGCGGTCATTATCCTAGTAGTATATGTTGATGACATATTTCTTATTGGAAATGATTTACCAGTCTTACAGTCAGTTAAGGACTGGTTGAACAAGTGTTTCTCCATGAAGTACTTGGGTGAAGCAGCCTACATTCTAGGGATCAAGATCATTCGTGATAGATCCAATAGGCTTCTTGGACTGAGTCAGGGTACATACATTGACTAGATACTAAAGATATTTAGTATGGAACAATCCAAGAGGGGATTAGTTCTAGTGTCACATGGCCTACATCTTTCTAAGAAAATGTGTCCTCAGACACAACAAGAGAAAGATAGAATTAGTAAGATCCCATACACTTAGGCTATAGGATTCATCATGTATTCCATGTTATGTACTAGGATTGATGTTGCCTATGCACTGATCATGGTAGGCAGATATCAAGCAGATCCAGGAGAACAACATTGGACTGCTATTAAGACTATACTTAAGTATCTAAGAAGAACTAAGGATATGTTCCTGGTGTATGGAGGAGACGAGGAGCTTGTCATCAGAGGGTATGTTGATTCTGGTTTTCAGACAGATCAGAATGATTTGAAGTCATAATCTAGATATGTTTTTTGTCTCAATGGAGAAGTTGTGAGCTAGAAGAGTTCAAAGCAGCCAGTTGTTGCTGATTCTACAGCAGTGTCTGAATATATAACAGCTTCTGATGCAGCCAAGGAAGCCGTATGGATTCAGAACTTTGTCCAGGAGCTTGATGTGGTGCCTAGTAGTAAAGATCCCATTACATTGTATTGTGATAATATTGCAGCGGTGGCTCTTGTGAAAGAACCAAGGTCACATCAACGGACAAATCATATACTCCAAAATTATCACCTCTTGAGGGATTTCTATCAAAGGGGTGAAGTTGCAGTGAGAAGAGTGTCCACGGAAGAGAACGTGGCAGACCCCATGACTAAAGGTCTATCTCAGCAGAAGCATGAATATCATGTGAGAGCTAGCGGGTTAATGGTTGTTAGCAGTTGGATCTAGTCTAAGTGGGAGTCTGTTAGAGTTTGTGGCCTAGAACCAACTACTTAGTAATTTATTCATTAATAAAAGCCTTATCACATCATGAATGTTCTTATGCATGACAGTGCATGTGATAATGTCCTAAGGATAGTTGTTGCATTAAAGGTTTGTAACGGATCCCTACTATGATGAGAACCCAGAAGTGCCATAACATTGTTCTTGAATATATGTTCTATGGCCGGATGATATTATTTGAGGGACACAAATAATACAAACCATTAGGGTTGAGGACTCATAAAACTTTGAGGCACCATCTCATGGTGTGTGCCCTTGGTAATATTCTGGAGGATATTATGAGAACGAGACCCACCAGTAGGAAATCCACATTTCATATTTTAATTGGATGTTCCTATCTATGGACATGTGTATTGATCCTTAGACTTTATGATTATTATTAATAGGTATTACAACTCGCGCACTTAGATGTATTGATGAAAACTGTGATGACACATTGTTCGTAGTGAGGTAGGATATGTTGGGTGCGTCACGAGTAATAATGCATTGATAGATAATGCAAGAAAGGATTTTCCCTTTCTGTTCCATAACAGAAGTAGATATCTCAGGCCCTTTGATGGAATTTATATAGCCTAAATAAATCCATGGCCATGGTAAGGTATGGGCGAGTTTGATTCCGGAAAGTTAAAGAAAGAATAATTGAGCACATGGGTTGATGGAACTAGTATGCAACCCGCTTGATTAGAGATATTGAGGCAAAGGGATTATATTACACAGTAAGCATTCGTATGAGGTGACATTTCATTGCAGCGTTAAATTCTTTCTTTATGGGTGCCTTGGTGTGTTGCTAGATGCTTACCTTGGACTTTAGGCAGGCTTCGCCTAATGCCACTGAGAAAGGGGCCTAGAGGGTCACACACTAAGTGTGTCCATGTATCTCAGTTAAATATTAATTTAACAAGTTAAATAAATATTATTCCCGACTATGGTTTAATAATTATTTAAGGATGCCTGATTTCATTTATTTTGACATTAGTTATTCGAGATAATATATTGTGGGCGAAATAATACATTTATTAGCGAGTAATGTAGTTACATTTATTTAAGAAATAAATAGACATTACTCAAGGACAAATAAATGTTGTGGAGGAAAATATTTGTGCAAAACAATTCTGGAGAATTATTTCAAGCCCGAAAGAACTCCTTCTTCCAAGAACGCTCTCAAGACCGAGAGATCGAGGTGATCGAAGGCGGACATCGCAAGCTAAGGTTCTTCCGTGCTAGCACCCAGATATCCCTTAGGCGACGCCCGGAGATACATGGAACATGTGTGGATCACTGTTAGAGGAATCCTAGACTTGGATTCTGCGATACAATAACAGATCACAGGATCATGACCGGAGACATCAACGAAGAAAGAATTCCACCAAGGTAATTCTTGTGAATTAATTAAATTAATTATAACCAACATATGATGATCCTATCTCTGTGGTTCTGGGATTCCCTATTAATTTTTTCATTATTCGTTCCATTCCGAAGATTCTGCATTTTATATCATGACGGATCTCGGATTGAACGTTGTTTAAACGTTAAAATTAAAGTTAGGAAAAACCACCAACATGCTTCCGCTGCGCCCGGAACCTACAGTTATATATGCTGACTTTATCATCATACCTATGGTTGAATTTTATATAATCCTCAATATGGATTGGCTATCAAAATATGATGCGAAAATTTATTGCAAGAAGAAGGAAGCTATGATTTGTGAGGATAATGTAGAATCCATTATCATTAGAGTAGAAATTTCATCATCTGATTCTTATTTAGACCCACCCCTAGTAGCTCTTCTAAATGAAATTCTTGGGGAGGAAGAGAAAACATCATCCATGAGTGAATAAATAAATATTCTAATTGAGGATGTGCCTATTTTACAAGAATATATTGATGTATTTTCATAGGATTTACTTAGACATTCTCCAAATAGAGAAGTTGAGTTTACTATTGATTTAATCCATGATTCAAGGCCAATATCGAAAACTCCCTATAGAATGGCCACTATGGAATTAGTAGGTCTGAAGAAACAACTAGAGGAGTTGAGTAATAAGGTATTTATTTACCCTAGTGTTTCTCAATGGGGATCCCCAGTTCCTTTTTTTAATAAGAAATATGGATCAATGATGTTGTGTATTGACTATAGAGAAATTAATTCTACTAAAATAAAGAAAAAGTATCCTCTACCTCGCATTGATGATTTATTTGATCAAATTCATGGAGATAAATATTTTTCAAATATTGATCTTTGTTTTGGATATCATCAATTATGTGTAAACAATTAAGATATTCCAAATATAGTATTCTGAATAAGGTATGGTCATTACAAATTTACAGTAATGTCATTTGGATTGGCTAATGCACCCTCTATTTTCATGGATCTAATGAAGAGAGTGTCCAAGGAATATCTTGATGATTTTGTAGTTGTATTTATTGATGATATCCTAGTATACTCAAAAGCTATGAAGACCATGAGAACCACTTGTGTATTTTTCTGAAGACTCTTAGAAGAAATGAATTATATGTTAAATTTAGCAACTGTGAATTCTGGATTCAAGAAATTTCTTTTCTTGTCCATATTGTCTCTGAATATGGAATCTATGTTGATCCGAAAAAAACAAAAGTAATCCAAGAATGTACAGAACCGACGATTATAACTATGGTACGCAATTTTATTGGTTTAGCAGGTTACTATCAGTGTTTCGTCCGTAATTTTTTCTGATTGGAAAACCCATTAACAAAGCTCACACATAAAGGGGTTAAATTAATTTTTAAAAAAGAGTGTAAAGAATGTTTTGAAGAATTGAAGAGAATTTTAGTCAATGACCCTATCTTGACTCTACCATTTGGGAATGATGGGTTTGTGATTTATAGTGGTGCATCAAGGAAAGGACTCAGTTTTATCCTTATGCAGAATGATAGGGTTATTACCTATGCATCAAGGCAATTAAAAAATCATGAAAAAAACTACCCAAATTGTGATCTGGAGTTAGAAATAGTAATCTTTGCTCTGAAGATATGGAGACACTATATCTATGGTGAAATATGGGAGATATATACTGATCATAAGAGTTTAAAATATATTTTCTCAGAGAAAGAACTCAACATGAGATAAAGGAGATGGCTTGAGCTACTCAAGAATTATGATTTCACAATACACTACCACCTAGGAAATGCAAAAAAGGTGGTGGATTCTTTGATTAGAAAAGACCACGGAGTTCTAAAAAAATGAGAGTTGAAATGGATGCTATTTTTATAGATCTGGTAAAGTTAAATATGGGAATTATCATAGAATGTGAAACATCACTACTCTTTCAAATAGTTGAAAAATATTCTTTATTAGAAAGGATAAAAAGTTCTCAGTCTGATGATGAGAAGTTTCAAAAGAAAATTAAAGCTGTGAATGATGGGAGATTGATTGACTTTGTATTTGAAGATGGTGTTTTTGTAACGACCCGAAATTTTGAATAAATCTTGTTTCGTAATTTTGTGTGTTATTTTATTTATTTATACTCAACAAAACTGTTTCATTTGATAACATGAGTATAATTAAAATGAGACCATTGGATTTTGACTGTTATATGACCATTAATCAATATGACCACTGGAAACTAAACGTTTCGATTATTGTATCTAAATACAAGTAATCTTGGTAATTTAATATAGAAAGAATATTCGATGGCCTCACCCAGTAGTCTTGGACTGATCAAAGCCCATCTAACAGAACTTGGGAATGAGGTAGCACCACTGGGCTTTTCTCTGGACCAAACCCAAGCCGAACTTCATCGTGGGAAGCTAGAACAGAATCGCCTTTGCGAGAAGTTCAAACTGATAGAAATTACTGCTCGTGCGATGTTGGCCGAGCCTCCCTTGGATTCTCTCACCTTAGCACACCTTACACTTAGGTCATATGCTGGTGTGATAAGGGGATATGTAAGGAGACCGTAACTGCCTTGTGTAATCCTTTGTTTTAAATAAAAATTGGGATTTCTTCTTATGATGAAGTTTATGAATTTTCAAATGTCCGGATAAATATAGTATGCATATTTTTTATGACTTTTAGAAAAAGGATATTTTTAAAATGTTTATGTAAACCTTAAATAATTAAAAACGTGTAATGATATTCAAAAAATGGCCTTCTACAATTATGTTCAGTACAAAATTTAGAGTCTAATAAGATCAACTTGATTTTTGATGAATAGTAAATTATGAATAGTTATTTTATGTTAGTATTAGTAATGTGACCAAATGGATTAGTAATCTCACTTAAAGAAAGTATTAATATAATCTAGGCACCTTGATTAAGTAATGTGATTCAATAAAATGGTTAAATAACGGTTTCATAAATTATTATTCAAGTATTAGTTTTTTTGGGTGAATAGTGTTTTTTAATTAAAAATTAAATTAAAAATATTTAGAAAATTATTTTTATAAGATGGATTTCATTTTTGAACTCAGAGCATCGATATTATGTTAGGGTAATTTTTGGGGTTTTTTCTGAAAAAATGAATTTTCGGTGAATAGTGTATTTATTTAAAAATTAAATTAAAATTATTTAGAAAATTATTTTTATAAAATGGAGTTTATTTTTGAAATCAGAGCATTGATATTTGGTTAATGTGAAATTTTGAGATTTTTCTGAGAAAGTTGAATTTTCAGTGAATAGTAAAAATACAGTTTTAGGGTTTCAGTATGTTTAATGACATCATAACTGTGTCATGATGATGCCATGAGATATTTTAAGGTATGGTCGACCAAAGGTGATTAATTATTGTATGGGGGGCCCCATGTGGCCTAACTCCATGGGAAATACCATGGGAGAGCCCATGCTTTTGAGAAAACCACCTGTGGGGTGTCCCTTGGCCATTAATGCCTTGTCCCCTCACTTTCCCTATAAATACCAAGCCATCCTCTCATCCATTTCTACTCCCCACTCTCCCCCAACGAAGTTATCATCTCATTACCTCCCAAGGAGTCCTCCAAAGGTTCCCCCAATCCCTCAAGGTCCCAACCTTTGAGTTTTAAGAGTTACGTTTTAAGGTAAGGGATCTGACCTCTCTCTTTCTTTTCAAGTAATCTCTTTTATGTCATTTATTTTATGCTACATGTTCTTATGTTAAAGGATGTTCTTTTATATTCCTCTTAATTCACTTTTCATGTTCATATAATGAGAGATCCCCTCTTACTCTCATTATTTTGTTTTATGAAGTTTTAAGTGGCGCCGTTAGGCTGCCGAAATTTTTGTAACAGATTCTTTCTCCCTTCTCATTTTTCAAGATATATTTTCATGTAAAGTCTTTCAAGTTCCTTTTTATTATTTTGGGGTATGATCTCTATATATATCACACTGATCTTTTATGATCATATTATGAGAGACCCCATTTGATCTCTTCAATTCAGTATTTTGAAATTTTAAGTGACGTCATTAGGCTGCCGAATTTTTAAGTGGTTCTTTCACCCTTCTCGTTTTCAAGTTCTAATTTCATGTCAAATCTTTCAAGTTACTTTTTATTATGTTGGGGTGTGATCCCTATATCTATCATACTGATCTTTTATGTTCATATGATGAGAGACCCTATTTGATCTCATCAATTCATTTTTGGTTGAATTTTATGTGACGTTGTTAGGCTGCCGAATTTTCACAAGAGAAATCTTAGTTTTGTCTTCTTTTCATGTTCTTCATTTCATATGGTATATTTTCAAATTTCATTACCATGTTCTTAAATCCCTTATATTATGTACCTCTACTGTTTTATGGATCATTTATGAATGTTTGACCCATGTCCCCTCTCTTTTCAATGTTTTCTAAAACCCCGAAACATAGCCGTTAAGCTGCAGAATTTCCGTGTCAAAATGTATCTCTCTTTTTCAAAAGTTATTTATTGATTAATTGAATACTAAAATATCTCTCTTATATAGGTGTATTCACATATATACCAAGTTGTTCAATTTTAAATTCTGAGGTTTACACACATGAGACCCCCTTTCCCTTTCTGTGGGTTTAAAGTGACATAAAGATCATGTATTTAAAGCAGTTTTTAAAACGTTATGATTATGAAATGAAACCCATTTATTTTATGCTATATGGGTTTTTTATTAAATGATTGATGATGATATATTTGGATCACATGATAATAAAGACATGTCAAGGGTGTGCCCAGATAGCGCTCCAATGTATTGGGTAAAGACTTAATCTCTAGAGATGACCTTTTAGACTGATACCTTGGTGAATAACCTTGGTAATTTTTAATGACACCTTGGGGATGGAACATGGTGAAATGAAATTATTGTCAATATTAAATGTTATATCCACATATTCAAGTTATGAAAAATGTTATTTTTATTATGATATATCTCATGATTTCTTTCTCATGCCTTAAAGTTCTTTTCATGACCTTATTGAAGTATATCAAGTTCACTTGTAAAATGTTCATCATGTTTACCTTACTGGGCCTTCTGCTCACCCTTTCTTTTGATGTTTGTCCCCAGGTTATGAGATGCAGTAATGAACCTAGGATGAACTTAATGAGAAGCCTTTAAAGTGTTTAAGAAGAATGTTTTTTGTTGTTTTCATGTTTTATGTTCCTGGTTTCCAAGACGCTAAACCTTAAAGATCCTCAGTTCTATGTAATGTAATGAAAGGTTATGTTATAAAAATACGGGATGTTATAGTTGGTATCAGAGGATGGTTTAGTTATTTGTGGAAATTGGGATATGAAAACTTTAGGAAGAATCCTATAGAAAAGTTTATATATAGGAAATCTTCCTGGTATTTTGGTGAGTATTGAGTAATGGGTTTCCAAGCAAATACATCCCTGTCTGGATACGAGCAGGTAGAGGTGGCTCTGGCACAGATGTACATAGGGGTAACACCTGAAAACACCGCTTTGAGCTAGACTCAAATGAGAACTGGTACACGACAACGGGCCTTGCTGTACTCTTGGTTACGACACTCCCAGGGGATATGATTTGGTAAATTCATAAGCTTAGTATGAACCATTATTAAAGGAACAAAGATAAAATAAAATAAAGATTCACATAAGAATATATGATCATGGATAACCTAGTTTTAAACCTAGGGGATCACAAGTTAGGGTATATTTTTCTTCTACATGTTATCCTTATATGCTTTAAGTTCTTTTTCATGATTATTGGCTAAGTATTTAAGCCCCTAATTATACTTTCTCTTCTTAGTTAATGGTGGGAAATGGAAGAACAAGTCCCAACAACCAATGTGATAGGAAATATGACGATTACCGTATTAATATGACAGAGATGATTAGGGGATTAAAAGATAATTATTATTTTGGAAGACATTCACTATTTTGGGAACCCTATTTGATCGAGGTAAATATATTACTACGGTATTTTCATTGAGGATTAAAGGTTGACTTATATTTTGAAGAATCAATGAATTTAAGGTGGACTTATAGTAATTTAGGTTACTTATGGAAATGATTAACCTATCTTGGGGTAAATATGTTTATGTTAGTTACTTTTGTTATAAGATGTTACGAGTGTTTGATGTTGTTTGGAGATGAATGATAAAGTTTACCTTGGAAGACTACGTTATCAAATCCTTCTTGTATTTGGGTTTCAATCTTAGTCTGGTTTATTTTGAGGATTTTTAAGGACAGTTATTTACAGAATGGTCTATGATGAACTTTGGGTAGTACTGTGGAAATTTGAAGATTTAAATTAGTTTCCCTTCCTCTGGGGTTCTATATTTTGGAAGAGTTGTTTTATCTTACCCTTTCTGTTTTTGGGATAATGTTTAAAGATAGAAGAAATAGATAGTTAATCTTTGGTGGATTATGTGATTCTCTATAAGATGATTCTTGTGCTTTGATGAGACCAAGTAGTTTTGAATGCTCATCATTTGGAGAAAAGATTAGTTTTGGTATAAACTTATTGAAGGATGAAACTCTACTAGAAGGTAGGTATATTTCCTTATGTTTTTGTTCTATGTAGTAAATGAATTCCTCAAAATTATGAAAAGGAACGTAAAACAAAAAAGTTGTTGGTTTACGTTTCCTACTAGGTAATCAAAGACCGTTTACACACATCATAAGTTTGGGATTTTCTCGTGGTTAACTTTCTCCTAATCATGTTTTCTATCACTCTCCCTCAGAACTTGACCCTTTATTTTCTCCTCTATGACCATGTTTTCCTACATGGAATCCTAGTGTGGGTTAACTCGGGTGGCCTTTGTACTTCCTTTTCTTTCTTGTAAAGTAATAGTGTTACTGAATCTTTTTCCGATGTGGGACTTTCATTGAAATTTAAAAATCCAATTTTAAAAATTGTGAGGTCGCAATTTCTTAAGGGGGGAAGATTGTAACGACCCGAAATTTTGAATAAATCTTGTTTCCTAATTTTGTGTGTTTTTTTATTTTTTATACTCAACAAAACTGTTTCATTTGATAACATGAGTATAATTAAAATGAGACCGTTGGATTTTGACTATTATATAACCATTGGTCAATATGACTGTTGGAAACTAAACGTTTCGATTATTGTCTCTAAATACAAGTAATCTTGGTTATTTAATATAGAAAGAAGATTTTATGGCCTCACCTAGTAGTCTTGGACCGATCAAAGCCCATATAAAAGAACTCGGGAAGGAGGTAGCACCACTGGGCTTTGCTCTGGACCAAACCCAAGCCGAACTTCATCGTTTGAAGCTAGAACAGAATCGCCTTCACGAGAAGTTCAAACTGATAGAAATTAATGCTCGTGCAATGTTGGTCAAGCCTCTCTTGGATTATCTCACCTTAGCACACCTTACACTTAGGTTATATGCTGGTGTGATAAGGGGCTATGTAAGGAGACCATAACTGCCTTGTGTAATCCTTTGTTTTAAATAAAAAATGGGATTTCTTCTTATGATGAAGTTTATGAATTTTCAAATGTCCGGATAAATATAGTATGCATATTTTTTATGACTTTTAGAAAAAGGATATTTTAAAAATGTTTATGTAAACCTTAAATAATTAAAAACGTGTAATGATATTCAAAAAATGGCCTTCTACAATTATGTTCAGTACGAAATTTAGAGTCTAATAAGATCAACTTGATTTTTGATGAATAGTAAATTATGAATAGTTATTTTATGCTTAGGATTAGTAATGTGACCAAATGGATTAGTAATCTCACTTAAAGAAAGTATTAATATAATCTAGGCACCTTGATTAAGTAATGTGATTCAATAAAATGGTTAAATAACGGTTTCATAAATTATTATTCAAGTATTAGTTTTTTCAGGTGAATAGTGTTTTTTAATTAAAAATTAAATTAAAAATATTTAGAAAATTATTTTTATAAGATGGATTTCATTTTTAAACTCAGAGCATCGATATTATGTTAGGGTAATTTTTGGGGTTTTTTCTGAAAAAATGAATTTTCAGTGAATAGTGTATTTATTTAAAAATTAAATTAAAATTATTTAGAAAATTATTTTTATAAAATGGAGTTTATTTTTGAAATCAGAGCATTGATATTTGGTTAATGTGAAATTTTGGGATTTTTCTGAGAAAGTTGAATTTTCAATGAATAGTAAAAATATAGTTTTAGGGTTTCGGTATGTTTAATGACATCATAACTGTGTCATGATGATGCCATGAGATATTTTAAGGGATGGTCGACCAAAGTTGATGCATTATTGTATGGGGGGAAATGTATCCGAACTCCATGGGAAATACCATGGG
The DNA here is from genome assembly GCA_963277665.1 of Viscum album. Classification (NCBI taxonomy): domain Eukaryota; kingdom Viridiplantae; phylum Streptophyta; class Magnoliopsida; order Santalales; family Viscaceae; genus Viscum; species Viscum album. Next base: position 977,506,249 of record OY728153.1, on the reverse strand, counting down.
AGAGCCCATGCTTTTTAGAAAACCACCTGTGAGGTGTCCCTTGGCCATTAATGCCTTGTCCCCTCACTTTCCCTATAAATACCAAGCCATAATCTCATCCATTTCGACTCCCTACTCTCCCCCAACAAAGTTCTCGTCTCATTACCTCCCAAGGAGTCCTCCCAAGGTGCCCCCAAGCCCTCAAGGTCCCAACATTTGTGTTTTAAGAGTTACGTTTTAAGGTAAGGGATCTGACCTCTCTCTTTCTTTTCAAGTAATCTCTTTTATGTCATTTCTTTTATGATCCATGTTCTTATGTTAAAGGATGTTCTTTTATATTCCTCTTACTGCCCTTTTCATGTTCATATAATGAGATATCCCCTCTTACTCTCATTATTTCTTTTTATGAAGTTTTAAGTGGCGCCGTTAGGCTGCCAAAATTTTTGTAACAGATTCTTTCTCCCTTCTCATTTTTCAAGATATATTTTCATGTAAAGTATTTAAAGTTAATTTTTATTATGTTGGGGTATGATCTATATATCTATAATACTGATATTTTATGATCATATTATTAGAGACCCCATTTGATCTCTTCAATTCAGTATTTTGAAGTTTTAAGTGACGCTGTTAGGCTGCCGAATTTTTAAGTGGTTCTTTCACCCTTCTCGTTTTCAAGTTATAATTTCATGTCAAGTCTTTCAAGTTACTTTTTATTATGTTGGGGTATGATCCTTATATCTATCATACTGATATTTTATGTTCATATGATGAGAGACCCTATTTTATCTCATCAATTCATTTTTGGTTGAAGTTTATGTGACGCTGTTAGGCTGCCGAATTTTCACAAGAGAAATCTTATTTTTGTCTTCTTTTCATGTTCTTTATTTCATATGGTATATTTTAAAATTTCATTACCATGTTATTAAATCCCTTATATTCTGTCCCTATACTGTTTTATGGATCATTTATGAATGTTTGACTCATGTCCCCTCTCTTTTCAATGTTTTCTAAAACCCCGAAACATAGCCGTTATGCTGCAGAATTTCCGTGTCAAAATGTCTCTCTCTTTTTATAAAGTTCTTTATTTATTAAGGGAATACTCAAAGCTCTCTCTTCTATAGGGGTATTCACATATATACCAAGTTTTTCTATTTTAAATTCTGGGATTTACATACATGAGACCCGCTTTCCCTTTCTGTGGGTTTAAAGTGACATAAAGATCATGTCTTTAATCAGTTTTTAAAACGTTATGATTATGAAATGAAACCCATTTCTTTTATGATATATGGGTTGTTTATGAAATGATTGATGATGATATATGTGTCTCACATGATAATAAATACATTTCAAGGGTGCTCCCAGATAGCACTCCAATGCATTGGGTAAAGACTTAATCTCTAGAGATGACCTTTTAGACTGATACCTTGGTGAATAACCTTGGTAATTTTTAATGACACCTTGGGGATGGACCATGGTGAAATGAAAAGATTGTCAATATTAAATTTTGTAGCCACATCTTTAAGTTATAAAAAATGTTATTTTTATTATGATATATCTCATGATTTCTTTCTCATGCCTTAAAGTTCTTTTCATGACCTTATTGAAGTATATCAAGTTCACTTGTAAAATGTTCATCATGTTTCCCTTATTGGGCCTTCTGCTCACCCTTTCTTTTGATGTTTGTCCCCAGATTATGAGATTCATTAATGAACCTAGGATGAACTTAAGTAGAATCCTTTCAAGTGTTTAAGAAGAATGTTTTTTGTTGTTTTCATGTATTATGTTTCTGGTTTCCAAGACGCTAAACCTTAAAGATCCTCAGTTCTATGTAATGTAATGAAAGTTTATGTTATAAAAAGACAGGATGCTATAGTTTTGAAATTTGGGAAGATGGTTTGTGTTCCTACTATAAATAATATAAAAAGGGAATTATTTTAGGATTATAATAGATCCAATTTCTCTATACACTCTAGTAGAACTAAGATGTATAGAGATTTGAATGAACATATTTTGTGGGACAACATGAAGAGGGAGATTGCTGATTATGTGTTGAGATATCTGGTTTGTCAAGAGGTGATGGCTGGAAGACAATATCCTAGAGGTGTCATGCAATCTATTACTATACCTATTTAGAAATGGGATGATATTACGATGGATTTTTTCATGGGGATATCAAATACTCCCAAAAGAAATGATACGATATGGGTTATTGTTGACCGTCTTACCAAATCAGCACATTTTCTTGCTATAAGATAAGATTTACCACTTGACCATTTAGAAAGACTATATATTAATGAAGTTGTAAGATTTCATGGTGTACCCCTATAGATTGTCTCTAACCGTGATCCCCATTTTACATCACAATTCTGGAAAAGTATTCAGAAGGCCCTAGATACTGAGCTTCGTTTGAGCACAGCATACCACCCTCAAACTGATGGACAATCATAATGGACTATTCAAACTTTAGAAGATATGTTGAGATCTTTCTCACTTGAATTTCATGGTATGTGGGATCAGTATTTACCTCTAGTAGAATTTTCCTATAACAATAGCTTTCATTCAAGTATTCAGATGGAACCATATGAAGCGTTATACAGAAAGAGATTTTGTACACCAACTTGTTGGGATGATGTTGGTGAAAGAAAACTCGTAAGTCCAGAACTTGTTGATTAAACAATGGAAAATGTAAAATATATTTATACCCATATCAAAATAGCTAAAATTAGGCAAAATATCTATGCTGATAACTGAAGGAATGATTTGGATTTTCAAGTAGGAGATCAAATTTTCTTGAAGCTATCTCCATGGAAGGGGGTTATACGATTCGGTGAGAAGGGTAAATTAAGTCCCATGTATATCAGACCTTTTGAAATTATGGAATGAATTGGAGTTGTATCTTAACGTTTGGAAATGCCGCCAAGTCTCTCCAAATTTCATGATGTTTTCCATGTATCAATGTTAAGGAAATACATGTCAGACCCAACGCATGTACTCACCTATGAAGAAATAGAACTAAAACCTGATCTGTCTTACTTTGAAGATCCCATCAAGATTCTTGATACCAAATAACAAGTGTTGAGAAATCAGACGACTCGTTTAGTAAAGTTTCATTAGAGAAACCATAAAATGGAAGAGGTGGCATGGGAACCTAAAGAACTTATGATGAAGAACCACCCAAATCTTTTTATGAAGTGTTATTCTAGAAATTTTAAGGATGAAATTATTTGAAGGAGGTAAGAATGTAACACCCCAAGCTTCCATGGTACGCTTCCTTTTAAATAATTCAATAGCTTGCACTACACGCAACATCGAGTTCAAGCGCACCATGACTTTTCAAACTAGTAGTTTTAAAAATTGTAATGAACAGTATTAATCACATTTTAAAATTTTATAAATTTTATTTTTCAAAATAGACTTTATTTTTGAATTTGGAATATCAAAATTAGCTTAGGGTAAAATTTTGGTAATTTTCTGAAAAGTTTCAATTTTTTGATGAATAGTGAAAAACACTACATTGACGTAAAAACCGAATTTTTTTATTTAAATAATTATTTTAATTTAAATTTATTTTAAAGTAAAAATATATACATAATACATATATTAATCTAATGTAAGTCATTAGAGACATTTTATAATAGAATTAGATATATAAAATTTTATTGAACTTTTGAACGTCTCTTTTACCCACCTTCTAGGCACATTTACAAATTAGAACTAAACGTAATTTTACTGCTTCTATGAATTGAATTTCAAAAATCCAATATACATGGTTGTAATCAGGGTAAAAATTTTGGTCTAATATGATCGAAATAATTTTTAGTGAATGGTAACTTTTGAATTTTATTTACCACAGTTAAATGTAAATAGGGTAATAAAAGGTAAAAATAATATTATAATAATATAAAATTACCCTAAAACATGTCTTAATTCTATTTTATAAGTATATTTCAACCAAAATCACCCTTAGGTTGAAAATGTGATCTTTTTTAAGACACTTGTGTTAGATTAGGACATTTATTATATTTTATTTAAAGAAGAGTTAAAAATGTCATATTCAAATTTTAATAACTAAACCATTTTCAATATAGGGTTATACAGAAGATAAATTCGACTATAAATATTCATTAGAAATATAATAAATTTATATACATAATTATATTTTTTTATAATTTTTAGACATTAAATAATTAAATTTAATTGGGACACCATGATGGTGCAGTAATTGATTTATTAAAGGAGGAATCAAATAAATGATATTAATAATATTAAAATAAATATAATTTGAATTAATTAATGACACTCGCTAATTTTATAGATAAATTATACATGTTAGAGACAAATTTAAAGTATTGGTTCAAAGTTATCATGTTAGTTTGATATTTTTAAAAATCCAAATATTGAATAGTAACAAAATTGACATAAATGATATTTTTAAAATAAATTATATTTTATTAAATGATATAAAAGTCATAAAAATATAAGGTTCAGACAAATAACTTGTATAGTGATAAAAATTTCATAAATGCTCTACTTTAGTTACTTTTGGAAATTTATAGTAACTATATTTACCATGTAGTATAAAAATACAAGAAGACATGGTAAGAGTTAAACTATTTACACTACAACAGAAATTGCCTTTAGCGGCAGTTTTTTAGCGGCAGTTTTGGAAACCACCACTAAACCCTTTTTTAAAATGTATTTGTGGAGTTTTATAATAAACCGCCATCAAACAATTTTTTTTTACACTACCGACCCTTCCCCCCCACCCCGACCCCTTCTCACCCCGTGACCCCGCTTCCCCCCGACCCCCCGCTTCCCCTGCGACCCCGGCCCCCCGTGACCCCGGTGACCTCGCAACCCCAGCGACCCCACGACCTCGGCGACCCCGGCCCCCCGCGACCCTTCCGACCCCGCGACCCTGCTTCCCCCGGCCCCCCGCGACCCCGGCGACCTATACGAACCCTAAGGTCTGAATTCTAGTAATTTTACCTCAATTGTTGTCTCCATATATTATGAATTATGAAGATTCATGGTTGATTTTCCATTCGATTAATTAAACATACATATAACCCGTGTTTAATATGTTATACTAGATAGAAAAACTTATTATCACTTTGTTATTATTTATGTTTAATCCCTGTCAACTATTTCAACAACTTAAGGTGTTCAATTGGAATCTCCCTAGGTATTGTGCATTCTTAGGTGACCAAACCACATTCTATGTGGTTTTTTCTTGAATCTTAATTGTAATGACTATAATGAATTTGATGAGAAGGGTTTCATGATACCATATCACCTATTTATATATAAAAAAGTATACTCCCTTGTTAAACTATAACGATGATAGATTATAAGGCCTACTTGACTATAATGAATTATGACACTTAGGTATGGAGTTCCTTATACTTTTGATACTCAATCATGGAGTCCATCAAACATGTGTTACTCAAGCATAGCATCCCTTATATATGTGGTACTCGGTCATTGTGTCCCTTATACTTGTGACACACGAGCATGGTGTCCCTAATACTTAGAATAATTAGTCATTGAATCCCTTATACTTGTAATACATGGTAATCACATCCCTAATTATAGTATTACTAAGGTCTGGAGTACCTCATACTTTTGATATATGGTCATGGAATCCCTTATACTTTTAATACATTTTCATGGAATCCCCTACTACCATATGAGACTTTAGTGAGTTTATAGGGATGCATGAGTAATGCCTCAGGTCATGGATTGTTACTCACAAGTTGTAATATTTTCTTTTCGGTAAAATGGAATGTTGTAGTGTTTCTCCCTTAGAAGCCAGAATTTCAATCCAAAAAACATAAAACCGAAGTGTTCTTTCATACTGTCATTTGATTTACTTTGCATAAATTTCTTTTATGTGTTGAAGTGAATGGTATTGAATTCATTCTAACTTATTGTAGTGGTTTGAATGAAAATAATTCTTCCAAGTTCCTGAATATAATGTTTAGAGAGAATTCCTTCTGGGATCTATTTCCACCTATGTGATTCTAATTATCTTATTATGTTGTCCTGGAGGATAGTACCAAAACCCCACATTTCATATCCAAATTCACAACATGATTCTACTATGAAAATACAAACACCAAGTCCAAACACATCAACTATTCTTCAAATACCCTAGTTTGATCCCCAAACCACATCAGTCACATCTTGAATGACATTACTGATGTGGTCTCCACCTTACCACATCAATTTTTATACAACAACACTATTAAGTCCTTATCTAGATGAATTATACCAAATGCGCTCAATCCCATCCACCAATGCGCTATCATATCCCGGCCACGATGGCTTAAAACTCAAGGAATAACAAAAATGTTCAATGCCCACACCGAAGTCTGAATCTGACTCTTGGTTCAACTCCATGGTCAGATCCTCAATCGTCCCATTTAACCATAATTCTCCACTCATGAACACTAACACATATATGATCCAAGTCACCCTCAAGTCACACCACCACTCTTTTCTATGTGAATAAACCAAAGAGAGGTCTAGGAATTAAATCCACACAAGGTTCGTAGAACCTCAAAACCTAATCTCCCAAGTTATTTCATCATGCATTTCAATGAACACCGCCACTTATCATGCCTCAATACTACCATCCCTCATGTGGTTCTTGCCACTCCAAGGAACAAACAATGAATTTATCCAAATCTAAGGCCCCGACCCCCCACGACCCTGCGACCCTGGCGACCCCGCGACCCCGACGACCCCGCTTCCCCCATCCCCCCACGACCCCGACGACCCCGCTTCCCCTGGCCCCCCGCAACCCTTATCATACCTTTTATCAACTAGATAATTTCCACTAATGGTGACTATCTTTCAATAATACTTTTTGGTAAAGTGATTTTATCCCCAATGGAGAAAGGGTTCATTCATGGGATTCCTTTTTGGTGGAGATGATACCCAATAGTTTATTCCTTGGTTTGTATTGGTTACCCTTTTCTATTGTTATATGGTGTTATGTGGTTTTGTAAATGATATGAGTTACACCTTCAATAGTGAATGGGACCCTATTAGGTGTATTAAGTAGCGCCAACCCTTGAGAAGTGGTAGTGATTTTCCCATCAGATGGTTGCATGGTTTTATATGACTTAGGGGTGGTTGAGGATTTACTTCAGATGGTTTCATGGTTTTGTTATCTAATATTATATTTTGATGCTATAAAGGATTTAAAAATTCAAGGGTTGAAAATTTGGAGATTTGGGAGAAACATGATAGGAATACTGTTTAGAAAAACTTTTAGTATTGACCATGTGTTAATTGAGTAATATGGCATTGTTGGTTCTATTGACGATTTTTATTATTTCAGCAGATTTTTCTTAACCATTCATTTCCATGAAAACCATTTAGATGAATGGACTATATTATAGATGTTTTCTCATACCTTATGAATGATTTTTATATCCACGTAGTTATTCCAAATTAACAATGTGATTTGGTTTTCATGGTAAAGTATCTACCACGTTGTTAGCACACTGTTTCTCTTTACCAAAGAAACTTCCCCTATCCCAAACACTAGAGGGTTCATATCTAACTCAGGGGATCATATTTATTACATTATGTTTCTTTAATCTTACACTATCGTATATATAAATCTATTTCTCTATTTAGTATTAACTATGTGTTTTAATTTTTTTATTATTGTGTAGGCACATTGTGATATACATGGATAAAAGCTAGATCACATTATCGAGGAACACACCTCAGTATGTTAAGGGTTTGAATGAGTTTTTAGATTTTTCAATTTCTAATCGATCCGTTGAAGGGAGAATAAGATGTCCATGTCCTAAATGTAAATTTAGAACATGGTTTAAGAGAGATCAAGTTTATGAACATTTAATATTGAAGCAATTCTCTGGTCAATATTTGTGTTGGATTTGGTATGGAGAATCAAACGTTATACATTGATTGAGCACTGATGTTAATCCACATAATGAGGTCCCAAGTTCGCCGATAATGGAAAATGAAATGCAAAACCTCATAAATGATGCATTCGTCGCTAAAAGACACCACTATCAACATCAAAACATATCAGAACAACCAGAAGAGGGTGCTACAAATTGAAACGTGACAAGTGATGTTTTTGAGACTGTAACACAAGTAGATCAAGATTGTAACATATCATTGGATCATACTCTTTATTCTGTGAAGCCAAATGTAAGAGAAAATTTCACTAAGGAAAATCCTTTTCATGATTTAGTTAACGATGGAAATCAAGAGTTGTATAGTGGGTGTTTGAAATATTCAAAGCTTTCATTTCTACTGAAGTTGTACCATAAAAAATGTCTATGTGGAATTACAAATAAGGAAATGTCCATGATATTGGAATTGATTTGTGATGCATTTCCTGAAGCAAAAATCCCAGAATATTTTTATGATATGAAAAAAGATGTTAACAAACTTGGTCTGAATTATACAAAAATACATGTGTGTCCCAATGATTGTATGCTTTATTGGGGAGAGGATTCAAGTAGACAGAATTGCAAGAAATGTTCTTCTTCTAGATGGTAGTCAAAGGGTGATGTTGGAATTCTGAATGAACATAATTTCACGGAGAAGAAGAAAAGGAACACACCTTTAAAGGTTTTTCTTTACTTTCCTTTGAAGCCTTGATTGCAAAGATTATTCATGTCATCGAAAACTGTCGAACACATGAAGTGGCATTCTGTAGATAATAATAATGATGGGTTAATGAGACATCCACGAGATTCCCAATCGTGGAAGAAATTTGATTCATTACATCCATATTTCTCAGCTGATCCTAGGAATGTTCGATTGGTTGGATTCCGATGGATTTAACCCATTCAGGACTTTGAGTACCAGTTATAGCATTTGGATGGTTGTTTTGATCCCTTATAATCTGCCTCCATGGATGTGTATGCAACAAACATATTTTATCATTTCTATGATTATTCCTGGAAAAAAAATGTCTGGAAATGATATTGATGTATACTTTCAGCCTTTTATTGATGAATTGTAGGAGTTATGGAGCAACGGTGTTGAGATATTTGATGCTTCTTCTAAAACAACATTCAAAATGCATGCTGCTTTAATGTGGACCATTAGTGACTTCCCTGGGCTTGGGAATTTATCTGGATGGAACACTTACATGGCTTTGGATTGTCCTGTTTGTAACTTTGATTTTGATCCCAAATGGCTACCTCACAGTAGAAAATGGTGCTTCTTGTTCCATCGAATATTTCTTGATGCATCTCATAGATTTCGGCTAAACAAATCAAAAATTAATGGTTCCATCGATTGTAGACCACCTCCAAAGTTGTTAACTGGTTCTTAAATATTGACACAGCTTAAAAATGTTGAAACAGAATTTGGGAAGGTTCATCATTTGAATGATAGCAGAAAATGGGTCTGAAGTGCATCGTCAAGTGAAATCAGAACGCAACAATGGAAGAAAAAAAGTATATTCTTCAAAATTCTGTATTGGGAATTTAATTTGTTGTAGCACAATCTTGATGTGATGCATATTGAGAATAATGTCTGTGATAATTTGATTTTCACATTACTTAATGAGCATGGAAAGTCGAAGGATCATCTCAATGCTCGCAAAGACTTACAAGTAATGAACATAAAACGTGATCTATGGCCAGATGAGAATGAAAAGTATGTTCCGGCCATTTTTTCAATGAAAAATAGTGATAAAGATAAATTCCTTCGAATTTTAAAGAATGTGAAGGTATTTGATGGGTATTCGAGTAACATCTCGAGGTGTGTTGGTTTAAATAATCGTAAGTTACATGGATTGAAAAGTTACGATTCGCATATTTTGTTACAACAGTTAATACCATTGGCATTGCGTACATTATTAACTTAAAAAGTTATTACTGTTGTACTCCAATTCTGCACATTTTTCAGACAATTATGTGAGAAATATCTACATCCATTTCATCTTGACAACCTCCAGGCGAGGTTTTTATTGACCCTTTGTGCAATGGAGATGATCTTTCCTCCATCGTTTTTTACTGTCATGATGCATTTAACTGTGCATTTGGTTTAGAAAGCTAAATTAGGTGGCCCCATTCATTATCAATGGATGTATCCAATTGAGAGGTATTTTATTTATATTTTTTTATTTAAGTAAACAATTTTTTGCGTTTAAATAAATGCACAATATTATTATTTTATTTCACAGATATCTTGGGCATTTGAAAGCATACGTGAGAAATAAAGCTCAACCAAAAGGATCTATTGCTGAAGGCTATTTGGCTGAGGAGTGTCTTACCTTTTGTTCCAGATATTTGGATGATATTGAGACAATATTTAATCGAGTTGGACATGTTGAAGACACATCAAATCCATCTCAAATGCATCAAAAATCAAAAATATTTTCTGCTATTGCCCGATCAGTTGGGAGGACCTCAAATGTGACACTGAAAGAATTGGAATTATTAGAGGCGCATAGATATGTGCTGCTGAATAGTAAAATTGCAGATCCATTTATTAAAGAGTTGAGGATACAAACAAAGAGACAAATGAGAGTTTGAACATGAAATGAGAAAGATATAACGAAAGCTATGAATAAAGATCTTGTAGAGTGGTTTGCACGACATGTAAGTTCATAAATATTGCAATAAATACGAATATTAGTTTGAAACATACATTTTGTAAATATATTAAATTATATTTCTTTTTTTAGATCATGAATACTGATACTCGATCAGACTTGTCAGAAGATTTGAAGTTTCTTGGTAGAGTTCCTATAAAACAAGTTAGAAATTTCGACGCTTATAATGTGAATGGCTTTAGATTTCGTACAGTCGATCAAGAAGTGGGTTTGAAAACACAGAATAGTGGTATATTTATATTTTCTGAAGTGGGATACTATAGAAAGCTTCATGATATTATTGAATTAAACTACCATGGACATTTTTCTGTTGTTTTATTCAAATGCAAATGGGTCGATATTATCAGAGGTGTTAAAAGAGATTCCTTGCAATTTACTTCTATGAACTTCTCTTTCTTGATGAATGTTAGTGATCGTGAACTTCATGATCCATATATCTTAGCATCGTAAGAAAAAATGGTATATTATGTGAATGATGTTGTGGATTAAGGGTGGAGTTTATTTGCTCACGTAATACAAAAATATTTTTATGATATGGGTGATGAAGTGGAAGATTTGACCTCTGAAATTGAATTTAATCAACAACAGGAAGCAGAATTATTTTTCCATCATGATATTGAAAATATTATTCTAGCAAGGATGAATTAAGTGGATGAATCAATGGACCAAGAAACCTACATGATTGAAGGGGAAAATTATTGTATGTACAATTATTTATTCATTCATCAACCACTTGTTTCATTTCTGCAGTCATTCATTATCATTGTTATATATATTTTGTTTGTTAGTACTGGGTATCTATTATCATTTTTAATATTTTTTCTGCATAATTTTTTTGAAATATATATTCTGAACTTAATTTTATTTGATTAAATGACAGGAATGCTAAGTAGGAAGCGGTACACTATTTCATCTAGTTCTGTAACAGATGATGATCCATCTGGCTCCCTCCCCACGTCATCTGAGGCACCAGCTACCTACACCCCTACACCATCTCCCCCTACACCATCTCTCACAACATATGTGGATGTCCCATTAGAGGCTGAGTCGTTGACTCCCCCTTCAGGATCCTCAGTATTGGGGTAGTGACACTCCCCTTCCAGTTCATCATGGACATACTGAAGTGTCATTGTCATAGGTACAAATTTTAATTAAATAAATTTATTGCATTTTGTTTATACTAATTGCTTGATCATTGAAGATGAAAAAAATGAAACCATGGAGAAAAACATAAAAAGGTCAGATGTTTGGAATATGAATGGCGAGAATATAGTCATGCCATTTAATTCTTATGGGGTCCCTACGGATGATGTCGCGGGGTTACTTGGCCAGATTCTAGGCCAGCTGGCATCGGAGCCCATTTCCCTTCCTATTTCTTATGATGATTGGAGACGTATGCCTCCAAGCTGGAAAAATGAAGTTTTTGATTCCCAAATAAAGGTAATTTTATTACATTATGGTTTAATTTAATTTCATGTTACTAATATGTTCAAAATGAATTTTTGTATACAAATGTTCTTCCACTTTACAGTTGCTGATGTGATAGCACGGAAGTGGACGTTGAAAAATCTTGGTAAGAAATGGAAAATTTTCAAATGGATATTGTGGTGTTATTTCAACGATACTTCGTTGATTGTGCAACAAATTTATGAGAAGCTACCCAGCGGAGTACCGAAAGAACAGTGGAAAGTTTTTGTTGACAGACATCGTGATGAGAAGCAGATGGTATTGAAATGTATATTATTATATTATCCTCATTTTACATTTATACATGTATATGAAGAGGATATGACATTGAATACATTACTGTTAAATTTAATTTTACTTATTTCAGGATCTCTCAAGACAAAATGCATCAAACTGGGATAAGCAAGTCATCCCTCACACTACGGGCTCAAAAAGATTTTCTAGAAGCCAAACGACATTGGAAATATTTTAATTAGTTTAAATATTTATAAGAAAACATTATTTGTTTAATATATTGAATTTTTGATTTATATTTTCTTAATGCAGTCATAGAGTTTAGGGAATGAAGCATCCCGAACTGAACTGTGGTTGGATGTTCACAAAAAATCAGATGGAAGTTTTGTTAATGAGCCCGCCAAAGAAGTTGGGGTATGAAGTAAGTTTTTTATTATAATAACTTATTATAAGTTTTTACTGTGTTAATATATATTGATATTTGATTTATAGGTAAAAATTAAAGAAATATGGGATGCCAATCCTGGGAAGTCCTACTCAGTCTCCCAAGATGACCCAGTTGCTAAAGTCCTTGGGAAGGAGCATCCTGGTAGAGTGTGCGGGATGGGTTTCAGACCCGTACCATCTGAGGTCTTTGGCATGCCACTAGGGATTCCAGCTACATCTACTCCTGGTTATAGTCAGTCCATAACTGAAGATGCTCATAGGTAGATTGCTTCTCTACGAACCACAGTTCAAGACCAGGGGGTTCATATATCCTCTTTGTAGAAAGAAATGACTGATATACATCAGAAGATGAGCAGATATTCCCCTGGTGGTAGTGTATCGACTAGTGGTATGATGGTAAATCACAAAAAATCAAAATCATTTAGTTTTCAAACTTTAATTGGTTTTAAGTTTTAATATAAATATGCAACAGTATTTAATTTTCAATATAATGTTCTTACAGGTGACAGCAGAAAGTGGAGATGGAGGTGGAGAGGGTGAAGATGCATCATCAGACCGTGAGTAGTTATATTGTTGATGTTCTGAAAAAATATGGGAACAGTTGGTTTGTATATGTAACATGTGTGGCACATAGTTGCCACCAAACATTTTCATGTCCTAACAATTCCTTGATTTCTCATGTTTCCTTTTATGCATTTTGTTGATTTTTTATGTTTCCTTTTATGTCTTGATTTCTCGAGTGTGGTATACATCATTCCATTTAGGCCTATGTTTGAATTGGTAGTCAAGATTTTGGATGACTAGGAGTTAAACCCATTATTGATGTGTTGATCAAATTGGGTCATTTCATAGTGATCAAGGGGATAGTGTTGTGGACACTTTGGTGAGGCAGAATGTGTAGATAGTGAATCTTCATGCATTGTTAATGGTTATCATATTATGTTCATGATGATAAAATGTGGTCATACCCCATATAAAACCTAGGTTCCTCTTAATGGGAGATGGTATTAACCCGTATAAAACCGGGATTCATTATACGATGTGTATTGAATGATCTAAAAGTCTTACACTATATAAAATTTGGATTCCTCTTACGATAATTATGATATGTTCAAAAACATTACCTCATATAAAACATGGAAGCATCAAATTATGTGAGATGAAAAAAAATCATTTTCTTCAAGACATGACATTAAATTTTTCATCATGGTCTTGGTTGTATGATCTTACACTATGTGCAATAATATTCAGGATTTCGTCATGGGTTGAAGGGCCTATTTTATCCTATAACCCCAGGTTTTATTCACCACAAAAACATTCTTGATTCCCCCACCTCACCAATCTATACTATAATATTTTATATCAAGAGATCCCTAGTCCAAGCATTATGAGAATAAAATATGCTCAAACATCCATCACATGGGTTTATTCATCCCTGGAGTTTCATCAAACATCTATTTCCACAACATTCTAGAACTATGGGTGGATTGATTCCCATTTCCATGGGATACGTATTGATGCATATATATTCTATCATTGAGCCTATCTGATGATTCAACATATAATAATCCATTACATAAGGTGTCATTTCCCCAAAACACTCACATGATCCTCTTTTTTAGCAATAATCTCCTTTCATTTATGTTGACACATCAGTGGGATAAGATGCTCTCATTTCCTGATATGAAGAATTAAATAATGGGTATATAGATGCAAAATACCTTCTAAAATCCTAATAAGATGAATTTAAACTATATCATTATCCCGTGTAAAATATATATACCTATTAATGATAGATAATTTAACACCATAAAAATTTATATGTCTCTTAAAGAGAGATAATTTCACCTCTTATAAATTCTCGATGCCTAATATTATAATATGTAATTATTAAATATCATCATCCAAGAAGGTAAACCCTTCTAGAGTTGGTATCCTATGACATCGTGAATCATAAAAACATGTGGATTGATTCCAATAATCATGATATAAGTAGTTACATATAAATATTTAATCCAGGTCACAACCCTATCACCGACTCATTATAGGTTTCTCCCTTTCCTATCTACTTTGGTCAAATCTTGGATACCTTTAACTCAAACCTATTCCTATATTTGGAGCTCTAGTAATTTAAACCAGTTGTAGTCATAGTCCATGTTGTATGGTTTTAAACATCAAAGCCTAATGTCCTCAGCAAACAATGTTAATTAACATCCATACCCTATTAAATGAAATAAGGATACCTCATCCGATAAGTGTGGGATGATTATAAAAATAATTACCACATATAAAACTGAGATTCCTCATATGATAAGTATAAAATTAACCACACATTACCCGTATAAAACTTGTATTTCTCTGAATATGAGATGATATGATATCCTTGCCAGAGATGAAATCACTCCACCAATAATAGTATCTTACCATGTCACACATCAAAACTATGTTTGTCTTGATTCCCATTATGAGAAGACACATATTTATGTATGTATATTTCATCTCAGTCCCATCCCTACTAGTAACTCATCATGGGGACATTTCCCTCTAAGCCAGGCTTGAATCTTGTCAACCCACGTGTTTAAATAGAACATTTGAGAACATGACGAAATATCTCCCATGGAACCTAATATTCTATATGGTAAATCCCCACATACACTTGTGCGGATCACACATTTTACTATTTGGATAATCCTCACCCTACCAATCTGAAAAGGATCTCTAATGAAATGATTCATGGACATAGTGTCTTGCATACCACCTCAGGCTCATTCAATGAAGTACATTTACTGATAAAAAGCGGATCTCATGCTTTTATCTACATAAATAGTATATCATAATATTTTTCATCTTATCCTCAACCAGCACAGGTATCCTATGTTTCAAACATGGTCAATAATAATTCTATTTCTGTCGATTACTCCCATTTCACTTCCCAGTTCTCAAAAGTCGTAACTGTCATCGTGATATTTTTCAGGTCACTTATTCCCCTCATTGGGTTCACCCATATAATCAATTATAACTATATAAATATCCTTGATTATTGAATCAATCATGGCTCATAAAGGCTTAGGGGTTGAGAGGAATTCCACCTCAAGCATGGTTGAGTTGCATGATCACCACATGGTCCTAATTCTATAACCTTAAATGATTATTCCATGTCCATGAATCACTAATCTAAACTAATTTTAAATCAACCTTAGAATATGTTGTGTGGTGTTGTACCCATTATCTATCAATTTAGGTCATGTTTTTTACTCCTCTTCACTACACATATCCATTTATGATGTTCCACTATATTTTCCAAGCATCACGACCATAAATTTTTTACTAGTTGTCTCCATTATTTTTTAAATTTTGTGTGCATTAATCTGTTAGGCTATTGGTATTTCTAGTTTGAATTTTTTTCAGGGCAGTGGTGTAGTGGAAGTAGAAATTTTTTTTTCTAGTCAGCTTTTCGCGGCGGTTTTAACCGCCGTGAAAAGTATACAGGTAAGACATTAGCAGTGGTTAAAACTACCACTAAACGTAAGTATTTTTTACGTTTATTAGCAGTTTTAACCACCACTATAGAGTCTCATCACCTGAGTGCATTCCGCGGCAGTTCTCGTGACTTTAGCGGCAGTTTTACGGTGGCTGGATTTTATTTTATTAGCGGCGGTTATAACCGCCGCTAAAATCAATAAAACCGCCGCAAAATGAGGCAGCTATAACACTTCCCTTAAAATGTTGCTAATTGGAAATAACCGACATTAATAGATTTCTGACGCCCAATTTAGCGGCGGTTTCTATAAACTACTGCCAAACCATGTAGTGGCGATTTAAACTGCTGCTATACGCAAAAATAACTGCCGTTAAATGGCGGTTTTCTTGTAGTGTTAACTAATGGTTAAATCTAAAATATAAGGTTAATTTTATGAATTAAACATATCTAAAGTCTATTGGTTGAGAGGATTTCGATCCATAATCATATTAGACTATAAATAAATCAATTTTGAGCTATTATAAAATGAAAATTATTTTATAAAAAATTAATATTTTGAGATTTTTTTTAAAGTGCCCCTCACCTCTCTTATAAAAGGGCACCTCCATTTCTATTTAACTTACACCTATAAATCCTTTTGGTTCGGCCAACCCCTACCCATTTCTCATACTAGAATCCCTAACTTCATTCTAGAGGCCTAACTTTGGGTAGAAATCCATCCAAAGGATCCCTTTTGTTCAAATCAAAAGGAAACACCCGAAGAAGAGGTAATTGTTTTATCAACCCTTTCAATGTTTTTTTCTTCTTATACTTTCTATTTATATGTTTTTTTCATATCAAAATAATAAATCCAGTATCATCCATATACTGATATGTTATTATAATCATGGGACAACCATATTACTCATTTTATCCATTTTACAAAAAACAATATCACCATGCGTGCGTACGTACGGCTTACCGTCTCCACACCGTGGTGTAATTTGTTATTCAACACTACTTTGTTTGGATGGGTAAAATGATGAGTATAATATATATTAATAATGAATATAACATTATAATTATTCTGTATAATTAATATACCATCCAATTTTATACCATTTAACCATCAAGGGAATGATACCATCGCTCGTGCGTACGTACGGCTTACCGTCTCCACGACGCAGTGAGATTCATTATCTACGTTAACCATTCAAGAATGATTATAAAATTTATATGATGAGTAAAAAGAATAATTATGAACTTAATTTTATTCTTTATATGAATAAAATATATCCTATTCATAACAAACATGACTTACATGACAAAACAGAATGGGAAAACGAAGTAGTTAATATCTGAAACAATGGTAATACTGAAATATTATAACCAAACTGATATAAGAGGATAATATATGAAATCATAAATATAGATATGGTCGTTGTATAATTTAATAACATGTTTTAACCATTAAACATAAGTCTAACTCACCCTCAACTAAAGGAAAGTATAAGGTAAGGGTTAATTTCACAATCTATTTATTATCCGATATTGTTTATACATAAGTATCTACTGGGACAACCTTATCATCCATGTCATTGTTTCATTAAATGTATTTAAAAATATTATAAAAATTTGTTTAAAGAAATTTTTACCCATTTTTTGACTTTTTATAAAACATTTTTAAAGTAATTTGTCCATCACTTTCCAAATGATGTACTTTATGATCTTTTCGACAAATTAAGGCAAGATTAACTTATACGGCGCAAGAAGATATTTTCTACCGTTGTGATGTCTTAAAATTTTGAAGCTTCCCATACAATCTTACAAGGTTATTTTCAAAGGAAATTATTTATTTTATAATTGTGTATCTTTTAAATAATTTCAAAGTAAAAGGGGTATTTCTCTCAAATATTTTTAATGAATTTATTAGATTATTTTCATTTATGTCAACGTCCTTTGTTGGATTTTATGCTTGATTGAGTTTGATTTGTTATGATACAATCTTCCAAATTGTATTAAAGGTTTTATGATATGTTTGACTGTGTATGTTCTATTTTTATATCATCCGTGTTTTATGTTTAAAGTATTAACATTTTGTATGCTAGTTTTAATATGAATGTTTATGTCATGTTTCACCCTTTTCATATGAGAAATGAATTGGACTTAGTAAGTGATGGGTGGGGCCTGCTATAGGCCCACTATGCATCGGTAGGTCTCATGAGGGAAAATAGTGTCTTGGAATAAGGCCTTTACATTATGGTAATGGTCTTGGCATGAATCCTTGATGGTATGGTTATGATGTTGGGCATTATGCATTTCCTCATTATGAGATTAGTTATTGATATTACATTGATTATTCAACTAATAGAATATCCATGGAAAAGTTTAAATGAAATTATTTGATTTATTATTTCCATATTATACTGAATATTATGTTTAAAAGGCTTGTGTTTCAATTTTATACCTTTTCCTAAAATTTTATTCTTTTTTATGATAGCTTCTACTATATTGTTTATCCTTACTGAGCATTTGATCTCACCCCTTTCTTATGTTTCATTTTTCCATAGGATGTGAATAGGTGTATTGTGATTGATCTATAAGGATATTCTAAAGAATATGGGTGTTTATGAAGGATACACTATGTTGTTTTTCAATTCAATATGAAATGTAAACCTTATGTTTGTATTTAGTTTTTTCAAGGCTACTAAACTGATCGATCCTTCAGGATTTTATTTTATTATGATCATGCCAATGTAAAAAAAATAATGCACCATCTCTGGGAAATTAGGGTTGGTGCGTTATAGTTGGTATCAGAGAAAGTTTAGTACAAACCTTGGAAACTATATTTAGAAAAACATTGATTAGGGAACATTACCCTAAGATAAACTTTGGGGATAAGTATAGAATAATGTCCTATAATCTTAGTAAAATAGAGTTTATGTGGGCCTTACAAGAAATACATCCTTGTATCGATACTACAAGTGGATGTGGTTCTAGAATAGATGTACCTAAGGGTGAAAACTCTAACAAGGTGTTTTGGGCTTGACTCGGGGTAACCTGGTACTTGACAATGGGTCTTACTGTGCACCTGGTTTGACACTCCTAGGGGATATTCTTAGGATAATTCCTATTTTATTATAAACCGTTATAAAGGATTTAAGAGTAAATATTTCCCCAAAGAAGACATTTTTATGATTTTGGATTAGATATGCATAAATTTTTCAATTTATGTTAATTATTTTACTAGTTTGAAATTATGCCTTATGATTCATAACTTAATCTAGTGTATGCCATTTTTAGAAATGGCTCCCAGTGGAAGGAATGGAAACCATATCAACTCATATAATCCATGTAGGGATTTCCCTCCTATATAATATAATGATAGTGGAGTCGGTGATGCAATTTATTTTGAACATCTTATAACCATATTGGGATAACTCACTCAGGTTATGAATAATAACCTTACCCATATAGAGCACCCTGATCCACAATGTGGAGGATCAATGTTTAACCACTTCTTGAGACAACTACCTCCAACATTCAATGGTACTAAAAATCCTTTTGTATCTGAGCAGTGGATAAGTTCCTTATAGAAAATATTTCTTGCTTTGGGGAGTAAAGAAATGGAAAATTTTGTTAGGGATTTCTATCATCTTTCAGGTGATGCATATCAATAGTGGTCATTGATTCAAAAAATGAAGGATGATGAAGAGATCACAAATATAGAATAGAGGGAATTTAAAGAAATATTCCTAGAAAAATACTTTCCTTGTGATCTATGAGTAGATATGAAAAGGAAATTTCTGAGTCTGGGGAAAAAATAGGATGAGAATGTTGAAAAGTATGAGGCTAACTTCACGAGGTTAGGAAGGCATGATGCAAACTACATACATAACCTAATAAGTAATATTGATCGATTCTTTGATGGGTTAAAACCATTCCTCTGATGGGAATTGGTCTCACAATATTTATTATCCTACAAAGATATAGTCTCATGTTCTATCAAGATAGAAAAGGAATTATATAAGTCTTATGACTTTAAATGGAATCAAGATAAGAAGATGTTCTATGAACACTTTGGGAATTTTCTAAAATACTTGAATTTTTGGTGAATATTATAATACATTAATTTGCCATATGAATACATTATAATTTAAATTAACTATTACTAGCATCATGAGTGATATAATCACACAAATATAGAACTCACGTGCATATATTACTATTCTAGGTCATGGAATACTCACCATTTCTTGTCTTTAGAAGAAATAAAAAATTAATGATTATAATATTAAGAAAACTCTTCTCCCCTCCACTATATAAATCACCCCTCACCCACTCTTCCTCCCACACCACTAAAGATTAAATCCTTGACTAAATTCATCCAAATACTCTTCCCAAGACCTCTCCACACTTATGAGGCCTTCTGGTCTCACCAAAAGGCCAAAAACAAATCCCTTAAGGAGATTCTCAGGGAGGAGTACTCAAGAGGTGAACCTCTCTTCTCTTTTCTTTCAATTTCTTTTACAAGTTCCATTATTTTGATGATCTCTCCTCGCCTCACCTAATCCAAATTCCATGATAATTCCAATACCTTACATGTAATGGATTTTAATTATGCTAATGTAATATTTCATCATAATCTCTCTTTTTCCCTTCCTTTTATATTATAAATTCAATCGTCGTCCGAGATATGTTAATTTATCACACTCAAGGAAGACAGGTTTTTAATTTTCATTACTATCTTCAAGACTGGTCATGAAACCTTTTCAATGGTTGAAACAAATCATAATGTATTTATTTTATCTTTTTTAATGTTCTGTAATCCTTACACACTCATAATATGAATAATAATACAAAACAAGTTCATTGTGCACAAAACCACCAAGCGAAATCCAGGCGTTTATCATTAAATTATCAAATGAGTCATCCTCATGGTATATAACCATAATCATTATAAGATAATTTATATCTCTTTGATGTCACTAATTTTATATATTAACAATTCTGGATGTTTAACCACATTTCAAATGAACTTCCATTCATGAATACAAGTAAATGGATCATGAAAACCAAGTAAGAAAATGCTTCCAAAACAATAAAATTGAAACTCTTAAACCCATAAAAAATACCATTAATGAACCTAATAAGGTTATACCATATCAATTACATGTTTATTAGGTTCTGGACTTATTAATTAATGAGGCTAAATTTTATTATTCATGTCATTAAGAACAATCAAGAACACCTTTGAGCATTAAGGTAAGAGATATCTTAACTCAATTTTCATTCGTTGAGTTAAACATCAATGTCATTGGTTTTGTATTTTACCATAATATGTGTTAATGACCTATTATTGCTTTATTCTTTATATCCACTTTTATTTTTTGGGTTTATGTTTGTCACGCATAATTATTTCATTGATTTTTCCTCAATCTAATGATATATTCTTTATAAGGTTTTCTTCATCCAACTTCAATCTTTGTGAGATATTCCTTGTTTATGGTGTATGTATACTGCCCATTGATGTTTCATACCATGAATCTATTTATTTTAATGATATTAAATGTATCATTTTATGAATATTAATTTTGGGTCATAGGGTTCAATTGATTACAAATTAGTAAGTATTTTATACCCTAACCTCCATTTTCATTTAGGTTTCTCTTATTCTCTATTCACCTAAATGAAATTCTTATTTATTCTTATGTACTATTAATAAATTATTTTTTAATGTCCTATATATGTGTACCAATCAAAATCCTTCTTTATTTTGTGGGAAGTTACATGTTTTAAAATAATATTTCAAAAATTCTTCCGAAATGCAAGCTTGATTCAAAGAACTTCTAAAATTCTTACCTATTATGATTTTCACTCTATAATATGTCTTAAGCCATGTTTATCTTTTTAAATCACACATTTTAACATAAAAATTCTATTTTGTTTCATTTCTGGTTTTATGAAATAAAACATTCATTTTCACTTTAAAAATCTTTTTAATGAATTCCTTAAACTGCCCTAAAATGTTTTAATTCTAAAGCTTCTTTGAAATCACTTTTTACATGATTTCACTTCAGTAGGACATCATTTATGCCTCAAATTTAATCTCAATTTCCTTACCTTTTCATTTCTAGGATATACATGTTTAAAACTAGATTTATGGAAAATAAAAATGATTTACCAAAAGAACTCTTTTTTCCGAAGTAAAATGGATTTTTCTCCCCACACTTTAACTTTTTGAGATATATGCCTTGTTCACCACTTATTTATTTCTTGTGGTATAAGGCTCCAGCCTTAAACCTTAATTAATCTTGAGTTATTACAAGATTACACATTGAGGATCTTTTCGGGTTTAGAGTTTTAGAGAATTAGATCATAAAACTTGCATTACATTCCACATATAAACAAAGTGGTTACATAAAGATAGTATTCTTCACTCCCATAAATGGAAACATATTTAAAATAAAACATGGATTATTTCTTGACACTTCCTTGACACTATCATCATATCATGTACCTTTCCCTTGACCTGTGAAAAACATTTCAAAAAAACTTGGGATGAGCATAAAAAGCTCAGTAAGGGATATAAAAATATGGAAAGGAAACATGGGTACATATATACATAAGGATGAGATCATACTTTACCCATAAAACATAAGCACTTTAACACACCTCATCAAATCATGAATAAATCATAGAAATCATAAGACATAAAGGTAACTTGGGGCATTTATAACATTCTTACGTAGGGAGTAACCCTCTTGGTTACGTTTGGAATACCCATCACAGTATATTCCCTAAACCTCTTTGGAGAAACCTTAATGTTTCACACCTTCGCGTTACCCAATGCATTGGAGAGCTATATCGGGCTCACCCGCCCTTAGTTTATCACGGAACCACCCGTCTTCATAATAATGCCCAAGAACCTCAACATAATCGTATCACATAAAACATGCAAAAAGGAAACATAACATTTCCACCTTTCAATCACAAGATATCAATACAACATATTGATATAAAAACATTATGAAAAAAAAATTCAATACCAAAATAAACGAAAAGTAAAACATGGTATTTCTTTTTCTTTTTTAAAAAAAGTATGGCTTGTAGAGGAAGCCGAAACTCAAATAATGGTCACGGCGGCGGAGAAGTCGTTGTCGCCGCATACGTACGGCAAAAACATTCCCTTTTTTCATTTAGTAAACGCTTCGTATAAAAAATATTCCTTTTGGATAAATATAAAAGTCAAAGGACATACACCGTATAAAATAAGGTTGTGTATAAAACAAAATATGCCTCAATGAAAGGAGATTGAGACGAAGTCCCATACCTCGTATCCGACTTGACCCGACCGTTCTTTAATCTCCTGAATAATAAACTTGAGTTAATCTCTACTTGCTTAAGAACCTTTTTCAAGTTCATTATTCCTTTTATACCATGTTATGAAAATCATGTAATCATTTAAGTTAATAATGTTCATTTTGTCGGTATTTGGTTCTTAAGTCAAAAATAGACTTCTTACACTTACATGTTGTTAATTTGGTCAAAGGTTCGTTATATCCATAATGATATTAATGATTTGGATAACATATATATCATATATATTCAGCATATACATTTATTTATAATATTACATCACATTTAGAGGTAAGAAATGAAATGCACTATTCATGGAGACGGTAAGCCGTACGTACGCATGAACGCTACTTCCATTTCTATTTCGTATTTTATGGAATGGAATCATAATGATATAAGAGTATATTATAATTCCAGTATAATAACATATATAATATCATTAACTTTATCCTTTAAACATCCCACATATGGTATTAACGAATCAAATCACTTTCAGGGGGCGGTAGTCCGCACTTCCTAAAATGAAGATATCGTGTTTACCCATAATGGAAACAATAATGGTATGACATAAATGAAAAATACAGAAGCTTAAGGAAAGAATAAACATATTATATATCATATATAAAAATAGTTACATCATAATGGCCACCTTTTAAGGTGTTAAAAGAATGTTGAACAATCATCGTTTCGGGAGGCATAAATTCACCATCCACGGAAACAGTATGTTCGTTAACCATTAGATGTAGGTGTGTGTAAGTGTAGATCTAATCCATATTATAACAACATACTAGTATATTGAGGATAATATATTTGTTTCAAAAGAAAATAATAAAAAGATTTTAGGGGGTTGGAGAAGCAAAATAAAACAAAAGGACTCAAAAGAAGACATTACCTTAAAATCGGGTAACTCCCTTTGGTTTGAGCTCAAAGGCTTCCTTGGGAAGACTTATGCCAAAAGTGAGGCTTCAAGGAGTAAGAGAGGAAATTGTAGAGACAAAATGGGTAGGGTTTGGTCGAGCCAAAGGCTTTTGGAGTGTGGGTAAGGAGGTAGAGGTGGGGGCCTTTTATAAGAGGAGAGGAGGGGCACTCTTGGAAAGTAAAGATAAGTTACTTTATTTTAAAATGAGTTTCGGATTCAAAAGGTACCACATTGATATAATTCGATTATAAGGTGATAAGGGTTCTAAATCCACTCATCAAATTGGTTTTGGCCATGTGTAGGTTTTAGATTTTACATTAACTTTCCATTTTATTTAAATCATTAAATAATGAGGTCATCGCTGCATCATCATGATGTCATAAATAATTTAATTTATTTAATGTCTAAAAATTATAAAAAAAATACTATGATGTAGGAAATCTTTTTAGATTTCTAATTAATATTTATAGTCAAATATCTGACTTTTATAACCCCATATAAAAATTGTTTTAGTAACATAACTCATGTTTGTGTCATTTTTACTTTAACATTAAATAAAAAGTTATTTATGTCATTTCCCAACCAAAGTGGCTCCATGGGGTCCCCAAGTTGGCTCATGGCTTGTCTTGGTCGGCCATGACACAACAAATAAGGGTAGGACATGTGTCTAGGTCATTTCATTTTATTAAAACATTATTCTTACCTTAAACTACACTAATTACCTCTAATCGCGATTAAGAACTTAATAAGTTACTATTCACCAAAAAATTATTTTTAATCCCATTGAACCACATTTAACTTCTTAATGACAACCATGTATGTCGGATTTTTGAAATTCAAAACACAATGATGGCAAAATTTCATTTAAACATAAAAATCAGTTTTTATAAGTACCACTTAGTGGTTTCACTATTCATCAAAAATTGAAGTTTTTCAGAAAATTACCAAAAATTCACCCTAAGATATATTTGATATTCCGAATTCAAAAATGATGTCTATTTTAAAAAATTCAAATCATATAAGTTACATTAATTAATTTAATAATTAATTCCCGTTGCCATGACAAATAGCGGGTTTTTATGAAACAATAAGTATCAAAAGATTGACACTAGTTTAAGTCCAATTTCAAAGTGAAATTTATTCCAATGACCACCATTGAATTAAATGGTAAAAATATATTCTAATTTAACTTCAAAACAAATTCAAAAGATAATCTAATAATATAAATAAATTAAATTAAAAAGCAGTTTTGATGTAAAATGCAGTATTTTTCACTATTCATTAAAAAATGAACATTGTCTGAAAAATACCAAAAATTCACACAAAGTAAAATTTTATGTCCCAATCATAAAGAATAAGTTTATTTTGACAAACATATCTTATAAAATTGTCAAAAGATAGATTTAAAAAGGGTTTGCCATCAAAAGGAAGTAAAACAATCTTTTAAGAATATTATTGTATTTCATGCATAAGATTGTATTTATTTTCATTTTAAGCCTCTAAAACACTATCTAATTCATTAATAGACACAGATAGAAATATCTATTACTCATTACTTACTTGGGATGTTACATCCTTCCCCCCTTTTGAAAATTGTGTCCCCGTAATTTATTTACTTATCGAATAAATGGGGGTACTTATCCCTCATTGCATTTTCAGATTCCCATGTTGCCTCTTCCATCATGTGGTTTTTCCACAAAACCTTTACCTGATTAGTCACCTTATTCCGTAACACTTTCTCCCTATGGTCAAGAATCTGGACCAGTTGTTCCTCATAAGATAGGTTCTCTTCCAGCTGAACTACCTCTGGACTCAAAACATGAGATGGATCTGGCATATACTTTCTCAACATCGAAACGTGAAAAACATTGTGTACCTGAGATAAACTCGAAGGTAAAGCCACCCGGTATGCAACTGATCCAACTCTCTCCAGAATTTCATATGGTCCAATGAACCATGGACTCAACTTTCCTTTCTTACCAAATCACATCACACTTTTCCATGGTGAGACTTTGAGAAAAACGTGATCACCTACCTCAAAAGATAGATCCTTCCTCCTGTTTTCTGCATAACTCTTCTGCCTGCTCTGAGCTATTCTCATGTGTTTCTGTATCAGCTGAACTTTTTCTGCCAACTCTTCCACCAATTCTGGTCCCATCAACTTCCTTTCACCCACTTCATCCCAGAAAGCTAGAGTTCGACACCACTTCCCATATAATGCCTGAAATGGTGCCATCTGTATACTAGAATGAAAACTGTTATTATATGAAAATTCAACCAAAGAAAGATGTTGGTCCCAACTTCCCTGATAATCCATCGAACAACCTCATAGCATATACTCCAAGGTCTGAATTGTTCGTTCTGACTGCCCATCTGATTGAGGATGAAATGTTGTACTAAAATTTAATTCAGTACCCAACGACTTCTGAAGGCCTTTTCAAAAGTTAGAAGTGAACCTGGGATCACGTTCAGATACAATGGAGAGAGGAACTCCATGTAACCTGACTATATCTTTAAGATACAAACAGGAAAGTCGATCTAGGGAAAAAGTATCTCGTATAGCAAGGAAATGAGCAGATTTAGTCAAGCGATCAACAATAACCCAGATTGCATTATTACCTCGAGATGTCTTCGGTAATCCCACAAAAAAGTCCATGGATATATTCTCCCATTTCCACTCTGGCACTGGTAAAGGCTGAAGCATCCCTTTCGGTAACTTCCACTCTGCTTTAACCTATTTACATGTCAAACACTTCACAGTAAAATCAGCAATATCTCTTTTCATTCCATCCCACCAGTAATACTCCCGCAGATCTCTGTACATCTTAGTACTCCCAGGATGAACTGAAAACGGAGAACTATGAGCTTCACATAACAACTCTCTCTTCAACTGTGAATCATAAGGAACACACAATATCTTACCAAATCTCAAAACGCAATCATTATCAATGTTGAATTCATGCAACTTACCTTTCTGAACCAGCTCTACCTTTTTCTGCAACTCACTGTCTTTCTTCTGTGCTTGCTTGATTCTGTCTGATAGAGA
Source organism: Viscum album (assembly GCA_963277665.1). Lineage (NCBI taxonomy): Eukaryota > Viridiplantae > Streptophyta > Magnoliopsida > Santalales > Viscaceae > Viscum > Viscum album. Next base: position 977,478,717 of record OY728153.1, on the reverse strand, counting down.
TGATCTCACTGATACCTGAAACAAAACAGAAGAACATCCTGCACCAACAACTTCTATGCCAAAGTTCATCAAATCCTTAACCAATGGATCACATTTCAAATGCAACATTGCTAATGAAGCATTACTTTTTCGACTCAAAGCATCAGCCACTTTATTTTCTTTTCCCGGATGGTAATGAATTGTTCAATAATAATCCTAGATTAATTCTAGCCATCTCCTTTGTCTCATGTTCAATTCTTTCTGAGTGAATATATACTTTAACCTTTTTTTATCGGTATATATTTCACACTTTACTCCATACAAATGATGTCTCCAAATTTTTAAATCAAAAACAACAGCAGCTAGTTCCAAATCATGTGTAGGGTAATTTACCTCATGAGTTTTCAACTGTCGTGAAGCATAAGCAATTACCTGATCATTCTGCATTAGGACGCAACCAATTCCTTTCAATGAAGCATCACTGTATATAACAAACTCACCATTCCTGGAAGGTAGTGCCAAAACTGGAGCATTCACCAATCTTCTTTTCAATTTCTGAAAACAATCATCACATTCTTTTGTCCAGATAAACTTAACACCCTTCCGAGTTAGCTTAGTTATTGGACTAGATAACCATGAAAAATTTCTAACAAACCTTCGGTAATAGCCTTCCAAACCAAGGAAGCTACGAATCTCAGTTACATTTGTGGGTCTTGGACATTCTTCAACAGCTTTTGTTTTTGCAGGATCAAAGGTTATGCCATCTTTTGAAACAATGTGACCAAGGAAAGAAATTTGTTGCAACCAAAACTCACATTTTCTGAATTTCCCATACAATTTCTTTTCTTTTAAGTTTTGAAAAATGACCCTTAAATGTATTTCATGCTCCTCTTTAATTTTAGAAAACACCAAAATATCATCAATAAAAACCACCACAAACTTATCCAAGAACTCATGGAAAATTCTATTCATTAAGTCCATGAATACATCAGGTGCATTGGTTAGCCCAAAAGGTATTACTACAAATTCATAATGGCCATATCTTGTACGGAACGCGGTCTTCGGAACATCTTCTTCCTTTACCTTCAGCTGATGGTACCCCGATCTCAAGTCAATATTTGAAAAATACTGAGCTCCCTGGAGCTGATACAACTTCATTTGATGGCCCGATGTCTGCCGAAGTAGTTGCAAAGGATTTCACCACCCCTTTCTGCTTGTAGTCTAACTGCTTCCCATCACTCAAGCTCTTTGTCGGACACTCATTTGCATAGTGACCCATCTCATTACACTTATAACATTTCACTAACTGTAAATCAAATTTGTTCTTACCTTCACCTTGATCCTTTTCAGTGCAATCACGAGCCTTATGTCCCATATTACCACATCGGTAGCACTTTCCAGAATTCAGAAGACATTCCCCAGCATGACTTTTGCCACATTTATCACAAACTGGAAACTTAGTTTTCTTACCATCAGACTTTTTTGAAGAATTATTACCTTTATCTTGCCACCTCGGTCTCTTCTTTTGCTGGTTGTTATAGAACACTTGGTCATCGGGAAACTCCATTTCCACCTTCTCAGCACATCGAACAAGCTTTTCATAACTTTTAAACTCACGAGAAGCTAATGACCTTCGATATTTTGGCTTTAATCCTGAGTAAAAACGATTGATTTTACTATCAAGGTCTCGGATAAAATTTGGAGCATACCTTGCCAATCGAGTGGACCTTTCTTCATAGGCAGCCACTGAGTCTTCCTCTTACCTCAATTCCAAGAATTGCTTTTCCATCCTATGTCGAACAGCCTTAGGAAAATACTTCTCAAGAAACATACCTTTGAATTCATCCCAGTCGAGAGCATCAATCTCATCAGCGTCCCTGATATTTTTAACCATCGACCACCACTGATCTGCTTCACCCTCCAAACGATAAATAGAAAGACTAACCTTTTGATTTTCTGAACACCCCATGACATCAAAAATCTTCTTCAGTGCTTTAATCCACCCTTCAGCTAGTACAGGGTTAGATGATCCTCTGAATGATGGGGGATGTTGCCTCATGAAATGTTCCACCACTGACATGTTCCTCTACGGTTGGTCTGGATGATCTCGTGCATGGATACCACCATCGTTTATAGCCTGAGTCAACTGCTCCATTACTGCAACAAACTGTTCGGTTCCAATTCTGACCATCTCAGGATGCTGATTCGGAAGGTTATTTTCTTCTGTATGCCTTCCTATCACTGCTTCCCTGTTTCCTCTGCGGAAAACCATTCTGAACAAACATGTCTTAGATGAAGCAACATGGTAATCTTCAAATGCTATATCATTTCAAAAAAAATATTTTTGGATAATCATTTAATAGAATTCTAACTCCTAAAGTTATCTAAACCGACCTCTGATACCAACTATAAGGCTCCAGCCTTAAACCTTACTTAATCTTGAGTTATTACAAGATTACACATTGAGGATCTTTTCAGGTTTAGAGTTTTAGATAATTAGATCATAAAACTTGCATTACATTCCACATATAAAAAAAGTGGTTACATAAAGATAGTATTCTTCACTCCCATCAATGGAAACATATTTAAAATAAAACATGGATTATTTCTTGACACTTCCTTGACACTATCATCATATCATGTACCTTTCCCTTGACCTGTGAAAAACATTTCAAAAAAACTTGGGATGATCATAAAAAGCTCAGTAAGGGATATAAAAATATGGAAAGGAAACATGGGTACATATATACATAAGTATGAGATCATACTTTACCCATAAAACATAAGCACTTTAACATACCTCATCAAATCATGAATAAATCATAGAAATCATAAGACATAAAGGTAACTTGAGGCATTCATAACATTCTTACGTAGGGAGTAACCCTCTTGGTTACGTTTGGAATACCCATCACAGTATATTCCCTAAATCTCTTCGGATAAACCTTAATGTTTCACACCTTCGCGTTACCCAATGCATTAAAGAGCTATATCGGGCTCACCCGCCCTTAGTTTATCACGGAACCACCCGTCTTCATAATAATTTCCAAGAACCTCAACATAATCGTATCACATAAAACATGCATAAAGGAAACATAACATTTCCACCTTTCAATCACAAGATATCAATACAACACATTGATATAAAAACATTATGAAAACAATTTTCAATACCAAAATAAACGAAAAATAAAACATGGTATTTATTTTTCTTTTTTTAAAAAAAGTATGGCTTGTAGAGGAAGCCAAAACTCAAATAATGGTCACGGCGGCGGAGAAGTCGTTGTCGCCGCATACGTACGGCAAAAACATTCCCTTTTGTCGTTTAGTGAATGCTTCGTATAAAAAATATTCCTTTTGGATAAACATAAAAGTCAAAGGGTTTTATACATCATATAAAAGAAGGTTGTGTATAAAACAAAATATGCCTCAATGAAAGGAGATTGAGACGAAGTCCCATACCTCGTATCCGACTTGACCCGACCGTTCTTTAATCTCCTGAATAATAAACTTGAGTTAATATATACTTGCTTAAGAACCTTTTTCAAGTTTATTATTACTTTTATACCATGTTATGAACATCATGTAATCATTTAAGTTAATAATGTTCATTTTTTCGGTATTTGGTTCTTAAGTCAAAAATAGACTTCTTACACTTACATGTTGTTAATTTGGTCAAAGGTTCATTATATCCAGAATGATATTAATGATTTGGATAACATATATATCATATATATTCAGCATATACGTGTATTTATAATATTACATCACATTTAGAGGTAAGAAATGAAATGCACCGTTCATGGAGACGGTAAGTCGTACGTACGCATGAACGCTACTTCCATTTCTATTTCGTATTTTATGGAATTGAATCATAATGATATAAGAGTATATTATAATTCCAGTATAATAACTTATATAATATCATTAACTTTATCCTTTACACATCCCACATATGGTATTAACGAATCAAATCACTTTCAGGGGGCGGTAGTCCGCACTTCCTAAAATGAAGATATCGTGTTTACCCATAATGGAAACAATAATGGTATGCCATAAATGAAAAATACATAATCTTAAGGAAAGAATAAACATATTATATATCATATATAAAAATAGTGACATCATAATGTCCACCTTTTAAGGTGTTAAAATAATGTTGAACAATCATCGTTTCAGGAGGCATAAATTCACCATCCACGGAAACAGTATGTTCGTTAACCATTAGATGTAGGTGTGTGTAAGTGTAGATCAAATACATATTATAACAACATCCTAGTATATTGAGGATACTATAGTTGTTACAAAAGAAAATAATAAAAAGAGTTTAGGGGGTTGGAGAAGCAAAATAAAACAAAACGACTCAAAAGAAGACATTACCTTAAAATCGGGTAACTCCCTTTGGTTTGAGCTCAAAGGATTATTTGGGAAGACTTCTGCCCAAAGTAAGGATTCAAGGAGTAAGAGAGGAAAGTGGAGAGACAAAATGGGCAGGTTTTGGACGAGCCAAAGGCTTTTGGAGTGTGGGTAAGGAGGTAGAGGTGGGGGCCTTTTATAAGAGGAGAGGGGGGAACTCTTGGAAAGTAAAGATAAGTTACTTTATTTTAAAATGTGTTTCGGATTCAAAAGGTCCCACATTGATATAATTCAATGATAAGGTGATAAGGGTTCGAAATCCACTCATCCAATTGGTTTTGTCCATGTGTAGGTTTTAGATTTTACATTAACTTTCCATTATATTTAAATCGTTAAATAATGAGGTCATCACTGCATCATCATGATGTCATAAATAATTTAATTTATTTAATGTATAAAAATTATAAAAAAAATACTATGATGTAGGAAATATTTTTATATTTATAATGAATATTTATAGTCAAATATCTGACTTGTATAACCCCATATAAAAATTGTTTTAGTAACATAACTCATGTTTGTGTCATTTTTACTTTAACATTAAATAAAAAGTTATTTATGTCATTTCCCAACCAAAGTGGCTCCATGGGGTCCCCAAGTTGACCCATGGCTTTTCTTGGTCGGACATGACACAACCAATAAGTGTAGGACATGTTTCTAGGTCATTTAATTTTATTAAAACATTATTCTTACCTTAAACTACACTAATTACCTCTAATCGCGATTAAGAACTTAATAAGTTACTATTCACCAAAAAAATTATTTTAATCCCATTGAACCACATTTTACTTCTTAATGACAACCATGTATGTCAGATTTTTGAAATTCAAAACACAATGATGGCAAAATCTCATTTAAACAGAAAAATCAGTTTTTATAAGTACCACTTAGTGGTTTCACTATTCATCAAAAATTGAAGTTTTTCAGAAAATTACCAAAAATTCACCCTAAGATATATTTGATATTCCGAATTCAAAAATGATGTCTATTTTACAAAATTCAAATCATATAAGTTACATTAATTAATTTAATAATTAATTCACGCTGTCATGACAAATAGCGGGTTTTTATGAAACAATAAGTATCAAAAGATTGACACTAGTTTAAGTCCAATTTCAAAGTGAAATTTATTCCAATGACCACCATTGGATTAAATGGTAAAAATATATTCTAATTTAACTTCAAAACAAATTCAAAATATAATCTAATAATATAAATAAATTATATTAAAAAGCAGTTTTGATGTAAAATGAAGTATTTTTCACTATTCATTAAAAAATGAACATTGTCTGAAAAATACCAAAAATTCACACAAAGTAAATTTTGATGTCCCAATCATAAAGAATAAGTTTATTTTGACAAACATATCTTATAAAATTTTCAAAAGATAGATTTAAAAAGGGTTTGCCATCAAAAGGTAGTAAAACAATCTTTTAAGAATATTAGTGTATTCCATGCATAAGATTGTATTTATTTTCATTTTAAGCCTCTAAAACACTATCTAATTCATTAATAGACACAGATAGAAATATCTATTACTAATTACTTACTTGGGATGTTACATGTGGTGTATGTAATTCCATTTGGTATATAATATCGAGAGTCTCCTTATTCTCATAATATTCTAATGGATTATTATTTGAATGTTTCAAGGTGGTATGGGACTCTTTGAAATGTTTAAGGATTATTTCCTCAAGAATTTTTCAATGGTCTCATTTAAAAGTATCTTTATTTATGTCAACATCCTTTGATGAATTTGTATCCACAAATATATACAGATATTGAGAAGGCATGTTGTACTTGTATTAAATCTATGTATAAAGAATGCTTCGGACATACAACGGTGGGTGGGGCCCGCTATAGCCCCTCGATGCATCGACAGGTCTCATGAGACAAATCAGTTGGTGAAAAACCCTTCGAGTTTGTTTCCAAAAATTAGACAGATTTCTACCCACAGACTTAAACCATTTTAACGATATTATGGTATAATGTGTTAGATATATGACATCAAATTAATAATCATTCTCTTTATTCATTATCAGTTATTACTATCCATGAGGTTTTCACTATGAAAAAATCTATGGATGCAGTTTCATTCTCAGATTAATAATGGTGTGAGTTTTTCATTTATTCACCATGCCATATTGATTATGTCAAAATTTTTATGTTTCAGTTATTATAAATTCATTCTTCTACTATTTGTAAGCCTTAATGAGCGTTTGAGCTCACCCCTTTCATTTGTTTACCTTCAACGGTTATGAAGAGGAGATCACTTATTGAGTTTCCTTGGATGTGGTTTATTAATTTTTGTTATGTATTATACTTTGTTAACTTTCCCAATGTAATTTGAGTTAAATATATGTATCTAGTTTCTTAAATAATACTAAACTGATCATTCCTTCAGGATTTCATTCCTTCAAACCATGCTAATGTAACAAGTAATGCATCGGCTCTGGTCTATAGGGGTCGAGGCGTTATAATTACCATCTTCAATTCTAGGCATGAAACCATTTTGATGGTTGAACCAAACTATAATATATGTATTTTAAATTTTGTAAGTTCTGTAATCCTTTTTTACACATGATATTAATTTATAAGTCAAAATGAATTCGTTGTGATCCAAAATCGCCAATTAACCCAAACAATTATCATTAAACTTTTATATAATGATTCATATTCACTCCCAATAACCAAATGAATTTTGTAACCATGTAATATTCTGGTTTTTCACTAATAAAATACAACTTATATCCTGGAAAACCATTCTCATTATACATGTTTATCCATACATGAATATAAGTAAACCGATCATGAAAACCATGGGAGAAAACACTCCCAAACAATGAAATTGAATCTCTTAACCCATCAAAAGGCCATGAATGAACGTAATAAGGTTATAATAAATCAATTATATGTAGAGAAGTTTCTAGAATTATTAATTTATGAACCTAAATTTTATTAGTCAGGTCATTAACATCAAGTGAGGAACACATTCATACTTAAGGTAAGGGGTTTCCTCGTCTCACTTCCATTTTTGTGAGATATTCCTTATTCATTGCTATTACTTGTGTATGGTGTATGTATAATGACCATTGATGTAACATATCATGAATCTATTTATTTTCATGGTATTAAATGTATCATTTGAATATTATTAATTTTTTATCATACGAATTGATTAATTACAAAGTGGTAATGGATTTCTACCCGAACCTCCATTTTCATTCGGGTTACTCTTATTCTCTACTTACCTCAATGAAATTATTATTTATTATTATTTAATCCACATAAATTCTGTTTTAATTTTCTATATATGTTTACCAACTATAATTCTTCTTTATTTTATGGGTATTTACATGTTTTAAAAGGATCATTAAAAATTTCATCGTGATAAACAAACCCAATTCAAGGGAACTTCTTGAATTCTTACCCATTTTCAAGTGCACACCAGAATCTATTTTAAGCCACCATTATTTTTATAAAACCACTAATTTTATCATGAAAAAATTATCTTGAATAATTTCTGGTTTTAAGAAAACAAACATTCCTTTCCACTTTAAATTTATCTTTAATACTTTCCTTAAAATTCTCTAAAATGTTTTATTTCTAAATATTATTAAGAACTTTTTTTACATGATTTCACTTAAGTGGGACATAATTTATGCCTACAATATAATTTCAATGTCTTGGACTTTTATTTTCTTGGAAATACATGTTTAAAATCTTATTTTTTGTCAAATACAAATGATTTCCCAAAATAACTCTTCTTTCAAAAGTAAAAAAGATTTTTCTCGTCTCACATTAACTTTTATGAAATTTATGTCTTGTTCACCACTCATTCCATGAATGTGGTGTATGTACTTCCCTTTGGTATATCATATCAAGAGTCTAATTATTATAATGATATTATAAGGGATTATGATTTGAATTTTTTAAGGTGTTATGGGACACTTTGGAATGTTTAAGGATTATTTCTTCAAGGATTTTTCAATGGTCTCATTTAAAAGTATCTTCATATGTGTCAACATCCCTTGTTGAATCTTGTACTTCATTGAGGTTTATCTTTTATGATATAATATATAATATTTTTTTTAAGTATTTCTGATTAGTTTGACTATGGATGTTCCATCTTGATATCTTTCACCATATTACTTAGAATAGTTAGTGTTTATGTTAAATGATTGGGGAAAATTATTTACATTTCATATGTTAGTTTAAATATGAATGTATATGTTGATTATGTTTACACCTTTTATATGAAGAATGAATTTGACTTAGTAATTTATGGGTGGGGCCCTCAATAGCCACTCGATGCATCGATAGGTCTCATGAGAAAAATAGATATCGACTTGGTTGAGGCCTTTCCCATTTTAAAATATGGTTTTGGCTGAGGCCTTATCATTTTGAGACGTCTTGGTCAAGGCCTTGACAGTATGTTTCAAAATGTCTGGCATATGAATTTCCCTCATTATGAAACTATTAATTGAAATTTCATGTGTTTATTAAACTAGTAGAATACCCATGATTATGCTTTATTGTGGCATTATTTATTCAGCTCTTATTCCTTCCATAATGTGTTCAAGTTTATTTTTAAAGGCGTGTGTTTTTAGTTATTCACTATACCTAATGTTTATGTTTATGATATCTTATTCTATATTTCTTACTCTTACTGAGCATTTGATCTCACCCCTTTATTATGTTTCATTTTCCTAGGACATGAAGAGGTATATTATGAATGGCATGCAGGGATAACCTAAGAGTTATGGATGTTGTCAAATGAATTTCTATATTGTATTTCCTTTCATGTTGTAATGTTAAACTTATGTATGTATCTGGTCTTCCAAGAATCCTAAATTTATCGGTCCTTCAATATTGTATTCTTTTTAATCATTCCAATGTATTAAAATAATTTACTAACTCTGGGTTCGGGGGTTGGGGCATTACATTTTCCTACAAAAATAGTTTCTATTCAAGTATTCAAATGGTGTCATATGAAGCATTGTGTGGAAAGATATTTCATACACCAACTTATTGGGAAGAAGTTGGTGAAAGGAAGCTTATGGGACCAGAGCTTGTAGATTAAACAATGACACAGGTAAAGACTATTCAAACATATATCAAAGCAGTACAAAGTAGGAAAAAGAGCTATGTTGCAAACTGGAGGAAAGATTTTGAGTTTCTAGTGGGAGATCATGTTTTTCTGAAATTATCTCCATGGAAGGGTGTTATAAGATTTGGAAAGAAAGGGAAACTAAGCCCCATGTACATTAGACCTTTTAAAATCTTGCAGATAATTAGAGATATGGATTATCATTTGGTAATGTCACCAAGCCTTTCTAAAGTACACAATGTGTTCCACATATCTTTGTTAAGGAAGTACATTCTAGACCCAACGCATGTCCTCACTTATGAAGGAATGTATTTTTAACCTGATTTATCTTATTGTGAAGAGCCTATTCGGATTCTGGACACTAGAGACTAGGTGTTAAGGAATCATATGACTCAGATGCCAAAGGTACTTCGGAAAAATCATAAAATTTAAGAGGCAATATGGAAACTAGAGGAAGTTATGATGAAGAACTACCCAAATCTTTTTATGAGATGGAATTCTGGATATTTTGAGGTTGAAATTTTTATATGAGGGGAGAATGTGATGACCCATAATTTAGTCAATGAAATTTCCCATCTTATAATTATTTTATATAGTATAAATAAAATAAAATCACTTAGATAATGCAATACAAACTTTATAAATGAATAGTGAACGAAATAAGGGGTATTCTAGAAGTTTATGAACCTATACTGAGGAAATAGTAACTTGGCCTTAGGAATAGTAATATGACCCTTATGAATAGTAAACTGGACAAATGAATAGTAACATCACCCATGAAAGTATAAATAAAATTTATCCATATTATAAATGAAATTATGATATAATTATATTATAGTATAAGTTAATAGATATTTTAAAAATTATTGATTAATTGTTAGTATTTTTGTAAGTTATAAATATTTAATTACAATTTTATAATTAAGAAAATGATTTAAAATAAAATTTAACTTTATAAAATGTATTCAGAAATTAATATTTTTTTTTCTTATGATTTTAATATAATTTTATGAGACCTTAGTTAATTTTTCAAAGTGTTATAAAATCAGTTATAATTTTAAATTTTGTATTTTTTGAGTAAATGATGATTTTAATTAAAAATTAAATTTATCATATTTATAAAACTATTTTACTACAAATCAAAAAATGGTTAGGGTGTATTTTTGGGTTTTTCTGAAATACTTGATTTTTAGTGAATAGTAAAATATATTAATTTACGGTATAAATACATTATAAGTTAAATACACTATTATTTGATTCATGGCTGGTGTAAACACCATAATCTAAAAAATAACCTTAATTATTTTAATATATTTGGTGATAATAATCAAACTATTCATAGTCTTGAAGTAAAATAAAAAACTAATGAATAAAATAATGAGAAAACGCCCCTCTCCTCCATTATAAATACCACCCCTCACCAAATCTTCTCCTCACACCTTCCAAGATTTGAGACTTGTAAAATTTTAATCCAATCCTCATAACAATACTCCCCCATGTCTAGGAACATTTTTTATCAACAAAATATGAAAACCAATCTCTTTAAGGAGGTTCTTAAGGAGGAGAATTCAAGAGGTAAAAACCTCTTTCTTTTCTTTTAATTCCTTTTCAAGTTCTTTTCTTTTCTTATTTTCACATTAACTACCTATCCCAAAGTAACATGATATCTTCATTATATTCTATATATTGTAATTTTATTATGTTAATGTAATAATACATCATAAATTCTCTTCCCTCTCCTTTTTTTCTATAAATGAAAACATCACTCGTGATGTGTCAATTTATCGACATCATGGACGATGAATTTTCATTTTTTATTAACACCTTCAAGGATGGTAATAAAACAATTTTTATGGTTAAAAAAATTATAATATATGTATTATAGACTATTTATTGTTCTAGAACCATTATATATACATGATGTTAATTAATAAAACAAAAATAGTTTGTGGTGATCAAAAAACCGCCAAAATAATCTAAACGATTATCACTAACGTCTTGTCCAATGATTTATCCTCACCCCAAATAACCAATGACTTATATAAACATTTAATATTATATATTTTTATTAATAAAATATAACTTCAATTCTTGATATATATTCCCATTTTAGATGAACTTCCATACTCATATACAAGTAAACTGATCATGAAAACCAAGGAAACGAACGCTTCCGAAACAATAAAATTGTATCTTATAACTCATAAAAAAGACCATAAATGAACTTAATAAAAATATAATAAATAAAATATGTGTAGAAAAAAAATTAATTAAATTATTAATGAATCTAATTTCATTATTCAGGAATTTAATTTCAAAGCATAACACTTTCATACATAAGGTAAGGGTTTCTTCCTGAACCTCTATTTTCATTTGAGATTTGATTTATCCCTCTTTACACCAATGTAATTATTTATTATTTTTATATAATTATTATATATTCTATATAAATGTTAAAAATTCATGTATCTATATCAGTTCATCTTTATTTTATTGGTAAATACATGTTTTATAAGGTTCCCTTCTCAATTCTTCCCGATAAGCAAACCCGATTAAAGGGAACTTCCTGATTTCTTACACATTTTCAAGTAAAATACATAATCTATTTTAAGGCACCATTATTTTTATAAAATCACTAATTTTTTCATTAAAAACTATAGTTTTTAATTTCGGGTTTTATACAAACAATTATGAAAAATACGAGTGATTTTTCTAAAAGAACTCTTCTTTGTAAAGAAAATGGGGTATTTCTCTCAAGAATTCCTCGATGATTTTATTAGAGTATTTTCATCTATTTCAACACCTATGTTGACTTATATTATTTATTTATATTTATATCTTATGATTATAATCAACCATATTTTATTAAATGGTTTATAATCTATTTCACTATGGATGTACTATCTTGATATCATTCACCATACTACTCAAAATAGTTAGTGATTATGTTGCAGATTGGGAAAAGTTATTTAAATTTCATATGTATATGTTGTTTATGTTTAAATAAATTCATATTAGGAATTAATTGAACTTATTAAGTGATGTTTGGGTCCCACTATATCCCCTCGATGCATTAGTAGGTCTCATGTGATGAAACAGAAATGGATTTTGGTCGAGCCCTTAACCATTTATTTTCAGGTGTCTTGGTTGAGGCCTCGACAGTATGTTTATGATGTCCAGAATAATAATTCCCTCATTATGATATTAGTAATTTATTATCCATGTGAATATTTTACTAGTATAATATCCATGGTTAATATTCTTTCTCATGTGATTAGTTATATAGAATTATTTATTCATATTTTATTCTTTTCATATTATGCTCAAGATTATGTTTTAATGGAATGTGTTTTTAGTCATTCACCATGCCTTATTATTTATATTAGATTATTTTATATTACTTAACCTTACTGAGAATCTTAACTCACCCCTTTCTTATGTTTTATTTTTCCCCATAATACGAAGATGTATATTATGAATGACCTGTAGGGATATTCTATGAGTTTATGGTTGTTTACAAAGGAGTTTCTATGTTGTTTTACATTTTAAGTTATGATTTAAAACTTATTTTTGTATATGATTTTCAGAAACTACTAAACTATTTGGTCCTTATGGATGTGAATTCTTTGTTTATTATACCAATGTAATAAATTAAGGCGCTAGCTCCAGGCAACTGGGGTCAGGGTCTTTACCCCGACCTAATAGCCCAAAGTTGGTGGTCGTTTTAATAAAATAGAATAGATATAAGAGATCATGTCCCAAAGGATCGATTAGTTTATTAGTTTATAATAAACAACATACATACATGGTTACCTTATTAAATTGCTAATTTAAACATAGTATAAAACAAAATAAAATAAATTGTTTCCTTGTCACTTATTTAAAAACCTCATCTTCACAACATGGGGATGGGAAACAAATAAAAGGGTGAGCTCAAATGATCAGTAAGGGTTATATATAGAGTAATAATGAATAAATAATAATTTAATCATAATTAATTAGACATAATAAATATTTAATGCTAAATAACTGAAAAACACATGTCATCAATAAACTAAGAATGAAAATGTGTCCATAGATTTTGTCATAGTGAAAACCTCATAGAAAGTAAAAACTGAATACTGAATAAAGAAAATGATTATTATTGGGATTTCATGTATCTAGAACATGAACCATAATACCATCAATATGGTTTAATTTTTTGGGTAGATACCCATTTGATTTAATTTAGAAACAAACACGAAGGGTTTGGCGCCAACTTTTTTATCTCATGAAACCTATCAATGCATCGAGGGGCTATAACGGGTCCATCCCATCCCTAAAAGTCAAAATAATTACTAATAAAAATATTTAATTCAAGAAAAATATGCCTTATCAATATCCATATTGAGTAGAGGATGTGGATTCATCAATATTTTCCTAATTAAAATGACATTCAAAATAAACACCGTGTGTAAATGGTATATGACTAATATAATAATCATATCCATGATACAAGAATGTGTATATTTAATAGAAATATAATTTTGAATGAAAAATGATCTCAAAGAGTTGATATATACACCACATGAAAATGATTAGGTTCCCAATACCAAGTAAGTCTCAATGAAATGGGAATTGAGATGAAGTCTCTTACCTTATGTCTGAATGTGTTCTCCAATTGATATTAATGTCTTGGATAATCAAATTAAATAAATTAATTAATTAATTACAAACCTTTTATACATTTATTTTTTTTATTATAATTTTATTAAGTTCATTTATAGACTTTTCAATGAGTTATAAAGTGAAATTTTATCGTTCGAGAGCGTACATTTCCTTGGTTTTCATGATTGGTTTACTTGTATATATGTATGGAAAAAAATGTAAAATAAGAATAGTTTTCCAGAATTGAAATTATATGCTATAAATGAAATTACATAATATTAAATGGTTATATATTTCATTTTGTTATATGGTATGAGGATGAATCATTATATAAGAGGTTAATGATGATCGTTTAGATTATTTTGGTGTTTTTTTATCATCACGGAGTAGTTTTGTTTTATTAATTAATATTATGTATATATACTGGTTCAAGAATATTAAATAAGTTATAATACATATATTATAGTATTTTTTAACCGTAAAAATGGTTTTATGACCATCCTTGAAGGCATAATTGAAAAATTAAATCTCATCGTCCAAAAAGGAAGTAAATTGGCACCTCATGGACGATGTTTTCATTTTTATAATAAAAAGGTGAAGAGAAGGGGTTAGATGATGGATTTTACATTAAAATAATAAAATTACAATATATATAAGATAATTGAGTTATAATTTTACTTTGGATAGAAGAGGTAAGGATAGAATAAGAAGAAAATAAATTAAAAGAAAATGAAAGAGAATGAAAAATGATTTACCTCTTGAATTCCTCTCCTTGAGATCCTCCTTAAAGAAATTGATTTTGGTATTTTCTTGAGACTAGTGAATCCTAAACGTGGGAGAGAGGTTTTGAAAGATTATTTAGTAGAAATTGGACAATATTCAAGGATTTGTGGTGTTAGGATAATAGGTGGTGATGGGTGGTATTTATAGTGGAGGAGAGGGGTGTTTTTTTGATATTTTATTCATTATTTTATTATTTTAGATCAAGACAAGAAATAATGATGATTCAGGTGACCAAATACAGTAATTAGTGCATGTGAGTTCGAACTAATGGTGATTACATCATCCATGACTCAATTAATAGTGTATTTAACTTATAATGTATATATACCATAAATTATCATATTTTACTATTCACAAAAAAATTAAGTATTTTAGAAAAATACCAAAAACTAACCTTAATGATTTTTTAAAATGTAGAATTCAAAAATTAAATCCATTTTATGAAAATAATTTTCTAAATTATAGAAATTTAATTTTAATTAAAATCATCATTTACTCAAAAAATACCAATTTTAAAATTATAACTAATTTTATCACACTTTGAAAAATTAATTAAGGTATCATAAAATTATCTTATAATCATAAGACAAAAAAATATTAATTTATGGTTATATTTTATGAAAACAAATTTTCTTTTAAATCATTAAATTAATTATAAAACTGTAAATGAACATTTATGTTTTATAAAAATACCAATACTTAATTAATAATTTCTTAGACATTTATTTGCTTATACTATGATATAATTATATCATATTAACATTTATAATATACCTAAATTTTATTTATACTTTAATAGGTGGGGTTACTATTCTATTGGCTTGGACCCTGGGACTACACTGATATCTTCTATGGAATACTGTATGGACCCTACCGAACTCTAGGAGTTGAGGGTTTAGTTGGAAGACATTAAAGATAAAGGATTTATCAGACCGGTGTGTCCTTATGGGTAGCTCCAGTTTTGTTCATAAACAATTCATGTGGGGGTTTTAGGATTTTTTTGCCTATTTTCACCTGAATCAGGTAGTGATAAAGAATATATACCCCTTTATGAGGATTTATGACCACTTCGACCAGTTGAAAGGTTCAAGTTGGTTCTCCAAGATCTATCTTAGGTCTGGCTACCACCAGTTAAGGGTTTGTGAGGTTGATATTCTGAAGATGGTATTCTGATGTTGCTACGGACATCATGAGTTCCTAGTGATTATTTTGGTGTGACTAATATCCCTATTGTGTTCATAGTTATTTTGAACTAGATATTCTATCCATAATTGGACCAACTCATAGTGGTCTTTATCGATGGAATTCTCATTTACTCTGTGGTAGAGGAGGAGTATGCAAAGCATTTGAGGAGGGTCCTAGACTTACTCTAAGAGCACCAGCTTTATAGTAAACTCTAAAAGTGTCAGTTTTGGATCTTTTATGTTCACTTCCTGGGGAATGTCATCTTTGATCTTGGTTTAGCTATGGATCTGTTTAAGATTGATGCAGTGTTTTCTTAGGAACCATCCAAGATTGTGGTGGAGGTGTGGAGTTTCCTTGATTTGGTGGTGTATTGTAGAAGGTTTGTGACATAATTTTTCAGGATAAAAGCCCCCTTTGAATTCACTAACATAGAAAGGGAAGTTTTTTATCTAGACTGGGTAGTGTCAGAGATACTTTAAGGAGTTGAGGCTAAGGTTGACCAATGTTTCTATTTTGAGACTATCGAAGGAGGGAATTGAGTATGTTGTGTTTTTTGATACCTCGATAGCTCAGCTCAATTGTGTGTTAATGCAGATATAGGTAGTGATTTTTTATGGTTTGAGGCAATTGATATCCCATGAGAAGAAATATATGACTCATGACTTATATTTGGTAGTTGTAGTTTTCGCTCTAAATATGTGGAGGCATTATCTTCTAGGTGAACATTTTTTTACTCAAACCACCAGAGTCTTAGGTACATCTTAACTTAGAGATATCTCAAACTAAGATAAAGGCATTGATTGGATTTATTTCATGACTATGACTTTGAGATATTCTATACTTCTGGGAAGGGAAACGTGGTGGCAGATTCCCTTAGCAAGAAGTCCCATTCTAATTTGGTGAAGGTGGCATCTGAGTAGTTGGTTTCATTGCAGCTAACCCTGGTGGAGGAGAGGGGTGTAGCTTATCTTCAGTCAGTGGTTTTTACTCCACCACTTCTTGAGCATGTGAGAGAGGCTCGGTTGGGAGACATCTAATATGATGTTCTATGTGACTATATATCCTTGGGAGTTATGCCAGACATATTTTTTGAAGGCGGAGCAGGTCATCCTTTTTTAGGGATATAAGTTGGTTCCAATCACGTTGCAAGATAAGGTAATCATGGAGTTCCATACTTCTCCCTTGTTTGTACATCCTGGAGTGTTGAATTTGTACAAGTACCTTCAATGGAAGTTTTGGTGGACTTTCATGAGGCAAAGAATTTCCAAGTTCATCTATTGGTGTCTCACATATCAGCAAGTAAAGGCCGAACATTAGGTTCCATCGTGTTTGAATCATCCTCTTGAGATCCTATAATGGAATAGGGATGGAATATCGATAGATTTTTTGATGGTTCTTCCATGTAAATTGAGAGGTCATGATGCTATCTGGGTGATTTTTGACCAACTTACCAAGTTAGCACACTTTCTATCCATCTGAGAGTAGATTTTAGTTGAGATTTTGGGGAAGTTGTATGTGTAAGAGATCTTCCAACTTCATGGGGTACCCTTGATGATCATCTCTAACTGTGATGTTCAGTTCACATAAATTTTTTAGAGAGGTTTATAGGATGATTTTGGGATCTGTTTACAGATGATCATGGAATACCACCCCCAAATGGATGGACAGACCGAGTGAACTATCCAGGTGTTTGAGGATATACTAAGAGAATATGTGTTGGACTTCAGATAGAGTTAGGAGGATCACTTTCCATTGGTATAGTTTTCTTATAATAATAGATATCACTCTACTATCGTCATGTAACCTTTTAAGTCCCTATATGGGAGACCCTATAGGTCACCCTTATGCTAGAAATAGATTGGCGATACATCTCTTATTAGGATATAGATGGTGCAAGTGACGACAGAGAAGGTTTAGGTGATCTGTGAGCATATGAGGATAGCTTAGAGCTGAAAGAAATCTTACACAAATCAACATCATAGGCCTTTGGAGTCAGATAAAATAGACCATATTTTCCTGATATTTTCCCCATTATGAGGATTATGAAGGTTTGGATGGTGAAGAAATTTATCCCTAAGGTTTAGCATGCCATTTGAGATCCTATGGAGGGTTGGTGAGGTTTCTTACTGCTTATCCTTGCCCCCATAGTTGGACTGAGTGCATGACATATTTCATGTGTCCCACCCAATGAGATACATGCATGACCCTACGTGCATTATTTTTTGGGGTGATCTAGACATCAAGGATGGATCCACCTTCTCAAAGTGCCCAGTGGTGATCAAAGATCAGTATGAGAGGATCCTATGTGTATAAACTATTCTTTTAGTTTAGGTTACTTAGAAACATGGGAGCATAAAAGAGATATCCTAGGATCGTGAGAGCTAGATGTGGGATTAGTACCCCCACCATTTTGTAGAGTTTAAACTTTTCTATGTGAAAATAATTGAAGGTGGGTAGAATTTAACAACTCAAGTTTTTTGGTTTATTCCTTTGGACATTTCTATATTTTTTTTTTCATCAGATTTGGTGTTGTGTTTGGGTGTCATAGGAACCCCAAAATAATATATTTAAAATATTAATATATATTAAAGAATTTACATGTAAATTTTGGGAATAAATGGTTTTCCCATTGCTTGTAACCTAATATGGGAAATCTGATACCATGGTTGATTTCATAACCCGTGATTTACCCTAGGTGTGACATAAAGTTGTTCGACATCGAGTGTCCGATTGAGGTAGTCATTGGCGGGTTCATTAAGTGAATTAATTAATTTATCTAATTTATTTATTTCATAGACCAAAACCTAATAATTTATTATAAATACACTATTATGGAAAATTCCTAGGGTTATCTTTATAACCCTGAGAGATTTGAGGGGAGGATGAATCATTTTTCATTTGAATTAGCAAACTAGGAACATTGGTTAATGAAAACGGTCGGGGGGAATCATGAGATAGTCAATAAACACATGGATCTTCTTCTTAATTGCTAAAGAATGTGTTATTAACCAATTATTGATCCAATCCCAAGGTAATTAATGTTATTTCATGGATTTATTTCCTATTTTATTTAATTCATGAATGTGGATTTTATCTACTTATTTTCTTCAATCATATTCTTCGCATGAGCCCCGCTTCTTTTGGTGTTATTAAACCAAATTGTTATCCTTGTTTCACATATGATTATCACCCCTATTATTTCCACAATTCATGGTCTTTGGCTGGAATTGAATTTTCCAATGATGATATTACTTTGTTCTTGGGAATTTCCTCCAGTTTTATTCATGTTCTTTGTTGTTGGACCAAAAGGCTATGGTTTGACATTGTCGGGTCAGATTTGACTATGATCAAACCCCCAGATTCATAGTGGATATTTTCAAGATGCACGGATTAGTGTTTTTAAAGATGTATCATGATGAAATGTGGGTTGTGGGAGTTGATGACATGTATTGAAGGTCATATCTCAATTTTCATCCATAAGAGAGGCATGGTGAAAAATAATAGATCACACGGGGTTTGGGTGGCTAGAAACCATACACCAGTGAAAAATCAGGAGTGATTAACCCTAGATATGCACTCCCTCGTGCGATTTGAAGTGGAAATAGTGGTGGAATCATGGGTAATACTTGTAAAATTTTATTCAATTTATGGAAAATACTGATATAGATGGCATGTATTTCATAGAACACATGGTGTGTAGCACCCTTGCTGCAATGGATATGGTTTTAGGAAGAGATAAATATCACATGGAATGTATGGCCCCATACACACCATGTGAACCAATGAGGGTGGATCATCATGTACTCCATAAGTACATGGGTGAAGACAGTACTAGACACACAGGTACGTACATAGTACACAATAACGGTCATGTACTCAGACACGACCAGCATACCTAGACATGGCCAAGGTACATGAGCATGGCCATTATGAATAAACATGGCCGGAGTGCATGGGCACAGGTCGGAATACACTAGAATGTTTTGGGATACACAGGGAAACCCAGGGCAGTAAGGACATGGTGTGAATTTCATATACACGTCATGTACTTTCCTCAGCAACTCTCACCTTGTGTATCTCCTTCTTCGAAACTCGGATTTGGGCCCACAAGTAGTCAATTCTGAGAATTTATCCATATAGAATGTGATGGTGGCCTTTATTTTGGAATAAAATATATGACACAAGGTGACGTGAGTGAGATTCTTAGTCGGTGATAGTGATTAGGTGTGATCAATGGAGCATTGCCAGGGGTTGGCAACCCCCCTATCGCATCAAGGCATAAGTCCCCCATAATTTTTACACAAGTAGGGTTGGAAACCCCCTTATTAAAGGGTACAGGTCCTCTATCTATAGAGTGGAACCCCTCATCTTCTATATCTATAGGGGAGAGAGTCCTCTACTAGAGATTGTGTCCCCTCGGATGTGGAGCACAGCAGCAAGGTGGGGGAATTCCACGCATATTCTTGTGTGGTTGCGCATGATGTCAGACATCAGAGATGGACCCTTGGAGCTACAGGCTGACTCATCATTCTTAGCTGGGCTATAGAGATAGAGATACCCTTTCTATAATTCTTGGATTTCTTTTGATCATATATTTTGGGTATTGTTTCCCTCTTACTTATTAGTTGAGATGACTATTGTATATTTCTATTATTCCCTTCTATGTTTTCTGAGCGTCCTATTGGGTATGTATATACTCACCCTTACATGGGTTTCTCCCTCATGTATTTTGTCTTATGAGGATGATTGGAAGATCAACGGTGATATTAGTGGACCAACTATCAGAGGATAATAGTTGTATATAGTGGAGCTAATCATGTTCGGTGGTCGGCCTTGGAGATTATGAGTTGACCTCACTTCAGTATCCCTTTTTCCGGTTGTTGTCGGGTTGGGACTTCATTTCTGGTTGGGTGTGTATTTTTACCCTTTATACTTTTTGTACTATGCTGATATAGTATGATATGTATTTCCTAAATGTTATTGCATGCATGGTTTAGACTCTAGATGGTCAGTTTTTTTTACTATGTCTCTACATAGTTGCATGGAGTTGGTTGTGTATGTGTGCGGGTACTTAGACTAAGGTCTTCCATTTCAGTATTGCCTACTCATCACTTTTTGTCTGCCCCTAACCTATTGGAGGTGGGTTTGGGGTTTCTCACACGGCTCACCATCGGCTAGGCAGGCCCCGATGGGCTGAGTCATTAAAAATCCTTGCAAATTTATCATAGAAACCATATCTCTCATGGATATCAAAAATAAACCTTTATTTATGTGTATAAAAGCCTTGGAGATATCAACCTTGAAAGTCATATTACTAACCTTTATTTCCCTTATAGAATGTTGACACCCTAAGATGCAGTGTACACACAATCATGAATCTTATTGCCCTGGATAAACCTAAACTGGTCAAAGGAGACAATTTGGTTACCGACAAGCACTACTACATATCTTCCCTTTAACAGCGTGCAGAAAGAAAATTTAAAATGCTAAAAAAGTGTTGTTTTCATCAGCAATATTAAAAGGGTGTCCCTTTTATCAATTCTAAAAAAAAGTGCTAATAAAGGGCCCTTTTATCAGTTCTAAAAAAAGAACTGATAAAAGGGGAATTTTATGAGTGCTAAAAAAGCACTGATAAAAGGTACATTTATCAATGCTTTTTTTAGCACTGATAAAATTAAAAAAATATGCAAATCAGAGTGTGGACCCCCCCCCCCCCCTATCATTTCTCAATACCCCCTTTTAACAGTACTAGGAATCCCCCCACCCCTTTAACAGTGCTAGGAACTTGCTTCACCCACCCGCGTGTGCCCCTGCCTTTGCTGGGTTTCGAACATGAGACCTCCCCCTCATACTCTTGCACCTTTTCAACTCCCCTATATTGTTTTCTTATTTATTTTATGATATATCTATATATTTATATATATATTGTTGCATTTTTTATCCATATATTTATATGTGTGTATGTGTGTTTAAATATATATATACAATATGTTTTGTGTCTGTGTGTTTATAAATAAATACATACATACATATATTTATATATATATGTGCATCTATAAATATAATTATACATATTTATATTTATTTAAATATATTATATATTAATATTTATATACATATATTAGAATATATAGATAAATATATATCTATTTGTCAATACACACACAAATATATTTATATATATATTATATATATACATTAATTTTATATGTATATAAATATTCATAAATTTTTATTTTAAACAAAATGGATATTATTTTTTATTTAGATAAGGTTTATATATTTAGAAATATACTTTACATGTAAATATGTTTGCATATATATTTATAAAATTAAATTTTTATGTGTGAATATATACAAAATATGTATATATTTTTATATATTTGATTATAAATAAAACTACATTATGAAAAATGATAAAATTTCAAAACCATAATATCAATATGAATTTTATAATTGGGAATAAATTTAGTCCCCAATAAAAATGAGAAAAAATACCCCCATAAATGAGTCTGAAAGTCCATTGAATGTTAAAAAATTAGGTTACCTCTAATAAAAACTCAATTTTAGAGGAATTATAGTCCTTTTTTTCCTTTTAAAACATGACAAGGGGTTTCCTCATGTCACCAGTGTGTAGAGCTCATCATAGACTTCGATTTGATATATGGTAGAGCTCAAATGGACACCCATATCAAAAGTTATGGTTGTTTGAAGTTCGAGTCACGTTTTCAACTTACTTTAGAGCATTTACATATTTTTTTATTTTTTATATCTTCAAATTGTTATTAAATTACTATTACTCTGTAGTAATTAGAAAATTATTAATTAATATTATTTTTTTAATAATTTTATAATCTATTTTTTCACTAAATATCTTATATATTAAGTGTAAATGCGTATTTAGCCTTATATAAATAATATTTAATAAAATATATTATATATATCAATATAAATATATTTTTATATTAATATATTATTTTTAATAATTTATAATTTTTTATGAAATTTTCCCTTTGTCAATGCTATTAAAAAATCACTGATAAAGACTATAGAGACCTAGTTTTTGCCTTATAAGACTTTAAAATATTTCTATATATATTTCTAGAGCTAGGCGCTGAGATGACATGCGATTCTGAGGCCCATTGTATATGAAAATAATTTTATAAAAATATTAAATATATTTTATATTGAATGCATGCAGCTTATTAAAGAAAACTGGATAACTCTTAAACAAAAGATTGGATCGGAAATCCAAGACCATGGTTGAGTCTGAAACGCAACGAATGCAACAGCTTCTCTCGATCATTGGCAAGAACGTTCTTCATCAGCGAACAATCCAAAATCTAGGTAGGACTCATCAATTGGTGACTTATTCCCTTTGATTAGATTGATTGAGCGGATCTATTCATGTTCTTGGACCTGTGCCAATTGTGGCCATTTGCATGCGCTCATGTATTAAAATATTAATTTATTTCATTGGTTTCTAACCCCAGATAATAGTTCTTGATCATTGTCCAAGAAATATTTTCCATTGATCATCTAAACCATTTTATGGTGTTTTTCTCCCATTTCTTCTTCACGCTTGTCACCAGAAGGACCCTGCAGTCTCGACTCGACATTGTCAGGTGGTACCGAGCCCGATCGAACCCCTGAAACCACGACGGATCGAGAAACAATGCATGGATCTATGAAGCATGGCTAGAACTGGGATGTTGTCAAGGCATGGGAGATCATTTTGATAATTGGAGTATGAATCCACAATGATGGATGGCATTGTGGTGTGTGGTTCATGCGATGAACCCCCGATGAACAACAGAGGCCGATTTTCGGCGAGTGGTGTAGCATCCCTGAACCAATTAGCCACCCAAATAGTGCTTTTGGTCTGGGTTCCATTTTACTTAGGTGATCCACCCTATATTTCAAAGGATGTAGACTAGAAGAGAGGGTGTTATAAGGGTGATAGTGGGGAGACTATACCCTCAGGTGATGATGATATAATGGTCTGAGTAGATATATATAACATGTAGTGGAATAAAAGACTCATAAGACTCTAACCAGACTTCCTAAAAACAGAATCACAATCAATCATAGAGGAATAATATCTAAACAACAATAGAAGAAATAAGATAAACAGCCAAGCATACCACTTGCAGCTATTAAACAGATCATGCATCCAATACAAGTCATACAATACAATATCCAGAAGGGGTCACCAATGGTTGACCATAGTATATACATATAGGTATCATGCTAAATAAAGAAATAAAAACTGAAACTCTAGATAAGGTGGGACCATCAAGTTTCCCTACCATCCATTCATGCCAACTCAACTAGGATCCACCTCTATAGCCCAAACCCTTACTTGAACATAAAATTATAAAGTCGACACATGTCATGAAGGGCCCATGTAGGGTGTCAAAAACAAGTCTTAGTAGGGAACCATCCAAGTGTTCATTCCCAGCATATATGTTTAATTAGGTGTGTAATATAATAAGGATAAAAACTCATGCAATTTAAATAAAACAAACAAGATTCCCTGGTGCTCAACAGCCACCAGGAAGTTGTCACCTACTTCAGCCAATACCGAAATCACTAAAGAGGAGTGTATCATTATCCCATGGCCCAAGGTATCCCCTGATATCAAAGTTACCAGGTGAACCCTTAGGTTCCACCTCCAATAAAGTAAACAATCACCTCATTCCAACCAAAACCTCATGTCCCAAATCAAGTCAACGACATTCTGAAGGCACACCTGAGTAAATAAAACCCTGGTCCCTCAGACCCCTGCTAAAAAGCACTCATCGGCTTGAAGCCCGGTGTTCAGAGGCGCATAGATATATGTTCTCAAATAAAATCATCATTGGATAAAACCACAAAATCCTATGGAATAGAGATCCCCATTCTCCAAAATGATCCTAGGTCAACGACCTCAAGCATGGATGGCCTCAACCCCAAACTGACAGCCTCAGCACTATCATCTGAAGGCTCCTCACCTTTAGTGTGGCTTTCTACGGTAAGTACCCCCATACCTGTTAGGTCCACTAGGCTGAATACCCTGAGAGGGGGGTGAATCAGGGTATGACTAATTAAAAATTAATGCCCGTTCTGATCTTGTTTCGCTGTTAAGCAAAACACTCTTCTCTCTCTTTCCTGCTACACAATATAAACAGAATGTAAAGCAAGCGCAGGACACAACAATTTTACTTGGTTCACCGCTAAGGGCTACGTCCAAGGAGCATACGCCGACAGGTTGTCGGTCGTACCAAATTCCACTAATCTTCACTAGTTGTGGATTACAAGGTTCGGTCTAGATCACTTCTATGCCCAGGCTCACTGCCTTTACAAATTTAGGGTCAGCTCACTGCTTTCCCAAGGGTCACTCCCTGTCTCTCTCTCTCTGGCTCACTGCCGGTGGAGAGGATCACCTTCTTCCTCTTCCTAAGCTCACTGCTCTTGGAAGGAATCCACTCACAGTTTATAGACCTGTAGGTCTCTTCATTTGCATGAATGAATGCATCTTTCTCTGTGTGTAGATGCTCTATTGAAGTACAACTTTCACCCGTAGATGAATATCTCTTTGCACCGAAGGTATCGGGCAAACTTCCAACTTCCACGCAGCCCGAAAACCACTGCTGGAACAAAACCTTACTTGGCGCGCAAGTCAATCTTGGCGCGCAAGTATTGGCGCGCAAGTCACAACGGGCGCGCAAGTCCTCCTCAGACACTTGCACGACTCAAGATTCCTCAACCCCAAACTTGCGCGACTCTCTTCCTTTTACGCCCAAACCAATATTGGCGCGCAACTGCCAACCGGCGCGCAACTTCTAACACTGGCGCACAACTTCAACTACAGGCGCGCAAATTCACCTGCGCGACCCACACTCACCACTTGCGTGACCACCACACCTGCGCGACGGGAGCTATGATTTCTCAAAGTGTTGAACTCCATTCAGAATGAAGAGGGGTGGTCCAGTATTTATAGGCAATCTGACCACCCTGCGCGACGGCGCGCAAGTCACCTGCGCGACCCACTTTCATCGCGCAAGTCTGCTGTCTTTTTGGACACTTGTGCGACCAACTCCCAAACTTGCGCGAACCTACTTCCTTTGCCATATTTTGATCTTCTGATCTTGAAAAACATATGGCGCGCAAGTTTCCTATACTCCAAGAACTCGGCGCGCAAGTCCCTTTTCCAAAAACACTTTTCTTCATTTGCCGATTTTCAGGCCCAAAAATTTGGCAAACACTGGAAAATGGCGCCACCTTGTAACTGTTCTTTTGTACCGTCTCCAGATCATCCATTCCTTTTATCGACATTCTTGAATCAAACATGGATCGTTGACCTCAGCTCTTGAACTCGACATTCCACCATGAAATCCTTTTTGTCAACAAATTTTTATGTCATTGTTTTGCTTTGTCAACAATCACTACTCAGATGTCCACTTTGTCAACAAACACAATCACCTCAAAAATGCTTCAATGATACCTTGAGGGATTTTTGCCCAACAATCTCCCCCTTTGGGTTTGTTGACAACTCTTCCAAAACAAAGATACGTCGTTGATTCTTCATCCTCCATTCGCCTCATTGCGATTCTGATAGCGATCAAGGATTTAATCAACACATACTCTAAGCCCACATGAGCAATGCTCAGCGTGAGAAACAAGAGTAAATGAAAAGTTCATCAATGAATCACTTTATCTCTGACATCCACTATTGACACCAAACTGATACCAATTTGTACTAAACTGATACCAATTGTTGATGGATTTGTTGGAAGACCAATGTTTGGTTTGGAAATAGTCTTACCACTTTCCAACACCACTCTTCTGCTTTTATCATGATCCTCAGCTGTCGTGATATCTATTCTTTGATCCATCACTTCTAGAATCGTCAGATTTAATACACTCCCCCTTTCTCATTGCTCCCACTTTCTGGCTGCTTCACCTGTCAGCTTCTCCCCGTATCAACCATGATTTATCAAATTTCCACACTGTCTCCCCCTTGAACAATCACTATCTTCTCCCCCTTTGTCAAAGAACCCAAAGGACACTCCTTTGTAGTCTGTAACATAGTAGAGAACACATATCAGCATATTAGGGAAAAACACATCATACCTCAGGGAGAGGGGGGGGTCCCACATCCACACTATTTCAAGTGCGGGGAATCGACTGAACTCCCAGAGCCAGTCGATGTCTCTCAAAAGCTTCCTTGGGTAAGGCCTTTGTCAGAATGTCTGCAACCTGTAGCTCGGTAGGCACATACTCCAACTTCACGATGCCCTGCTCAACCTTCTCCTTGATGAAATGATACTTGATCTCAATGTGCTTTGTCCTGGAATGATGGACAGGATTTTTGCTAAGATTTATAGCACTTGAGTTGTCACACTGGATTCCGATCGGAGACTTCACTTCAACTCCCATATCTTCAAGCTTCTGCTTCATCCACAATAATTGTGTGCATGCTTGAGTGGTTGCAATATACTCAGCTTCTGCGGTGCTTAATGAAATGCAATCCTGCTTCTTGCTCAACCAAGCAATACATAGTCCGCCAAGATAAAATGCACCTCCAGATGTTGATTTCCTGTCATCTGCTGAACCGGCCCAGTCTGCATCAGTATATCCCAATAAATCTATCTGAGACTTGTCGTTATATGTCAGCCCGAAGTCCATTGTGCCCTTGATATACCGAAGTATTCTTTTCACTGCAATCATGTGACTTTCCTTCGGATTACTTTGATATCTCACTGCTTGGCATGTGGAGAAAACAATATCATGCCTTGTTGCAGTTAAGTACAACAGACTTCCAATGATTTGCCTGTATTCTGTGATATTAACTGCCTTGTCATCCTCATCTTTTGATAATTTCATCCGGGCAGCAACTGGAGTCTTCATTTCCTTGGAATTATCTATTCCAACCCTTCTTAGAACCTCCTTGGCATATTTGGATTGAGAAATGAAAGTTCCATTCCTTCCTTGTGTCACCTGTAGACCAAGGAAAAACGTTAGCTCTCCAATCATTGATATTTCAAACTCATTTTTTCATGAATTCGGAAAATTGTATGCACTGAGCTTCATCTGATCCGCCAAAAATTATGTCATCGACATATACTAGCACCATCATCCTTTGATTATTGTCAATGCTGAAATAGAGATTGTAATCAACTCTTCCACGCTGAAAACCAAGCTTCTTCAAATACTAATCAAATCTTGAGTACCATGATCGTGGTGCTTGTTTCAGCCCATACAATGCCTTCTTCAGCCTGCAAACTTTGTTCTCATCCTCATGAATAAGAAAACCATCTGGTTGCTCAATGTACACCTCTTCTTCCATAACCCCATTCAAGAATGCGGATTTGACATCCATCTGGAACACTTTAAACTTTCTTTGCACTGCTATGGCCAAAAACAATCTGATTGTCTCCAGCCTTGCAACCGGTGCAAATGTCTCATCAACATCTATTCCCTCTATCTGGGAGTATCCCTTGCACACTAGTTGTGATTTGTTCCAAATCACTGTGCCATCTTCATTCATCTTGTTGCGATAGACCCATTTAGTCCCGATGACATTCTTGTCTGCTGGCCTTGAAACAATCTCCCATGTCTGGTTCTTCTCAATCTGATCAAGCTCTTCGTTCATGGCCTGAACCCAGTTTTCATCTTCATCTGAATCAGAAAAACATTTCGGCTCCACTTGAGACAAAAATGATGCTTGCTGTGATGATTTCATTCTTCGAGTCTGAACTGGAGCTGTTTGATCACCAATGATATTCTGCCTATCAATTTCAGATCGACTCTTAGGCTTCCTCGCAGACACCGACTTGACATTTTCCTCTTCATCATCAGTATCTTCTTCTGAGTCATCTTCTGTCACTTCTGCTCCCCCTAGGTTGCTTACCTCATCATCACTTTCATCCAGGAACTGTTCACTAGATCGTTGAGTATTCTGCTCATTTTCAACTATAGTGACATCATTGCTTTCAATGATTTTTCCCAGCCTTTTGTTGAAACATTTATACGCTTTGCTCTTTCCGGAATAGCCAAGGAATATCCCTTCATCTCCTCGTGCCTCAAACTTCCTATGATGTTCTTTTTTGAGAATGAAACACTTAATTACAAAGATTCGAAAGTACTTCAACGTTGGCTTCTTTCCGTACCACAGTTCATATGGATTCTTCCCTTGCTTCGGACATAATAGGGACCTGTTTGAAACATAGACCGATGTCAAGACTGCTTCCTTCCAAAATTTCTCTGGCAGGTCCTTATCAATAAGAATTGTTCTGGCCATGTTGTTGATGATCCGATTTCTCCTTTCAACTACTCCATTCTGTTGGGGAGTTCTTACTGATGAAACTTGATGTCTTATCCCATGTTTCTCGAGATAGTTTTCAACCTGAATGTTTGTAAATTCCGTACCGTTATCAGTACGAAACCTCAGAATTTTCTGCCCAAGCATCTTTTCTAATTCCCTCCTGTACTGCTTTATGCAACTAAACACCTCTGTCTTATGGGTTATGATGAATACCCAGGCCATTCTGCTATAGTCATCAATGAAAAGAACATAGTACCTTTTCACATTTATAGCTCGTGGTGAGATAGGTCCACATACATCAGCATGTACCAATTCGAGCACTCTAGTTGATTTCTATTCCTTTAGCCTATATGTCTTTCTGATGATTTTCCCTTGTTGACAAGCATCACACGTATGAGTGCAATCACGTGATAGTTTGGGAAGGTCTCTAGCAGCATCACATTTAACAAGATCCTCCATAGATGGTTGGCATAGATGACCAAGTTGCTTATGCCACAGCTGGTTTTCTTCCTCTCTGGATAAAAGACAAGTATCTTCTTCCCCACCTACAAGATAGAGATTTCCCTTTGAGCTTTTTCCCTGCAGAACAGCTGCTCCATATTTTCCTTTCACAACACACATCTTCTTGGTAAATTGGATAGAGTGCCCAGAGTCACATAGTTGACTGACACTGAGTAGGTTATGATTGAGACCCTCTACTACCAAGACATCAGCACGTCTCATCTCTTTGCCCCCAAACTTGGCTTTCCCTGAGCCAACAATCTTCAGGCCTTCATCATTTCCAAATTTGACAACTCCTTCTTTGTCATATTTGATGCCTGTAACAAGATCCTTATTACCCGTCATGTGGGATGTGTAACCACTATCAAGGATCCAAACACCAGATCGATCTGATGCTTTAAGGGCAATCTCCGCCACCACAGCCTTCTCATTTTTCTTCTTCCTGGTCCATACTTTTTCTTTCACACTCGGCATGGATTGAGACTTCTGTTATTTCTCAGAGTATGATAGACCACCCTCATCTTGCAGAGCTGCAAATCTGTTCTGAACTTTTAACTCACTTGTTGGTTTATTGATATGCTGCTTGCGAACATTTTGATTCTTCTTTGACACACTTCTCTGAATGGTTGAAGTGCAATACCTAGCCATGTGTCCAAATCCTCCACACCAAAAACAGTGTCCTTCAAAATATGTTCTGGAAAACCATTCTCTGTTTGACTGCCATCTCTGTTCATGTTCCCTTCTGTATCTCTTGGCTATGGAACACACATACTGTGAATGTCCCATTTTCCCACAGCAGTAACACCTGATATAGGATGCATTCCCTCGTGATATTTCAGCACTATGATTTTCCCTTTGAGATCTCTGAATATTCTGATTCTGTTTTGTGCCCAAATCAACCTTCACTTTCGGGATGAGTGCTTGCGGTCTGACTGCAATTGTCGCAAATTTTTGTTCTTGACTAAGACGAGAAACGACCTTAACATCTGAGCTCAATTGCTGCTTCTTCCCTACTGAACTTCTAGGCTCCTCTTTCATCTTCTTTGTCTTCTGAATGGCCTGATTTTCAGATATCGCATTGGGGGTCAAGAGTTTATCTTGATCCTTAAGTTTTTGTCGCAGACTGGCCACTTCTTCTTCAAGCTCTTTGATACGTCTAACCTGCTCTTTTCCTGTGTTAGTCAAACAATCAATTTCCTTCTTTTGTTCCTCAATTTTAAGCTTATACTTAACAATACTTTCTGAGCTCTCTGGTGTTGAGGATTTTAGTCTTTCAATTTCTTCTAACAGCTCAGATTTTTCTTCATCCTGTTGTTGCATATAGAGTTTGGCATCATGAACCACTTTATTGGATTTCTTCGTTTTGGCTCTCCAAACATCTATCTCCTCAAGAGCTTCTTCCAATTCGGCTTCCATATCAATTCTCCCTTTAATTTCTTCTTCTTCTTTAGCATCAGCTTCTTCTCCCTTTTGAGAACTACCAACAATTTCCACCAAGGCATTTACCCCACGATCTCTGCAATTTTCTATTTCCTCAACTTCTTCATCCTCAGACTCATCTGAACTTTCAAATTCTTGTGAAAGAAGATTCTTTTTCTTGAAGAAATTTCTCTTGAATTGTTTCTTCCCTTTCACAAAAGATGAAGTCTTCTTTTTGGGAATTTCAACGTCATTATCATCATCATCATCTTGAAACTTCTTGGGGCATCTTTCCGCAAGATGAACAACCTTTCCACATCTAAATCATGCTAGTGGAAGTTTACCTTTAAACTTTCCTCTTCCTCTTTGTAGATTTGAATAAAGGAATGACATCACCTCATCCGTCTCTTCTTCTTCATTAGAATCTTCAATGGTGATATTATTCATGGCCTTAAATGCCACCTCTTTAGACTTCCCCTTTTCCACAGCCTCATTATCATCGTTCCTCATTTCATATGCAACCAAGGTACTGTGCAAATTGTCCAATGTCATCTCTTTTGGATCTTTATCTTCTAGTACTGAAACTTTCGGATTGAACCGAGGTGGAAGTTTCCTCAAGATGCGCTTTACAATCTTTATGTCTTCAATGACTTCTCCAAGACCTCGCATATCTTCCACAAAAATGTTTACCCTGTCAAAGAATGCGTCAACAGACTCATTCGGGTTCATTTTCAGATCTTCATATTTGTTCCACAACACCTACAGTTTTGCCTCTCTGACTTTTGTGTCCCCTTCATATATATTCAAAAGCTTTTCCCACATGGCATGTGACGTTTTTCATGACATCACCTTCGTGTAGATGGGATTGGAAAGGGCTCCCCCTAAGGCATTGATTGCTTTGGAATCAGCATCCAACTCTCTATGCTCGGCTTCTGATAAAGCGCCACTATTAATATCAGCTGTGATACCATGCATAGCTGCTGAAAACACATCCATTCCCAAGGATCGTAAATAGTGTTGCATCCGATTCTTCCATATTTGAAAATTATATCCGTCGAAGATCAGAATCCCTTTATGATTGGTTACCTCTATCGAGAGAAGAACAACTTTCAACCTTTCCCTCTGATACCACTTGTTAGGTCCACTAGGCTGAATACCCTGAGAGGGAGGGTGAATCAGGGTATGACTAATTAAAAATTAATGCTCATTCTGATCTTGTTTCGTTGTTAAGCAAAACACTCTTCTCTCTCTTTCCTGCTACACAATATAAACAGAATGTAAAGCAAGCGCAGGACACAACAATTTTACTTGGTTCACCGCTAAGGGCTACGTCCAAGGAGCATACGCCGACAGGTTGTCGGTCGTACCAAATTCCACTAATCTTCACTAGTTGTGTATTACAAGGTTCGGGCTAGATCACTTCTATGCCCAGGCTCACTGCCTTTACAAATTTATGGTCAGCTCACTGCTTTCCCAAGGGTCACTCCCTATCTTTCTCTCTCTGGCTCACTGCCGGTGGAGAGGATCACCTTCTTCCTCTTCCTAAGCTCACTGCTCTTGGAAGGAATCCACTCACAGTTTATAGACCTGTAGGTCTCTTCATTTGCATGAATGAATGCATCTTTCTCTGTGTATAGATGCTCTGTTGAAGTACAACTTTCACCCGTAGATGAATATCACTTTGCACCAAAGGTATCGGGCAAACTTCCAACTTTCACGCAGCCCGAAAACCACTGCTGGAACAAAACCTTACTTGGCGCACAAGTCAATCTTGGCACGCAAGTATTGGAACGCAAGTCACAACGGGCGCGCAAGTCCTCCTCAGACACTTGCGCGACTCAAGCTTCCTCAACCCCAAACTTGCGCGACTCTCTTCCTTTTACGCCCAAACCAATATTGGCGCGCAACTGCCAACCGGCGCGCAACTTCTAACACCGGCGCACAACTTCAACTACAGGTGTGCAAATTCACCTGTGCGACCCACACTCACCACTTGCGCGACCACCACACCTGCGTGACAGGAGCTCTGATTTCTCAAAGTGTTGAACTCCGTTCAGAATGAAGAGGGGTGGTCCAGTATTTATAGGCAATCTGGCCACCCTACGCGACGGCGCGCAAGTCACCTGCGCGACCCACTTTCATCACGCAAGTCTGCTGTCTTTTTGGACACTTGCGCGACCAACTCCCAAACTTGCGCGAACCTACTTCCTTTTCCATATTTTGATCTTCTAATCTTGAAAAACATATGGCGCGCAAGTTTCCTATACTCCAAGAACTCGGCGCGCAAGTCCCTTTGCCAAAAACACTTTTCTTCATTTGCCGATTTTCAGGCCCAAAAATTTGGCAAACACTGGAAAACGGTGCCACCTTGTAACTGTTCTTTTGTACCGCCTCCAGATCATCCATTCCTTTTATAGAAATTATTGAATCAAACATGGATCGTTGACCTCAACTCTTGAACTCGAAATTCCACCATGAAATCCTTTTTGTCAACAAATTTGTATGTCATTGTTTTGCTTTGTCAACAATCACTACTCAGATGTCCACTTTGTCAACAAACACAATCACCTCAAAAATGCTTCAATGATACCTTGAGGGATTTTTGCCCAACAATCTCCCCCTTTGGGTTTGTTGACAACTCTTCCAAAACAAAGATACGTCGTTGATTCTTCAGCCTCCATTCGCCTCATTGCGATTCTGATAGCGATCAAGGATTTACTCAACACATACTCTAAGCCCACATGAGCAATGCTTGGCGTGAGAAACAAGAGTAAATAAAAAGTTCATCAATGAATCACTTTATCTTTGACATCCACTGTTGACACCAAACTGATACCAATTTGTAATAAACTGATACCAATTGTTGATGGATTTGTTGGAAGACCAATGTTTGGTTTGGAAATAGTCTTACCACTTTCCAACACCACTCTTCTGCTTTTATCACGATCCTCAACTGTCGTGATATCTATTCTTTGATCGATCACTTCTAGCATCGTCAGAGTTAATACACTCCCCCTTTCTCATTGTTCCCCCTTTCTGGATGCTCCACCTGTCAGCTTCTCCCCCTCTACCCACATGACTGGTCAAAACCACATCATCACTGAGTCAACATGTGTTCACACAACTCTAATTAGTGCTTTGGCCAACACTGGTGAGCGAAAATCCCCAAAAATAGAACATAAGCCACATCAACTTTGTCACCTCATGCCCATGTGACCATGTCACTCAAAACTGATGGCCATTCCATCCAATATCACAGTCCATTACCCTAACATGATGCTCTATACACCTCAAAATGACATCCATAACACCCAATTAGTGATCACATCACCCAAGTAACCAGGTCCATGCCCAACCAAACGATCACATCACCTCAAACCCGATGGCCATTCCACCTCAATTCCTTGGGCCGAGCCCATCACGATCCCACATATCACAATAGTATATCACAAGAATTTATATATTTAATTCACTTAAATTTAACAAAACAATTCAATGTAATTGAATTATATAACTCAAATTAAATAAAGCAATTCAATTAATATGAGAAACACCCCCAACCTAGCTACCCAAGTGGTTAAAGACCTCTAACCCGACCTCGCACATACAAATATGTCTAGGGATTTTCCAACAGCATCCCAAAATGATCATTTTAATTATTTAAAGTCAATAATATCATTTATGGGGTCTCGCTCAGTCAAAGAAATAGTGCACTAAAAGTTATACCCCACAAACATCTGTAAAAACACGAATAGATGTATGAACTACCTACCTTGGACTCGTAGAAGTAGGCATGTCCAGTATTAGCCTCTAACTCGGAGAGATTTGGAAGAAATAAGAGTTTGCATCGAATGCTATGAAAATAGAGGGAAAATACTCACATGGATTTAGCGGTCTGTGTGGCATGATCAAGGGAAAAAATAAGCATGGGTGAGGATAGCCTTAATGAGATGAATCCAATGCACCTGATGGTGATCAAAATAGATCTCAGATGAAAGATAGGGATAACACCCTACTAGAGGAGGAAAATGAATACTCCCACGCTGTTGTGCGCAACCACAAAAGTATAAAGAATAATAAATAATAAATAGGGAGGAGGGGAAAACTGTAAATTCCCCTCTTTAATGAGTCACGGGGTTAGATCGCATGGTTTTCTAAACCGTGCGAGCTACAGTGTGAGGGTACTACCTAAGTGGCGCTACCAATGTGACTTGCGCACGGTTTTCCCTAACTGTGTGAAAGCTATGTGAAATCCCTATGAAATAACTGTAGATCTCCACACATATTTATGCGACCCAAGCCAAATAGTATTCCAAAATGTGTGGCAGTTCAAAAGTTGGTTGCATGGATTGTTGGGAGAGGCCGCACGGCTTACTTCGATCATTCATCTTGACCTACAACTTCAAAAATAGGCCTTCGGGCCTCTAATGCACCTAAAACCCATCCGAACTCCCAATTCACTTTCCAATCCACCCATCCAAAAAAAATATAGGGTTGATTGAAAACTCTGAATTAGGTTCGGATAATTGAAAAATAAATTGGCATACCCACCAATTCCCGAAAAAAAAAGGGAGAGGTTTTCAACCCGCTCCAAAAAAGCCTGTGATGTTACAATCTCCCCACCTTAACATAGCTCATCCCCAAGCTATAAAACAAAACTTGGAGATAGTATTGAACATACCTATCCTGGTAAAATAAACTGGAATACCCCAGTAAAAAGGGTACATGCCAACTACCTCAAGGGGCTCCCCACATTAGGAGTTACCTACCTCAGTCACAACCCAACCAAAACTCAAACCAACTAATGGTATATTGACCATCCTGGGACTCAAATGTCCTCCCATAATACATCATCACTCATGCACCTCATCAGGTTATCTTGTGTCATCCCCAACACCCGTTAGAATTCTGCACCGCATCGGTGCCTGCCTCATGCCCATGTCACACATGGAACCAATGAGGTCCCACATCTCAACAGATGCTCAAAATTCATGGTGCCTCACACCTCAATCGAGTACCACATCACAATGATCCCCGTATTCCAATGCACCTCAAGTAATCTACATCTCCTAGATGCCCTGATGCTAAAGCACCTCATGATTCATGCACCCTATGATGCTCACATATAAGTCTTGGTGCCACGTACCTCATATATATATATAATACATATGATATGATGCCATCCTACTAACCCATGTCAGGTTAGTCTATATATGTATCTCATTTACCTCATGAACCCAAAATATATATGCCTAAAAAGGTCGTTCCAAAACAAGACAAGAAGCATTTTTATGTCCACAGTATACCTTTTACCATCATCGGCTCACCAGCCTACTCAAACCCTAGTAGCTCCACAGTGTGCACCTGGCCTAAAGCTCGACTACCTGAAGCCTAACCTCCATATGGTGTTGCACGCTCCACCAGCCACTGACCTCACTAATAAGTCCCATTGTCTCTTCCATGACCTCCACATCCAACTGAAGATTGACTACCATCACCTGGTACCACTCTCGATCCGATATCAGAACCCTGATTCTATCCAAGTCCCTAAATGCTAGCTATCCGAGAAAGCTTCCTATAGAACCTCTTGAGATTTCTAACTTTTCTACATTCTTAGCACTTCTTTATAGGTCGCTCGTACTAAGTTCATACATTCCCTGTCTACCCACGCAGGAAAAAACCATCGAAGATCCAATTCGAGGTGGTCTGCTCGAGTCATTGGCCCGAATGCCCTGCTAAAACTCATCTCGACCTCACTTAATACTATCTGAAGTGTCACCACTGAAATCACCTGAAGATATCACCTCACTTGAATATGACCTATTCATCAAATTCACTCAGCTATGAGTTCCTGGTTCACTACCTATGAGAATGAGTCCAACCTGAAGATGTTTACCTACCCCCAAATGGTGTGTTGTAAACCATCCTCAAAATGGATCACCCTCGAGGTGTCATCACTCACTATTTTGGGTGTGAAGTGAGACAACTTAGTGAACATTTTTGCATAGTCCATGATAGACATGTCACCCCACTGAAGCCTCAAGAACCCTTAAGCTATCTCCTCCCTCAATGTCTCTGAGAAGAAGTTCTTGAAGAACCTGGCCTCAAAGTCTTTTCAAGCCAGTACCTCATGTATGTATTCCTAAACCTACACATCCCACCAATGCTTTTCTGGTCCTATGATCATGTACATTTCCAGCTTCACCCTCTTCCCTAGAGGTGTCTATAGATTCTCAAAAATCATATTCATTGATTTGATCCAATTCTCAACCCCTTGTGAACCACCCTCACCCTGAAAAAGTGGTGGGTGCTGCAACTGGAACTCCCAAGTAAGATACGCCCTCAAATGCTCTACTACTTAAGCTCCCCATTGATACCCTTGATCACACATACCAAACTTTCTCTAATATACTCATCCAACCATGGACCAAAAGTTGTCAAGTATGGAGGTTGCCCCGCTTGAACTGGATTATGTACCAGATCTTGAGCATATACCTACTCTTCTTGACCCTTAGGGGTATCATCCTGCTCGTGCTCCTGCGGCACCCTATCCTTTCTTGCCTGACACTCCATCTGATTTGTCTAGGTGAAAACCATTTGAATACTATCATTATGGTCAGACACCCTAGATAACATATATATAAATATCATAGATAGGAAAATTAATAACAGGAAATGTCAACACACTACCCTTACTTTCCCTCATTGCAACCATTCCACATAGAATTTTGGACTCATGGACTTCTTACTCACCCTTAATAGATCAAAGTATCAAATATGCCATGTTCCATGCCCATCCTGGAAAACCATGTTGCATCAAACTAATGACCACGTCGCCCAACCTGGTGATCAACATCATCCCATGTCATAGTGCATGCATGCTCCTATAAGAGACAGACTCATATCACATATCACAAGAAATTTTATCATGGAACAATAAATTTTTATATCATATTCACACATGTATATGAATAATTAAAAACACCCTATCATGTGCCTATCAAAAATAGTAACAATCATAACAAACATGCCTTGCCTTACCAGGACAAGGTTCCAATATCACTTCTTTATCATACCGGGAAAAGGTTCACAAGTCATATTCCATAATAGATAAAAATCCACATTAAAAGAATACCACTCAAGGTGGAAATAATATAAATTGTAAAATGATCAAAATAGAATGGAATTTCCCACCCCTGGTAACTTGGCATGTCCCCCGTGCATGGGGATGCAAGCAACCAAGAATGATCAATAACCCAGTTTTGAAAACATCCAAATATCCAATCTACCATAATCCAAATATAATACCAAGAAAAGAGGTAAAAAAACACCTCTAATACCATTTGTAGTATCCCCAACTCAATTATCCACCTGAACAGTGCTTTTGGGTTGGGTGCCACTGTCCTTAGGCACACCTCCCCCTATGCCAAAGGTTTTCTACTAGCAGTGAGGGTGTAATAAGGATGATAGTGGGGATACTATACCCTCAAGTGATGATGATATAATGGTCTAAGTAGATATATATAACATGCAGTGGAAGAAAAGACTCAACAGACCTGAACCAGACCCGCTAAAAGTGTAAGCGCAATAAATCATAGTGGAATCATATCTAAACAAAAGTAGTGTAATTAAAATAAACATCCAATCATACCACTTGTATCTACTAAATAGATCATTCATCCAATACAATTCATAAAATACAATATCCAGAAGGGGTCACTAATGGCTGACCAGAGTATATACATATAGGTATCATGCTAAATAAAGAAAGAAAAACTAAAACTCTAGCTAATGTAGGAATTTCAAGGTCCCCCACCATACATCAATGCCAACTCAACTAAGATCCCACTTGAACCCTTACCTAAACGTAAAATCATAAAGTCTACACGCATCTCAAAGGGCCCGTGTAGGGTGTAAGAATGAGTCTTGGTAGGGTACCACCCAAGTGTGCATACCCAACACATGTGTTTAAGTAGGTGTGTAATATAATAAGTATAACAACTCATGAAATTTAAATAAAACAAACAAGCTTCCCTGGTGCTCAACAGCCACCAGGAAGTTGTCACCTGCTTCGACCAATGTTGGAATCACTAAAGAGGATAGGATCCTTGGCCCATGTCCTGTGGTATCCCCTGATGTCAATAGTCCCATGTGAACCCTCATGTTATACCTCTAATAAAGTAACCCATCACCTCATTCCAACCAACACCTCGTGTCCCAAATCAAGTCACTGGTATCCTGAAGGCACACCCAATCAAATAGAACCCTAGTCCCTCAGACCCCTACTCGAAAGCACCCGTCAGCTCGAAGTCTGACGTTCGGAGGCATAGAAATATCTATCCTCAAATAAAATCATTATTGGATCAAATAAAAACTTCCCAAGTAATTTTTATGCCTGTAATATAAAATGATCCTGGATTAATGGCCTTAAGCACGAAAAGCCTCATCCCCCAACCGAAATCCTCAGCACTATCATCAGAAGGCTCCTCACCTTCCTTATATATTTCTACAGCAAGAACCCCTAAACCAAATACCAAATTCATACTTTTGGGGGCCTCTACTCACATGATTGGTCAAAACCACCTCATCACTGAGTCAATCTATGTGTACATGACTCCAAATGGTGCTTTGGCCATCACGGGTGAGCAATAATCACTAAAATAGAACCTAAGCCACATCAGCTCTGGAACCTCGTGCCCCTGTGACCATGTCTCACAAAACCTATGGCCATTCCATACAATATTGTGGGTCATGTCACCAACTTGATGGCCTTGTCACCTTAAATATACATCCATAACACTCAACTGGTGATCACATCCCCAAGTAACCCAGGCCAAACCTAACCAGATGATCACATCACCTCAAACCTGATGGTCATGCCACCTCAATTCCTCTGGGCAAGCCCCTCATGATCCCATGGATCACAATATTATATCAAAATTAATTTATATACTTAATTCACTTTAATTTGACAAAAAAATCCAATGAAATTGAATTGTACAACTCAAATTAAATAAAGCAATTCAATTAATATGAGAAACATGCCCTTCTTAGCTACCCAATTGGTCAACGACCTCTAACCCGGCCTCGTACATACAAATATGGGTAGGGAATGCCCAATGACATCTCACAATGATCATTTTAATTATTTAAAGGCAATAATATCATTTACGAGGTCTCGCTCAGTCAATGCAACATCGTGCTAAAAACCACACCCTCAAACATCTGTGAAAATACAAAGAGATATATGAACCACCTACCTTGTACTTATAGACGTAGAAACATCCAGTATTATCCTATAACTCTAAGATATTTGTAAGAAATTGGAGTTTCCATCAAACACCCTGAAAATAGGAAAAATGACTCGCATGGATTTAGCGGTCCATGAGGAGATAGAAAAGGAAAAGAGAAGCATGGGTGAGAAGAGACTTACCGAGATAGATTAAATGCACCTGACGATGATCAAAATGGAGCTCAAACAAAATAGAGGGATCACACCCTATTGAAGGAGTAATATAGAGCCTCCCATGTTGTTGTACGCAGCCAAGAATGGAGAAAGAAGAAGAAAGAAAAAAATGGGATGGGAAAAACTATAAATTACCCTCCTTAGTGAGCTGCATGGTTAGCATGCACAATTTTCCGAGCCATGCAGAAACTATGTAGGCTATAGTGAGATTTCATTGTCTAAGTGGAACTGCTCGTGTGTCTTGCACATGGTTTTCCCTAACTGTGTGTAAGATGTATGAAATCCCTCTACAAAAAACTACATAGCTTCATGCATGATGGTGCAACCCAACCCTCATGGTATTCCGAACTATGTGAAAATTCAAAATTGGGTTGCACGATTTTCTGGGAGAGGTTTCACAGTTTACCTAAATCATGCACATTGACCTGCAACTTCCAAAACAGGCCTTCGAGCCTCCAACACACCCAAAACTCATCCTAACATCCAAGGCACTTTCCAAGACTCTAAACGCATCCAAAAACAATATATAGGGTTGATAGAAAACTCATAATTATGTTTTGATAATTAAAAAATAAATTTTCATACCCACCAATTCTTAAAAAAAATCAAAAAGGGAGAGGTTTTCGACCCACTCCAAAAACCCAGGACGTTACAAACAGTGGTCGGAATCTGAGATCTATGTCCAAAGCCGCAAGTTTTGGGCATAGATAAAGCTGGATCTAAAGTTATAAGGCTATATTTAGGCACGAGGATCGGATCTGAGAAAATTTGAAAAACCCAACTACACATCATGTACAAGGATGAACACACGGCATGTATCCCCCCTCAGCACCGACATATAGGGTTTGGAAAAAGTTAATGATGACACGATGTGTATCCCTACTACACACCATGTACCCTTCCCTGGTTGGGAAACACATGTGGTGGATCACACGATTGGGAACCCATATGGTGGATCACATGGACGGGAACCAATGTGGCGGATCACGTGGGTGGGAACCCAGGTGGAATTACACGGTTGTATAGCTAAGTACACAGACATGGGGTCAACTACATAGAGATGTCCAGAAGGACACAACCCGATCCTGATTGACTTGGAGACGTCATGTAGTCCACCTGCACAGTGAGTATTGTTAAATGGGATGGGAGTCATGTGTCATCCAGGGACACGACCTA
Source organism: Viscum album (assembly GCA_963277665.1). Taxonomy (NCBI): domain Eukaryota; kingdom Viridiplantae; phylum Streptophyta; class Magnoliopsida; order Santalales; family Viscaceae; genus Viscum; species Viscum album. The sequence goes on along the minus strand of OY728153.1, from coordinate 977,436,726 downwards.
GTAGTGGAGTAGGGCCACATGTCATGTGGGTCCCCTCACACGCTGTGTACCCCTTGACCTCTTTTGATGAATCTTCAATCATTTGTATCTCCTTCGTTTGGACTTGGATTTTATCCTGCAAGTAGCCTATCCTGAATGTTTTTTCACATAGAACATGATATTAACCTTAGTTGTGGATTTAGAGATATGATTTGGAATGTTCCAAGCATTACGCTTGGTTAGGAAATGTTTGATGATGATAGTGATCACATGGGATCACTAGGACCTTTCCGAGTGTTACCCTCCAGTGGGGCTGGGCAGTGAAGTTCCTCGATGACCTTTCTAAGTGGTACCCACCAGTGGAGCTAGGTAGTGGAGTTTCTCGATGACCTTTACAAGTAGTACCCTCCATAGGGGTTTGGAAATGGATTTCCTCAACTTTTTCCAAGTGGTACCCTCCATTGGGTTTGGGCAATGGAGTTCCTCTATGTTTTCCGAGTAGTACCCTCCAGTAGAGCTGGGCAGTGCAGTTCCTTGATGATTACTGAGTTGACCCTCCAATAGAGACGATCATTGGAGTCCTTTATGATTACTAGAGTGGGACCCCCCCCCCCCCCCCCCGTCATCATGGGCGTAGATCCTCCATGGATACTTTTCAAGTGGTAACCTCTAGTAAAGTTAGGTAGTGGCATTCCTCAATGACTATCAGAGTGGGAACCTCCTATTGTACCAGGGTATAGGTTCCCTACCTAGAGTTTGTGGCCCCTCAAATGTTAGGCATAGTGAAGAGGCGTGGTTGGACTCAGACGGTTACTTCTGGGAAGACGTGTGAGATTCTAGGAATCATTGATGGACTTTTGGAACTATTGGAAACTCTTCTTCCTAGGATGAGCTGTGAGATGGAGATCCCCTTACTCTCTCATTTGGCCTTCTTTTACCTGAGCATATATATATATATATATTCTTATATATCTTATCTTTATACTTGGTTAATCTCCTTCCAAGAGAGGTGAAGATGTGCAGGGTATGTCGCATGCTTTCCGTGTTTAGATTCTTATGGTTGGATGAGTATACTCTCCTATTATAGGTGAAGAAGACTCGATGTGTAGTTCATATACTCACCATGTTAATCCCTTTATGCTTGGATGAGGTTACTTTCACTTTTGGTTTGTGTTGAGATATTCTCTTTGACTGTATCTTTCATCTAATGTATTTCTATTCCTATTGTATATCTTACCACTCCCCCTTTAGATTTAGGGACATCCTACTAAGTATGTATATACTCACCCCTACATGGGATTTTCCTAAACGTGTCATGTCTTGGGAAAACGGCGGATAGGTCGGTAGTGACTTCAGAGGATCTTTGGGATACCTGGTACTTTAGACCATGTATAGTGGTCGTAGCTTGGGATTTAGAAGCTGGGATCTCTCAGAAGTTTACTTTTCTAGTTTTTTCAGGTTGGGACATATTTCCGGTTTGGTGTACATTTTTTCCCTTTACTTTTCAGTTTGAATTCTCATATTATTGTAAACCTTAGAGGTTATGAATAATTGGTTTGTGTTCTAGTTGTGTTTCATCTTTTACTCTTTACCTATGCACTTTTTCATTGATATGGTTGTGTGTGTGTGTACAAGTACTTAGGTAGCATTCTCCCCATGTTATTTATGCCTTCGGCACTAGTTTCTAGCCCCTGGCCTATGGAGGCGGGCTTGGGGTAGTTGTGGCTCGAGCCCTGGCCTAGGTCGAGTCATGACAGAATGGTATAAGAGGTGGTTTAATCCTTGGGAAGTTGTTCGTACTAGTCACCTTACAAGGATTTTGTTAGGTTTAGGGAAACATTGTCAAAGTATCTCGAGTGCGGTTCTCAGGTTGGGGAATCTAGTGATGGTATAGGCAGCCGACATATCCATTCACCAGGACATTGACTACCTGCTTGTTGACTCAGCATACTGAGACATTGGTTGTAGGTATCAATGGTACATGCATCATATAGGATTGATTCTTTGATTTTCCTTATTGAGTCAGCTCCCCATTTTTATTATATATATATATATATATTATCATCTGACCATGGTACGTCTTGATAAATCTCAGGATGCCTCCATGATGACAACCAGTCAAGATACTAGTTCTGGATTCTGACGACGATCTGATAAGTGATGAGGCCTTAGTTTAGGGTCCATCTCATTAGCCCCTTCCTCCAGATGGGTAGGTAGTAGAACCTTCACTTATCAAGTAGAAAATAATTCCAACAGATCAAGTTGGGAATGTGTGTAGGATTATCACACTTCGCAAGTTCCAACTCTAGAGGCTGTTGAGGTTCCATAGTGATCTATATTCTTAAGCAGTATAGAATTGGCTAGAATAGGTGGTTCGTATCTTCAGGCTTGTTCGAACCCTGATGGATCAAGTGGTTGCACTGGAATCTAGCCTCTTTTATAGATCAGTTGGTCATTGTGAATCCTCATTACGTAGATGCATGATGACTCAACACTCTTATGGCCTGACTTCCAACAGTTGTTCTATGAGGAGTACCACCCCACCTGTTTGCGCTCAGTTCATATTAAAGAGCTTTTGGAGCTATAGCAAGGAGGGATGATGGTGGATGAGTTTGAATTAAGATTTACAGACCTTACCTAGTAATTCGTTGACATGATATATGATGGATAGTTCTAAGAATGGAAGTTTGAGCAGGGACTCTGTAGAGATATTTTTGTCAGCGTAGTGACCTTGTGCATCCCCACCTATGTTGGGGTGCTAGAGTGGGCTTTGGTGATAGAGAGAATTCTATCAGTGGGATGCCAAGCAGTTGGGGATGGAAGTGGGAATCACATAGCTGATTCATCTATGACATCTAGTAAGCACTATTCGGTGGGACCTCGGTATGGGAAACCCTTTTATGAGCAGACTCGGGTGTGCAGTCGTATGGTACAGAGGCAACACAGAGTACCAAGGAATCCCAAAGAGGGGTTGCATTTTTCTTGTGATGAATGAGGTCACATAGTGTTATACTATCCAACTAGATGTGTTGAGTAGCATAGGCAGATAATTGATAGACCACCACGATAGAGGTGGCACCTTGATCAGGGATCTCTTAGGTGAGGAAAAGGTAGTCCTCGGGGAGGCGAAGCTAGAAGAGAAGTAGGAGGAGATATGGGTGGTGGAATACACTATAAAATCCTTCCACCACCACCACCACCGCTAGGTGGCCCATGTTAAGCTCAGGGAGTTGGTGGTCAGGGTCATGGACAGCTACAGGCTTTGGAGGTTTATGATCCCACAGTGCATGTTATGATTATAGATATGATATGTGTTTATTCCACTCTTATTTTAGTATTAGAAGATATGGGTGTTATTCATTCCTTTATCTTTATGCTTCTGGTGTGATATCTGGATCTCTTAGTTGAGGTGTTATCCCAACAGCTCCGTCTTGAGGTTACTATAGGAAACACTTCTTCATTATATTTTATCTGCTGGCAGTTCAAAAGTTTCACATGGGACCTTTTGGTCATCACGATGGGACCCTATGGTGTTATCTTGGGTATATATTGGTTTTCCATGGTCTGAGCCCAAATTTACTATCACCGTAGATAATTTAGATGCATACGCACTAATGGGATGAGATTCTCCTTTTTTGGAGAGTGATATCTCATGGAAGGACAATCGGGTTTTGCGAGTAGGAGGTTACAGCACAGCACCCATCAGTTATCAAGTACAAACCTTGGTGAAGTAGTATTTTTAAACATCTTGGTTTCTTTAGTTGTGGAGAATTTCATAGACATATTACCTAAGGACATTATGGTACTACCTCTGAGGTAGGATATGGATTTTTTCATTGACTTGCATCTTGGCACCTCTCTGATATCTTATGAAGCATATCATATGGCCCCTACCAAGTTCTGGGAGCTGTAGTTGCAATTGGAGGACCTTCGAGAGAAAGGTTTCATCAGAACCAATGTGTCCCCTTGGGTAGCTCCAGTGTTGTTCTTGAAAAAGGTGGATGGGGGCTTACGGATTTGTGTAAATTAATGTTGCTTGAACTATGAAATGATAAAAAATAAGTACCCCTTTTTGAGGATTGATGACCTATTTGACCATTTTGGAGGTTTAAGATGGTTCTCAAAGATTAATCTTAGGTATAACTACCACCAGTTGAGGGTTTTCAAGGCTAATATTCCAAAATTGTAATTTTGATGTCACTATGGACACTATGAGTTCTGAGTGATTCCATTTGGTGTGACGAATTCTCCCACCATGTTTATGTATTTGATGAACTAGATTTTTCAGCTGTACTTGGAACAGTTTATTGTTGTCTTTATCAATGACTTACTCAACTACTCTGCATCATAGTAGGAGAATTTAAAGAACTTGAGGATGGTCCTAGATTTTCTTCAAGATCACCAGATTTATGAGAAGCTCTCGAAGTTTCAGTTCTGTACACATGAGGTTCACTTTCTAGGGCATGTCATTTCTGAGCATGGTTTAGTTGTGGACACAGCGAAGATCAATGTAGTGATTTCTTGGGAGCCACTCAAGAACATGTCAGAGGTGCTGAGATTTCTTGGCCTAGCGAGTTACTACAAAAAAACTTTGGAAGACTTATCCAAAATCATAACCCCTTTAACCACATTGGCATTGAAAGGGAACTAGTTTACCTAGTCTGAACATTACTAGAGATACTTTGAGGAGTTGAGGCTGGGGATGATGAGGGATCCATTATTGAGACTACCAAAGGAAGGCATGAAGTGTGTAATGTATTGTGATGACTCAGGAGATAGGATTGGTTGTGTGTTGATGCAGCGTTAGGTAGTTATTTCATACGATTCGAGGTTATAGCGACCCAGCCTTTTCATACATTACTATTACATCATTTTAAATATGAACAACATAATAGTATTACACATAGAGGATTCAAAGGTTTAGTGTCTTGGGAAAACTAGGACCATACATAATAATTACAAAATCAAGCATAAACATTTATTTAATTCTTTCTTCTCTAAATTCTTATTGGCACTTGACCTCTCCTTAGTACATGTAGTCACCTACGGATATACATCAAAAGGGGTGAGCTAAATGTAACACCCTGACCCCTCTAGACTGAAGCCGGTGCATTACTTGTTATATTGGAATGGTTAGAAAAATGAAAATCTTGAAGGAACGGTCATTTTAGTAGTCTTTAAGAAACTAGATACATAGACGTAACTCAAATTACATTGGAAAAGGTTAAAAAATACAATACATAACAAAAACTAAAAACTACATCCACAAGAAATCAATAAATGATCTCCTCTTCATCACCTGTTGAAGGTAACCAATGAAAGGGGTGAGCTCAAATTCTCATTAAGGGTTAAAAATGGTGGAAGCATGAATTAATAATAACTAAATTGTAAACAATTTGATATAATTAATATGGCATGGTAAATAAATGAAAAACTCACGCCATTAATAAACTAAGAATGAAACTGCATCCATAGATTTTGTCATAGTGAAAACCTCATGGATAGTAATAACTGATAATGAATAAAGAGAATGATTATTAATTATACGTCAGGTATCTGGTACATGATACCATAATACCGTAAAACGGTTTAGTTCTGTGGGTAGGAACCTATCTGATTTTTGGAAACAAACTCGAAGGGTTTGTCACCATCTGATTTGTCTCATGAGACCTACCGATGCATCGAGGGGATGTAGTGGGACCCACCCACCATTTCATGTCCAAATAATTCTTTATACATATATTCAACATAATATTTATATTCCTTTACATTATCCGAATAGAATAGAGGATACGGATTCATCAATATTTCCACAGTCAAAACAACATTCAAAATAAATACCGTATGTAAAATGGTATACAGCTTAGACAATAAAAATATACATGATATGAGAATATGGAAATTTAAATGGAATATAATTTCATTTCAAAAGTGATCTCAAATGGGAAGTAGGTACACCACATAATAAAGAGTAGGTGCGCAATACTAAGCAAGTCACAATGAAGTGAAAATTGAGACAAAGCTCGTTACCACGTTGTAATCAATTGAGTCGTATGACCAAAAGTTAATAACCACCAAATGAATCACATAATACCATGAATATAAATATAATCATGATAATATATATCAAATGGAATTACACCTATACCAAATATAAAAAATAATAGGCGAACAATGGAAATCCTACAGAATTGAAAGTGAGATGAGAAAACCCCTTACAAACATTTCGGCATGGTAACGAATGTTCTTACAAGGGATTAATGAGAGGTAAAGGGGTATACCATTATTTATATATCATAAGGGAAGTATGGGAGAGGTGAAAAAACATACCTCATCATTAGGTATTAAAAATAAAAGATCACAACATAGGGTAGATTCTTGAACAAAAGTGAGAGAGAGGATCCCTTACCTTATGCTTGAAGGTGTTCTTGATCATTCTTAACGACCTGAATAATAAAATTTAGCTTCATTAATTAATAATTCAATAACCTCATAAACTTTTAATTGATATTTTATAACCTTATTAGGTTCATTAATGTCCTTTTTTATGGGTTTAAGAGATTCAATTTTATTGTTTTGGTAGCATTTTGTTCTTTGGTTTTCATGATCCGTTTACTTGTATTCATGAATAGATGTTTGTTTTAAATGTGGTTAAATATCCAAAATTGTTAATATAAATTATTAGTGACATTAAATAGATATAAATTATCTTATAATTATTCTGGTTATATAAGATAAGGATGACTCATTCGATGAGTTAATATACGCTTGGATTTGGCTTGGCGGTTTTGTGAACAATAAACTTATTTTGTATTATTATTCCATATTATGAGTGTGTAAGGATTACAGAACATTAAAAAAGATAAAATAAATATATTATGATCTGGTTCAACCATTGAAAAGGTTTCATGACCAGTATTGAAGATAGTAATGAAAATTGAAAACTCGTCTTCCTTGAGTGTGATAAATTAACACATCTCGGACGATGTTTGCATTTATTGTATAAAAGGATGGGAAAAAGAGAGATTATGATGAAATATTCCATTAGAATAATGAAAATATAGTAAATTTAAGGTACTTGAATTATCATGTCATTTGGATATGTGGAGGTGAGAAGAGAGAACAAAAGAATGGAACTTTGTAAAAGAATTTTAAATAAAAGAGAAGAGAGGTTCACCTCTTGAGTACTCCTCCTTGAGAATATCCTTAAGGCCTTTGTTTTTGGCCTTTTGGTGAGACCAGAAGGTCTTAGACGTGGGGAGAGTGCTTGGAAGTGTATTTGGTATAATTTAGGCAATGATTAAAGCTTGAGTGGTGTGGGAGGAAGAGGGGGTGAGGGGTGGTTTATATAGTGTAGGGGAGAGGGGATTTCTCTATATTATATTCATTAATTTATTATTTCTCCAAAAGACAAAGAATAGTGAGTATTTCATGACCAAGAATAGTAATTTTATCATGTGAATCATAATTAATTGGTCTTACATCAGTAGAACATCATACATGACTCTATAATCTGTGTATTTAGCTTATTTTGTAAATTATGGTATTTCACTATTCATCAAAAATTCAAGTATTTCAGAAAAATACCAAAAATTCACCCTAACCATTTTTCGACATGTAGAATCCAAAAATGAATTCCATTTTTCAAAAATAATTTTCTAAATATGATTAATTAAATATTTAATTAAAAACATTATTTAATCGAAAAATATAAACACTTAAAATATTCATCTTTATTTTAAAGGTGCATAAATTTATTTATACATTCATGGGTATGGATACCATTCATAAAAGTCATGTTACTATTCATAAGGGTAAGTTACTATTCATAATGCTAGATTACTATTCATAAGGGTAGGTTAATATTCACTAAAAATTAAGTTAATTCTAACAGACTCTAAATATCATCCTGAATAGAACTGTGTATGTCAGATTTTTAAAATTCAAAACACACAAGTGGAAAATTTAAGTTCAATGGATAGGCTATGAATATCTCCTAAATAACCAAGTGTTGTTTCAAAGAAACTCAGTGCTTTATAAAATATAGGCTATGACTCAAATATATTTAAGAGAAACATACCATAAAATGTTTGGGGTGCTACATTATTCCCTCCTTTGGAAATTTCATCCTCTAAAGTTTTCATTTATAAAGCCCCCCAAAAAGATATGGGTGGTTCTTCTTCATAACATCCTCAGGTTCCCATGTTACTTCCTCTATATTCTGGTTTTTCCAAAGAACCTTTACTAGACGAGTCGTCCGATTTCTCAATACATGTTCCCTTGTGCCAAGGATCCCGATAGGCTCTTCACAATATGAAAAATTAGGTTCTAGTTGTCTTTATTCATAGGTGAGTACATGCATTGGGTATGGTATGTATTTCTTCAACAACGGCACATGGAACACATCATGAACTTTGGAGAGACTTGGAGGTATTGCTAAACGATAAGCTACAGCTCTGATTCTTTCCAGAATTTCAAATAGTCTGATGTACCTAGGGATCAATTTCCCTTTCTTACCAAACCTTAAGACACCCTTCCATGGAGATACTTTCAGAAATATATGATCTCCCACTTGGAATTACAAATCCTTTCTCCGGTTGTCAGCATAACTCTTATACCTACTTTGGGCTACTTTAATATGGGTTTGGATTGTCTTCACCTTTGTCATGGTCTCTTTAATAAGTTTTGGGCCTATAAGTTTCCTCTCACCAACTTCATCCCAACAAGTTGGAGTTTGACATATCTTTTCATATAATGCTTCATATGGAGCCATTTGAATACTAGAATGGAAACTATTGTTGTAAGAAGATTCCACCAATGGAAATTATTGATCCCACATACCTTGGAAGTCAAGAGAGCATGATCTCAGCATGTTTTCTAGAGTTTGAATGGTCCTTTTAGATTGTTCGTCGGTTTGGGGGTGATAAGCAATACTCATATGAAGCTCAGTATTCAAATCCTTCTGGAGACTTTTCCAGAATTTTGGTGTAAACTGGGGATCTAGATCAGACACAATTTATAGAGGTTTACCATGAAGTCTTAAAACTTCATTAATATAAAGCATTTCCAGGTGCTTAAGTGGTAAATCCTCTATTATATGATGGAAATGTGCTGATTTTGTGAGAAGATCAACAATTACCCATATTGCATCCTTCCTTATAGGTGTCCTCGATAGTCCGGTGACAAAATCCATCGTAATATTATCCCACTTCCACATAGGAATAGGTATAAGTTGCATCACTCCTCTGGGATGTTGTCTCTCTGCCTTCACTTGTTGACAAATTAGACACCTTGACACGTAGTCAGTAATTTCCCACTTCATATTATCCCACTAAAAATATTCCTTCAGATCTCAATACATCTTTGTGATACCCGAGTGTATAGAGAAATTTGAGCTATGGGAATCGTATAATAGTTCCCTTTTTAGCTCAGGTACTGATGGAACACATAACCTCTTCCCAAATTTTAGAACTCCTTTTTCATACATGAAGTCTTCCAATCTCCCATCTTTGACAGCATTAATTTTCTTATGCAGATTCTCATCATTAGATTGAGAGATTTTTATCTTCTATAATAAATATGGTTTATCAATCATTTGAAAGAGGAAAGATGTTCCCCCTTCCTTAAAAATTCACATATCCATCTTCAGTAGATCCATGAATATAGGATCTCTTTCAATACCCATTTGGGTCAGGATTCTGTGATCTTTCCTGCTTAATGCATCTGCCACCTTATTTTCCTTTACTAGGTGGTAGTGTATTGAACCATCATAATCTTTGAGTAACTCGAGCCATCTCCTTTGCCTCATGTTGAGTTATTTTTGTGTGCAAATGTATTTCAAACTCTTATGGTCCGTATAAATCTCAAATATTTCTCTATAGAGATAATGTCTCCATATTTTCTGAGAAAATATTACGACTGGTAACTCAAGATCATGAGTTGGATAATTTTACTCATGAGTCTTCAGCTGTCTTGATGCATAAGCAATAACTTTATCATTTTTCATAAGGACGCAACCCAGTACATTCTTTGATGCATTGTTGTATATCAAAAATCCCTCATTTCCAGATGGAAGATTCAAAATTGGAGCATTGGCCAGTATTAATTTCAATTCTTCGAAGCATTCTATACATTCTTTTGTTCACACAAACTTAACTCCTTTTCATGTGAGCTTGGTTAGTGAGTTAGCCAGTCGGGAAAAATTCTGAACGAAACGCCGATAGTAACCTGCTAAGCCAATAAAATTGCGTACCTCAAATATATTTTTTGGTGTAGGCCAATCTTGGATTACCTTTGTCTTTGTAGGATCAACTAGGATTCCATCCTTAGGGACAATATGTCCTAGAAAAGAAACTAATTGAAGCTATAATTTGCACTTTCTAAACTTCCCATATAATTCATTTCTTATAAGAGTTTTCAGAATAATCTGCAAGTGATCCTTATGGTCTTCATAGATTTTTTATTATACTAGGATATCATTAATGAATACCACAAAAAAATTATCAAGATATTTCTTAAAAACTCTATTCATTAAATCCATGAAAACAGAGGGTTCATTAGTCAATCCAAAAGGCATCATTGAAAACTCATAATTCCCATACCTGGTTTGAAATGTTGTATTAGGAATATCTTCCTTACTCACATGCAACTAATGATATCCAGACCAAAGGTCAATCTTCTAAAATTATTGAGCTCCATGAATTTGATCAAATAAATCATCAATCTAAGGAAGAGGATACTTATTATTTATTGTAATAGCATTTATTTCCCTGTAATCAATTCATAGCCTCATGGATCCATCTTTCTTCTTGACAAACAGGACCGGGGATCCCCATGGAGAAACACTAGGTCGAATAAATCCTTTTTCACTCAACTCCTCTAGTTGTTTCTTTATCTCTACTAACTCCACAGTGGCCATTCTATAGGTAGTCTTTGATATAGGTCTTTCACTAGGAATTAAGGAAATGGAAAACTCAATTTCCCACTCTAGAGGATGTCCAGGTAAATCCTCTAGAAATACATCAATGTATTCTTGCACTATATGCACACCTTTTATCTAAAGATTTATTTCATTGACCATAGATATTTTTTTATCTTCCTATCCAAGTATTTCATTCAGTATAGCTACTGGGGTGGATCTAGATAAGAATCAGGTGGTGAGGTTTCTGCTCTAAAGATAAGGGATTCTACACCATTTTCAAAAATTATAACTTCCTTTTTCTTGTAATAAATCTTTGTATCATAGTTTTACAGCCAATTCATACTAAGAATTATATCAAATTCATTCATTAGTATAACAATAAGGTTAGTAACTAAATCATGTTTGTGTGTCACGAGGGAGACTAGTTGACATGCCTTTGTTGCAATGATGCATCCCATGGGAGTTTTGACTGATAGCTTCTTTATTAAATCAAATTGGGTATGTCTAATTTTTTTGTCAAACTGGGAAGATATAAATGAATGTGATGATCTAGAATCAAATAAAGTGTTCTCAAAGTTTGATGAAATAATTAAAGTACTTTCCACCACATCATTAGGAACTTCAACTTCCGCAGTTGTAATCGCATAAGCTCTCCCTTGCTCTCTTGGCCTTTTTTGAGGCAAGTTTCCTTGGAGATTAGGACACTTATTTTCATAGTGTCTCATCTATCTACAATTTTAGAATTGAACATCATCAAATTGTTTCTTCCCCTTACATTCATTAGATAGACTCCCCTTTTCTCTATACTTATAGTAGACTCTCATTCCTTTCAAGTATTTCCTGAGATGATTCTTTCCACAGTTCTCGCATAATGAGAATTTATTCATTCCCTTTTTCTTCTTTGGTGCTTCACCTTTCCCTTGGTTATTAGAGTACTATTTTTTATCTTTATTTCCCTTGAACAAATTTTATCTAGCAAATTCCTTCTCTATTTTGATGTTACTTGATACAATTTCATCATATGATGAAAATGTTTGAGAATCCAGTGCCCTTAGAAGACTTGGCTTAAGACCATTAAAGAAATGATCAATATTGTCTACTGATTCATGTATGTAATCTACAACATACCTGGATAACCTTGTGAAGGTAGCCTCATACTCTACAACACCGTCTTCTTCCCTTTGCTTTAAGCCAAGGAATTTTCTCTTCATTTCAGTTTGTTTCTCATGAGGGAAATATTTTTCGAAGAATATTTCCTTAAAAGTCCTCTATTCCACATATTATATTTCTTATTCCTCTGTGGTATTTTGAATCAAGGACCAACATTTATCAGCGTCGCCCTTGAGAACATATAATGCTAGTACTACCTTTTCATTTTAATTGCATCTTAATGCCATGAATATCTTTTCAAGGGACTTGATCCATTGCTCAACAACCACTGGATTAGTAGTCCCGCTAAAAGATGGGGGCTTCTACCATATAAAATGATCCAACACAGGTGTGGAATGGTTATTCATTATAACCTGAGTAATTTGTCCCAATATGGTCATGATCTGATCTGATCCAACATTTACTGTGTTGACTTGATCAGTGGGGAGATCCCTACCTTTCCCACGAGTATTGATTTCCCTTCTTCCATTAGACTCCATTTCTAAATAAATGTACACACTAGATTAGGGTATGAATCATAATTTATAATCTTAAATTAACAAAATACGTAGCATAAATTGAGATCTTACTCATGGCTAATCCCATAATTAGAAAAATGGTTTCTTTGAGGAATAATTTACATTTAAATCCTTCATAATGGCTTATAAAGAAAATATGAATTATCCTAAGCATATCCCACAATATTGTCGTAACCAAGAGTGTATTAAGGCACGTTGTCATGTACCAGGATACCCCGAGTCAAGCCTGAAACTCCTTGTCTGAGCTTTCACTCCTAGGTACATCTGTGCCAGATCCACCTCTACCTGCTCGTATCCAGACAGGGATATATTTGCTAGAAAGATTCACATAATCTATTCCTTACCAAAATACCAGGATGTTCTTGTACGTTTATCATCAAATACTACCTTAGGGCTTTGTTCCCTACTATACATTTCCAACTCTAGTTTCCAAGTCTTCTACTAAACTTCCTCTGATACCAACTGTAACACCCCGACCCCTCTAGACTGGAGTCAGTGCATTACTTTTTATATTGGCATGGTTATAAGGAATGAAAATACCGAAGGAACGATCAGTTTAGTATTCTTGAATAAACTAGATACATAAACATAACTCAAATTACATTGGAAAAGGTTACAAAATACAATACATAACAAAAACTAAAAACTGCATCCACAAGAACTCAATAAATGATCTCATCTTCATCACCTGTTGACGGTAAATAATGAAAGGGGTGAGATCAAATGCTCGGTAAGGGTTAAAAATGGTGGAAGCATGAATAAATAATAACTGAATTGTAAAAAATTTGACATAATCAATATGGCATGGTGAATAATTGAAAAACTCACGCCATTAATAAACTAAGAATGAAACTACATCCATAGATTTTGTCATAGTGAAAACCTCATGGATAGTAATAACTGATAATGAATAAAGAGAATGGTTATTAATTGGACATCATGTATCTGGAACATGATACCATAATACCGTAAAAATGGTTTAGTTTTGTGGGTAGGAACCTGTCTTATTTTTGGAAGCAAACTCGAAGGGTTTGTCGCCAACTGATTTGTCTCATGTGACCTATCGACGCATCGAAGTGTTGTAGCAGGACCCACCCGCTGATTCATGTCCAAATAATTATTTATACATATATTCAACACAATAGCGATATGAATTTACATTATCCTAATAGAATAAAGGATACGGATTCATCAATATTTCTACAGTCAAAACAACATTCAAAATAAATATCATATGTAAAATGGTATACAGATTAGACAATAATCATATCCACGATATGAGAATATGGAAATTTAAATAGAATATAATTTCAATTAAAAATTGGTCTCAAATGGGAAGTAGTTACACCACATAAGAAAGAGTAGGTTCACAATACTAAGCAAGTCACAATGAAGTGAAAATTGAGACAAAGCTCATTACCACATTGTAATTAATTGAGTCGTATGACCAAAAGTTAATAACCACCAAATGAATCATAGAATACCATGAATATAAAGATAATAATTATAATATATATCAAATTAAAGTACACCTATACCATATATAATAAATAAGAGGCGAACAATGGAAATCTCACAGAATTGAAAGTGAGATGAGAAAACCCCTTACAAACATTTTGGCATGGTAACGAGTGTTCTTGTGAGGGATTAATGAGAGTTAAATGGGTATCCCATTATTTATATATCATAAGGAAATTATGGGGTAGGTGTGAAAACATACCTCTTCATTAGGTATTAAAAATAAAAGATCACAACATAGGGGAGATTTCTGGAAAAAAAAGTGAGAGAGAGGATCCCTTACCTTATGCTTGAAGGTGTTCTTGATTGTTCTTAATGGACTGAATAATAAAATTTAGCTTAATTAATTAATAATTCCATAACCTATTCAATATTTAATTGATATTTTATAACCTTATTAGGTTCATTAATGGCTTTTTTGATGTGTTTAAGATATTCAATTTTATTGTTTTAGTAGCATTTTCTTCTTTGGTTTTCATGATCTGTTTACTTGTATTCATGAATGGATGTTTGTTTGAAATGTGGTTAAACATCCAGAATTGTTAATATAAATTATTAGTGAAATTAAAGAGATATAAATTATCTTATAATGATTCTGGTTATATTCCATAAGTATGACTCATTCGATGAGTTAATAAACGCTTGGATTTGGCTTGGCGGTTTTGTGCACAATAAACTTGTTTTGTATTATTATTCCATATTATGAGTGTGTAAGGATTACAGAACATTAAAAAAGATAAAATACATATATTATGATCTGGTTCAACCATTGAAAAGGTTTTATGACTAGTATTGAAGATAGTAATGCAAATTGAAAACATGTCTTCCTTGAGTGTGATAAATTAACACATCTCAGACTGTGTTTGCATTTATTGTATAAAAGGAGGGGGGGAAGAGAGATTATGATGAAATATTACATTATAATAATTAAAATATAGTACATTTAAGGTACTTGAATTATCATGGCATTTGTATGAGGGGAGGTGAGAAGAGATAATAAAAGAATGGAACTTGAAAAGAGAAGAGAGGTTCACCTCTTGATTACTCCTCCTTGAGAATCTCCTTAAGGCCTTTGTTTTTGGCCTCTTGGTTAGACCAGTAGGTCTCGGAAATGGGGAGAGGGCTTGGGAAGAGTATTTGGAAGAATTTAGGCAAGGATTGAAGCTTGAGTGGTGTGGGAGGAAGAGGGGTGAGGGTGGTTTATATAGTGGAGGGGGGAGAGGATTTCTCTATATTATATTCATTAATTTATTATTTCTCCACAAGACAAGGAATAGTGAGTATTCTATGACCAAGAATAGTAATTTTATCATGTGAATCAGAATCAATTGCTCTTATATCAGCAGAACATCATACATGACTCTGTAATTAGTGTATTTAGCTTATTTTATAAATTATGGTATTTCACTATTCATCAAAAATTCAAGTATTTCAGAAAAATACAAAAAATTCACCCTAACAATTTTTCGACGTGTAGAATCCAAAAATGGAGTCCATTTTCCAAAAATATTTTTCCAAATATGATGAATTAAATATTTAATTAAAAACATTATTTAATCGAAAAATATAAACACTTAAAATATTCATCTTTATTTTAAAGGTGCCTAAATTTATTTATACATTCATGGGTATGGATACCATTAATAAGATTCATGTTACTATTCATAAGGGTATGTTACTATTCACAAGGGTAGGTTACTATTCACTAAAAATTAAGTTAATTCTATCAGACTCTAAATATCATCCTGAACAGAATTGTGTATGTCATATTTTCAAAATTCAAAACACACAAGTGGAAAATTTAAGTTCAATGGCTAGGCTATGACTATATCCTAAATAATCAAGTGTTGTTTCAAAGAAACTCAGTGCTTTATGAAATATAGGCTATGAATTGAATGTATTTAAGAGAAACATACCATAAAATGTTTGGGGTGCTATACTAAAATCCCAATAAGAGGATAGATAAGAATAATAAAACAATGGGTGAGCATAACCATAACATAGGCAAAGAATCATGAACATGAGGGGAAACATTAATAATAGACTTGAAATGTGGCAATGCATAAAAATAAAACATCGTGTCTTAGTGGTTAACTATCGCACATACTTGTGAACAAAGCTAGCATCTTGTTCACACATCATTTCGCATTAACTCATGAGATTCATCACTTTACCCAATGCATTGGAGCACTGTATAATTTTGGGCGCACCTATCACATTGAAACATTCATATTGCGCTATATAATTTCAGGCACTCCCGTCACATCATAACATTGTCATTTATCATGCATGCCACAATGAACATATATCAAAAATGAACATAACTAACCCATGGAAATGAATGGGTTTCATCCCATAAGAACACATTCATAAACATTGGGTCCCCAAAATTAAGTGGGAATAACATACTTGATATGATGACCATAAACCTTGAGTGGGAAGTAAAAGGTGTGTTTTTGAAAGAAGAGTTCTTTTGGAAAACATTTGTTTGACATAAACTTCAGTAGCAAACATGTATATCCCGGAAAAGGTAAGATAATGATGAACAAATTATTTTTAAAGAGTGACCATACCAAAAATGGAGTGAAATAGGGAGAACCCGAAGAAATAAATTTGGGTTCGAGATTTTCCTCTTACCATGTATCTGAACACATTCTTCTCTTTAATGTCTGCTTGAATCCTCCTCTTGAGATCCTTCTTAAGGGACCTAGGATTGGTCTTTTAATGAGACCAGAATCTCTTAGATGTTGTGGGGGGGGGCTAAGAAAGATTCTTGGGCAGAGTTTAGACAAGGCTTGAAGCTTGAGAGGTGTGAGGAAATGAGGGTGTGAAGGGTGGTATTTATAGTGGAGGGGAGAAGGGATTTCTCAATATAAAATTCATTATTTTATTATTTCCCCACAAGATAAGGAATAGTGAGTCTTCCATAACTAAGAATAGTAATTTTATCATGTAAACCCGAACCAATTGGGCTTACATCATCCGAACATCATGCATGACTCTATAATTAGCTTATTTAGCTTATTTTGTAAATTATGGTATTTCACTATTCATCAAAAATTCAAGTATTACATAAAAATCCCAAAAAATCACCTCAACCATTTTTCAACGTATAGAATCCAAAAATGAAGTTTATTTTTCAAAAAAAATCTAAATATGATTAATTTAATTTTTAATTAAAATCATAATTTACTTGAAAAATATAATTTTTAAAATTAAAACTGATTTTATAATGCTTACAAAAATCACGTAAGGTCTTATAAAATTATCATAAAACTAAAAGACATAGAATTGTTAATTTATGAACACATTTTAAGAAAATACATTTTATTTTAAATTAATTAATTAATTATAATTATTTATTTATGACTTACAAAAAAAATACCAATACTTTTACTATGGTCAAATTGTCACTTTCTAAGATGCCTAAATTTTATTTAATTATTCATGGGTAAGGTTACTATTATTTTTGAATATTTACTATTCATAAGGGTAATATTACTATTTATAAGTTTGGGTTACTATTCATAAGGATGGGTTACTATTCACCAAAAATTATGTTTTTCTTATCAGACTCCAAATAACTTACTGATCGTAACCGTGTATGTTAGATTTTTGAAATTCAAAACACAGAAGTGACAAACTTATGTTTAAAGGTCACATAGAACTTAGTAGTTCATTAAGTTGTGCTTTCATGTGATTATATGAAATATTTATAAGAGATTAATTTTCATTAAAAACTTTGGGTCGTTACAGAGGTAGTTGAGATCCCATGACCAAAACTATGTGATTCACGACCTAGATATGGAAATGGTAGTCTTCTTATTGAGTATGTGGAGGCACTGCCTTTTGGGGGAATGCTTTTTGGTTTACTTAGACCATTAGAGTCTCAAGAACGTCTTCACGTAGAGAGACCTGAACCTGAGACAACCGTGTTGTTTGGAGTTCCTACAAGACTATAACTTTGAGATAGTCTATACTCTAGGAAAGGGAAATGTAGTATAAGATTCCCTTAGTAGGAAGTCTCATGTTCACTTGGGGAAATGTAGAAGAAGATGCCCTTAGTATTTATCCTCATTACAGCTGACCCTGGTGGAGCAAGAGGGTGCATCTTTTTTGTATTCTATGTTGTTGAATCCTCCACTTATTGAATGTGTGAGAGACTCTCAGCTAGGAGACATCAACTGTGAGGTCTTATGTGATTAGAGATCCACAGGTGACTCATCAAATGGATATTCTGAAGTAGGGATTCACGTCATTCTTTTCCAGGGACGGACTTTGGTCCCAGTCATGTTGTGGGAGGAGGTGATGTGAGAGTTCCACACTTCCCCCTATCTGTACATCATAGTATGGGGAAGATGTAAAAAAGACCTTCAGTGGCAGTTTTGGTGGTCTAGAATAAGGCGAAGCATGGATGATTTCATCTCTCAGTGCCTCACTTGTCAACAAGTGAAGGTTAAGTACCAAGTTTCATCATGTTTGTTGCAACCCCTTGAGATCTCAGAGTGGAAGCAGGATGAAATTTCCTTGGACTTTGTAATAGGGATTCTACACATAGTGAAGGGCCATGAAACCATATGGGTGATAGTTGACTGACTCATGAAGTCAGCACACTTCCTTTCTATTAGAGAGCAAAGTTCAATAGAGAGTTTGGGTTAGTTGTACATACGGGGGATCATTTACCTTCATGGGGTTCCCTCGATGATTTTATCCAATCATGATGAATGGTTTACATAATAATTGTGGAGAGGCCTACAGGAGGTATTCAGGACCCAAATGAGGATGAGTATAGTCTTCACCCCCAGACTGATGGGAAGATCAAGCGCGCTATCCAGGTTTTGGAGGATATGTTGAGGGATAGCATGTTAGACTTCATCTGGAGTTGAGAGGATCACCTACCCTTGGTAGAGTTTGCGTAAAAAAACAACTACCACTCTACCATCATCATGGCACCTTTTGAGGCCTTATACGGGAGACCATGTAGGTCACCCTTATGCTGGATAGAGATCGGTGAGACATCTCTTGTGGGCCTAGAGATGGTTCAGATGACAACGAAGAAGGTCCAAGTCATCCGTGAGTGGATGAGGATGACCCGAAGCAGATAGAAATCCTACATAGATAATCGATGTAGGCCCTTAGAGTTTGATTAGAGATACCATATTTTCCTTAGAATCTCCACATGAAGAGGGTTTTGGAGGTTCGGCTGGGGAGGCAAGCTATCCCTGAGGTTCATCGGGCCATTTGAGATCATGTACAGGGTTGGTGAGGTTTCTTACCACCTCACCCTACCCCCAAAAATAGAGCGAGTTCATGACATATTCCACATATCGTAGCTGAGGATATACGTGCAGGACCCTACGTACGTTATTGACTAGAGTGAGCTGGACATCGAGGATGGAGCCACCTTTGTGGATCACTAGGTGGTGATCAAAGATATACAGGAGAGTAACCTACATGGAAATATCATCCCATTGGTATACATATTGTGGTAGAACAAGAACTTTTAGGAGAGTTCCTGGGAGTGGGAGTGCCAAGTGCGAGCTCGGTATCCTGAGTTGTTTGTTTTGTTTTGTTTTTTTGGGATGAAAATATTGAAGGGGGGAATGATGTATAGACCCGGTTTTTGTCTTGTAAGAATTTTAAATATTTCTATATATATTTCCAGAGCTAGGAATTGATACGGCATGCGATTTCAAGGCTCGGTGTGTCCAAAATTAATTTTATAAAATTATTAAATATATTTTATATTGAACGCACACAACTTCTTAAATAAAATAGGATAACTCTTAAACGGAAGCCCAAATCATAAATTCGAGACCACGGTTGAGTCCGGAACGCGGTGTTTACCCTAAGTGTTACCAAAAATGGGTCAATATGGGGTGTTTGGATTCCTCACCCATTGTTCGTACATTTAGTGGGTTTAATTAATTTATTAAATTAATTAATTAAACTCGTTTGAGCTAAACTATTCCTACAAATACATTGTCGTCGCGAATTGGACAGGGTTATCCTCATAATCCTATAATTGACAACGATGATCTCCTTTCTTGTCACATCCATGACTTCTTTTAAAGGTATTTTTCATTTAATTTCCATTCTTGCTTTGTTGTGGGGATTTCCCATACATTTTTGGAGGAAAGGGTGAGTTTTCATTATTTGGGCCAAACTGTGAGCTCATTTCCAGATTTAAAAACCAATTTTGTTTCTTTTATAACTCTTTCATTTTTCAACATTTTTTACCCATTCCACTTCTAACATGGCCTCCACTGACCTATAAACACCACCATATCAATTTTTACCCTCTAGGAATCTATAATCATGGTGGATTTGGGTTTTTATTTAAGGAATTGGGTCAGCCCTTAAACCCATTTCCAGTTTTTAAAAAAAATATTTTATATATTATTCATTTTTTACTCTTTTTCAGTGATTCCACCTCCCAAAAGACCTAGGAATGCCCCCATATTCGTTTCTTCCTCTTTGGATCTCATTTACATTGCAGATTAGGGCGAAAATTCTCAAGATTTCTCAAATCATCTAGATTTGAAGAGGTAATTTGTTTCCTTCACAACTCTTTCATTTTTCATTCTTTTTCCCCCATTATAGTTCCTACATGACCTCATCAGACTTATTTTTACCTCACTTTATTTTTTTCTTTTTGGAAATTCAGATACTGGTGTATTTGGGGCGTTTTATTCAAGATATCTCAAGTAAGTGGGTTTCCTCTCATGTTCCTCCCATTTTCTTAGGGTTTCTTCCACTTTTCTTGAGGTTTCCAGCAGCTAGGGCTCATACCTAGGGTTTTATTTTGTGTATTTTTGGTGAAATCTTGTGGATTGGGGCTTAATTTCACTTCCTTGTAGTGCGGTGGTGGTGTGATTGAATTTCCGCACAGCGGTTTGGAGTTTTTTGCACAAATGGTAGGTGATTCCATGTGTAAGCATTATTTGATGAGTTAGTTTTTCTCGATTTATATTTTTATCATGATTCTCTTCCATTTTTTTTGGTTTGAAAATTATATTTGGTGGCATTTGTTAATAGGTTGGTTTTTAAGTGACTTTTTTGTGCAAAAATGAATATTTTTTGTGTGTATTCCATGTTGTGTTCATTGGGGTTGTTTTATGATTCATGGAATAGTTTTATTAAATGATGTCATGGCTGTCAATTCTAGTTTGATGTGATATTGGTATGATTTTGGTCTTCAAATAGGGTTTTTATAAGGATTTTATGTGCAAAACATGGTTACACTCCTTGGAATCGTTTTGTGAAGGTTTTAAATGGTTTCTTGATTTATGTAAGAGGTGCAACTATGTTGCCAAACTATTTTGGTAGGAGTTTATTTTTTAAATGGTATATTTTAATGTGAAAGGGATGTTATGTGATGTGTACTATCTTGGAAAGGTTTTTTTTAAAAAAAATTGAAGGATTTTTTGAAGTGTGAAAGAGAGGTGAAACGTGTTGTGGGCTGTTTTGATGTGAGTATGATTTCCAAAATGAATTTGAATGAAAAGGAGATAATGTGACATGTGTATGGGTTTTTTGGTGTGTGTGACTTGTAAGTGGTATTTTCATGTGAAATTGTATTTCATGTCTTGTGGAACTTATTTGAGCAAAAGAGGTAACACCTGGGTATCTAAGTGGGTGGACGTGTACTAATATGCTAGTGATCCCATAGGGTTTGGCTCTTGTTTCACGTAGCAAGTTTGACGATGATAACACTAACTAAACTATGATGATGATGATGATGATGATGATGATGATGATGATGATGATGATGATGATGATGATGATGATGATGATGATGATGATGATGGGTAACCACTAGCTTATGGGTATAATCCCTACTAGTGACTCGTGTGCACAATAACAGATATTTGTATGGTTACTTTCACTGAGTACGAGGTACCTGGGACCCACAGTGAGCTAGTTTCTGTGGTTATTTCCCGTTGATAGTGCTCATTAGATATTTTATGCTTACCATCGGTATATGGTATGTTTGGATGGAGAAATTCAGCATATTTTTTAGTCTATTTAAAAGTTTTGTTTTCTTTTAAATTAGCCCACTTGAAAGTTGTTTTTATTTAAAGTTACATCTTTTAGAAATTGTTACTAACATTTCTTGTTTACAAAACTTTCAAAATTTGTGTCTTATAATGATTATCACATGGAATCTTTTGTGGTGGCGTCCTGTTGGGATTTGGATCACACCCTACTTACACCTTGGGGTAAGTATACTTGGTTATTTTGTCGCAGGTTTGGGTAAAACTTTTAGTGCCAATGGTACGGGTTTCTAGCGGTCCTTCTTGGTGTGGTGTCGTGGAGATGGCTTGAGGGAAGTGCCTCTCGTCTTGAGGAGGTTCTTGGGCTATCCTTTTTGGTTTTGTTCCTTTTTAATGGTCTTTAAACGTTTTCTTAAATTGTGTAATTCGATTCTGAAATTTAGTAAAAGATGTTTTGGTTTGAAAAATCCAGATTTGTTTTATGGGATTCACTTGTTGTTTTATGTTTATAAACCTGGGTAAATCATTCCCAAATTTCATTTTATGATACCCAGGCACTTGTGCCAGCCCGTGGGGATCGGGAACTCCCTTCGGACCTTGCCACGGGATGGGTCGGGTGCCGTTTTGATGGCGACCAAATCTGGTTCGTGACATTCCTACTTCCATTGGTAGATCACATCGGACGATGATGAAATGTCAGATTAGAGTAGATCAAGACACAGTGAATGAAACGACTTCTCTCGGTCATTGGAAGGTGTGTTCTTCATCAATGAATGATCCAAACGCCAGGTATGACTTTTCAATTGGTGTTTTATTCCCTTTTATTGGATTGATTGAGAAGATACATCCTTATTCTTGGATCTGCTCCAATTGTGGCCAATTGCATGCGCCTGTGTATTGAAATATTAATTTATTTCATTGGTTTCTAACCCCATATCATCATTCTTGATCATTGTCTAAGAACATTTTTCCAATGATCTTCTAAACCTTTTTTATGGTTTTTTCTCCCATTTCTTCTTCGCATTCACCACCAGTGGGACCACGCAGTCCCAGTTCAACATTTTCAGGTGGTATCGAGCCCGATCGGACCTCCAAAACCACAATGGATCAAGAAACAAAGCACAGATCTATGAAGCATTGCCAGATTCGGGATGTTGGCAAGGCATGGGATATCATTTTGATGATCATAGTATGAATCTATGGCGGTGGAAGGCATGGTGGTGTGAGGTTCGTGCAACGAACCCCAGACAAACAACGAAGGCAGATTTCCAGCAAACAATGGTTGGAATCCGCGATCTATGGCTTCATCCTCAATTTTAGGGTTCCAGTCCCATTTTGGCCATGTTCCATTTTCTTTGGGTTTTGGGTTCTTTCTTTTTTTGTTGTTTTTTTTTTGGGTTTCATCCCTGGGTTTCCCTCTTTTTGTTTGGCAATGTGTCGGTGTTTCTATGTGATCATCGGTGGAGAGAGGTTGATGAATGTGGTGATGGGTTCCTTGGGTGATTTGCTGGTTTTGGTCAGTCTCAACCGTGATGGTGGGTTTTGGTGGTGTTTTGGACGTCGTTGGGGTTTTTTTGGTTTGGTGTTGAGGCGTCTAGTGCTTCAGGGTATTTTTTCTGTGGTGTCTCCTCTGTGCTTCTGCTTCTGACGTCTTCGATGGCTCGGCGATACTGACTTCGATGCCGATGATGGGTTCTTGGCGGTGACGATGTCGACTTCTCCTACGATGATAAAGGTCTTCGATGGTGTCTCTCAATAGGTTGGTGTTCTTTCCAACGCCGACGATGGATTTTGGTGGTGCTCTTACGTGACGTCGATGGTGATCCAACGGGGGTCTGCGCTAAAGACAGTTCGATGTCAATGTGTGCATCTCGAGGTGTCAGAGGTGTGGTGATTGTCTACCTAATTTTTGTTTTTTCAAATTTTGAATGGTTTTTTCGATGGCGGCATTGTGGAGTCAAGGTTGGCGGGATTTGAGAAATCTTGAAACAGGATTATTTTGACGGTGTTGGTGTGGGAATGGTTCGGGTTTATGATTTTGGAATTTGAACTCTGTTTTGTAAGGGTTGTCTTGATGCTAGAGGAATGGTTGTAGGTTCCCACTCACCCTCAAAGTGGCTTTTCAATAAAATAAAATAAAAATGGATTGTGGAGGAGGACACAGCCCGGTCCCGGTTGACTTGGACACATCGTGTAGTCCACTTGCACGATGTGTACTATTACATGTGATGGGAGCTGTGTATCGGCCAGGGACAGGGCTAGGCGATGGAGCGGGGCGACACATCATATACCCCTTGACCTCTTTTGAGGAATCTTTAATCGTTCGTATCTCCTTCGTTTGAACTCGGATTTTGGATCACGAGTAACCTATCCTGAGTGTTTTTCTGCGTAGAATGCAGTGATGACCTCTGTTGTGGATTTTGAGATACAATGTGGAATCTTTCAGGCACGGCGCCTAGTTAGGCAACGCTCGATGATAGCAGTGATCATGCAGGATCACCAGGACCTTTCTGAGCAGTATCCTCTAACGAGGCTGGACAGTGGAGTTTCTCGAAGACCTTTCCGAGTGGTACCCTCCAACAGGGTTGGGCAATGGAGTTCCTCAAAGACCTTTCCTAGTGGTACCCTCCAGCGGGGCTGAGCAGTGGAGTTACTCGACGACCTTTCTGAGTAGTACCCTACAATGGGGTTGGGCAGTGGAGTTCCTCAACGTTTTCAGAGTGGTACCCTCCAGTGGGGTTGGGCAATGGAGTTCCTCAATATTTTCTGAGTTGTACCCTCCAGCAGGGTTGGGCGGTGGAGTTCCTAGATGACAACCGAGTTGACCCTCTAGTAGAGCTGGGCAATGGAGTCCTCAGTGATTACTAGAGTGGGACCCCCCCCCCCCCCCCGTCATAGGCATGGGCACAGGTCCTCTATGGATACTTTCTGAGTGGTGCCCTCCAGTAGAGTTGGGCATTGGCGTTCCTCAACAACTATCAGAGTGAGACCCTCCTGTTGTACCAGGGAATGAGTTCCCTAACTAGAGTTTGTGGCCCCTCGACTATGCGGAATAGTGACGAGGTGTGGGTGGACTTGGATGGTTACTTATGGGCAGACGCGTGAGATGTCGGATATCGTTGATGGACTTTTGGAATTGTTGGAAACTCTTCTTCCTGGGCTGAGCCGTGAGATGGAGATCCCCTTACTCTCTCTTTTGGGCTTCTTTTACCTGAGCATATATATATTCTTCTGTATCTGCTCCTTGGATTTGGTTACTCTCTTTCCAGGAGAGGCGAAGACGCGCGAGGTATGTCACGTGTCTTCCGTGTTTAGGTTCTCATGATTGGATGAATCTACTCTTGTGCTATAGGTGGCAAAAACTCGACATGTAGTTCATCTACCACTACCACAAAAACGGGTTTTCGTAACACCACCCTTTAACGGTGCTAAAAAAATGCTGATAAAGACTCCCCCCCTTTATCGTCGCTTTTTTACAAGCACTAATAAAATTATACTTCAAAAAAAATATTTCATTAAAAATAATATATTTATATATTTATATATTTATATATTTATATATTTATATATTTATATTGATATAAATATAATATATATTTTTTAAATATGTTTTAGATAAAGGTAAATAGGCATTCACACTTAATATATACGATAATTAGTGAAAATGGATTATAAAATAATTAAAAATATTTTTTTAATTAATAATTTGTTGATTATTATAGAGTAATAGTCATTTAATAACAATTTGAATTTAAAAAAAATTAATAAAATTAATAAAAGATTGAAAATAAGTTGAAAACATAACTCGAACTTCAAAGGGTCGTAACTTTTGATTCAAGTGTTCGTTTAAGCTCTACCACATATCAAATTGAATCATGCGACAAGCTCTACACCCTTAATGACACAGATAAACCTCTATAATGTTTTTAGAGACCAAAAAAGGTTCAAAAGGCCTCCAAAATTGAGTTTTTTTTCAGGGTATCTTAATTTTTTAACATTTAATGGATTTTCTGGTTGATTTAAGTGGGTCTTGTTGCCTTTTTTGGTGAAGACTAAATTTATTTTTAGGGCTTATATTCATATTGATATTATGGTTTTGAAATTTTATCATTTTTCACGATGTACTGTTATTTATAATCAAATATATAACAATATATACATATTTTTTATTCATTCACCCATAAAAAGTTAATTTTATAAATAAATAATTAAACATATTTACATAAAAAATATATTTCTCAATATATTAACCTTATCTAAATAAATAGTAATGCCCATTTTACAATTGATGTATATATAATGTTTATACACATATAAATATATCTACATGTGTGTTGACAAACATATATATGTTTATCAACATATTCTAATATATGTATATTAATATTAATATATAATATATGTAAATAAATATAAATATGTATAATTATATTTATAGATGCGCACACACACACACACATGTGTGTATTTATAAACACACACACAAAACAAATTTTATAAGTGTATTTAAATATTATATATATATATATAGATAAAAAATGTAACGAAATATATACAAATATATAGATATATCATAAAATGAAAGACAAAACAATATATGTGAGTGGAAGAGTTGCGGACGCATGAGGAGGAGGTATTGGGTTCGAAGCCCAGCAAAGGCAAGGTCGTGCGGGCGGGGGTGAGCAGGTTCCTAGCGCTGATAAAGGGGAGTGGAGAGGCTAGCATTGTTAAAGGGGGGTTGAGCCCTGATAAAAGGGGGGTTGTCTAGTCCACCCTCCGATTTGTAGTTTTTTTTAAAAAAATGACTTTTATCAACATTTTTTTTAACGCTGATAAAAGGTGTCTTTTAACGACGCTAAAAAAGTGTTGATTAAGGGCCCTTTTATCATCATTTTTTAGCACTGATAAAAGGGACCCCTTTTAATAAAGTCTTGATTATCAACATTTTTTAACACGGATAGATATTTTTTTAACGTTGATAAAACCTTATTTTGTGGTTGTGTACTCACTGTGTCGAGCCTCTTGTGCTTGGACGATGTTACTTTTAATTTTGGTTTGAGTTGAGGTGTTCTCTTTGACTGTATCTTACATCTACTGTCTTTCTATTCCTGCTGCATCTCTTACTGCCACCCATTCAGCTTTTGGGGTGTTCTACTGGGTATGTATATACTCACCCCTGCATGGGCTTTGTTCGTACGTGTTGTGTCTTATGCAAACTACTGACAAGTCGGCGGTGACTTCAGAGCAGCTTAGGGATACCTGCTACTTTGGACTGTGTTCGGTGGTCTCGACTTGGGATTCAGGAGCTGAGCTCTCTCGGCAGTTTACTTTTCCAGTTTTGCCAGGTTATGACATATTTCTGGTTGGGCGTGTATTTTGCCCCTTTACTTTTCAGTTTGAATTGTCGTACTTTTGTACACCTTAAAGGTTATGCATGCTTAATTTACTTTTCTAGTTGTGTTGCATCTTTTGCTTTTTTTCTCTGCACTGTTGCATCGAGATGGTTGTGTGTGTGTGTGTACAATTACTTAGGCAAAGACCTCTCCGTGTTAGTTATGCTTTCGACATTGGTCACCAACCTCTAGCCTATGGTGGCGGACTTGTGGTAGTTGTGGCTCGAGCCCCGACTTGGGTTGGGTCGTGACAAAGACCCTCTTTTATCAGCGTTACTAAAAAAACAATGATAAAAGGGGGTCCCTTTAATGGTGCTAAATATAGATGTGCATCATATCCCAAAAGAACATAAAATACATATTTGTGAAGCCATCTCGCCCAACTGCACTTTCAGTATTAAGATATAAAAGTCTATATTTAACCTTTTCTTCGAGAGTGGAAGGAATGCATTTTTCATGTGTGTCACAAATTGAGTAATTAGATCAACCAATACACCTCCATTCTAATCTTGATTTCCCTCATTAAAGAGGTGTGTAAAGTAGTCTACCATGGAGTTAGTTGATGCTCTTTGCATCATTAAAAGAGTGGCCATTAATCATAAGAGAGGATATTGATTTTTTTATCCTTCTTTCTTTGTTGGCAATAAGAAGAAAAAACTTAGGGTTTCTCCCATCAGTTAACCATTAGAGATGTAATTGCTCATTGGGGATCATGTCACTAGTCCAAATAAATCCTTCTTTAAGACTTGTATTTAGAAATTGGGTACAACCGCAAAAGCGGCACACAACGCAAAGAAGAAAATCACATTAAATTGCAAGTCCGAGGACTTGACCCCGTGACCTGCCCCTCACCCTCCCCCCTCAAACCCTTACCACCCCCACCACCAACGGTGGGACATCTTTAGAACTTGTATTTCCTCGTTAGTAAGTTTAGAGTGAGTCATGGATCTATGGTGGAGGCCTTGAAGATCAATCTCAACAATATTAATATCATCATCAAGATTGGTGACGTAAACTTGGCCCATGCCCATAGACCCACTTTAATGTTATTGAATTTCAATTTGATTTTTTGAAAATCACTACCAAGTATATCACTAAACTCACTCCCGTTGCACGATGTCTATGCGATCTTCAAACTGAAACCAAACAGTTTTAAACTTGAATGAGCATGGAGAAGATCTCCCACCATTTTCATGCGAGAGTGAGATATAACAATCATCATAATATATGAAAATCTAAGACCACTGTCATTTGGCCAATGAACCTTTGGAAATCAATATAAACACCCTTAATAGTGGTCTCGTACCCATTGAGCCTCACACCCACCAAATGAGACCAACTTTTTCCCCCTTAAAAAAAGGGGTACCTTTTCATATATTTTGATTTGACATTTGTAGATGTAAAAAATAGAATTATTAAAAAGCAGGAAAAAACAGGAATGTATAGGAGGAGCATGGAGTTTGGAGAACGAAGCCATGGAGCTGACCGTAAATAAATAAATAGAAAGAGGACTGTCCTTGGGATCACCCGCACACCGCCATTTCCATATCCTCCTCCGATGCAGGTACCACGTTCAGATCGAAATTCAGGGCCACTTTCCCGGTGGAAATATCGCCGCCGTGGCTCTGGCTGCTCAGGATGCTGCCGTCTCCCGTGGCGGTGGGCAGAGCCGGCGGAACGACCTTCGCCGGAAGGTAATGGCACCTCATGTGCCCTCCCAGCGCCTGTCCCGTCTGGAATCCCCTGTTGCAGATCCTGCACAGGTGAAACCCCGGCTCCCACCCGTAATCTCCGGGTTCCGCGCCGCCGCCATGATTATTCTCGGCATCCTCTCGCCGCCCCGTCGCCGGCCCTGATTTTTCTTCTTCTCCGTCCTCTTTTTCATGTCGGGCGGCGGCGCTGCTCTGCTGTTGCTTGAGGAGACGCTTGTTGTGGCTGGAACTGTGGCCCCCCAGCGCCTGGTGCGTGGGGAAGCATTTGCCGCAAGTACTGCACCTGAACCTGCCGGCCGACGACGCGCCGCCGGCAAAACCCACGTCGTCACCGGAAACACTGGTTAACACGGTGCCCAAATCCCTCATCTTCACTTGCCGCCGCCGCCTTTTTATCTTACTATCATCATTCACCCCGTCTTCTCCGATCCTTTTCCGGCTCTCAGGTGCTCGTTCCAGCTCGTTCTCCCCGGGGGCGAATCCGTACCTGATTACCGTCACCCCTGCCTCCTCCGTTGGAATCACGGCGGCGGGGGTAACATCGTCCTTCTCACGATCGCCGCCGCCGGCGTCGGTGTCGTCGGTGTCGTCGGCGTCGGCCAGTTGTTCACGTTGGCCCATAGCCAATCCGATGAGCTCACGGGCGGCAATCTCTTCATCTTCCCGCCAGGGAGAAGGACCGGACGAAGACGCACGCGCCGCCGGAGGGGCAGACGTGCTGGACGCCGCGGAGGCGATGCTCACCTTCTGGCACCGCCGGTTGGTGATGGACCATCCCAAGCCCCGCAGCGCCCGCAACAGATCAGCCCCCGCGGCCGTCATGGCAGCCGAGTCGGCGATTTGCTGATCCCCGGCGTCCGTCCGATGGCTCACGGGGGTGCCGCCGCCGCCGCCTCTGTTGGAGGAGAGGAGGGAGGACGGGGTGTGGTCGTCGGGAGGCGGGAAGCGGTAGTCGGGGGGAGGGCGGATGCCTCGCCAGGGGCGCTCGGGGTGGCATCTCATGTGCCCGTACACCGACTTCTCCGACCTGAACCACTTCCCGCAGATCAGGCACGACACGCGCCGCCCTCCCTCTCCGCCGTCTTCTCGCGGCGGCTGCTCCTCCAGCTCGGATGAGTGGCGGGCGGCGGCGGCGGTATTCTTGATCTTTCTAGGGCGACGGGGCGGGTGGGGGTCGTCGCGGAGTGGCTGAACGTGAATCCTCACGTGACCCCCCAGCGCTTTCCCGGAGCTGAACACCTTGCCGCAGACGCCGCAAACTCGGGGCTCCGGCTCCCCGCCGGGCGGAGGATCCGCGCGACGCGGATCGGTATCTTCTCCGTCCGCCGCCCCCTCGATTGCCTTCCCCGGAGTATCGCCGTCGAAGACGAGCTCGCGGTGGTCGGAGCTGGGAATCTTCAGCTTGACGCACAGCGCCCCGCCCGCGATCGTCCCGTCCGGCTCCGGCTCCGGCCGGCCCGGAGGATCCGGGTGCTGCATCTCTTCGAGGCCGTCGACGCCCTCCATCGGATTCATATCGAGCTGCTCAAAGGGAAAAAACAGAGGAAAATCCTGTGAGATGAAACTGAAGAAGCTGATGGAGGATTCTTACTCGAAATCGAGAAGTTGAAAAACCAGTAGAAGCAGCAGCTGGGTGGAGCTGTTCGGGTCTTGCTTTGTGTGTGTGTGTTGGGGGGCAGCGAGAGATAGGGAATAGGAAAAGGGTTTTTGCCGAATATTACGCGATTTCATAACTCACTGCCCATCCGTTTCCATTCCACGATCCTAACCCTCGAAAATAAATTCCCCACGTATTTTTGCCCTATTTTTCAAATTATAACTATAAATAAAAAAATGTAAATAAAAATGAAAAAAAATGGCTCATATTTAAATACTCATTTATAATAATATCCCCAACTCTTTGGATCTTTTGAACAGTTATCTCCCACCGTTCCCACACTCGTAGCAAATACTCATATTTTTCTGGTATCACTTTTTAAACCAAATCTAATAACCTTTTTCGTTATCAGTCTAAAATAACGGTTCACGTATTTTTTATATTAGACTATTACATGTGTACAAAATTCAGTGCTGATTTAATTTAAAGAAACATTCTTTTAAAATGATCTTAAAATAGTGAAAATGTTTAGTTTAATTAAATTAATTTCTGAGTTTTTTAAAATGAAAACAACCGTCAGCTTTAAATTGTTATTTAATTATTTTGAAAATAATCAATGTTATTAACCTAATATAACGATAATAATTGGATGAAATCTTATTTTTTTGATAGATTGGCTTAAACTTATTTACCTTGAGATTTACATCACGATTCAAAAAAACTGAAACTTTTTGATATTCTGATAAATAATTCTAAAGAGCGGATTTATCGATATTTTTATATTATTATTACGAATATAATTAACATTATTTATAAAAAAATATATCGATGTAAATAATAATTTTAATTTTAATTATTATGAAATAATTAAATATTATAAACATTTTATTTTTATTACCGTTTATTTGCGTGTTTTTTTAAGGATTTTCCATGATCAGTAAAGATTGCCATGTCATTATGAATGGTATCATTTATTAGATTTACTCCTTGCACACAATTTTAATTATGCTTTTATTTTTAGGTCGCCATTATTCATCCATGAAACCCCCCATCTCGTTCCTTCTACCCTCTTAATTTTTTATATTGAAGAACTTTAATAATTTACTAGTTTAGAAAGATCACTTGCTTCTGACCTTTATTTCAAAGTCAAATAATAAGAATATTAAATATAATAATAATAATTCACACCATAATTTAGAATTCATTTCACTATTAATAATGTTTGAATATTAAAGAAGGAAATTTTTGAAATCATTGCACCGTTTCTTTGGTCTGTATTCCTTCACAAATTCAGATCAAATTTTTTCTTTCGTTTTCCCTTTTTTTTCAGAATTTCATATTGAAACTACCCCGGAACAATTGAATGCAAAAATTGTAGAGGGATCTATGTTCTTATTTTATAGCATTATCAAAATCGAAACTATAAGAATATAGGAGTTCATGCTCGCTTTACATCTCATGAACGTTCAATTTTCCAAAAATTAGTCAAAAATAATAATATTCATATCATTTTATTTTATTTCATAAAAGGCATTTTAAAAATTTTATGACTCCTTCACACCCGAGATCTACAAATAAGACTTAATTTTTATTAAAAAAAGGAAAATAAACAGGTAGCGTAATTTGATTTGATTCAATATCAGAGGATAACACGAACCTTCGTCAAAGAAAACGTCCTCCTCCCTTCTAAAACAAATGAAAATTAATTAAGGTATTTAATTTGCTGAATGGGCCATTGAAAAATTATCATTTGGAAACCCAAAACTTATTTTCATTATTTTATAAAATAAAATATTCACTCCTAAACATAAGGCCTTTAACACCACTATAATAGGGTTTTGTCAACGCCAATAAATAATCAATTTATCAATGTTTTTTCTAGCGATGATAAAGGGTCATACTGGTACAATGTGATGTTAAAATTACACCACACTGCAGCACTAAAAACAAAGAGAAAAGAGCAAGTGCAGGAAGTACAAATACACAATTAAATTAAAATAAAAATTACAACACAAACTCATGAAAAAAATTGTATATTACAGACATTTCAAACATTGGTTTGTACAATTACATGAGTAAGTACAATTTATCAGAGACATCTAAAACATCAATGTTCCTTTAGTCTTTGCCCCCCCCCCCCCCGACCCCCGATCATGCTATTAGTGGTCGAACAAACCACCCCAACTCGAGTAAAAGAATGCACCTGTATAATAAAACAATTCTTATATTAGTAATACAACAAAGAAATAAATTAAACATAAAGTGCCAATTTTAAACTAAAAACATATACTTTGAGTCATACCAAGCGCACCGTATATCGAACTGAGCTTCGGTTGATTCTTACACGTCACACCGTTTCTTATTCTCAAAAGTAGATGCTCTTGAATTGACTCGCATTTGTGATGATAAAAAAATTCATTACGAATGTGAGCCAATTCAAGAGCACTTGCTTTTTGAGAATAAGTCATCAAACGTCACACAATTTCTTGTTCGTCTTCAACCATCATCTCTGTGAAAATTAACTAAATAAGCATAAGATAAAAATGATAAGAAAATTAATTAAGTAATAGCAGATAAAATGATGAGAAAACAATTTAAGCTTGTTATGCCCAGTTTTGGCTATGTGATGCGGATTTTAAACTAAAATGACACTTATATATTGAAAACATGCACTTTAAGTCATATTGACCACATCATTTGTTGGATTAACGTACAATCAATTTCTACGCGTTACAAATGAATTATGGATTGTTGACATAAAGTTTGAAAACAATCTGAGTTTGTTTGTTCAGTTTTGGCTTAATGACGTGTCTTTTAAACTAAAATGACACCTTTTGTATTTAAAACACACATTTTGAGTCACATCAGTCACATCACGTGTCAGATTAATATACAATCAATTCTTGCACATCACAAATGAATTATGAACCATTGTCATAAAGTTTGAAAACAATCTGAGCTTGTTTACTCGATTTTGGCTATTTAATGCATGTTTTAAACTGAAATGACACTTTTGTATGGAAAACACACACTTTGAGTCATATCGACCACATCGTGTGTCGTATTGAGGCACGTTCAGTTTCTACACATCAAAAATGAATTATGAATTGTTTTCCTAAAGTTTGAAAACAATCTGAACTCGTTTGCTTAGTTTTGGCGATGTGACGTGCATTTTAAACTAAAACGATACTTTTGTATTGAAAACACGCACTTCAAGTCACCGGGTGTCAGATTGGCATGCGGTCAATTCCTACATGTTACAAATGAATTATGGATCGTTGTTCTAAAGTTTGAAAACAACCCGAGGTTGTTTGCTCGGTTTTGGTTATTTGATGTGTGTTTTAAACTAAAATGACAATTTTGTATTGAAAAACACACACTTCGAGTCATACCGACCACATTGGGTGTTAGATTGACGTGTGGTCGATTCCTACATGTCAAAAATAAATTATGAATCACTGTTCTAAAGTTTAAAAACAACCTGAGCTCATTTGCTCGGTTTTGGCTATATGTTGCGTTTTAAACTAAAATGACACTTTTATATTGAAAACATGTGCTTCGAGTCATACCGACGATATTGTGTATCGAATTGGCGTGCGATTAATTCCTATACGTGAAAAATGAATTATGGATCGTTTTCCTAAAATTTGAAGACAATACGATCTCGTTTTCTTGGTTTTGGCGACGTGACACGTGTTTTAAACTAAAATGACACTTTTATATTGAAAACTTGAATTTCGAGTTATACCGAACACATACGGTGACATATTGACGTGTGGTCGATTCCTTCATGTCACAATTGAATTATCGATCAGTTTTTGAAGTTTGAAAACAATTTGAGATTGTTTACTCAGTTTTGATGATGTGACACACACTTTTAATTAAAATGAAACTTTTATATTGAAAACGCACACTTCGAGTCATACCGACCACATTGTGCGTCAAATTGGTGTGCAGTCAATTCCTATACATGAAAAATGAAAAATGAATTGTTTTCCTAAAGTTTGAAGATAATAGGAGTTCGTTTGCTCGATTTTGGCGACGCGACACACATTTTAAACTAAAATGACACTTTTATATTGAAAACACATATTTAGAGTCATATCGACCACATTGAGTGTAAGATTGATTTGTGGTCGATTCCTACACATCACAAATGAATTATGGATCATTTTCCAAAAATTTGAAAACAATCAGGCTCGTTTTCTCGATTTTGGCTATGCGGTACGTGTTTCAAACTAAAATGAAGCTTTTGTATTAAAAACACATAATTCTAGTCATAATGACCACATCGTGCATTAGATTGATGTGTGTTCAATTTCTATACATCAAAAATGATTTATGGATCACTATCATAAAGTATCAAAATAATATGAATTCGTTTGCTTGGTTTTGAGCATGCGATGCATGTTTCGAACTAATGTGTAAATTTAACAAAATAAATATCAGATAAAAATGATAAGGAAATTAACTAAAAAAAGTAGATAAAATGATGAGAAAATCAACTAAATAAGTAGTAGGAAGTCACCTCTTAATGATGGTTGTATACATTCTGACACCATGTATTTTTCCCATTTGTTTCTAAACAAATCGATTTCCTCCATTATACTTCTCCTTAAGAAACAAATAAAAAATAATATATAAGCATTACGATACTAGTGCTTCACATCCCAAGTGTATCTCTAAGGTCATAACTCATACTAGATCACAAACATGATAGGTTATCACCTAAATTTGATGTTAGAAAACATTCTAACACCATGTACTCTGCTCACTTAGCTCTAAAAAAATTTATTTCTTCTTTTGAGTACATAGATTGTTGGCAATTTTGGTAGTACTGAGAAAATATAGACAAACAAATGATTAAGAATCTTTTTAATGAAATTGTAATTACCTTCATAAATTACTTGTTTGGGGATGCTAGTCTTTTGATGATATATGATATCTTTCATAAATTTGAAAACACAATATCCACAATCATTGTTGTTATCTTTCTTCAGACACTGCAGAAACATTGATCAAAATGAGCAAATTATTTTGAAATATGTTTTGATAGTTAAATATTTCTATATATACCTTAATCTATTTCCATTTGAAGAAATCCACAGGCTTCTTATGTTCAGTCACTGATCTCATACCATGATTTAGCCTATATTTATAGATCTCCCTATCATAAAAAAATCTTCTTAAAACACAATCTGAAACATATCATTCAAAGTTTATCTATAAAACATTGATTGCAATGCATTAAAAATTCACAATACACATCGTGTGTGGTCAGTTTGATGGAAATCTATGCATTGGATCCAAAAGATAAACATCTGGGGTATCCAAATTGATTGCGATCAACATCCAGTGCTTCCTAAAAAATAAAAACAAATAAGTAATGAACAAAAGAAAAATATATTAAATATGATTAGATTGCAGAGATTTACCCTTACATTGTAAGAATCAACAAGAGTCATTCGTTTGTTATTTTCTTCTCGAATGCTGTGGCTAGATCATCTTTTTTCATATCAATTTCTTCCAACCCCAAATAATTTTCATCCATAGAAACGATACACGGATTAATGAATCCAAATCACGCTTCACAGGGATTTCCCTTTATATAGTAGTAATATAACCACCTGTAGAAAATATGAATAGTTATTAACTTTAATGAATATAGTAGATCATTTTTTAGACAAACTGATTATGAAAATGTTGCTCATGTATGTATTCACAACAGTGACTCCCAACCATTCAAACTTGAGAATCTCATATATACTCTCGAGACCAACCGTGCGTGTAATGACTTTTCCAAATATTTCTTATTTATATTGAATTTAGGACACATCTCCATCTTTGAATGTGGTGTCTGTATGAAGTTGTTATGTTAATATATGCTTCTGTGAAGCTGGTGGGGAGAAGGTACTCCTGGAAGGTCCTTTTGTTTTCTTGGTTGATTCAATAAATTATCTTGATCCAACCTTATGTTTCCCCATCGTTTTATCTGCTTGTAATACCACATCTCACTTTGGACCCTTTTTTATCAATTGTTACAAGTTTTTCATTTGAAAAAAATTATCTAGGATATACCTCATATAACTTTATAAGATTAGATGGTCATGCTATGAAAGTTCCAATATCATCATTAACCGTTGTAATATCTGGATCATCAAGTGGAGCAGGAAAATCAACACTCGAATCTTGATCTACTATAATCCACACTATCATGAGATATTTTGGGAGTTCTTTATTACGTAGCATGTCTCCCAGGATTTTATACATCATACCCCTCGTAATAAGGTGGTGCGTGGGTGTTGATAGATAGAAATCACATACAACTTCACCTTGCAGAATATTAGTAACATAAAGTTATCGGAAGTTGTTTGATTGGCATTTAGGAGAAAGTGTAATGGATAATTAATTACCTCAGGTAAGGTATGTGATTGAGAGGAATGACTAGCCTCAAATCCAGTGGGTGTTATTTGGCTCTTAATGTGCCGATCTTTGTTCCATCGCCGGTTCACTTTGATCCTTTCGTATATATTGGTCTGCCAAACTAGATTGGACAATACTTTATTGCAAAGCATTTATTTGTGCCTACAATTCTTTCATCATATGATATGTATCTTCTTGCGTCTTTTTCTTCTCGAAATATGTTTGAGGTGACACTCCAAAACCTACACCTCTAACGTGATCATATCGTTCCGGCTTCTTCAAAGCTATTGAAAGTAGTTTTTCTTCAGGTATGGTCGCTTCCAATTCTTGTGTATAAACCATATAGAAACAGATGAACATAAATAGATATTTTTATGTAATACAATTATAAAGAATAATTAATTACTATTATGTCATACTTATACATGTTTCTCATATTGCTTGTGTGTTTTCATCAACTAGTTTACCCTCTTTATTTACGCGAGGCTCCTTCCATTGCACATGACATGGGATGGAAGTTGCTTCTAAATTTGATTCATTAATTTTCATATAAAAAAAGGAACATATGTTATTTCATATCATATAAAACTTTTATTATAGATTTAAAACATATACCATTTTCTTCTCTAGTGAAGCATACCCCATCATTTCTTTGCGACATGGGTGCATTGGTTTTGGTGCAGGTTGTTCATTTTCAGCACTTCTTTTCTATTTCATAAATTAACAATTTTGAATCAAATTGGATAAAATAAATAATGTGAAATAATATATTATTGACTATAATGAACCTGAAATGATTTCTCATTGAAACAACTGATGAAAGCATTCCATGTTTCCTACTTTATAATGTGTGCATACGTAACTGGTGGGTGGGGTTTTACTTTCCCCTCAGCATCTCTAAGAAGAAGCTTGGTAAGAAGTGTTTGGAAGCCTCTATGAGCTTTTCCAGCAGCCATTAAGACATATTTCTTACAAAAATCATCTAAAATAAAAAAACTCTATGAGGGATAATGAAAAGTAAATCAATGTTTCATTATATAAATTTTCGGTAAAATAGGGAAAGTATATCATAACATTACCTTAATATTTGTTGGTTCTGGGTGCAGTAGAAGTGTGTGATGGTGGGTGATATATTAAAATTTATTTTAATAATCATTACTTGAAACCAAGAGTGAGGATCTTTCATGTCAAATTTATAATTAATTTATTTAATATCTGAAGAAATAAATACCTGGGCTTAGGAACTTTCTTCGTTGATGATTGTTGATCATCCGAAATAACCCTTCTGGATTGCCGTCGTTTCACTTGTGAGGATCCAAGGGTAGAATCCCTCTAGTGGTGATCCACACATGCTCAAATGGTCGCCAAGCAATGCCACTAATTCTTTGGGTGCTAGCGTGACGAATTAAATGTCTTGCATTGTTCATTCTTGATCGCTCATTCTTCAGTATTGAAGAAATTATCTCTTGGGTTTCTTATTCTTGAGAGGGAGAGAGGAGGAGGAGTCAAGAGAGAATTCATAGTGTGCAACAATTCTCTATTCGCAAACTTGGAATTGGTTTCGAATGAATTACATAATAGACGTGGTCGTCTATTTATAGAGTTGAGATTTCAGTTACAAAATTTAATTGCATAATGACCATTAAATATAATTACAATCATTAATGAAATCCCATGCCACATAATAATAATAATAATATTATTTTTTGATGTTCCAACTTGCATAAAATGGATAAATAATATTTATCATCTCGTAAATAATTATTTTATCATCGAACACGGTCTTGGTCTGTTCAAACTCCTCTTGTGTTTATTGAACAACCAAATAAATATTTTATTCTCTTAAATAAATATGTTATTCACAAACTAGTAAATAAACATTTATTAAATATTCAATAAAATAAATAAATATATTTTATTCACAATCCAGTGAATAAATATTTATTTAATTTATGCGATCAATATAACTTAAATAAAATTATTCATCGGTCTTGAGAATAATAGTTATTCCATTAATTAAATTCAAATAGAATTTAATCGATACCACCAGAAACACTTATTGTGTGACCCTCTAGGATTATTTCTCATTGGCATTAGGCGGGTTTGCCTAAAGTCCAAGATTAATGTCTAGCAACGGGTCAAGGAACCTACGAGAAATAACTTAAAGTCTCAACGATGAAAACCACATGAAAATGATCACTGTGTAATAACATCTCTTTGTCACATAATCTTATCAAGTAGGTTGAATGATGGTGTCATCAACCTATATGCTTGATACATCATTCTTTGAATATCTGAAATAAACTCTTCGTTACACCATGACCATGGAATTTAGGGTGACGATTCTATTTCAATCAAAGGGCTGATATATCAACTTCCATAAATATGGAAGGGAAAAATCATTTCTTGACTTATCCATTAATAACATATCATTCGTGATGCACACAATATACCCTACTTCCCGCCAACATATGGTGTGACAGTTTTCTTCAGCAAATATAAGTGTGTGAGTCATGACATGCATTAATTATAATAATAAAGTCTAAGGAGCATTACACACACTCGTATATAGGAATATCCAATGACACAAAAACATACAGAATTCCTATTCGTCGGGTCTGTTATCATAATCTCCTATCTTGGAGATTACCAAGTACGAACTTCATGAGAAGGAGTCTCATCTGCTTATAAGTACTCGCACCTGACAGTCTATATACTATGTGTCCCATCATATTATGTTATCCAACCACATAACTATATTAAGAATATTGTCATAGCACTTCAAGGTTCTCATCATAGTAGGGAACTACTATGACCTTATCAATGAAAAAAATACTCTAGGACATTATTGCATTATGGTCATGCAAAACAATGAACAATATGTAATAAGATGTTTAATTTAATATTTAATACATCAAATATTCATGTAATCAAAGTAAAAATAGTTGGTTCCAGGACACTAACTCTAACAAACTCTAACTTGTACTAGATACAACTGCCTACGACTTTCAGTTCACTAGACCTTACATGATAATCATGTTTTTGCTGAGTCAAGGCTTTAGTCAAAGGGTCTTTCATGTTGTCTTCTGTGGAAATACTGCTCACCGCAACTTTACCTCTTTGAGAAAAATACCTCAAGAGAAGATACTTTCAAAGTATGCGCTTCATCCGCTGATGTGACCTTGGTTCTTTTGCGAGAGCTACTACTGTAGTATTATCATAATAGAGTGTGATGTGATCTTTACTTCTAGGTACCACATAAAGCTCTTGGATGAAATTGTGCATCCAAACTGATCCTTTAGCTACCTTAGAAGCTGCAATATACTCAGACTCTGCTATTGAATCTACTACCAAAGCCTGCTTTAAGATATTCTAGCTCACATCACCTCCATTCAAAGTGAAGATATATCTCGTTTGTGACTTTATGTCATCTTGATCAGTCTAAAAACTAGCATATTCATATCCTCTGATGACAAGTTCCTCATATCTTCTATAAACCAAGAACATATCCTTAATACACCTCAGATACTTAAGGATAATATTGACTGACATCCAATGGCGGTCACCTAGATCAGCTTGATATCTGCCCACCACACTTAATGCGTAGGTGACATCTAGACCAGTACATAGCATAACATACATGACTGACCCAATATAGATACCCTATCCTTTTACAATATCATTACATGATTTTAATCATAATTAAACATCATATTAAAAGACAATTATCGAGAAGTCTAGTGTCTTGGAAGACAAGGTACATAAAACTGAAATCATGGGACTAAATAAAAAATTTCTTTATTTAATCTTCATAAGGAGCTCCTAACTTCCATTATTCTCATACATCCTCATAGGATAACCTGGGGATAACATGAACAAAGGGATGAGCTAAAATCCCAGTAAGGGAATAAGCAAAAGAATAAAGCTTTAACACATGGGTTAGAAGGCATGGAATAATTATACAAAAAGGCATGGAACATATGGACACATAACATATAAACATAGGATCACATAAACATGGAGTCATAGTAATGTGGAAGCAACATAAAACATGAATTTAGCACGAGTTAAGGCTCATCGCACATAGAGAATCACAAGTAAAGGTTAACCACCAAGACCATTGCACATGGTAGCACGAATCAAGGCTAACCGCTAAGACCATTTCACATAACGTCTCCTGAAACTCAACTTTACCCAATGAATTAGAGTTCTATGTAAGGACCTGTGTTTTTACGGACTGCAGTTTTGAGAAGAAATTAGATTTTTTGTTGTTGGATGCTTGTGAGGGGTAAAATGGGATTTTAACTTAGTAGATGATCTCAGATATTTTTTTGGAAAAATCTGTTGGTCCTGAAATAGGGTGTTTACCCTAAGACTGAAGTTTGGTGGAAATCTGAGCTGTTCGAATTTTAGCAGAATATTTAATATTTAATATTATTAAATTAAATATTTAATTATTCACGCAGTTTCATTCGATGATAAATTTTAAATAGAGCGTCATATTGAGACTCCATCTATGTTGTTGAGTCCAAAATGAGGATTTTAGCCTAGGCGAGGCATAAACTCGAGTCGAGCCCCCTTTTCTTTTCTTTCCTTTTCTTCTTTTCTTTCGTTTTCTCTTCTTTCCTCCTCCTTGCGCACACTCCTTGTCTGGATACTCCTTCATCATGACCTATGGAAGAATTTTGAGATCGAGTAAAAGGGATAAAGTTAAGGGAATATGGGTACCGTTGCGGAGCTTTCGTCGCGCTGATTCGGCGTGCGACAACCATGAACGGTGTAATCAACCGAAGCTTCAGTGGTTTCAACCCGAAGGTAGGGCCATTTACGTTTTTGCCATAGATCCCCTTTAAACATGTTGTTTTAAGTTTTTAAATCATTTTTATGCTTTCTTGTGGCCTCTTAAGGCCAAATCTATCATTACGGGGGTGAAAACGGGTGTTTTAGGCATTTTGAGGGGTTTCCCATCAGAAACCCAGGTTATATGGCGTGTGTTACAGGGGAACATGCCATGTGTTATTCCTATTTGGGGAAGAAGAATTTTTATTAAGTATATGCCGTGTAATCTAAGTACACTCAGTGTGGTAGTCGGCCGTGTGTCTAGCCGTGTGAAACAAAGCACAAAATAGTGGTTTTTGAACAGTACACGCCATGTACTAGGAGTACACGCCGTGTAGTGGCACATGAGCGTGTGTTTGGGTGAAAAATCACACAGGATGGCATTTTGTGAACAGTAGATGCTGTGTACAGTAACTTACATGCCATTTACTTTTACATGGGAAGACCCCATGTTCTCCAGAGTGCATGACATGTACTTTGTCCAACCTGTTTTCGTCCGAGGGTTCTTTAAACCCCTGTAAGTTGCAATCTAGGGGTCTGTTACGCGTGCCGTCTATGGCCACATGACCCTTTATTTAAGGTGGAACTTTTGAGACCTGTTGTAGAACTTTTTGTGTTGGTCACAATGCTCGGTGGTACGAAACATCGAAAATAATAATAATAATATTTTAATTATTATTATTTGGCGATTATTGAATCGGACATATCTTCTGCGTTCGATGTCCATTTGACGCATCGTCAACGGCGTTGTGATGCTGAATTAAAGGAGGATGTTTAGAAACTGATTTCAGGTGCTAAAACCTAAATTAGGTGTGGGTCCCACTTGGGATCATTATGGTGAATAGTACATTTTTCACTGGTTGACCGTTTTGGGAGAGTGAGTAGTCCATTCTTAGTGTTTTTCTACGCAGATCGCAATTGTGGAATACTACTGAAATTTAGAGGTCATCTAAATGGTGTTTTTGGGATTTATATATAAATGGATAGGTTCTTCCTTCAGTTATCGAGTTCAGTTGTCACCTGAGAGTGAGACTTGGCGTGGATGATAGGTTGGGTGTTCAGACCAACTTAGTTGAGACCTTTGATCTAAGATGAGCTATGAGATATCTCCTGTAACCTATGATTTGGAGGATGTAACCCCTTGTGATACGTGCCCTTCTGGCCTACGATCCCATGAGACTGGATGCTTCTAGGGATCCCCTGAGGGATTCCTTTTCTTATGTGTTGACCTAGGGAGTCCCTTGTAGAATCTCTCTCATGTTTTTCTTTTAGAGGACCCCTATTAAAGGATGATTATGTTGTTCTTTGTTCGAGGATCCTGTATAGGATTTCTCCCTTATTCTTTGCTAAGGATCCCATGTAGGATGCCTTTGCTCATGTTTACCTAGAGGATCCTGAGTAGGATGCCTCCTTAGTGTTTGACTTGAGGGACCCAGTGGGTGCTCGTGGTTTGACTAACTGCGAGTTGTACGTCGGGTTTGGGTAGAGATGGTGTTCAAGTGTCACCTAGAACTCATGCCGAACTAGTAAGCCCCTGGGGCAGTGACTGTAGTGTTGGGTTGAGCATTCGGGCCACCCTAAATCTTTTTTATGTTTCACTTATTTATTTCTGATGCAGTGATGTTCACCAGAGGTGCTTCCTAGTTGGTGGTTGTCGAGCGTGACATGAGACATCTTTTTCGATTGGGATGCCCACATGTGCTCTCCTAGGATCCGGCTTCTGAGCTATGTTATTTCTGATATTTTATAGGTACTAGAGGTATTACCTAGGACTCGTCTGTTAAGCATTATGTGTTGACTTGTATGTCCTGAGTGATACATGGATTCCCATTGTAGGAATGCCTTGGACGGACTCATTGGGTTGTTTATTTATGTACCCTGAGTGATACATGGATTCCCGTTGTAAGAATTCCTTGGATAGACTCATTGGGTTGTTTACTTATGTTCCCTAAGTGACACATGGATTCCTGTTGTAGGAATGCCTT
The DNA here is from genome assembly GCA_963277665.1 of Viscum album. Classification (NCBI taxonomy): domain Eukaryota; kingdom Viridiplantae; phylum Streptophyta; class Magnoliopsida; order Santalales; family Viscaceae; genus Viscum; species Viscum album. Next base: position 977,392,674 of record OY728153.1, on the reverse strand, counting down.
GGACAGGCTCAGTGGACTGTTGAATGTAATTAAACCTTGAGTGAGTCATGGATCCAGTTGAGGAATTCCATGAATAGGGTCATTGGTTGGATATGGTTACAACCTGAGTGATACATGGATCCAGTTAAAACGCACGACCAATTTTCACCTATCGACCGGTCAAAGTTCCGGTGCTCTGCTAATGTGTATAACATCACTCGGGTCGAATCCTCGGCGATGATACTTTGTAATAGTCGTTTGTTTTTAGTTAATTATATTCTGATTGGGGGGGTTTGTTTGCAGAGCTTATGAAATAATTTATGGATGATGTTTGATTTAAAAAATTGATAAAGATTGGGGTGAGTTCATCATTAGGTAGTTAAGCTTGTGATATCCTTGAGCTTTGCTTTATATTGCATTAAATTAACACCCATGTCACAAGATGATTTTGATCGGAATTCCCAAGTGTTAAAGCTTTAATACAAGATGTAACTTAACTTAGGTTTCTAATAATTACCATTACTTGTTTATGGTAGTGTATTTGTGGTTCCAATAATCCATGGAATCCGCATATTAAACAAAACATGTCATTAATCCATGACATATAAAGTTCAACATACACAATATTAATTTAAAGAACATTCGTCGAGCAAAAGCTCTCAATCACTTAACATACCTAAATTATAACTCACCCAAATTAAAGATTTACCCAGAAATTAAAATTATTACTAATCTGGTTATAATTATTATGATGATAAATTAAGAAGATAAGATAAAGAAATGGATAAGAAAAGATTTTTGCGTCGAACACACACACACGAACGATGATGATAATTAAAAACGGATTTTCGATTGAATGAGGAAGCAAAAGAAGGGAAGGGGATTCAACTGAATTTAAACTATTTTAAGAACATAAATATTAAACTACAGAAGGTGTATGAGAATAATAGATATTTAAGAAGAAACTTTCATTAAAACAGAATTAAAAAAAAGAAAGGACTTACAAAATTACAAAAACGAAGAACACGAAAGTAAGTGAAAACAAAGAGAGGTGGAAAGGTATCTCAAGTGAAAACTTGAGTATGGAAGATCCTCCCAATACTTTTTCAAGTCTTTAGTCATGCCAATATGTTCTCCTCTCTTCTGAAATGCCAACCCCTCTCAAGGAGAGAAGGGGAGAGTATTTATAGCCCAAGGAGTGGACTATTTGCATTCCCAATCTGTCCCTCCACTTGCATCACCAAGTTGACTAATTAGACATCCGAATATCGAGAACTATCCTTCTTCAAAGTTGTATATCATAAAGTTATTCGACTAATCTCAAAATTTGGAGTCATTTTTACTTAAGTATTAAAAGTTATGTCCGTTTTATTAAACAAAGTTAAACTGTCCATTTCAATACAGTATTTTTGAAGTCCAAAATGTGAAAGGGTTTTTGAATAGTAAGATTCATTCAAATAAAAATAATTTCTTCAAAAAACTTGTCCGTAAATATATCCTATTTCACACTGAAAAATCTCAGATCAAATGGATGTCCACATCATGAGAACTGTCATGAATACTATACTGATTTTATTTCTAGTCCAGAATGGTGGGATGGACTTCAAAGCTTCATTTGGGTCCCTTGTTCTTAGAGTTGGGCTCTGAAATTGTTATCCTGGACTAATTAAATTGTCCCCCTAACTATGGTGGAGAATAATGGAATTTGAAATTCTGTATTTATCCCAGTAAATCAATCTTCATGAATAGTCCAGTTTCTTCACAGATTCTTTGGTCTTGTTTGTGAGGACCATATGACCCTTCAAATGGCAGAATTGGCTCATGATACCTTATAATGAAATGTTTTATATTTAAAGGAGAATCCTAAAAAACAATAACCACACAATTTGGATCAGTATATTGATAGTTATTATTAAAACAGTAAACTGACTCAATTGGACTACTTCTAAAAATGCTCAAAAATTATACTTAATATTAAAACATTAATATTTCACACAAATTATGCACATTTCATATAAAATAAGTAAAGGGAGTATATAATAAGTCATGAAAATATTAATAACATCAACTCCCCCAAACTTATTTTTGTGCATGTCCTCATGTGAAACAAATATAAAAACATGACAAAATCATTTTTACTCACCAACAAATATTAAAATTTTGTTTTCTCCAATCAGGGGAGGTTTAGACTATTTCACTCATCCATTTTGAATTCCACCACAAGTTGTTACAGAAAAAATGTTCCAAAACTAATTCATTTTTTCATGATCAAATTTAGAAATGGAAAATGTGGACACTCAAAACTCACACCTCTCAAGATGATAAAATTCATTTGTGGAGGTTCACTCTTTCACCAACCAAAAGTGAAAATCTTAGAGTTTGAAAAGAGCTCTCAGCTTCCAATCCCTATCCAAAGTTAAAAATAATCAAGAGGTATTTTTAAGGGGTTTTTATGTGGCTATGGGACGGTAGGAATATAAGGTCCAAGAGAGAATAAGAGGGATAAAACACCAACATAGAAAAAGTAATGCACATTTTTTTTTGAAATAAAACATGGAAGGAAATGAAAACACATATTTAAAAGGGAATGATTATGTGAAGAAAGACACAATAGAGGAAGAAAATATAAAGGGGATGAGAAGATGAAATATTTACAAACCACAAAACTTCTCCTAATGATATAAGAATATAATGCAAGTGTTCTTTTCTTCTTCTTCTTCTTTTTTCTTTGTTTTTTCGAAAGTTGAACTTGAAATAGATCTCACACTCATATCCCAACCCATGTTTGATCTCCTCATGACACTAATTGTAATATTTATAACAAGATCAAAGGTTGATAAAGAGTGATTTTTGACCTACCCAAGACACAACCCATTTTTGCAATTTTTTTTTGATTTTTTTTCAACATTTTTGATTTTTTTGAACACTTGTCAATTTTTTTTACAAAATTACATAAACGGAAGTACATTACATTCCCCAAAACACATTGAATGACAACCTCTCCCCTACACTGAAATGGATTCTTGCCCTCAAGTAGATGAGAACTCGTTAAAAATAAATAATAGGGTACCCAAACAATGAAATCCATTCCCCCCACACTTAAATTTCAAAAAATTATGCAATGAAAATCCATGTTGATATTGGGTGGGAAAAGTTATTGGGCTTGTAATGTGGCTATCAAATAAAAGGTTTTCATAGGCTCAAAGGGGATTTCAAAAGGAGGATTAATATAAGGGAAATGGGAGGCTATTTGGTTATTGTGATTCTCATGTGGTTCATAAAATGCCTCTATCATATTAATGCACACTAAAGTAGTAAATTCAGCTCGAAGGTCCAAAAACTCAAGACTCACAAATGGGGGTGAAAACATACATTTTGAAAATATGGACATAGGTGGCCTTGACATGAAAGCAAATGTTGTTCCTCACGGTTTGGGAAAATCATTTTCCAAATCAAAAATTGAGCATTCAAAATGTGTTGGTTTTGACACAAAATTCTTTATCCAAAGTCATAATGAAAATACAAAATTTTTGAGATGAAAAAAATCATGTTGACTCCCCAAAAAGGTTGGAAAAAATTTCAAAACTCGATGGTGAGTAAGCATGACTCTTTATTTTTTTGTATTTTTTAAGTGATTTTTTTGTTTTTTTGTTGTAGGTTTTTATTTTTATTTTTTATAAGGATACACCCACACAAAAGATAAAGTGAAAAAGAAAGGTTTTAAAAAAGAAAGTGGTAAAAAAAATGAAAGAGAGAGGAAGAAGAAGAAAGAGGTAGAGAGAGGAAGATATAGAGAGAGAGTTAAAGGGAAAGAGGTGCCCCCTGGTTTGGATTTGGCGGGTCGCCATCTCCATCTAGTGGTGGGTCGAGTACAGATGTTGGGGATCCAATGGAAGTCGATGTTGATCCAAGATTGTGGGATGTTACCTAAAAAAGAAAAATCATTATTCATATAATTAAAAACTAAAAAGAAATTGAAATTTCACAAAAGTAAAAGAAAACATGGGTTGCCTCCCAAGAAGCGCTGCATTTATTTGTCTACAGCTAGACAGTTGCAGTGGACTACCCATAGTTTGACGACAACCATCGTATTTTCTCAACTCTAGTGTGCTTCCAGAAAAACTTCTCCTCTGGGAGGCCTGATGATTCATTGGATAATTTCTTCCCATCCTTGTTGGTGTGCTTGTAATTCAATGGGGGTGGAAAGAGAATATGACTATCCTCCCTTTGGTCTTCAATGTGAGGAATGATTTTATCCACAAAGTGATGATTTTCTATTCTTGGAAATTCAGGAAGATGTCTCAATTCTGATGGTTCATTTATGTAAGGTTCAGATAACACAAAAGCAGAGTATGAGATCCCAATTGTTTTTGACTCATTTATTTCATCACTTACCGATGTAGAGTAATGGGGATCAGTGGAGTCATAAGACTGAATACAATTTTCAATATTGTTTATTTCAATGTTGTTCTCCAAAGAATGGTCAATTTCAACCTCACCAGTTATCACTTTATTAATTAGGGAACAAATCACACAACCTTCACTACCATCAGGAAAATATAAACACATTTGTTTAGGGTTCACCTCACATATAACATAATTTTCAGAATCATGGATAGGAAATGATGAATGTTGGATAAAATGATATGAATCAACAAATGAGCATTCTAGTTCATTTTCCTCATTACCATCCATGTCGGAGCATTGGAGGTCAGAGGTGAGATGATATTCCAAAGAGTTTTCAAGATCCTTTAGATCAATGGAGTTTTCATTTGTAATGTCAAAATCAATTTCACCATTTATGACTTAGTTAATCATGGTGTGGATTTCACAAGATCCTTTGTCATTAGAACATGAAGAACATGGTGGATTGGGGTTCAATTGAATCTTAGAAGTGTCCTCAGAAGCATGGATTGAGAAAGCAGAGTGATCCTCAGATGGGTATCGCATGGCTTGGAAAATGTCAAACTTGACCAGTTGGTCACCGAATTCCATGGATAAGATGCCTGAATGGACATCAATCTTGGTTCTTGCAATCATGAGGAATGGTCTTCCTAGAATTAGGGGAGATTGAGAATAGGTCGTCTCACCTTCCATGTCAAGGAAATAGAAATTAGCAGGGAAAATAAGATCATTAACTCAGACAAGGACATCCTCAATTATTCCCTCAAGACTAGCTATGCTTCGATTGGATAACTGGATGACAACACCTGTTGGGTGTAAAGGACCTAGACCAAGGTTGGAGAATATGGATTTGGGCATGACATTAATTGAGGCTCCTAGTTCTATGAGTGCATCATCAAAGTTAGAACATCCAATTTGGCATGGAACCGTAAAGGTCCCTGGATCTTTGCACTTTATGGGAATAGACTGCTGGGTGGAAACATTTTCAAAGGTCCTAAGTTTACTCCTATGGGTGCACAATTCATTAAGAAACTTGGCATACTTAGGAATTTGTTTTATGGAATCTAAGAGAGGAATGTTGACTTCAACACGTCTAAACATATCGAGCATTTCAGGATCAGGTTCAAAGTACTTCTTTGACTTAGAAACGGATTGAGGAAAAGGAATTGGTTTCTTAAGTGGAATTGAAGGAGATGAGGGAATTGTTTCAGGTTCCTTTTCAAGATTCTTTTTCTTTTCATTTTCTAGGTCAACATTCAAAGGAGGGTTTGAGGACTTATCTTGAGGCATATCAATGTGCTTTCCCGATCTAAGTTCAATTGCACTTACATTACCCTTGGGGTTGGGTAATGGTTGAGATGGAAGTTGGGAAGAATTGGATTGTTGTTGCTGGCTCAGGTGGGATGCAAGTTGACCTATTTGAGTTTCAATGTTTTTGAGGCTTGAACGGGTGAAGGAGGCAAGATCTTACACTGCACTTTCCCATGGTTTCTTGGAAGAAGAGGCTTGTCCTGGATTGGGATTACCTTGATTTTGGTTCTTGGGAAAGCGATTGTATTGGTTTTGGAATTGGAAAGGCTCACTAGGATAATGGAATCCAGGAGGAGGATTGTTCCTTTGAGGTTGAGGAATAAAAGGATAAGGTTGTTGGAAGTTACCAACACCTTGACCATATTGAAATTGGTTTGGGTTTTGAGGAGGTAATTGAGGGGGATGAGAAATGGGATTACCATAACTTAAGCCTTGGTTGAATGTAGAAGATAAGGGCTCAGAGTGAGGTTGGTTGAAGTTTCTAACAAACTGACCTGATAATTGAGGGTTGGTGTTCCGCTGAGCATATGCTACATTGAGCTCCATTGGTCCAGATGAATCAGATTGATCCTCCTGAAGTTGTGGACATGTGTCAGTTGGATGAGATGGAGAGTTGCAGATTCCACAGTTTTTGACAGGTCCAGGAAACATTGATTGTGGAGAAGATGAGGTTGGAGATTTGGTAGACACAACTAGTTGTTGTACAAGACCTATAAGTTCACTCATCCACTCAGTCATCTTGTTCAGCTCAATTGATTGATTATCTTGGGCTTGTTTGACTTGAGCATGTGCTCGAGTATGGAATTGTTGTGTGTTTTCATCCATGTTATTTATAAGATCTCTTGCAGCTGCAGGAGTTTTATCCACAAGAGCACCGCCACTTGCGGCATCTATGAGAGTTCTCTCCATAGCCAATAACCCCTCATAGAAGTATTATATCAAGATTTGGTCAGGAATTTGGTGATGTGGGCAGGTTGCAACAAGCTTTTTGAACCTCTCCCAGTACTCATGGAGTGATTCACTTGGGAACTGACGGATGCCACTTATTTCCTTTCGGATAGAAGTAGTACGAGAAGTAGGAAATAATTTCTCTAAGAAGAGTCTCTTCATGTCATTACATGTGGTTATGGAACCAGGAGGAAGGTAGTAGAGCCATGAATTAGTAGTGTCAGCTAGGGAGAAAGGGAATGCTCGAAGCTTGATTTGTTCTTCAGAAACCCCTTGAGGATTCATGGTAGAGCACACTACTTGAAACTCTTTAAGGTGGAGACGTGGATCCTCACCGGCTAGCCCGTGGAAATGAGGAAGAAGATGAACAAAACCCGATTTGAGTTCTAAGTCAGCCTCTATGTTTGGATATTGAATACCAAGAGGTTGGTAATTCATATAATGGGCAATAAGTTCTTTAAGTGTTTGTTCCCTAGGATTGGCCATATCTAATTCAACTGGTTGGACAAGGACTGGTTCTTGAATTATTTGATTATCTCTTATGTTCCTCCTAAGTTGGCGAAGTGTTCGCTCAATTTCAGGGTCAAAAAAATCTGAGGGATTGTTTGGAAGGCTACATGGCATTTAGAGAGATTTTGGAAGAAAGTGGAAGATGGGTTTTTCTTTTTAATTTTTCAGTTTATGATTTTTAAGAGGAAGACAAGTTTTTATTTGTGTTTTTTTTTCAATTTTTTGGGTTTTTTTTACAATAATCAGAAACTAATGACTACATAAAACACCATCCCTAGCAACGACACCATTTGAAATGCACGACTGATTGTCGCCTATCAACCTGTTAAAGTTCCGGTGCTCTGCTAATGTGTATAGAAGTACTCGGGTCGAATCCTCGAAGACGATACTTTGTAATAGTCGTTTGTTTTTAGTTAATTATATTCTGATTGGGGGGGTTTGTTTGTAGATCTTATGAAATAATTTATGGATGATGTTTGATTTAACAAATTGATAAAGATTGGGGTGAGTTCATCATTAGTTAGTTAAGCTTGTGATATCCTTGAGCTTTGCTTTATATTGCATTAAATTAACACCCATGTCACAAGATGATTTTGATCGGAATTCCCAAGTGTTAAAGCTTTAATCCAAGCTGTAAATTAACTTAGGTTTCTAATAATTACCATTACTTGTTTATGGTAGTGTATTTGTGGTTCCAATAATCCATGAAATCCACATATTAAACAAAACATGTCATTAATCCATGACATATAAAGTTCAACATACACAATATTAATTTAAAGAACATTCGTCGAGCAAAAGCTCTCAATCACTTAACATACCTAAATTATAACTCACCCCAATTAAAAATTTACCCAGCCATTAAAATGATTACTAATCTGGTTATAATGATTATGATGATAAATTAAGAAGATAAGATAAATAAATGGATAAGAAAATATTTTTGCATCGAACACACACACACACGAACGATGATGATAATTAAAAACAGATTTTCAATTGAATGAGGAAGAAAAAGAAGGGAAGGAGATTCAACTAAATTTAAACTATTTTAAAAACATAAATATTATACTACATAAGGTGGATGAGAATAAGAGATATTGAATAAGAAACTTGCATTAAAACAGAATTACAAAATAAAGGACTTACAAAATTACAAAAACGAAGAACACGAAAGTAAGTGAAAACAAAGATAGGTGGAAAGGTCTCTCAAGTGAAAAATTGAGTATGGAAGGTCCTCACAAGACTTTGGAAAGGCTTTGGTCATGCTAATATGTTCTCCTATCTTCTGAAATGCCAACCCCTCTCAAGGAGAGAAGGGGAGAGTTTTTATAGCCCAAGGAGTGGACTGTTTGCATTCCCAATCTGTCCCTCCACTTGCATCGCCAAGTTGTCTAAATAGACAGCCAAATATCGAGAACTATCATTCTTAAACATTGTATATCATAAATTTATCTGACTACTCTCAAAATTTGGAGTCATTTGGACTTAAGGATCAAAAGTTATGGCCGGTTAATTAAACAAAGTTAAACTGTCCATTTCAATCCAGTCTTTTTGAATTTAAAAATGTAAAAGGGTTTTTGAGTAGGAATATGCCTTCAAATAAAAATAATTTCTTCAAAAGACTTGTCCGTCCATATCTCCTCTTTTACACTAAAAAATATCAGCTCGAATGGATGTCCACAGCAGGAGAAATGTCATAAATACTATACTGATTTTATTTCTCGTCCAGAATGGTGGGCTGGACTTCAAAGCTTCATTTGGGCCCCTTGTTCTTAGAGTTGGGCTCTGAAATTCTTATCCTGGACTCCTTCAATTGTCCCCCGAACTATGGAGGAGAATAATGGAATTTGGACTTCTGTATTTATCCCAGTAAATCAATCTTAATGAATAGTCCATTTTCTTCACAGATTCTTTGGTCTTGTTTGTGAGAACCATATAACCCTTCAAATGGCAGAATTGGCTCATGGTACCTTCTAATGAAATGTTGTATATTTAAAGGAGAACCCTAAAAAACAAGAACCACACAATTTGGATCAGTATAGTGATAGTTATTATTAAAACAGTAAACTGACTCAATTGGATTACTTCTAAAAAATGCTCAAAAATTATACTTAATATTAAAACATTAATATTTCACACAAATTATGCACATTTCATATAAAATCATTAAATGAAGTATATAACAAGTCATGAAAATATTAATAACATCACCAGTTATGGGATGCCTTGCACTACGGAAAAAAGGCATTTAGCGGCGGTTTTGAAAAACTGCCGCGAAATCGTGCATCGGGAAACTATTCGCGGCAGTTTTCAAAACCGTCGCAGAATGTTTCACGACGGTTTTTTAGCAACGATTTTTTTAATTATAATTACAATTTAATTATTTTTTAATTATTTTATTTATTTATTTATTTATTTAATTATTTAATTATTTATTTTATTTCGTATTTATTTTATTTATTTCATATTTATTTTATTTATTTATTTTTTATTTTTTATTTTTCGTCTTTATTTATTTATTTATTTATTTTATTTTATTTATTTATTTATTTTATTTTATTTTATTTATTTATTTATTTTATTTATTTATTTTATTTCATATTTATTTATTTTATTTATTTATTTACTTTATTTATTTATTTCGTATTACTTTATTTACATTATTTATCCATGCATGCACATCCCATGCACATGCCCATGCAATATAAAGAAATACTGCGTTTGGTGAGATTTGAACCTCTAACCTCTTGCATATTTTCCAAAGACTTTACCACTCCAGCAAGCTCACCATGTGGTTAATAAACAGAATTTAATATACTTATATATATTAATTGAAAAAACAAATAATACATAACTAATAGATATAATAAATAATAATAATAATAATAAATAATAAATAATAATAAACAAATAATAATAAATAATAAATAATAATAAATAATAAATAATAATAAATAATAATAAACAAATAATAAATAATAAATAATAAATAATAAATAATAAATAATAAATAATAAATAATAAATAATAAATGATAAATAATAATAAATAAGAAATAATAAACAATAAACAATAATAAATAATAAATAATAAATAATAAATAATAATAAATAATAAATAATAAAAATAAATAAAAATAAAAATAAATAATAAATAATAATAAGTATTAAATAATAATAAACAATAAATAATAACAAACAAATAATAAATAATAATAAACAAATAATAAATAATAATAAACAAATAATAAATAATAATAAACAAAAAATAAATAATAATAAACAAATAATAAATAATAAATAATAAATAATAAATAATAAATAATAAATAATAAGTAATAACTAATAAATAATAAATAATAAATAATAAATAATAAATAATAAATAATAAATAATAAATAATAATTAATAATAAATAATAATAAATAATAATAAATAATAATAAAGAATAATAAAGAATAATAAATAATAATAAATAATAATAAATAATAATAAATAATAAATACGAAATAAAAAAACATTTAATAATAAATAATAAATAATAAATAACACATTATAAATAAAATATTATTATTAATAAACAATAAATAATAAATAATAAATAATAAATAATAAATAATAAATAAGAAATAAGAAATAAGAAATAAGAAATAAGAAATAAGAAATAAGAAATAAGAAATAAGAAATAAGAAATAAGAAATAAGAAATAAGAAATAAGAAATAAGAAATAAGAAATAAGAAATAAGAAATAAGAAATAAGAAATAAGAAATAGGAAATAGGAAATAAGAAATAAGAAATAAGAAATAAGAAATAAGAAATAAGAAATAAGAAATAAATAATAATAAATAATAAATAATAAATAATAAATAATAATAAAGAATAAAGAATAAATAATAAAAATATTTAATAACAAATATTAAATAATAAATAACACATAATAAATAAAATATTATTATTAATAAATAATAAATAGTAAATAATAAATAATAAATAAATAATAAGTAATAATAAATAATAAATAATAAATAATAAATAATAATAAAGAATAAATAATAAAAATAAATAATAATAAATAGTAAACAATAAATAATAATAAACAAATAACAAATAATAATAAAAAAATAAAAATAAAAATAAAAATAAATAATAAATAATAAATAATAAATAATAAATAATAAATAATAAATAATAAGTAATAAGTAATAAATAATAAATAAATATAAATAATAAATAACCAGAAACAAATATTAATAATAATAATAATATTTTATTATTATTAATAATAAATAATAAATAATATATAATAAATAATAAATAAATATAAATAATAAATAATAAATGAATATAAATAATAAATAATAAATAACCAGTAACAAATAATAGATAATAAATAAATTAAAGTATATAATAAATAATAAATAATAAATAATAAATAATAAAAAATAAATAATAAATGAAACACATGAAAAAGTATGAAAAGACGTGATAAGGGATGAAAAATCATGAAAACGCATGAAAACGGATGGAGAAGCATGAAAAATGAGGCATTAGAAAGAATGAGAAAGCATGAAAACTCATGACAACTCTGGAAAACCCCTTAAGAATTTAACACAATCATCATAATAACCGAAAAAAAACCATTGATAAAGATAACAAGTCATGGAAACCCAAATAAACAGTAATAAATGGAGCAACCGTTAAAACCCGTCAAAACGGTCATAAAGTGACAAAAACATTGGGCTCACATTAACGGAGATAACTTATGATCCGAGAGTCCGTTCCAGATCCGCGACCAGTCAAATCAAAGATCCTAAAACAATCTTCGATCTGATAGGTGAAAGAGACCGAATGGACCGACGGATCAGAAGTTACGACTGTTTAAAAAAAAGCTGACGGGGAACGGGTGCTAGAAACAAGGCATCGAAAAACATAACAAACCCGATACCCACTAAAAAGGCCATAACTTATGATCCAGGAGTCCATGTGGGCGTCACGACCAGTCAAACCGAAGCTTATGGAACGAACTAAGATTTGGCAGGTGGAGGAGTCCAAACTGACACACATATCGAAAGTTAGGTCCCTTTGAAGACAAGTTCGACGTGACACCGGTGACAGAAACGGGGTTTCGGAGGCCTTTAGAGGGGTTTTTGGGGTCAAAAAACATGACAGAAGCTTGCTTCTATCAAATTAGTGCGTAGCTCTCTTCACTGGCTTCGATTTGATATGTGGTAGAGCCCAAGTGGACTCCCGGAGCGAAAGTTATGGCCATTTGAAGTTGGAGAACTTTTTTCAACTTTCTTACAACTCTCATATCTTCCGCACCTTAGGCTGTCTCATAGTTTTGATTATACGTGCTTCTAGATATCTTCATGAGCTTATATTTGACTGGTCGTGGCGCTCCAACGGACTCCCGGATCAAAAGTTATGGTCGTTTTAGTGATTTCGCGGCTTCTCATGTTTTTTTTATTTTTTTCATTTCATTTCGCGGCGGTTTTTTAAAAAACCGCTGCTAATCCTCGAAAAAATTAAAAAAAATTAAAAAAAATTAAAAAAAAATTAAAAAAAAATTAATTTTTTTTACACATTTCGCAGCGGTTTTTAAAACCGCCGTGAAATACCGGCCCGAAAGCAATTTCGAGGCAGTTTTAAAAACCACCGCGAAAAAACTGCCGCGAAACGCCTGTTTTCTTGTAGTTTTGGACGGACTCAGTGGGTAATAGAATTATGTACCCTGAGTGATACTTGGATCCAGTTGAGGGATGCCTTGTACGAGCTCAGTGGGTTGATGACTCCTACACCTTGAGTGATATTTGGATTCCCTTATAGGAATGCCTTGGACAGGCTCATAGGCTGGATGTTATATGATTGGAATGATTACACTCTTCCAGATCTTTACAGGATTGACCATCGATATACAGAATCCTTCTTTACAGGGTTGACCGTCGGTATATGACAATCTAGTTGTGATTGGAGGTGAGTACAAGTGAACCCAGGTGTAGGATCAGTTTCCCCCTGTGGTGACATAGCTTTCTCAGAGATATAATTTTGACATTGACCAAAGTAGGTACATGTTGATGAAATTACGAACCCATAGATCGAATTAATGATGCACGACTTGAGTGGCATGATGTCTGGCTCAATGCCCTTACATAGGATGTCCAGGCGATTGGGATTACAGACCCAAGGATCGACTACTGATGTGGTTTCTTGTTATTTGATTCACATACTCATGAATATTCATATCTATGTATATATGTATAGTTATGGAACTATACATGTGTACATATATAGTTATGGACATCCATGGTGTCACTTTCCCAGTTGTCAGGGATTACAGACCCTGGGTTCGACTGTGGTTTCTCTTTTTGTTTACTTTTTTTTGTTGTGTGTTCCAGCTAGGCTGAGCACATTGCTGTTGCATACACTTTTAGCAGCACAATTATAGGTTGCTTTTCGGGGTGCCCTATTGAGATTATTTCTCACCCCTACACGTGCACTTTGGTGTATGTATAGACCTTATGTCTTCTCTTCAGGTTGAGCACAAGTTGCATGGTGGATAGGGCTAAGGGTCAGTGTTGCATGATCGAGTGGAGATTCTCAAGTGGTTCTACTGATCGGACTAGTGCAGTTCGACAATGTCTGGAGACCGGGTACGTGAGTTGGCTCAGAGTTAGTAGTAGAGCCTTGTACTTTTACATTCAGTTTCTTTTGTACTTATATCTGTATGGTCGGCCCAGTGGGTGAACAGTGTTGTATTGTATTACATAGCTATTTGGGATTCTACAATATTTTACTATTACAACTTGTTCTATTTTAGTTGTTTATTGCTTCTACACTATGTTTACTTTTTGCTGTGTATGATACTTAGTTATTTACTCTTTTTTCTTACTCTGGTATGAGGGAATAATCTCCCAACTATCACACCCTAGGCCATGACTACTAGTTGGCAACCTATGGCATATGGGAAGGTATGCTTGAGGCCTTGTGGCGAACTGGCTCGGAGCACCGGTTTAGTGTCTCCCAGGTCTAGACGTTACATGCTATCTGGGCGCACCCATCTTAACATGTTCATGAATATGTTTTCCTCATAAATAATCATACATAATCAATCATACATAAACATAAGGGTACCCATAGAAAGAAATGGGTATCATAATCATGTCATAAAGCACAATGGATGGGCATATCATACAAGTGTCCATGAAAAAAATAATTAAAATATACATGGACATTCATAGGAATATATCATGGTAAGTGATATAAAATAGAAGTGACAACATGTGAAAAGATTATTTAAGAAATTTTGGCATTTAAAACATTTTAGTGTGGTTTTAAGAAAAATACTAAAGAGCATTTAAAATAGAAAAGAGAATAGTATTTTATATAAAGCTAGAAGTGAACCAAGAAGGTTTTCATAATAAAAAAAACTGATTTTATAAAAACAATGTTGGATTAAAATAGATGGTAGAGTGTACTTTAAATTGGGGAAGAAATCAGGAAGTTCTCTTGAAACGAGCTTGCTTATCGAGAATAATTGAGGAGGGAATCATTTAAAAATATGTTTATCCCCGAAAGAGAATGATGAATGGATCTTGATACATGAGTTTGGAGAATATACACAACATTTATAAGATTTATATAAAAATAAAATATAACTTTATTTGGGTAGAAATAAAGATAGAGAAACCCAAAGGAATAAAGTAGGTTCAGGTAGAATCCCTTACCTTAAGTCTGATGATGTCTTTCTCTTGATCTTAAGGTCCTCTTGAATATATCTTCCTTGAGAACCTCTTTATGGGAGAGGATTTGGTCTTTTGAAGAGACAAAGGGCTGCTGGATGTGGGGAGGTTCTTAGGGAGGGGTTTGAGTAGAATTTAGACTAGGCATAAGGCTTGAGAGGAGTGAAGAGAAGTGGGGGGTGATTGGTTTTTATAGTGGAGAGGAGGGTTTTCACAATATTTTATTCATTATTTTATTATTTTTCTCAAGACAAGCAATAATATTGATTCTTATGAAAAAGAATAGTAATATGTGCATGTGAGTTCAAACCAATGGCCATTTACATCACCCATGACTCAAGCATGATGCATAAATTCATTTATTTAGCATTTATCGTAAATTATCGAATTTCGATATTCACCAAAAATTCAAGTATTTTAGAAAAATACCAAAAATTAACTATAACCATTTTTAGATGTGTATAATCCAAAAATGAAATCCATTTTTCAAAAATAATTTTCTAAATATGATAAATTTAATTTTTAATTAAAATCATAATTTTCATGAAAAATAAAAATTTTAAAATTAAAACTGCTTTTCTAACACTTTGAAAAATAAATTAAGGTCTCATAAAATTATATTATGATCATAAGAAATAAAAATAAAAATTTAAAAATTCATTTTATGAAAATAAATTTTCTTTTAATTTATTAAATTAATAATAAAATTGTAATTAAATATACATGACTTACGAAAATACCAACACTTTATTAATAATTTTTAAAAATATTTATTTACTTTTGCTTCGATGCTTTCGCCGGGGCGTGCACATCCGTCTGTGGGGAGGACGCGCTTCTTGTTACCCCACATTCCCACTTTCCAAAGGCGGGCGACATCCATTCCTTGTTCAGGGACGTCTTCTCCTTGATCGAAACCGGGATGATGGGATGTCGGTTCTTCCTTCCATGGATTCCTCCTCGGAGATCATCCCCTAGTCCGGGTCTCCCTCATAGATTTAATACGTGCTCGTGAATCTCATTCCCGGTGCCATATCTACATGGACGCCGATTAATTACGCTGCTTCCGTCAAGATTCTCCAAGGGGTCTTGTCGGGGCAGCAACCTTCGGTGAGGAGAATGGTCACATTGGGGCGTCGTTGGCATGTCTGTTCTTGGTCCCTCATCACAGGGATTCTCGAGGGCGCGGAAGCCTGAGGCGTCCCACATCAAACGCGGGGAATATGTACAATCTGAGGTTTTCCTCATCTTCCCATGTTCAACACGGTGTATGTCGCGAGTTTAACATCTTGCGGAGATGGCTACGCCAAGGGCGTGTCTTCTGAGGTTTTCCTCAGGCATCTCATGTTTAACACGAGGTAGGCCGCGAGTTTAACATCCCGCGGGGACAGATCGGGTTGAAGGGCCCCTAGGGGGAACACCGATGTTGGGGCCAACACATGGGCGGCTTCCCAGATGTCATGGAGTGGGATAGGGTGGCATGATCTCACCGGGATGTGGCGGCCCGGGTAAGAATCAGGATGGGTGGTGGATGGATTAATGAAATGGAGGGGGAATGAAATGGGAACATCGCAAGGGTGACGGTGTAGTTGGGCTTGAGCCTCGAATAGGATTCCTATGTATCCCCGTGGCAGGGAATCAAAGTCCACGTAGTTCGGGATGGATTGGGGCTTACGCAAGGGTGCTTCACAGGTGCCGCTAGGGAGCGGTAATGGTGGATGGGGCTTACGCTCTGAGGCGGCCCAAAGTGGATATGGGCCTTACGCTCTGAGGCGGCCCACAATGGCAGTATGGGGATTAAGCTCTGAGGCGGCCCAAAGTGGATATGGGGCTTACGCTCTGAGGCGGCCCACAATGGCGGTATGGGGCTTAAGCTCTAAGGCGGCCCATGGTGGTTGGTGAACCGACGCGAAGAGGTTGGAACAACCGGGTGGTGGGCTTGAACCTCATGGAGGCTTCCTACGTACCATGCGCTAGCACGGATCAAAATCCACGTAGTTCGCTGGGATGGGGATTACGCTCTGAGGCAGCCCATGGTGGTGCCATGGTCAATGCGCACTCTAAGCCCACGTGAGTCATGCTCGGTGTGAGAAACAAGAGGCAGCAGGGACCAGACGATCACGTCGCAAAAGGTTGCGTCCGTGGGAAGCGGAATGGGGCTTACGCGTCGAGCGGCCCAAAGAGGAAACAGGGGCTTACGTGTGGTTAGCGGCCCTTGGTGTCGGGGCTTACTCCAGGGTGGAGGCACGTGGTGCGACAAAGCACAATGGGAAAGGGACTCCACTGGCCTTGGCAGGGGGGAAGTACGGAGATGCACGGGTGCAATCATCCGTTGAGAGGATAGGGGCTTACGCTCTGAGGCGGCCCTTCCCCCACGGAAAAACGCCACTCCGACAAGGAGGATCTCATTCCATGTGAGGAAGAGTCCATTCCCGTGGAGACGAGTGGGCGTAAAGAATTCCCGAGCTGGGGGGACCCTGCGTGCGAAGCACGGGGTCAGACCACAGTTTAACGTCATGTGTTAAGGATGAGGTGCTTAGCAGTTTAACGTCCTACAGCTTGGACGAGGTGGGTTCGCTCCACACCCCTAGGGCTTACATGCCCAACGCCCTCTACCCCTTGTGGGAGGGAAGGCATCGGCAAGGCCATGGTGAAGGGGGGCCGCAGGGCGAACCACCGGGGGGTCCACGTTAGCGTGTCTATGCGAAGAAGCAATAGCCGTTAGCGTGCCTATGCGGAGAAGTATAAGGCAAAGCAACGCAATGAGAAACACGGCCCAAGGGACCTTGAGGTTACTTCGCACGAGCCTGGAAGGCCGTACGGGAAAACAACGCATGGCACGCATGCCCGGTAGGGGAGACATCAGGTGCCGGTGCAGAGGGGTAGCCAAGGGGCGTCAAGGTGAAGGGTCCTGGGCTTTGCGCGCAAAAAAGAAGGTTTGCGCGCAAAACACCGGGACGCTGCGCAATTGGAGCAAGGGAATTGCCTACGGAGAGGGAATTACACGCAAGGTTTTGCGCATACGAGACACAGATTGCGCGCAAGGCTGGAACCCGGGAAAGGGGGCAAATTCACTTAAGCCGGTGGAGTTGCGCGCAAAGGCGAACTCCGGGGAAAGTTTGCTTGAAATGAGGGATTACCTGGAAGTTATCTTGCGCACGGGGGGAGCCGAATTGCGCGCACGAGAGTCGCTTCAAATTTCGCAACCCCCAAACCGTTCGGGGTCACTTTCTATTTATAGGCGACGTCCGGCGCGGAATCCAGGCGGCGCGCGAAATCTTCCGTGCCGAGAGCCGCCGGCGTGCAAAATCTCGCCGCGCAGAACTGGGGCACGCAAAGATTGCGCGCCTCAATGGCTCGATTCCACAAAACCTGGGGATACTATATGCACAAAACAATTTTTCGCGCGGATCCTCCTTTATTTCGTACACCACATCCCAGGTCTCCGGATCAGGCCTCTGATTCCGAATACGACTTTGCTTCATCATTCCGAAACTTCCTCCAATAGTTACGGACTTTTTTTCGGCGTCAACAAATTCCCCCCCTTGGAATTGGATCGGTGAGAGGTCGCAACGATCGGATTCCAAGGGAAATTCCGAAACGCCGAAGTGCTGAGTCTCCTGGTCAAGTTGCGCGCAAAATTCCGATGGGGCGCGCAAAACTACGGATGCGCGCGGAATCCTCTTTCCGCACGGCGCGGAACCCTGGCCTCGCCTATAAAAAGGGGCGCTGGGTCCCAGATCCGTACTTACACTTTTTCCACGCGATAAGCTCATCGCTCTCGTGCGCGAAATCGCTTCCGCGGCTGCGCGTAAAATCGCTCTGGCAGCGCGGAATTCTCTCCGAAATTTGGTCGTGATTTCGCGCCTAATCGGGATATTCCACGCTTCATGTGCCGATTGCGCGCTCATCTCCAGGATTTCGCGCAATTCCTTCAGATTCCACGCAAAACTCTCCTATTCCGCGCACTGCATCCTGATTTCTCCCAACTATTGAAAAATTCAAGATGGCTGCAAACCGAGTTGATGAGGGGGAAGCCGCTGCCTGTAGGACAGAAATGGCGGCGAACGAGGAGGTTTATGGCGCCAAGGTGATTGTCTCCAACAATATGACCTTGTTCAATCTACTGACTCTGGCCCAGAAGACGTATCCCTTGTCCGAAAACCTCCTGCTCTGGAATTTTGGCATCCTGGAGGAGGTTCCACTGCCGGGCTTCGAAGTGGACACGCCGCGGTCTTGGGTGACCCGGGAGGACGAACTTCCTCGCTACAACATCACCAATAACGGCCATCCTGCCAGGGAAACCAGACATATGGACGTATATGTCCTGAACCTGAGGACTAGGACCATTACCGGAGACGATCCTGTGGCATATAATTCTCCGCCCTCTACGCGAGCACGTTCCGTCAGAACGTCATGGATGACACGAAGGGCTGGCTGAAGGATTGGGACCTGCGGTCTGGGGGCAACTTCACCAGCGAATGGGCCTAGGCGTTCTGGGTTCACCATAACTATGATCAGTTCGGGGATGAACTGCGGTATATCGGCCTGTTCGAGGCGGTATGGACATCGCAGTTCCACTTCCACCGCCAGCCTGAACTCGGACCAGAGCTATTCACCCGGTGGTCTCCTGACACCAACACATTCCACCTTCATCATGGGGAAGTCGACATCAGTCTTTGGGATGTTCACTGCATCGGAGGTATCCCACTAGAGGGTTACCAATACGACGAGTTTGTTCCTCCAAAGAACACCTGGGGAGACAGGTCGTGGACACCTATGCTGACATGGCACCTGTTGGAGCTGGCCAAAGAGAGGCTGGGGGTCAAGGACCTCCTGAAGGACATTGCCTTCAAGGGATGGTTCAGCCTGTTCCTTGAGAAGGATCCGACCATCAAGATGCCGGGACAGGGCAAACGGTGCCCAACCGCAGCTCAGAGGAGCAGGGGCGGGTCATACTGGAGGACCCTGGAGGCGGGGCAATACCAATCATGGGGCTACCGCGTCATTGAGGCCCGGGACCCGAACATCCGGTATGCTGGGTTCCTTGCCGCCTTCCTGAGCGGGTGGCTAATGCCGGTGCAGGACACGAGGATGCGCGTCCGTCCAGCAACACTAGTGATAGCAGGCTCCATGGCTGCCAACAAATGGTTCAACTTGGGTGTCCCCGTATTGGCCAAGATGTATGCCATCCTGGGGCGCATCTCACTAGGGGGGTCGCCTCGGAGAGTATGTGGTCCCTTCCAGATCTTCCATGGCTGGGTGGCTGCTTATCTCGGTGGGTACACTTTCCCAAATGCCGTCCGTCCTCCGGGCAATGGTCTGCGACCGTCCTTGCTAAACATCGCAGGGGTGGCACCATTGACGCTCAATGAGGAGGGCGTGAGAATCCGTATTGGCAACCATGCCAACTTCAACTTCAGCCCATTCCCCACCCAAGTCGGCCAGATGGTGGACAACATGCGAGGCTCTCTGGAATAGTAGGAATACTTCCAGAGCATTCGGGGCGGGGTGCTCGTGGCTAGGATCCACGGGAAGGTGATCTGTGAGCCTTACGTGCCATCCCGATTTTCCAGGCAGTTCGGATGCCTCCAACGAATGCCGAAGAAGGTATTCACAACTATCTGGTAGGAGTAGAATCCATGCGTCCTACACCAAATGTGGTTGATGTTTACCACTTTCGGCTCTGGCGATGTCGTTACCCTTCCTCCCACCGGGGTCGATGCCGGCCTATCAATCGAATACGACGAACACTGGACCATTGCATACCCTGAGGGGATATTATGCAAGCGCGTCCGGAAACTCGAGGTTACTCGCGCGGAAACCGGGCGACGATAAAGAAGGCACGGTGCCGTCAGAAGGGGACGACCAAGGGCGCGTCAGACAGCGAGGCCTGCGCAGGCCGGGACTTCGGCAACATGAACATCACATGGTGCTGCCACGTCCTCGTTACCCGTAGGGGGGTCACATGAGGCGGCCAGGGAACTTCCTGTGAAGCAGATAAGATATCTGCTCGAACCTTCCCAAGACACAATTCTCCTGGCACTGTGATCGGCCTGGACGACCCTGCGGTAATCGCTGAGCGTCGAAGCCATCTGGCAGAAGATAATGCAATACGAGATCCAACTGCTAGAGGTCGGGCTCGTTCAAATTACTGAATGAGTAAACTTCCATCGGCGACATGCTTATCTGATGGCCATGGATGCATACGCACGCCAAAGGGGGTGGTGTGCAGATCCACCTTTCTTAGTGAAAGTGATGCTCGGCCGGGAGCATGATCCAGAAACGATGCCGCCGGGAGAAGGCGACAGTGACGAGGAGTCAGAGGGGGAGGAGGAAACAGGAGAGGACGAAGGTGAGGTAGAAGACAAAGAAGAAGAGCCCGAAGGCGAGGGGTATCAAGGGGTGACCTACCAAGGGAGTCTCCGAGAGAGCGGCGAGATTGTCGGCTCTGATCTAGACATAATCGAGATACTCGAGGTCTGTCTCTATCTCTATTCATTTCCCTTATTCATCCATTCTACTTTCCAACTTCTAACCCACTTCCCCATCCTACTCAGGAGCAGTTGAGCGTTGGAAGGGCGTCCCCACCAGAGGAGGGAGGAGAGGAACCGGTGGGACATGATGGGGATCTGACACCCATCATTGAATTAACAAGCGCAGAGGAGTCTCCTCTTACAGTGGCTCCTGCAGTGGCAAGAACACTGGTGACCGACTCTCTAGATTCCTGTAAGTATCACGCTTTACTACTGGCGCTTGGTGTCAAAAGATCCCGTCTGACCAGTGTATTCCTTGTGTAGTGATCTCAACACTGGAGGCACATCAGGCTGCGGAGCCCGGACCATCCGCGAGTGGACCAGCGACGGACATACCACCTCGTTCAGAACATGCTCCCTGCACTGAGTCGGCCTCGACAATTGATGAACAGGGGGTGGAGGATATCAGTGGTGCTGTTCCTAAGACGAGGTCGGAAGCTGATGGAGGAATCATCACTGCTGGGGCGAGAGAAGAAGGTCGTCCGGACGTCGAGAATCATATTCCTCATGAAGGCGTCCCTGTGCTGGATCCTACTGCCGATCTGCTGGCTGCCTTCCCCATATACCGACCCGCTGACCCTGAGGAGATAGATGACTCAGACTCAGAGGCAGCCGAGGAGAGCCAAATGACATGGCGCAAAGGGTGGAAGTGTATCCAGTGCTTCCTCAGACAGCCCCAGTCGGATTGGCTGAGGCGGATGGGATCACTTCAGACCTGGCTGCGCTTTCTGTGCACCGGAGGGGCTGATGCTCAGCGTCTTCATCTGACAGTCCATGATTACATGGATGAGAAGATACGCGAGAGCAGCCGGTGCACTGACATTGCCCAGTGCCGGGGAGGATTGGCGAGCGCTCAAGCACTGTTGAGGGCGGAGCAGGAAGTTCGGCACATCGAAGGGCAGGCGGCAGAGAAGGAGGCCTTAATCGCAACATGCTCTAAGCTTGTGGAGCAACTGACGGCCCAGCTGGATGACGCGCAGGAACAATTGGTGGAGGTGAGTCACCAGATGATCGTACTTCGAACCGAGCGGGCGCATGCACAAGCTAGGGATGGCGAGCTGCGCTCTGTGGTGGCTGATGAGGAGAGAGTCTTCAAAGAGCAAGAAGTGGTCCTGGAGGCTACCAGCCAAAGGGTAGCAGCGCTGGAAAGATCGCTTCAGCATGCTGATCCCTAAGGGATTGTTTTGGCCATCTCATGAACTTCTTGCTTGTACTGCTCAACATCTCAATCCAATACATGGCCAAATCCATTCACTTTCACTCTTGGTTTAATATGCTCAAACAAAGTTTCGAAACGAATAACAAATAATCCCTAAGATCCCGTGGGTCGCGCTCAATGCGAGAAGCAAAGGATGCTCGTGCCATCATTCCGTCCAACTGTAGGGCATTGACCAAGCTTCAGGCGTCCGAAATTGGGCCTGGATTTCTGAGGAGACCCCGGGCCGATTGATGTGTCGACTTCTCAATGTGATCTAACACACGAGTGGGGCGATGCCGGGGGCATTGAAATCCATCCGAACATAGGGGGATGGAGAGGAAGGGTGAATCACGCTGCCCAAGTTCGGAACACAATGGGGCGCAACGATGGAGGATAACTGTCAACCATAGAGGAAACACAACATCCATATCATGTTGGCATGGAATGGGGACAATAAATGAGGGCTGACCGCTGACCATGTTCACAACATGGGGCCTAACTCAAATATCGTCGGTCAGTTTTCCGGAACGTTGGCCCAGGACAATAGGCGGACCATAGGTCGAGCATCCATACTGTTAGGGGGTCCCGTCAAACATGACCAGTCCTCTGGAATGTTGACCCAGGACAATAGGCGGACCATAGGTCGAGCATCCATACTGTTAGGGGGTCCCGTCAAACATGAAAGGAAATGAGGATCCGAATTAGGGGGGACGCAAAGAGTGGAAGGTGGAGTGGTGGTTTGTTCGAACAGAGTCTAACACTCCCGAAATTGAGCCACCATGGCGAAGGCGCATTAGGCGGACATACCGACCTGATCCCGGGTCGTCCCAATTTCCAGGAAGGACCTCTTTGGTGAGAGAACTGCCGCTTCCCATTATTACCATAGGGAATCCCGAACCTGCTCGGGGTAGATGTCACGATTACACCACTTCCCATGAAGTTGGGCCGAGGGGCCGACAATAAGGAAGGACGGGGTTCAGTAATCCCTGGGGCTGGACCCAAAACGAAATGTCCAGGCGGTCCTACGTATCTGATTAGGATGAGAATCAAGACACACGTAGTTCTTGAAGCACAGTTTAACATCATGTTGGACGAAATACAGTTTAACGTTATGCGGGATGGGGAACACATCTCATCTAGGGATAAGCACGACACGACGAGTAACCCGATGTAAATGAGGACATAATCCCGCACCACATCATGCAATCCCACAAGAGAGAGCGAGTCGTAGAAATCCAAAGAAATGATCTTAGTTTTAGGTCTTAGAACTTGGACCAAAGGGCGGAAAGAAACATAAGAGGCACACGGTGGAATAACTCAAACACCTGGCATGAATGGGAATAGGGGGTGTGTACGGTGCGGTGAACAAACCGACGTGAATGAGGACATAATACCATATCACACCGCACAACCCCCTTGGGAGAGGTTTTAGGTCAAGGGATCGAAAACGAAAGTAGGCTGGGCCCGCGGGGAAGTGCCCGAGCGCTCCTACGTATCTCATAAGGATGAGAATCAAGCCATACGTAGTTCTTGAAAGCGTCTTAGTTTAAGGTCTTAGATCTTGGACCATCACACAGTTTAAGGTCATAAGGTTTGGACCGTCACACAGTTTAAGGTTATAAGGTTTGGACTGATAGCACAGTTTAAGGTCGTATGGTTTGGACCAACAACACAGTTTAAGGTCATATGGTTTGGACCAAATAGAACACGCACGATGCGATACCATCACTGCGCGCGATTCTGAGAGAGGAGCCTCGGGCCAAGGGGCCGGCGGGGGTCCAACCATCAGGAGGGGGACAGGAGATGCTAGCTCCCAGCTGTGCTGGGCCCGAAACGCAACGTCCGGGTGACTCCTCATTTCCCGTGGGGATGAGGGTCAAGCTGCACATAACCTGCAAAGAAGAAACTCAAGCACATACTCTAGCACTCAGACTGCGGGAGCCCCGAGAGACACCGTTACATAGCTTGGTCTGACTGACGTGTGGGGGTGTACTGAGGGTTAGTACAAGGAGTGTTGAGATTCCACCTTGACACGATGGGGCGGAATATGACATGAACCATGCCACCAACATTCAGGGCCCGGGGGAAACCCGGCGTGACGACTGAGGATTACTGCTGACCATGTTCGCAAAACAACATCCTACCGTGTCAGCCATGGGGACAAACAAATGAGCATCAAACGCTGACCATATTCGCAAGGCGGGATTTGTATCAATTTGTTGTCTGAAACCCTCGGGGGCGTTGGCCCGTGACGGTAGGAGAGCCCTTGGGCGTTGTATCCAGGTCGTTCTTGGGGGTCCCTCCGGGTGTGAAGGATGACGGGGGCCCAAATAAAGGGGAACACGAAGCTTGGAAAGTGGATGGAACTTTCCTAAGTCGAATCTGGCACTCCAAGTCCTAGAACAGAGTACCCTGAGCACATTAGCAGACCACTGGAAAGGGTCAGAGGGTTCAGTCTGAGAGCAACCAAAAGACGGAGGATCCCCGGGCAAGAGGGGGCGCAATGCCAAACACCCTGGAAACCGGGAGATCATGGGATCTCCTAAGAGATGGGACTGGACCTGACATCTAGGTGTTCAGGCGGTCCTACGTATCCCATAAGGATGAGAATCAATCTAGACTTAGTTCTAGACATCGCCTTTAAATTCCATGGGGAACATGACATAGGAGGGATAATCCTAAGGATAGGATACGCATGGTGCAGCTATTGCAAACCCGACGTGAATAAAGACATAATCCCATACCACGCTACACGATCCTGTGGTCAAGGTCCCAAAGGTGAGACAGACGCGATAACGGACCTCAAGCTGGACCCAAAGACAAAAGGTCTGGGCCTTCCTACGTATCCCATTAAGACGGGAATCAAGCTAGACGTAGTTCTTGAAACACAGTTTAACGTCATGTAGGACGAAATATGGATCTTAGTTTTAGGTCTTAGAACTTGGACCATAGGAAAGGGAAGAGTTTGGTAACTCCTAGGGGTTGGAACCGAAACGAAATGTCCGGGCGTTCCTACGTATCTCATCAGGACGATAATCAAGCCGCACGTAGTTCTGGAAATACAGTTTAATGTCATATTGGACGAAATATGGATCTTAGTTTTAGGTCTTAGAACTCGGACCATGAAAAGGGTAGAACCAAAAGAGGATCTTAGTTTTAGGTCTTAGAGCTCAGACCATGTGCAGTTTAAGGTCATGCAGGACCATACAGTTTAAGGTTATGCAGGACCATGTCAGCTTAGGCAAAGTACTTCTTGAGGAACCTGGCATTGGTGGGAGGAGTGATACACTCACCATCCATAGTCACCAGGGAATACGTGCCATTGGGATAGACCTTATGGACAATAAAAGGCCCCTCCCACTTGGGATCCAACTTGGGTGGTTTCCTACTGGGAATCATTGGCGCTCTGAGAGCCAGCACCAGGTCACCTTGCAGGAAGGAGCGGAGGCGAACCTTCTTATCGAAAGCTCGAGCCATCCTGCTCTGATGCCTTTCCAAGTTATGTAAAGCGCGAAGCCTACTTCCGTCCAACGCTTCCAATTCGGATAGGCGGATCTCGACAACTCTATCCAGCACTTTCTGGTCATAGACCACCATGCGCAATGAGGGAAGCTAGATCTCGATGGGCAGGACAACCTTAGCTCCGTATACCAGGGAATACAGAGTCACCTGGGTGGAGTTACGAGTCGTCATCCTATAAGCCCAGAGGGCGTTGGGGAGCTTTTCCGGCCAACTTTTCTTGTTCTGACCAACCATTTTTTGCAGAATATTAGAGAGGGTTTTGTTAAACGCCTCAATCTGTCCATTCGCCTGTGCATGATAGCGGGAGGTGTGGTTAGAGCAAATGTTGTACTTGGCGTACAATTTCTCCAGGTCGGCCGCTCGGAAGTTGGTTCCGTTATCCATGAGGATAGTGTGGGGTATTCCAAACCGGTAGATGATATTGGAGCTCACGAAGTTGGCGATAGAACAAGCCTTGACTTCCCTGAGCGGGATTGCCTCTGCCCACTTTGAGAAGAAATCCGTAGCGGTTAAGATGAACCAGCACTGGCGGGCCGTCGCCGGCGGGTAAGGCCCTACAACATCCAACCCCCAGACTACAAAGGGCCAAGAATACTTAGTGGTATGGAGAGGCTCCGGTGGATGGTGCACGAAGTTAGCATGAACTTGGCATGCATGACACCTCTTGGCATACTCGATGCAGTCGTGGATCATGGAGGGACAGAAGTATCCCAGCCTCCGAATCTGGTGGGACAACTTCGACCCGGCCTGGTGGGCACCAAAGGAACCAGTGTGCACTTCTTGCATGACCTGTGGGATCTTGACTCCTTGAAGACAATGGAGGAGAACACCGTCAAACCTGCGCCTGTAAAGGATCTTCTCATGGCTGGGACCATTTTGAAGGGTGAACTGCGGAGCGCGGAGCCAGATTCGTTCCCGCTCTGCTCAGTCCATCAGAAGATTACTGTGCCAGAGATATTCAACCAAGGGCGTCCTCCAGTTAGGGGCTGTCTCGATCACCACGCCTGAAGCCCCAGAGGGTCCTGACATAGAGGCACCAGCGGTGAGATGGTTCACTCGCGGGCCATGATCTCCCTCTGGGATAACAGGAGAAATGACTCTCTGGTGCGCCACGTGGATGATTAGGTCATCCTGTTCGGGCTCCGCAAGTGATGCGTCCAGGCTATCCAAAGAATCTGATCGACTGTTCTGTGACCGGGGAACGTGAATAACATCTGGTAGGGAGGGGAACTTAGCCATTAGATGGAGGGTGCACTCCAGCAACGACATGAGTTCTGGCTTCCTAACAGCATAGTCACCATTAACCTGCTTGATGACTAGCTCAGAGTCCCCTTTCACACACAGATGGGGTATGTTAACCTTTAGAGCCAACTCGAGGCTAGTGATGAGGGCATGATATTCTGCCTCATTGTTGGTGCAGTCTTCTGACAACAAGAATGAATATGGCAGAACGACTTGCTCCGGGGTGATGAAGACGATACCCAGGCCCACTCTGTTAAGCCTAGGATCGTTGAGCCTTCTACTGGTAGGGCTTCAGGAGGCGCCGTCAAAGTGCATCTGCCAGCATGGGGTGGCATGATCGACTGAGAGGATTTCCTCATCAGGAAAGCCCAAATCCAGTGGCTGGTCTGAAGGGGTTGGGTGGGCATCTAAGAAGTCTGCCAACGCCTGTCCATTGACGGCCTTCTGAGGTACGAACCTAATGTCGAACTGTTGGAGGATCACCGCCTAGCGTGCCAATCGACCAGTCAACATAGGTCGGTTCAGGATGTATTTCAACGGGTCTACCCGAGAGACCAGCTGTACCTCGTGGTGCTGCAAGTAGTGCCGCAATTTCTGTGCGGCGAAAACGAGCGCCAGGAAGCTCTTCTCGATGGGAGAATATCTAATTTCCACATCGAGGAGCATGAAGCTGAGGTAGTAGAGGCTATTCTATGTTCCCTCGTTGTTCTTCTGGGCGAGAAGGGCGCCGAGGGATCATTCTAGGGCGGTCACATAAAGGACCAGCGGCTTTCCAAGAACGGGTGGCATCAGGACCGGAGGTTGAAGCAGATACTGCTTGATTTCCTCAAAAGTGATCTGACACTCTTCATCCCACCCATAGGCGGCACCCTTCTTCATGATCCGAGAAAAGGGCTTACACTTGCTGTCCAGATTCGCAATGAATCGGCGTATATAGGCTAAGTGGCCTTGGAGGCCTTGAAGCTCCCGAATATTATTCGGGGGAGTCATCTGACTGATGTCCTTGATCTTCTCAGGGTCGATCTCGATACCTCGATACCTAACAATGAAGCCAAGAAACTTTCTGGAGGTAACCCCGAATGCACACTTCAACGGGTTCATCTTCAAGTGGAGAGAATGGAGGAAACCGAACACTTTCTCAAGGTCTTTGAGATGGTCCTGGCGCTGACGAGATTTAACCACCAGGTCATCTACGTGGCACTCCACCAGTGTTCCGAGGATCGACTTGAATATGCGGTGCATAACCCATTGATAGGCGGCACCCGCATTCTTCAGGCCGAAGGGCATAACCCGGTAGCAGAAAGTACCCTGGGGGGCCCTGAAGGTAGTGAAATCTTCATCCTCGGGGGCCATCCGGATCTGGTTGTACCCAGAGTACCCATCCATGAAGGAGAGGGCTTGGAACCTGGCCATCGATCAATAGCTCTATCACGGGAAGGGGAAAGTCATCCTTCGGACAGTGGCGATTAAGATCGCGAAATTCGATGCAGACCCTGATCTGCCCGTTCTTCTTCCCGAAGAGCACAATGTTGGCTAGCCACCTGGGGTACTGGACTTCCTTGACGAAGTTGGACTTGATAATCTTATCAACTTTGGCCTTAACCATGGCACCATGAGAGGGGTGCATCTTCCTGGGAGGATGCTTGAACCCACAATGGTTTGCTGGGAGGCCAAGGCGGTGGACGACTACCTGGGGATCTAGTCCCGACATCTCGTCATAACTCCAGGCAAACAAAACATGGTGCTGTCTGAGGAAGTCTATGTACTGTTGTTGTTCCTCGGGGGGCATTGCAGCGCTGACCAATGTGGGTCTCGGGTCCACCTCGCTACCGAGGTTCACCTGCACTAACTCGTCGACCGTGGTGGAGATTCCCTCCTCAAAGGTAGGAGGAGCATCTTCCATGTATTCTTATCCTCTTGTGGAAGGATCGTCCATGGGGGGAGCCGTTTCGGGGCTGCTCGACCCTGATGGGGAGCTGGCGCCGGCTTGGGCGGCAGAGGTCATCACGCCGGGAGACTCATGCACCGCGGAGACCATGGCGACGAAGGCGGTTGATCCAATCCCATCCGGCCTTCATCCCAAGGGGCCACGCTTTACGACATCAAAGCAGTGGTGATGCGTTGGCTTGAGCCGGTCGATTCCGGCCCAGCGAAACAAACACTTATGACGTACTGCCGTTGCCATGAGCCCAACGTCCCGATATCGTACAGGGGTAGGAGGATCGGGGATCACCTTAGCCTGGTTGGTGTAAGAGTACGAGGTGATTTCCCGCTGTCGCTTATACATGGAAATATACCTTCCTTTGGTACCCGAGACAACAAAGCACTCTCCCATATTGGGAGTCATGGCCTCCAACCGATGGATTGGGAAGACACATGTGTCATCCAAACCTGCCCAGGGATCACTCGTCACAGCGGCAGGCTCAACCTCACCTGCTAGGATTTGCTTGTCCTTGCTCTTGTAATAGTCAGCGTCCAAGTAACGAGCTTCACAAGAGGCAAACGGAGACGCATCTCCTTGGAGCATGCCCACTCGACCCTTAAGGGAGTATTTGAGGCACTGATGGTACGATGAGGGAACCGCCGCGTGAAGGTGGAGCCACGGACTGCCCATTAACATGTTGTAGGCAGTGTCCTGAGAGACAACCATGAATTTGGTATTGGCAATCAAGCCGCCGAACTGGGTCTTCAGACGAATCTTGCCGAGTGGAATTTGCTTGGTCCTATCATACCCCTGGATTCTGAGGTCGGAGAGAGTTAAATCATCCTCGGACAACCCCAGTTTTCACAGTGTCTGAGTTGGGATTAGGTTAATCCCAGAACCTGTGTCGACAAGACAGTGACAGACTTCCATGCCATTGAACTGGCCGGTGATGTAAAGCGGACAGATGTTCCCCTGTATGTTAAGGTCTTCATCTTCACCAGAAAACGAGATAACCGCCTGACATTCGGTATCCTCAATCACCTTGGTGTGGAAGGCTTCTGCGGCTGCTACCTCCGTTTCAAACTGGAGGGGGCTCCTTAGAGCCTCGGCGAGCGCCTCACGCATTTCGGACGACTGGCGAAGGGCCTCAAGGATGGAAATCCTTTCCGTAATGCCGTCCAGATGCTTCAGGACATCATACTTTCGCGCCAAATGCAAGCTTCTTCTTACAGGAGGTCGCTCTGCGATTGGGGGAATGACGGGCCCTACTGGCGGGACCGGTGACTGACTGGTACTAGGCACGTCCCGCTGTTCACTATCTGAAGCCCGAGAGGTGGCTGTCATGCTAGGACTGGAAGGCCGTAGTCGACCAGTGGCAGAGCTGGGCTGGTTGCGACGTAGGCAAGGCAGTTCCGCCCGATCCAGCAACACAAACGGTGGTGGAAGCGAACCTTTTGTCACCGGGTGAGGGAGCCGCGAGTGCTGCTCTCTGTACCAGGCTTGCTGCCTGGTCTCAGTATCGTGCACGGCCTGATTGGAGGCGACGACTTCCGTGCCCCGGCGATTCACGTAGCCACGGCTCCGTCGACGTTGGCGATGGCTGGGGACATTGGGTAGGTCCACCTGACGCTCTTCATCGTCGGGAGTCAAAAAGGGATTTACCAACTCTACAGTGTTAACCGAAGCGTACCCCTGACCTTCACTCGAGGATTCATCCACTACCGGATGGGGTCTCAGAGGGATCCCCATTTCTAGGGGCATGAAATCGCCAAGCATACAAGAAGATGACGACAACGGTAGGGCGCGTTCTTTCTTCTTGTGCCGCCGCCTGCTCTTCTGGGAAGAAGTAGGCTGGGACGACGATGCCAAAGCGGCGCTCGCAGACTCCGAGGGCTCTGGATGACTCAAGCGGGCACAGATGATGCCATGGGAACAGGCGACCGTCCTGCGGGCCATCCAGTCATTATACTTCCGGGACCCATGGTCGAAAACCTGTTCCCACTCATCCCCGTTGTCACTACTGCCATCTGATCTCACGAAGACACCTGCCACCTGTGCCGGGGCTGGGCCTAACCTGACTATGTTGTTTTCAATCTGGTCTTGGATCCAGTCCTTGACAACATAGCATTGCTAGATGGTGTGTCCCGGGATCCTGTGATAAGGGCAGTAGTTAGGGTGATCAGTGAGACACGCCTCTTCCGGCTTCCGGCACTCAGGCAGCCGCACGATCCTCTGCTCCAAGGTGCTACGGAAATAACCAGGGACCTGGGCCTCACCAAAGGAGTAAGTCCGATTCCTTTTGTCTGGAAAGTGGCTCTTGGGGTCTTACCATGACTAGGGGCCGGAGGAGCAGGCCGAGGAGGCGGAGCCAGATTACCTCACCTAGGTAGTGGCGGTGCGTTACGCGGAGGCGCCTTCCAATTTTGAGGCGGTCGCTGCTGGGCCGGAGGCTCTGCCCATGGGGGTGGACCCCTATGAGCCTGCTGAGATGGCCTTAGTGGAAGAAACTCTAGATGTCTGGGGGCCTCTATCTGGGATACAACAGCGGGCTCGGCTCTGGCGGCTCTCCTTGCAGAGATTACAGGAGGCAACAGGCGTGCTTGACCGGCCTGTTGCAGGGCTTCTTCGAGGCGCTGAGCCTTGTCCGAGAAGTCCCGGAACCCTCCAGGGTAATTCTGTATGACCAGAGAAGGAACCAACTCCACCTTGAAGTTCCCTACACACATCGTCACTAATTGCTCCTAAGTCAGTGGCATGTCAAGGGAGTACGTGAGCCCCTTCCACCGGGCGACGAAGTCCGCGACTCGCTCGTCGGGCCTTTGCTTGCACCTGAAGAGGTCTGAAATGTTCGTCTTCCGGGTTGTGGAACTGAACTGGTAGAGGAATTTCCAGCGAAGGTCCTCCCAGCTAGTCACAGATCCAACAATGAGCTGGCTGTACCAGACGAATGCTGGTCCTTCCAGTGTCTGAACGAAGCACCGGAGCTTGGCAGCCTCCTGCTGCGTCGGAGTCCCTAACATAGGCCCGCACCTCGAGTTAAAGTGGGCCAAGTGTTGTGGCGGGTCTCCGGCCCCGTTAAAGGGGGAAAAAGTGGGGTTCCCAAATCCCAACGAAGCCGGCATGTCATCCACCCATGCTAGGTATGGCTTGCCGTCTGGTGGGATTGCCACCTGCCGAGTTTCTAGGGCCTCCAAGCGGGCGATGAGTAATTCCATCAGATCATACGGATTCAGATTTATGTCCTGAAGGGGATCTCTAACCACAAGCGCATTTCCAGGCTCTTCGATACAGTAGTCGCACTCAGCGGCTCGCGGGGCAGCTGGCGGAGCGACTCTCGGGGC
This sequence comes from Viscum album, assembly GCA_963277665.1. Taxonomy (NCBI): domain Eukaryota; kingdom Viridiplantae; phylum Streptophyta; class Magnoliopsida; order Santalales; family Viscaceae; genus Viscum; species Viscum album. Next base: position 977,360,020 of record OY728153.1, on the reverse strand, counting down.
GGCGGGAGGAAACCGAGCAGGGTCCCCCAGGTGGTCCCGCCACTCGGGAGGGTTCGGCGAAACATATCGCGCCCTCTTTCCATGGGTTCCGACATCTCCCCTATCGGAAAACACGACACGGTCATGGTTTCCCAGGGGAATCTCGACAAGGGGTGGATGCTTCTGCCCCTGCTGTCCTAGTCTAGGGTCACCGTAGTCAGGCCGCCGCTCTGAAATGCGTTCGGCCAAGAGCTCATCAACCAGCCTCTTTTGCTCAGCCAGCTGTTGGCGTAGCATGGCCTTCTCGAGATCTTCCTCTACCTTCTGCACCGAGGCAGATGGGTCAGCGAGTTTGACAGACCCGACGGGCTCTTTACCCTTGCCGATGTTTCGTCCCAGTGTCAGTGCCTCCGTGGGTACAGGAAGACTTAGGAGGATCCTCTGTTGGCGAGTAATTCTCCCAGATGGGTCCAGTAGCGGCCTTTCCTCAGGGGGTGAGTCCCTGTCGAGGGGATCCACACCGTTTCCCTCATCTGAAAGTTCAACCATGTTGACTGCCACTACCCTCGGTGACGTTACCTCAGAGCCGCCCAGCGAATCAGGCTGTCGGCGGATCGCATAGAAGAGGAGAGCAGCGTACTTCCCCCATCTGCAGACGTGCGCGTAGGGGGTGGATTCCTCAATAACTTTGCGGAGTACTTGAAAACTCTGGACGCATTGTTGCTGGAGGGCTTCATGGTGACCCAACGACTCGGGGTGCCGAACCGCGGGGAGCGCTTCTAGGTCGACCCGATGGCACTGCTCACCGATCTCCTCAAGATGCGCTTGGCTCCCGGGATAAGGCGCTAGCTGATAGCGAAGGCGGGAGTGGGTCACCCGAAGGGTCTAGGAGAAGCATTCAAACTCTCCTGGGGTGAGTGACTCTGGCACACCAAAATCCGATTCTGCGACCGGCCAAAACTTCTCAGGGAAGTGGCCCGCTGCAAGAATGGTCCAGAAGCTCCACGACTCCGGTTCGGGGTCCAGACCTTGCTGCCTCTGCTCGTTCACCGAGGATAGTCGGGGAACTGGCAATGGCGCTGAGGCAGGCCAGCGGGCCGGTGGGCTGGCCGGCGGGGAATACGGTGAACAGGCCGATTGGCCGCCGATCCCTGGGTCATCCTCTAGGGGTTGCAGTGCCCTGGATGCCACGTCACGATAGGATGGGCCGACGAATGGGCCTCCTGTCACAGCGTCGGTGCTCGCTGAGGGTGTGTCGCCTCGCGACTCTTCTGTCAGTCCCCAGAAAAGTCCCCCACCCTCCCTGATAGGGGCGGGAGGTGCTTCCGAGGAGGCCAGTGGAAACTGTGGGTTTGACCCCTGGGGGTACGCCAAGTCCTCGTCCTCCTGGATATACCTTCTAAGGGAGGAGGGAATCATACGGATCTCGCATTCGGGGAGTACGAGACTGACCCACCGCGTCCCCATCCCTGCCCTCAACTCAAAGGGTTGGGGGGAAGGTTCCATCGTCGAGTCGTACTCTGCTTCAGAATCCGAGAAACAGACTGGTCTAATTTCCGTCCGGAATCCCCTGACATTCCTCCTACGGTGACGACGCCCGGCCTTCCTTCCCTTGGGTGGCTCCTCAGGGTAAGGATGATTTCCGTCAAGGGGTCCCCTGACCGCAATAGAGCTGGGGCATAGGGGACTGAAGGCCGGGGTGCGAGAAGCACTGGGACAGATGTCGAAAGGGACATGGGGAAGACCTCCATGTGAGTGAGCGACTGGATACACAATGGTCCCATATTCGGGGCCGACAGTAGGGGGAGTGACCTCATACCCCATGCAGTGGGCACTGGAAAGGGTCAGACCTGAAGCATAGCCGTCGCGACGAAGCTTTCGGCTTTCCAGATCGGCGGCATGGAATGAGCCCCCATGGTGGGTGGCACTACCGCGGATTGGTCCGCGGTGGCCATTTCCAGTGCCCGTGATCGGGAGATTCGACCCAACTTTCCTGTAGGGCGGTCGGGGTTTCGATCCCAGTCGGGCACGTGGCCGCCCCTGCTCAACGTGTGTGGGGGTCTGGTAACAGGAGTCTGCAATGGTTCAGGCCACAATGGTTGCTGATGTTAATGCCCCAGGATGGGCATTCTCTCCCGCTCGCACCCGACGCTGGCGTCGGGTCAGATGGGTTGGAGCCGGTGGTGCGGGCATAGAGATTGCTTGGTCCTCGGCCCGGGGAGCCGGGCGATGACGTCAACGCAGCCTGGCGGGGGTTCTCGCTGTTAACCCCTGGGACGGGTCTCCGATCGGGCGGACCCAAACATTCCCCACCTCATTGGCGTAGGTGAGGGATGTGTCAAGGCGCTCCGGGGATAGGCTCCTGAAGCGGTTGAACGTCGGAGTGGGGAGCGGCGGCTCCCTGCGTGGCCCTCGAGGGCAGCAATGGTGGTGAGGCGTAGCCGCCTCTAGATCCAAACGGGCCATGCCCTTGGTAGGGATGATCCCTTCCTCGTCATACCTACGAACTAGGTCATTGATCACCCTCTTCTGGATGATTTATGACGGGGAGAGGGGGCGCGAGTGCCCGGATGCTACGGCGGTCGAAGTTGGAGCGACCGTGGAATAGGTGGGACCGCGCGGGGTAGCTGCGTCGGTACTGACCCTGCCCCTACGCCGGTGGGCAGGTGGTGATCGAGCTCCGAATGCAGTGATCTGATTCCTGGAAGAAGGGAGATGAACCCATTAGCATCAACAGGAAAAGAGATCAACAACCAAGGCCCAACAGCCTTCCGTCTTCCATAGTCGGCGATAGGGATCCACACTGACGACGTCGCAGAACGGAGTGGTCAATGTCCTGATGGCCTCGACCCCTGGCGGGTTCACGTCCCGGTGAGGGTTACCCGGAACTGGTGACATGCTAATCTTCCGACGCCCCAACCGCTACCATTATCCGTATTGAGGAGAAGGGATTCACGTTGGGTTCATCATTTTTGTTGCTCCGATGCTTTCGCTGGGGTGTGCGCATCCGTCTGTGGGGAGGATGCGCTCCTTGTTACCCCGCATTCCCGCTTTCCAAAGGTGGGTGATATCAGTTCCTTGTTCAGGGACGTCTGCTCCTTGATCAAAACCGGGATGATGAGATGTCGGTTCTTCCTTCCGTGGATTCCTCCTCGGAGCTCATCACCTAGTCCGAGTCTCCCTCATAGATTTAAGACGTGCTTGTGAATCTCATTCACGGTTCCATATCTACATGGACGCCAGTTAATTACGCTGCTTCCGTCAAGACGCTCCAAGGGGTCTTGTTGGGGCAGCAACCTTCGGTGAGGAGAATGGTCATGTTGGGGCATCGTTGGCATGTCTGTCCTTGGTCCCTCATCACAGGGCTTCTCGAGGGCGCGGAAGCCCGAGACATCCCACATCAAACGTGGGGAATATGTACCATCTGAGGTTTTCATCAGCTTCCCATGTTCAACACGGTGTATGTCATGAGTTTAACGTCTTGCGGAGACGGCTACTCCAAGGGCGTGCCTTCTGAGGTTTTCCTCAGGCATCTCATGTTTAACACGAGGTAGGCCGTGAGTTTAACATCTTGCGGGGATGGATCGGGTTGAAGGGACCCTAGGGGGAACATTGACGTTGGGGACAGCACATGGGCGGCTTCCCAGATGTTAGGGAGTGGGATGGGGTGGCATGATCTCATCGGGATGTGGCGGCCTGGGTAAGAATCAGGATGGGTGGTGGATGGATTAATGAAATGGAGGGGGAATGAAATGGGACCATCGCAAGGGTGACGATGTAGTTGGTCTTGAGCCTCGAAGAGGCTTCCTACGTATCCCTGTGGCAGGGAATCAAAGTCCACGTAGTTCGGGATGGATTGTGGCTTATGCAAGGGTGCTGCCCAGGTGCCGCTAGGGAGCGGCAATGGTGGATGGGGATTACGCTCTGAGGCGGCCCAAAGTGGATATGGTGATTATGCTCTGAGGCGGTCCATAATGGCGGTATGGGGCTTAAGCTCTGAGGTGGCCCAAAGTGGATACGGGGTTTACGCTCTGAGGCGGCCCACAATGTCGGTATGGGGCCTAAGCTCTGAGGCGGTCCATGGTGGTTGGTGAACCGACGTGAAGAGGTCGGAATAACCGAGTGGTGGGCTTGAACCTCGTGGAGGCTTCCTACGTACCATGCGCTAGCACGGATCAAAGTCCACGTAGTTCGCTGGGATGGGGCTTACGCTCTGAGGTGGCCCATGGTGGTTCCATGGTCGATGCGCACTCTAAGCCCACGTGATTCATGCTCTGTGTGACAAACAAGAGGCAGCAGGGACTAGACGATCACGTCGCAAAAGGTTGCATCCGTGGGGAGCAGAATGGGGCTTACGCGTCGAGCGGCCCAAAGAGGAAACAGGGGCTTACGCGTGGTTAGCGACCCTTGGTGTCGGGGCTTACTCCAGGGTGGAGGCCCGTGGTGCGACAAAGCGCAGTGGGAAAGGGACTCCACTGGCCTTGGCAGGGGGGAAGTACAGAGATGCACGGGTGCAATCATCCGTTGAGAGGCTAGGGGCTTACGCTCTGAGGCGGCCCTTCCCCCGTGGACAAACGCCACTCCGACAAGGAGGATCTCATTCCATGTGAGTAAGAGTCCATTCCCGTGGAGACGAGTGGGCGTAAAGAATGCCTGAGCTAGGGGGACCCTGCGTGCGAAGCACGGGGTCAGACCACAATTTAACATCATGTGTTAAGGATGAAGTGCTTAGCAGTTTAACGTCCTGCAACTTGGACGAGGTGGGTTCGCTCCACACCCCTAGGGCTTACATGCACAACACCCTATACCCCTTGTGGGAGGGAAGTCATCGGCAAGGCCATGGTGAAGGGGGGCCGGAGGGCGAGCCACTGGGGGGTCCATGTTAGCGTGGCTATGCGAAGAAGCAATAGCCGTTAGCGTGCCTATGCAGAGAAGCATAAGGCAAAGCAACGTAACGGGAAACACGGCCCAAGGGACCTTGAGGTTACTTCGCATGAGCCTGGAAGGCCATACGGGAAAACAACGCATGGCGCGCATGACCGGCAGGGGAGACATCAGGTGCCGGTGCAGAGGGGCAGCCAAGGGGCGTCAAGGTGAAGGGTCCTGGGCTTTGCGAGCAAAAACGAAGGTTTGCGCGCAAAACACCGGGACAACACGCAATTGGAGCAAGGGAATTGTGAACGGAGAGGGAATTACGTGCAGGGTTTTGCGCACATGAGACACAGATTGTGCGCAAGGCTGGAACTCAGGAAAGGGGGCAAATTCACTTAAGTCGGTGGAGTTTCGCACAATGGCGAACTCCGGGGCAAGGTTGCGCGAAATGAGGGATTACCTGGAAGTCATCTTGCACGCGGGGGGAGCCGAATTGCGCGCACGAGAGTTGCTTCAAATTCCGCAACCCCCAAACCATTCGGGGTCACTTTCTATTTATAGGCGACGTCCGGCGCGGAATCCAGGCGGCGCACGAAATCTTCCACGCCGAGAACCGCCGGCGTGCAAAATCTCACCTCGCAGAACCGGCGCGCGCAAAGATTGAGCGCCTCAATGACTCGATTCTGCGAAACCCGAGGATACTACGCGCACAGAACAATTTTTCATGCGGATCCTCCTTTATTTCGCGCACCACATTCCGGGCCTCCGGATCAGGCCTTTGATTCCGAATATGACTTCGCTTCGTCATTTCGAAACTTCCTCCGAGAGTTATGGACTTTTTTTCGGCGTCAACATTTACTTACACTATGATTTAATTATACCATATTTTCACTTATAATATGGATAAATTTTATTTATACTTTCATTGGTGAGGTTACTATTACATTGGTTGGTTTACTATTCATAAGGGTTACATTACTATTCTAAATGTCAAGTTACTATTTCATCAGTATTAGTTCCTTAAATTATAGAGATACCTTTTATTTCACTCATTCTTTATTTATAAGGTTTTTATTGTGTTCTATAAGTAATATTATGTGATTATACTATATGACATAATTATAAGAAGGGAATTTCATTGATAAAACATTGGTTCGTTACACCCAATCACTGATGCATATAGAATCTTTGTCATTTTATTTATTTCTTCATGGGTTTGATGAAACATTTTCTTGGAAATATGAATTCCATGTGATATTGGAAACAATTCCCTCTTGGATTGTTCCATACTGAATCTATTCAGTATCTTGTCAATGTATGTACTTTGACTTAGGATAATCAATCTATCACAATGGATCCTGATCCAAAGAATATATGTTGTCTCGCCCATGTCTTTCATGAAAAAGTTTTTATTCTACCATGACTTAACAGAATGTAAGACTAGTATTTCATTTCTAATAAGTAATATATCATCAACATATACTATTAAGAAAACGACTGCACTCCCACTAAAATGTTTGTAGACACAAGGCTCACATTCATTCTTTATAAAACCAAATTCCATTATGAATTCATCAAAATTAATGTTCCATGACCTAGATGCTTTCTTTAATCCATAAATGGATTTTTGAAACTTTTATATCTTATTAGAATCCTTTGGAGTCACAAACTCTTCAGGTCGTGTCATGTAGAGATCTTCCTGAAGGTTCCCGTTAAGGAAGGCTATTTTTACATCCATTTTCCAAATATCATAGTCATGGTAAGCCGCAATGGAAAGTAGAATTATGATGGATTTTAGCATTGCAACTGGTGAAAAAGTTTCATCGTAGTCAATACCTTAACGTTTTTAAACCCTTTTGCAACTAGTTGCACCTTATAGGTACTAACTTGTCCTTCCATATCCAGTTTCTTCTTGAATATCCATTTGAAACCAATAGGCTTTACATTCACTAGAGGATCTACCAAAACCCAGACTTGGTTTTGGTACATGGAATCCATTTCAGATTTCATGGATTCTTTCCACTTGGAAACATTTGTGCCACATACTGCTTCCTTGTAGGTTAGAGGATCATTATCATCAAATAATAATGAGTCACCATCCTTAGTAACTAGAAAACCATACCATTCTGGTTCTCTAACCTATCTTATACTCCTACGCAGTTCTTGTGTCTCTGGAACAGTTTCTTCTTCCACAGGGCTTTGTGGAATTTGATCATGTACCAACTCTTGTGTGCCTTGAGCCTCGACTTCATTAAAGTTTATCTCACTCCCACTATATCTTTTGGAGATGTGATCCCTCTTAAGGAATATTAGGTGTCTTCCTACTATAACCCTTTTGTCTTAGGGGTCGTATAGCTAATATCGCCTTGTTTTTTTGGGGTATCCTATAAAGGTACACTTTGTGCCTCAAAGTAAAAGTTTGTTACCAGAAGAGGCCTTAACAAATGGTTCGCTTCACCACACATGAAAATTCGATAATATGGTTTTTCTTCCACTCCAAAATTCATATGGAATACCATTTATTGATTTAGTTTGTACTTTGTTTAGTATGTGTGCCACTATTTGTAACTCATATCCCCAAAAGGATAATGGAAGACTTACATGATCATCAGTGATCTCACCATGTCCAACAAGGTGCAATTCTTCCTTTCACTTACATCATTCCACTGAGGTGTATAAGGATGAGAGAGTTGTAATAGGATCCCAAACTCTCATAAGTAATCAATTAAGTCTTGATTAAGATATTCTCCACCTCAGTCTGAGTAGAGTTTCTTAATATTCCCACCAAGATGGTTCTCAACTTCATTCTTGTATTTCTTGAATTTATCAAAAGAATCAGACTTATACCACATTAAGTAAATATATCCATATATACTAAAATCATCAGTAAAAGTTATGAAGTATGACTACCCACCCCTTGCTTCAATAGGAAATGTTCCACACACATTAGTATTGACTAATTCAATAATATCTTTATCCCTTTCACCTTTCCCACTAAATGGGGCTTTGGTAATTCTGACTTGTAAACATGTGTGACATACACTAAGTGGTTTTAGTTCAAAAGAATATAAATATCCATCTTGATGTAATTTTTTCAAGAATTTTTCATTTACATGACCTAGTCGGTGATGCCAAAGTTGGGTGTGGTATGAGTCATGTGAATTAACTTCGTTATTGATTTCTATTACTCGGTTTATGTAATCCAACACGTAATGACCATTATGTAAATGTTCCTTACCATAACAAATGATATCTTTATAAAATAAGAAACATTTATTTCCAAATTTGAAAATGAATCCATATGTATCTAGTCAAGATACATAAATAATGTTTTTGGTAATTGAATTCACATAATAGCAACCCTTTAAAACCAAGATCATTCTGATCATCAATGTGAGGTGGTAACCCTTGATAGTTACAACAACAAGTTTAGCTCTATTGGATGCTCCTAGATCTACCTCCCCTCAGTCAATTTTTCTGAATCTACTTGGTTTCTATATTTGAATACATATGTGATCACCACAAGCTATATCTAATACCCAATTTGTAGAAATAGATAAATTTCACTCAATAAAAAACACACCTGAAGCTTCCCCTTGTTTCTTTAGAAAGGTGCGGTTTTTCTTCTAGTGACCCTTCTTGCCACATTAAAAATAGACAAAATCCTATTACTTTGATTCCTATTTGATCTTATTCTTTATGGAAGGGTGTGAAGAAGCTTTGGGATTAAATTTATTTGCTTTCCCTTTCCATTTGTTCACCATAAGGACATAAGGATTTTCACGCTTTATATCTTTATCTACTTGGTGAAGGAGGATAAGAAGATCTGGCAGAGACTTCTCAATGTTGTTCATATTTAAATTCACAACAAAACTGGAGAATCTCTAAGGGGGTGATGTTAGAATGAGATCAGTACCTTGTTCTTCAGGGAGTTTAAACCCTAGAACCTCTAGGCGCTAAATGTAGCCAATGATCTTAACTATGTGAGGCCCAACTGGGGAACCCTCTCTAAGATTATTCTGAAAGAGCGCCTTGGAAATATCAAATCATTCCTATCTATATCTCTCATGGTAAAGACTACAGAGGTGCTCAAGCATGCTATACACATCCATGTTTTCATGAGACTTCATGAGTTCACTAGACATAGATGAAAGAATTGAACATTGAACATCAACCACATCATTCATATATTTTTCGTAGACTAGGAACTCTTCATCACTCACCTCCTGAGTAGGCGGATCTAGCATTGAGGATTCTAGCACGTAAGATTTCCGTTCATGGCATAGAACAACCCAAAGGCATTTAAACCACTCCTGGAAGTTACTACCAGTGAGGAGGTTGTCTTTATTAAATATTGATCGTAGGGATAATGTGGTTGATGAGTTTGTAATTTTATTCTAATTAAAAAGAGAAGATTATTAGTACTTTTCTTGATTACAATTTTTTTGAGAAGTAATAAATTAATTGATTTTATTAAATCTCCCACTATTTTATGAAGTCCCAATAACCCTCACCATTGAACTTGAAATGTCTAGTTTATAGGACATTCTAATGGAAAGGATCTATATTCTCCTTCGTATAACCCCAACAAGGGTTGTTCAAGATATTTTGAAGTTATTGAGGTAGGAAAGTATTTTCCAACTATAGACTTGTAGCTCCTTGATCCGTTGAGTAGACTCCCCAATCCAAAAATATTGACTTGGATTTTCCCAACACTTGCCTCCAAATTACACCAAGTCTAGCAAGGGCTACCCCTCTTGATGTAAAATGGTTAAGTAAACCTGAAAATTTCATAAAAACTCCCCTTATAAAAGTAAGTGTCCCAACAAGAGTTGGTCAAACACATAGTTTTATTGAGTTTTGTTCCTAATCAAGTAATAAAAGGCTTAGTCTAACTTAATATTAAATTGAGAGATTTTATTTTATTATGCATATATTTTTATCTTGTTTTATCATTTACATGTCTTGTTAATATTTAAGTGGATGTTTACTTAATTAATTAACCATGTTTGGATAAAACATTTACACATAATCAATTTTATCTAAATTAAATATTTTTATATTAATTCATTAATTTATATGATCACAGTCTTTCATCAATAAATATAATTTTAATTCATTATATAAAAAATAAATAAATGATTAAATGACCCAATCATGAGCTTATTTAATGGTTGATTTAATGAGTGTACATTAAATCAACCTATGACCTAGGGGAAATAACTCATTATTCCAGACTTGGCATGATCTATAGCATTCCACATTTACACCTATGTATCACCATGTTGACATCATTATGGTTCCATCTTGAACCATCCTCACGTACCTTATGATGCTCCATTAATTAAAAATATTTATTACTCACATGCAGGTGAGGGGAAACAATGGATTGGTTAAAGGGAATTATATAAATATCCTTGGACACACAAGTCCAACATAATAATGTAGAGAGGGATGACTCACAAACCATCTTTTAATTTAATATTAAATAATTGCAAAACCATGAAATAAATTTCATTAAATAAATACCAATACATACATAGGTCTTGGTCAAGCTCATGAATGGTCACACATGCAACAAATACGTAAAAGTAAACGGATAACATTAATTTCATTATTTGTTCTTTTTATTATTTAAGATAAACACGCTTACATTAATAAATAAATAAATAAATTAATTAATTCCCTTTCATCTTAATGATAATACGATCTTATTTGGAGATATCCATTATTAATGGAATTCATGGAAAATAAATGGAAGAACCAATAATGACATATTAATTACAATAAATTAATTGATCATTTAAAATTCTTTAAAACCATTATTAAATTTTCAAACACACAATGGTGTGCTAATCAATAAAATAAGCTTTTAATGTTGCAATTTCAAATTTAATGTAATTTTAATTTTTTCCATTAATGAGAGTCTACATGGATTGTACATGAAGCTACACGCCATGTACCTCAGTTACTATATATCCAAGTCACACACTTAGGGTTTCAGTGTGTTGACTCAGCCAGACTACATGGTGTGTACATGCTAATTACACACCCTGTATCCACTTGTCGTGTTACAGGATGGCCCGACAAACATGCAGTGTGCAATAAAAGCTGTTAGAGTTGGTTTCCTAGAACCAAATGTTTGTAATTTGATTACATGGATATTTAATGTATTTAAATATTAAACATCTTATTACATATTTTTCATTGTTCTTCATGATTATGATGTAATAATGTCCTAGAATATTTGTGGCATTGATAGGGTCATGGTAGTTCCCCACAATGATGAGAACCTTGAAATGCTATAACAATATTCTTAAATATAATTCTAAAGTTGGATGACATACTATTATGAGACACATAACATGAAAACTGTCAGGTGAGAGTACTCGTAATTAGATGAGAATTTCTCTCACGAAGTTTTCACTTGGTAATCTCCAAGTCAGGATATTATGAGAACAGACCTGCCAGTAGGAATTCTGTATGTTTTGGTGTCATAGGATATTTCTATATATGATCATGTGTAATGATACTTAGACTTTAAGATTATCATTAATACGTGTCACGACTTGCGCACTTTGATTTACTGACAAAAACTATCACACAGATAGTTGGAGGGAAGTAGGGTACGTTGGGTACGCCACGAGTGGCCTGTTATTAATGGATAAGTCGAGGAAGTATTTGTACCTTCCATTTATGGAAGTTGATATCTCACCCCTTTGATTAAAATAGAACCATTGTGTGAAATTCCATGGCCATGGTGTAATGATGAGTTTATTTCAGGTAGTCAAAGAACGACGTATCAAGCATAAAATTTGATGACACTATCATGAAACCTTCTTAATGAGATTTTATGACAAATGGATTATATTAAACAGTGAGCATTCGTAAGTGGATTTCATTATTGTGACTTTAAGTTATTTCTATTGGGTGCCTTGACCTGTTTCTAGACAGTACTCTTGGACTTTAGGCAAGCCCACCTAATGCCAACAAGAAAGAATCCTAGAGGGTCACACACTAAGTGTTTCTAGTGGTCTCGGTTAGATTCTATTTGAATTTAATTGATAAATATTATTCTCAAGACTGTGGAATAATTTTATTCAAGTTAAAATGATTGTAAAAATTAAATAAATATTTATTCAACGGATTGTGGGTAAAATATATTTATTTATTTTATTGATCATTTAATAAATATTTATTTACTAGTTTTTAAATAAAATATTTATTTAAGAGAATAATTTATTTATTTATTTATTCGGGTGTTCAATAAATTGAAGTAGAGTTCGAGCAGACCAAGGCCGGTCCAGTAGTAAAATAATTATTTGCAAGACAATAAATAATTATTTAACTATTTGGCACAAATTAAAATAATGCTGCTATTATTTTTTGATGTGGAATTTATTTATAATTATGTTTTGCGCAAGTTTGCGCACCATAAATAATGACGCGGTATTATTATTAATAGCATGAGTTTTCTCTAAGGTTATGAATGTATTTAATTGCCGTTACACAATTCAATATTGTAACTGGAGCCCCATGTAAATAGATAGGCACATACGTCTATTGTGCCATGTACCGAACCACACACCTAGTGAATTGAGAATTTTTGAGCTAGAAAATTTCTCTCTCAAATCCTCTTCCCACCCCTCAAGAATGAGAGACGTTCTTCAAGGTCGAAGAACAAGCGATCAAGAACGACCAACACAAGACACTCGCTTTTCCACGCTAGCACCCGGAGAACGAGTGGTGTCGATCAGAGGCCATTGAAGCATGTGTGGATCACCGCTAAAGGGATTCTGGTTTGGATCCTCACAAGCGCAACAAGATAATTTGGAATGGTCATTCCGGATGATCAACATTATCAAATAAGAAAATACCGAAGATCTAGGTATTTTTTTTATGAAATTAATTAAATTAATTATAAACATGATGTGAATGATCCTCTCTAAAGGTTTCATGAATCTTTCTTATTTATCTAAATCTTTGATTCTATTCCATGGAGACTGACGTTCATCGCCTTATTGATTCCAGAATAATCGTTGATCGTGGTAAAAATTAAAGTTGGGTGCTAGCCCAACCGCGCTTCCGCTGCGCCCGAAACCTTCAAGTGGTATCAGAGGGAGGTTACATAATAGTTTATAATTATTTAAATAATTCATTTATGATTTATGGTTTAATAATTTAGTTTGTCAATTCATGGTTATTCGTTCTTGTAATTTGGATTTCGAGATTTGTTCTCCCTCTTTTCGTTTCTCGTTCACCTTATAGAAATGATCTTTTTTTTTAATTTTTATTAAAATAAAACAGAGGATCTCATCCAGAGGTTCCAAAGGTTCTTAACCATACAAAACCAAAATACATGACATATATTCTGTAGTACACACTGTGTAGTCAAGATTTAATGCACCGAGACTGGTCCGCCAAACCCATCCATTTCATTGGAGTTTTTCTAAGTCTTAATGACTCCGTGTGTTGACCAAGAATAGGTGGCACATGGTTTCTGGATTACACGCCATGTGGCCCACTAGATAGGACGTGTAGTCCCTTAGGGTTAGGGTTGGACCGTGTACCCCGTACATAGCTTGCCCGACTGGAGATCATGTAACGCGGATACTACACGGCATGTGGTCCACTGGACACGCCTTGTACTCAGAAGATTTCTGAAGTACATTTACACACCGTATCCCCGGGCATGTACTTCAGATGGATGGTGAATGATATTACATGCCTTGTAGATGGAACTACATGCCGTGTACTCATCCAAATTATGCAAATTTATTAAAATTTATTATTATATTATAAAAACCCTTGAGATGTGTACCATGGTGTGGGAGTAAAGATAAGGCACAACACGTGATAGGTGTTTTATGTATATGTGTTTAATTTAATATATATTTAATATTCATTTATACTCATTGGGTAGTTATGAATGAGAATTCACCGGGTTGCCTCCAAGGTACAAGTTATATACAAAGATAATTTTAAATGAATTTATTTGTTTAAAATTATGATGGATGAGAATATCAAGGAAATTCAGAAAAGGATTAAGATAAAAGGATTGATTAATTAAAGATAATAATTAATCGATTCAAGTGAAATTAATCTTAATAAGAATAATTAAAGAATTGAAAACTAGTTTTATTAAATGCATAACTCGTTGCATGTATGGATGATCATGAGCTATACCAGGACCTTTGTATGTGGATGGTTTCTTTTAATTAATTTATTTAAATTATTTTTTTTTGCCCGCAAGTCTTCTCCTCATTAATATATAGGGTCTAAGTGCCCAAGTTTTCTTTTATGTAAAACCCCATTTTACCCCTCACCTGTGTGTGAGTTTAAAAGCACAAGTAATGGATGGAACTCCCAAGCTAGTGGAGGTGGTTCAAGCTAGAGCTGAGACAAAACCAATCCTAGAAGATATAGAGGTGGACATGTGGAAATCTGTAAACATGAACCTAAAAGGTTCAAGGTGTTTCTCCTCTATTCCAGAGTTATTTTATCAACTGATAGATAAAATAACCATTATAAAAGCTCATGATCATGCCATTTTATTTATTTTATTTCTGTCAGTTGCATGGTTTATCATTATGGATGTGTTGTCGTGATCACATAATTAATGTATTATATAAGCATGCAAGATGGAACTAAAATAAACTAGGATTATGTGTAAATATTATCAAGACATGGTTAATCACTTATTTAAGTTCCACTTAATATTAACAAGAATGTGATAATGATAATAATAAATTCATTCATAAGTGATAAAAATCCCTCAAATAAAATATTAAGTCATACCGAGCCTTTCGTTACTTGATTAAGGGAAAAGCTCAATAAAACTATGTGTTTGACCAACCCTTGTTGGGACACTTACTTTTATACAGGAAGCCCTTATGAAAGGTTTCAAGTTGACTTAACCATATTACATCAAGAGAAGTAACCCTTGATAGACTTGGTGTAATATTGGAGGTAAGAGTTGAGGAAATCCAAAGTCAAGATTTCAAGATTGGGGAGTCCACTCAACAGATCAAGGAGCTGTAAGCCCGTAGTTGGAAAAGACCTGCCTACCTAAATACCTTCAAATAGATTGACCAACCCTTATTGGGGTTATGTGAAGGGAAATATGGATCCTTTACACTAGAATGTCATAACAATTGGACATTCCAAGTTCAATGGTGAGGGTCACTGGGACTTGAAAAAATAGTGAGAGACTTAATAAAATCAATTTATTATTTCTCATAAAATGTAATCAAGAAAGTACTAATGATATGATATTTTAATTATAGAATAAAAATGACAAACTCATCAACCACAGTATCCCTATGATCAATTATGGGTAAAGACAACATCCTCACTGGCAGTAACTTCTAGGAATGGTTTAGATGCCTCCGAGTTATCTTATGCCATGAACGAAAGTCTTACATGTTAGAGTCAGCATTACCTAATCTGCCTGCCAAAGAGGTGAGTGATGAGGATTTTCTGGTCTATTAGAAACATATGAACAACAGAGTAGACGTTCAATGTTTGATGATATCATCAATGTCTAGTGATCTCATAAAGTCTCATAAAAACATGGATGCTTATAGCATGATCAAGCACCTCTATGGTCTTTAATAGGAGAGAGAAATATAGGATTGTTTTGAGATATCCAAGGCACTCTTTCAGAGTATGCTTGGAGAGGGTTCCCCAACTGGGCCTCATGTAGTCAATCGCATTGGCTACATTGAGCACCTGAAGGTTTTAAGGTTTAAACTCCCTGAAGAACTGGGCACCGATCTCATTCTCGCATCAATCCCTCATAGATTCTCTAAATTTGTTGTCAATTTCAACATGAAAAACATTGAGAAGTCTCTATATGATCTTATTATCCACATTCTCCTAGTGGACAAAGATATGAAGCATGAAAATCCTTCTATCCTTATAGTGAATAAGAGGAAAGGGAATATGAAGAGCTTTAATCCCAAATCTTCTTCATGCCCTTCCAAGAAAAGGAAGATCAAAGGGTAGTCAAGGGAACATGAGGCTATTTGTTTCACATGTGGCAAGAAAGACCACTAGAAGAATAATTGCACCCAGCCTAAGAAGCCAGGGGAAGCTTCATGTGCGCTTGTTATCGAATGAAATCTATCTGTTTCTATAAATTGGGTATTAGATACTGCTTGTGGTGCTCACATATGTATCCAAATATAGGAACCAAGAAGATTTAGGAAGATTTACTGAGGGGAGGTAGATCTGTGAGCAGCCAACGGAGCCAGACTTGCTTCTGTAGCTGTTAGGGACTACCACCTCACATTTCCAATTGGGATTATTTGGTGTTAAAGGGTTGTGATTATGTGCCATATGTTACTAAAAACATTATTTCTGTATCCATATTAGATATATATGGATTTGTTTTCAAGTTTTTAAATGAATGTTTCTTCTTTTACAAAGATAGAATTTGTTTTGGTAGGGAACATTTATACAACGATCTTTACATGTTGTATTACACAAACCAAGTAATGGAAATTGATAATAAAGATACTTCACATGACTCATACCACACCCAAATTTGGCATCACCAGTTAGGTCATGTAAACGAGAAACGATTGAAAAAGTTACATCAAGATGGATATTTAGATTCTTTCAAACTAAAACCACTTGGCGCATGTCATGCATGTTTACAAGGAAAAATTACCAAATCCCCATTTAGTAGGAAAGGTGAAAGGGCTAAAGAACTTCTTGAATTGGTTCATACCGATGTATGTGGACCATTTCCAATTGAAGCAAAGGGAGGGTACTCATACTTCATAACTTTTACTAATGATTTTAGTAGAAATGGATATATATACTTAATGATAAGTAGGATTCTTTTGATAAGTTCAAAGAATATAAGAATAAAGTTGAGAACTATCTTGGTAAGAATATTATGAAACTCTGCTCAAAATATCTTAATAAAAACTTCATTGACTACTTATACGAGTTTGAGATCCTATCCCAACTCACTCCTCCTTACACGCCCCAGTGGAATGGTGTGAGCAAAAGGAGGAACCACACCCTGTTGGACATGGTGAGATCAATGACGAGTCATGTGAGTCTTCCATTATCCTTTTGGGGATATGTGTTACAAAAAATAGCACACATACTAAACCAAGTACCAACTAAATCGATAAATGGTATTCCATACGAGTTATAGAGTGAAAAGAAATCCATGTTATTGAATTTACATGTGTAGGTAAGCGATGCGTTTGTTAAGGCCTCTTCAAGTAAAAAACTTGCACCCTGAGGAACAAAGTGCACCTTTATAGGATACCCCAAGGAAATAAGGGGATATTACCTATACAACCCCTAAAAAAAGGTTATAGTGGATATAAACTCTATATTCCTTGAGAGAGAGCACATCTCCAAAAGAGATAGTGGGAGTGAGATAGACTTCGATGAAGTTGAGGCTCAAGGTACACAAGAGTTGGTACAGGAGCAGATTCCACAAAGTGCCATGGAAGAAATTACTATTCCAGAGACACAAGAACTGCGTAGGAGTACAAGAGAGGTTAGAGAACCAGAACGGTATGATTTTCTAGTTACTGAGGATGGTGGCTCATTATTAGTTTATAATAATGATCCTATAACCTATAAGGAAGCAGTAAGTGGCACATATGTTTCCAAGTGGAAAGAAGACATGAATTCCAAAATGGATCCCATGTACCAAAACCAAGTCTATATTTTGGTAGATCCTCCAGTCGACGTAAATCCTGTTGGTTGAAAATGGGTATTCAAGAAGAAACTGGACATGGAAGTAAAATTTAGTACCTATGTTAGGACCAATAGGGGACTATATACCCTGATAGGGGGCTGAATCAGGGTATGGATATTCTTTTTCAAAATTCTTCCGGCCCCACTGGATCTTGACCTCTTTATTACAAGGGTCACTTTGTTTACACTTGTGTGTTTATTATGACCACTTCTTTTCTTCTTTATCTGATGATGATGCTTTAAATGCAATGCAGGGAAGTAAGCAGGAAGACACTGAGATTTTTACTTGGTTCACCCTCACTGGGCTACGTCCAAGGAGCATACCACGGCGATGTGCCGCTGTACCAAATCCACTAAAGCACACTGCTGTTTACAAGGTTCGGGATATATCACTTCTATGCCCAGGATCACTACCTTTACAAGTTTTAGGGCCAACTCACTGCTTTCCCAAGCGTCACTCCTTGTTTCTCTCTCTCTGGCTCACTGCCGGTGGAGAGGATCACCTTCTTCTTCCTCTTTTTCTCACTGCTCCGAAAAGGATCCACTCACAGTTTATAGACCTGTAGGTCTCTTCATTATCACTAATGAATACATCCTCTGTTTTATATAGATGCGCTGTTGAAGTCCAACTTTCACCCGTAGATGAATCTCACTTTGCACCGAAGGTATCAGGAAATCTTCCACCTTTCACGCAGCCTTGAATCACTACCGGTCTTCAACCATACTTGGCACCCTTCTCTAAGATGGTGCACAAGTCTCGGCATGCAAGTTACAACTAGCGCACAAGTCCACCTCAACCACTTGCGTGACACAAGCTTCTATAACTCCAAACTTTCACAACTCACACCCTTTTATGCCCAAACCAATTTTGGCACGCAACCATCAACTATCACGCTTCTTCAAAACGTGGCTTGCAAGTGTCACAAAACCACTTGCGCGACACCACCTTCTTCAACTCAAATCTTGGGTGACTCCCTTCCATTCTCTCCCAAACCCCTCTGGACGCGCAACAATCAAATGGTGCACAACTTCTACTTGCGCGACCACACACCACTTGCGTGACCACCACAACTACGCGACAGGAGCTCTGATTTTTTCTAAGTGTTGAACTCGTACCAAATGAGGAGGGTTAGACCTATATTTACAGGCATTTGGACACCCTACGCAATAACATGCAAGTCTACCCTCAGCGCGCAAGTCTCGCCACCCTAGTCTCTGCCGCGCAAGTCACTTGCGTGACCAAACATAAAACTTGGGCGCCCCTTTTCCTTTTTACATATTTTGATGTTCTGATCTTGAAAAAAATATGGCGCGCAAGTTTCCTCTCCTTAAAGTCAACAGCGTGAAATTCTCTTTTCCAAAACCACTTTTCTCCATTTGTCGATTTTCAGGCCCAAAGATTTTTCAAACACTGGAAAACGGTGCCACCTTGTATCTGCTCTTTTTGTACCGCCTCCAGATCATCCATTCCTTTGTCAATGTTCTTGAATAAAACATGGATCATTAACCAAAACCCTTGAACTTGACATTCCACCATGGAATCCCCTTTGTCAAAAACTTTTTATGTCATGGTTTGATTTGTCAAAAATCACAACACAGATGTCCACTTTGTCAACAAACACGATCACCTCAAAAATGCTTCAATGAAACCTTGAGGGATTTTTCCCAACAATCTCCCCCTTTGGGTTTATTGACAACTCTTCCATTAAAATATACATCATTAATTCTTCAGCCACCATTCGCCTATTGCGATTCCGATAGAGATCAAGAATTTACTCAAAACATACTCTAAGCCCAGATGAGCAATGCTCGGTGTGAGAAACAAGAGTAAATGAAAAGTTCATCAATGAATCACTTCAACTTTGACACCCACTATTGACACCAAACTGATACCATTTTTTGGAAATATTCTTATGGCATTCCAATGCCACTCTTCTGCTTTTATCACAATCCTCAGATGTCGTGATATATATTCTTTGATCGATCACTTCTAGCATCGTCAAATTTAAAACGCTACCCCAATCTCATTGCTCTCCCCCTATTTCGCTGCTCCACCTGTCAGATTCTCCCCCTATTTGTCATCATTTCTCAAATATCCACATTGTCTCCCCCCTGAACAATCACTATTTTCTCCCCCTTTGTCAATGAACCCAAAGGTCACTCCTTTGTAGTCTGTAACAGAGTAGATAAAGCATATCAACACATTAGGGAAAAAAACATCATACCTCAGGGAGAGGGGGGTTCCACATCCACACTCTTTAAAGTGCGGGAAGTTGACTGAACTCCTAGAGCCAGTTGATGTCTCTCAAAAGCTTCCTCGGGTAAGGCCTTTGTTAGAATGTCTGCAACTTGTAGCTCTGTAGGCACATACTCCAACTTCATGATTCCCTGCTCAACTTTCTCCTTGATAAAATGATATTTGATCTCAATGTGATTTATCCTTGAGTGATGAACTGGATTTTTGCTAAGATTGATATCACTTGAGGTATCACACTGGATTCCGATCGGAGACTTCACTTCAACTCCCATATCTTCAAGCTGCTGCTTCATCCAAAATAACTATGTGCATGCTTAAGTGGCCGCAATATACTCAGCTTCCATGGTGCTCAATGAAATGAAATATTGCTTCTTTCTTAGCCAAGAAATACACAATCCACCAAGATAGAAAGCACCACCTGATGTTGATTTTCTATCATCCACTGAACCGGCCCAGTCTGCATCAGTATATCCCAATAACTCTGTCTGAGATTTGTCATTATATATAAATCCAAAGTCCACTATTCCCTTGATATACCAAAGTATTCTTTTCACTGCAAGCATGTGGATTTCCTTGGTATTACTCTGATATCTCACTGCTTGGAATGTGGCAAAAATAATATCCGGCCTTGTTGCGGTCAAGTACAAAAAACTTCCAATAATTTGTCTGTATTCTGTGATATTAACTGCCTTTCCATCCTCATATTTAGATAGTTTCATCCAGGTAGCAACTGAAGTCTTCATCTCCTTGGAATTTTCCATTCCAAATATTTTCAAAAACTCCTTGGCATATTTGGATTGGGAAATGAATGTTCCATTCCTTCCTTGTGTCACCTATAGACCAAGGAAAAATGTTATCTCTCCAATCATTGACATTTCAAACTCAGTTTTCATGAAATCAGAAAACTGTCTGTACTGAGCTTCATCTGATCTTCCAAATATTATGTTATCGACATAAACCAACACCATCATCCTTTGATTACTGTGGTTGCTGAAATAGATATTGTAATAAACTCCCCCACACTGGAAATCAAGCTTCTTCAAGTATTGATCAAGCCTTGAGTACCATGCTCTTGGTGCTTGTTACAGCCCATACAATGCCTTATTCAGTCTGCAAACCTTGTTATCATCCTCATGAATGAGAAAAACATCTGTCTGCTCAATATAAACTTCCTCCTCTAGAATCCCATTCAAGAATGCAGATTTGACATCCATCTAGAACACTTTGAACTTCCGTTGCACTACAATGGCTAGGAATAATCTGATTGTATACAGACTTTCCACCAGTGAAAATGTCCCATCAATATTTATTCCCTCTATCTGGGAGTATCCTTTGCACACCAATCATGATTTTTTTCTGAGTAACTGTGCCATCTTCGTTCATCTTGTTGCGAAAGACTCAGTTAGTCCCGATGATGTTCTTATCTGATGGCCTCGAAAAAATCTCCCTTGTCTGATTCTTTTCTGAATTAACATCATCCACTTCTGCTCCCATTTTCTTTTTATTTCCTCCTCATCACATTTA
This sequence comes from Viscum album, assembly GCA_963277665.1. Classification (NCBI taxonomy): domain Eukaryota; kingdom Viridiplantae; phylum Streptophyta; class Magnoliopsida; order Santalales; family Viscaceae; genus Viscum; species Viscum album. The sequence continues at coordinate 977,338,659 of OY728153.1, read as the reverse complement.
TCAGGAAATTACTCACTGTTTCATTGTTTAGTGGCATCATTTCTTTCAGCTACTTTTCTTATATTCTTGTTGAAATAGGGTTGATACTCTCTTACAGCTTCTTGGTATCCTAAAAAATGTCAACTAATACCATTTGTTAGAATGAAATAGATAAGAATGAAATGCATGAGTATTGATGCTTCTCCATGTGTTTCTTTCTTCCCTCGATAGGCAACACCTAAGCTGAGTCATCCAATTATTGCCTTGATGGCTCTTGCATCCGATTTTGTTAATGAATGATCCCCCTATGTTATGCGACACTTCTTGGGGTTATGCCCACTGTTTAGACCCATAAACATTCTTCTTCTCCTGTATCATTTATTCCCATCTTCCACTCAGCATTGAGCCACTAAAAAAATCTCTAAGCCTACTGAGTTGGAACTCGGTGTAGGAAACAAGAGACAAACTTAATAACACAGTCACTTCCTATTGCGCTCTGTGGCTCCCTTTCTTCTTCAACTATGATACTTGATTTGAGTCAATTGAAACTCTAAAGAATATTGCTTTTCCACTGTGCATCTTTAGATACCACTTCCCCTTGGATTGTATCTCCCTAGAACCTGAAACACATGAATCATTAGTTAATTGCATTTATATACATAGGGAGAGGGGGTGATTTTGGAATCCTCAAGACGAGGATTGTGGTTGATCCTGATGGGTCAAACCTTTGATTCTTTATTGAAGAGAATCACACTATTTCCTTGCTTCTTCCATCTTCCTTTCCAACTTCAACTGCTCTGTCCATATGACTAAGCATTCATTACCTACATGCTGAGTATTTTTCTGATATGATGATTCTACAGGCCTGGCCTTTCTCACCATTTGGGGTTTAAACCCACGAGTACACATTTCTATCTTTGATGTTCCACCAAAATTCCATTTCCCTTGATTTCTTCTCTGAGCAGGAATATCTATTCTTGTCATCTTCCCTTGCTCCTTCCTCCATTGTAGGGATCTTCCTCTTTCCTCCACTTCTTGTGGTGGTACATGACATGCAAAATTTTCGATGCATTATTTGTTTATTTTTCTTTTATCATATTTCTGAGTTACCACACTATTTTTCATTGGTGGTGGGTCCTCCACTAAACGTACATTCTTCTTACTCACAAATTTAGCATTTCCTCCCTTTTTCTTCTAGATTTGTTCATGCTCTTTCTTAGAGTGCAGTTGTGAGTGTGACAGAGGAGGTGACAGATACACCTTTCGTTCATCTCCATGTGATTCCCCTAAGACTCTAAGCCCATTCTCTAACTTTCCACTTTGTCTCCCAATGTAAGATTTCTCTTTATACATCACTGGAGTTAAGAATATCTGTTTGGGATCCTTTTCCTTTCTCACATTCTTCTTGCTGCAATATCTTGACAAATTCCCATGATTAAAACATATGAAACATCTACCATTAAAGGCATACCTCATTTCGTCATCTCTCAGTCGAGATGTTGATGCAGCTTGAGTTCTTCCTCTGACATTGAGATCCTGAGATTCCTAACACATATTCATGGTGTGTCCCATTCTTCCACAGTAATAAAATCTAATGAATGCTTTCCTCTGAGAGACTATTCTCTCTGATTTCTCATGAAGCTTCTTCTTATTCTCAGATTTGTCAAAATTTCTATTTTCATATCTTAAAATGTATTCCAGATCCTCTGAACAGAAGCTTGATGTGTGGCCATGAATCCTACAGAAATAGCACATGTCATCACTTCTTTTTGAAACTGTCCTCTTAGTCCTATCTCCAGCACCTATAGGTTTTTCTCCACTCATGGAACTATTCACGACTTGTATTCTATCATGCACGGGAATGGATTCATCAAATCCAATTCTAGATTTTCCCAAACTACATGGTCTTTGAGATGAGAAAATATTATGTTGTTTATCTTCAGAAATAGCATATTTCTTCTTCATTTTTTCATCATTTGTTGAAGTATAATCAAATAGTAAGTGTAAGACATCCTTCATTTTAGAATTTCCATTAGTATTGGATTTATCTAATTATTTATTTAATGATTCTAGATCTTCTTACAAATTTTTAATCTTCATATCCCTTGATTCAATTTGGGAATAAATTCATTTCTTAATAATCTTCTCTCTAATCATATCATCTTCTAATTCAGGTGTCAACTTATCAACCATGCCACCTTGCTCCTTTACTTTAAATTTTTCCTGAGCAGCAGATTCAGAGACGGATGCATTCTCTTGTTGTAGCCTTTGATTCTTCTGAACTAGCTCAGATAACTATGTAGCAAGATCATCATTTATGGATTTCAGATTCTGAATTTCATTTGTGTCCAGATTATTTCCCTTAACATCAACTTTGAGTTTTTCTCTCTTTATAGACAGCTTTTGCAGTTCATCGGCTTGAGAATCATTCTTCTCCCTTAGATCAATGGCCAAATCAATAAGCCTTTGATTTAAGCCTCTTATCTTGTTGACCTCAATTTCCAATACTTGGATCCAGATACCTTTATATTTAACTTCTTCATCCAAGTTCCGATCCAATTTCTTTGTCATGTTGACAACATCTACTGGTGACCTCCTTCTTGAAACTTCTTCATTATCAATTGTTTTGGTATCACTTTTAAGTTCAAGTACTTCACTCATTCCTACATCATGATTGAGTGAATCAATATTTTCCCTATCATATTCATCCAGGCCTTCCTTCAGTAATCCATTTGATTCTTTAAGTTGAATCACACTTTTTTCATAAAAACTTCCACACTGAGGGATATCACCTGACTTCTGATTCTTCTTTGATGTTTTTCCCTTTGCCATGGCACACCGAGATAAGATCAGACTGATTCTTTAACCACACAGATTGAATACAAAAAGTTAGAGCAAACAAATCTGATAAAATCAACCTTCCCTCTGATACCAATTGTTAGGACCAATAGGGGCCTATATACCCTGAGAGGGGGGGGGGGGTGAATCAGGGTATGGATATTCTTTTTCAAAATTCTTCCCACCCCACTAGATCTTGAACTCTTTATTACAAGGGTGAATTTGTTTACACTTGTGTGTTTATTATGACCACTTCTTTTCTTCTTTATCTGATGATGATGCTTTAAATGCAATGCAGGGAAGTAAGCAGGCAGACACTGAGATTTTTACTTGGTTCACCCTCACTAGGATACGTCCAAGGAGCATACAACGACAATGTGCTGTTGTAACAAATCCACTAAAGCACACTGTTGTTTACAAGGTTTGGGCTATATCACTTCTATGCCCAGGATCACTACCTTTACAAGGTTTATGACCAGCTCACTGCTTTCCCAAGGGTCACTCCTTGTTTCTCTCTCTCTGGCTCACTACCAGTGGAGAGGATCACCTTCTTCGTCCTCCTTTGCTCACTGCTCCGGAAAGGATCCACTCAAAGTTTATAGACATGTAGGTCTCTTCATTATCACTAATGAATACATCCTATGTTTTATATAGATGCGCTGTTGAAGTCCAACTTTCACCCGTAGATGAATCTCACTTTGCACCGAAGGTATCGGGAAATCTTCCACCTTTCACGCAGACCTGAATCACTGCCAGTCTTCAACCATATCTGACGCCCTTCTCCAAGCTGGCGTGAAATTATCGACATGAAAGTTACAAATGGCATGCAATTCCACCTCAACCACTTGCGTGACACAATCTTCTGCAACTCCAAACTTGTGCGACTCACACCCTTTTACGCCCAAACCGATTTTGGCGCGCAACCATAAACTATCGTGCTTATTCAAAACTTGGCGTGCAAGTGTCACCAAACCACTTGAGAAAAACCTACTTCTTCAACTCAAAGCTTGGGATACTCCCTTACTTTATCGCCCAAACCCCTCTGGATGCGTAACACTCAACTGGCGCGTAAATTCTACTTGCACGAACACACACCACTTGTGCGACCACCACACCTGCGCGACGAGAGCTCTGATTTTCTCTAAGTGTTGAACTCCTACCGAATGAGGAGGGCTCGAACTCTATTTATAGGCATTTGGACACCCTGCCCGACGGCGCGTAAGTCTCCCCTTGGCGCGCAAGTCTCCCCTCGGCGCGCAAGTCTCCCCACCCTAGTCTCTGCCGCGCAAGTCACTTGCGCGACCAAACATAAAACTTGGGAGCCCCTTTTCCTTTTTCCATATTTTGATGTTATGATATTGAAAAAAATATGGCATTCAAGTTTCATCTCCTTAAATTTAATGACGCACAAGTCCCTTTTCCAAAACCACTTTTCTACATTTGTCGATTTTCAGGCCCAAAAATTTGGCAAACACTGGAAAATGGCGCCACCTTGTATCTGCTCTTTTTGTAACACCTCCAGATCATCCATTCCTTTTTCAACGTTCTTGAGTACAACATGGATCGTTAACCACATCCCTTGAACTCTAAATGACACCATGAAATCCCCTTTGTCAACAACTTTGTACGTCATGGTTTTCTTTGTCAACAATCACAACACAGATGTCCACTTTGTCAATAAACACAATCACATAAAAAATGCTTCAATGATACCTTGAGGGATTTTTTCCCAACAACCTATAAGGCACGAATGGTTTCGAAAGGGTTTAAATAGAGTCAAGGAATTGACTACAAATAAACCTTTTCACCATTTAAAATGATGAAATCCATGACAATTCTATTGGCCATTGCTTCTTACCATGAATATGAGATTTGGAAAATGGATGTCAAAACAACCTTCCTTAATGGAAATCTTTAGGAAGATGTCTATATGACCCAACCTGAAGGGTTTATGACTCCAAAGGATTCCAATAATGTTATAGTTGGTGTCCTGAGAACCAAATTTTTGTACTTTGATTACATGAATGTACACTTATTATATATAGTGTTCATTGTTCTGCATGACTATAATATAATAATGTCCTGGAATATTTGTTGCATTAATTAGGTCATGAAAGATCCCCACTATGATGAGAACCTTGAAATGATATAACAATATTCTTAAATAAAGTTCTATGATTGGATGACATACTATGATAGGATATATAGTATACATACCGCCATGTGCGAGTACTCATAAGAAGACAAGACTCTCTCTCATGGAGTTCGCACTTGGTAATCTCCAAGATGAGATATTATGAGAACAGACACACTAGTAGCAATTATTCATATATTGGTTTCATCATACATTGATATCTATGAGTGTGTGTATTGGTCCTTAGATTAGAAGATTATCATTAACTCATGTCATGACTTGCACACTTAGATTTGCTGACAAAAACTGTCATGAAGATAGTTGGCGGGAAGTAGGGTACGTTGGGTGCGTTACAATTGACATGTTGTTAATGGATAAGTTGAGGAAGGATTTTTCCCTTCCATATTTATGGAAGTATATATCTCGGGCCCTTTGATTGAAATAGAACTGTCTCCCAAATTCTATGGCCATGGTGTAATGATGAGTTTATTTCTAGAAGTCAAAGAATGACAAATCAATCATATAGGTTTATGAAACTGCCATGAAACCTGATTGATGAGATATTGAGATAAAGGGACTAAATTACACGATAAGCATTCGTATGAGGTGACATGTCAATGCAGTGTCAACTTATTTCTCTTGGGTGCCTTGACCCATTGCTAGACAGTAATCTTGAACTTTAGGCAAGCTCGCCTAATGTCAAACTAGAAAGAGGCCTAGAGGGCCACACACTAAGTGTATCCAAGTATCTCAAGTAGAATAAAGATTATTCCCATACGTGGTTTAATAATTATTCAAGGAATCCTAAATCATTTTAATAATGGAGGAATAATAAAATGAAAACAAGATATACACACCATGTATTAATGATTACACACCGTGTAGTTTTCATTTTGGAAAGGAAATGAAGAATAAAATATACACGCAGTGTATTAATGATTACACACCATGTAGTTTTCATTTTGGAAATGAAATGAAAAACAAGTACACACTGTGTATTAATGATTACACGCTATATAGTTTTATGAAAAACAACTACACTCCATGTATTAATGATTATACGCTGTGTAGTTTTTCCAGTCGGGATTTTGAGGAAATAATATTGTTTTATTAAATGATATTTATTATAATCAGCATGGGCGCATGTCAAGGAATTAATGATTCGACATGGGGGGTTTTCAATAAGATTTAATTAAATAAATAAAGTGCATAATGCGTTTATTTATTGTCATAAATCTATAACCTCAAACCCGATTATAAATATCCTCACAACCCCAACACTTTTCCTTAATCGTTGTGCACAATAATTCTGGAGAATTATCTTAAGACCAAGAGAGATCCTCATCCATTGGATCAAGGCGATCTAAAGAGGACAACTCAAGCAAAGGTTTCTCTACGCTAGCACCTATAGACTCCTTTGGCGACGTCCAGAGATACGTGGTGCATGTGTGGATCACCGCTAAAGGAAGTCTACACTTGGATTCTGTTATGCAATGACGAATCACATCAGAGCATGATCTAAAATATCAATGAAGAAAGAACGCCAAAAAAGGTACTTCTTGTCAATTAATTAAATTAATTATAATCAACCTGTGATGATCCTCATTTGTGGTTCCAGAAATATTCTTCTTTTTCTATTTCCGTGATTCGATCCGCGGAGTCTGGCATTTATCATCGTATTGATCCTGGATTGATCATTGCTATTGAAAAAAAGCCAAGTGGGAACATCCACCCACAAGCTTCCGCTGTGCCTGGAACCTTCAAATGGTATCAGAGGGAGGTTACAATGTTGATTATAGTTATTTAATTTTCTTTGATAATTTATGCATTTATATTTGATTCAATTTAAGATAAATCGTTCTATAAAACTGAATGAATGAGATCTGTTCTTCCCCATTCATTTATCGATTCACATCACAGAAATGACCTTTTAATTTTAATTTTAATTAAAATAAAAATGAGGAACTCATCCGGAGGAGCTGCTATTTCTATCTGTACAACACAAGAATACAGGGCATGTAGTGAAAACTACACGTCGTGTACTTAGGTTCAATGAACCGTTACTGGTCCGCCAAACCACGCCGTGTGAATTGAGTATACCTAAGTATTTATTACACTATGTTGACCAGAACTGAACGACGCGTGGAAACCGGAATACATGGTGTGCATGTTGAATCAACACACCCTGTAGTCTGATCTAGCCTAGGTGAAACCGTTTACAAGGAGAAGCTGCGTACCACGTACATGGGATTTCCAGGCCTGTAACTGTGTAACAAGGAAGTACACACCGTGTTAGATTAATATTCATGCTGTGTACTCCAAAATTTACAAATTACAGAAAACACACCAAAGCCCCGATGTGTACTTTGGATAAAGGGTGAAAACAAATACATGCCATGTAATATAGCCTACACGCCTTGTACTTTCTAGAAATGGAATTTCCCCAGGTTTCCTCTAAAATACAAAGAACCGTACAAGGAATATGGATGAAAAGAATATCAAGGACATTCAGAAAGGAATTTAAGATAAAGAATTGATTAATTGTAAGATCACAATTAATTGAATTCAAGCATGACTTATCTTAAATAAAAGAACGATTAAAAAAATTTGAATACTAAATATGCGTAAATTTAGTTGCATGCTATGGATGATCACGAGCTAGACCAAAGACCCTTTGTGTGTGTATGGTTTCATTTAAATTTATTTAATTTAAATTCATTGGCCTTCGAGCCTTCTTCGAATAAAATGTAGGGCCTGCGTGCCCATGATTTCTTTAATGTAAACCCTATGTAATGGAGGATCTCCCAAGCCAGAGGAGACAGTTCATAATCCAAAGCTGAGGTGAAACCAACACAAGAGGATACAAAGGTGGACAAGTGGGATATTCAAAACATGAACCATCAGGTTCAAGGTGTTTTTCCCTAGGTCAGGGTTAGCTTATCAAAACCACTAGATAATCTAACCAATATAATCTCATGATCATGCCATCTTATTTTATTTCAGTTTGATTTAATGGTTTATTTATTATGTATGTGTTGTCACGATCACATAGTTAATGAAATAAAAAATCACGCAAATTTGGAATAAAATAAAAACTGGACTACGTGTAAACATTATCAGAACATGGTTAATAACTTAAGAAAGTATCACTTAATATTAACAAGCATGTGATAATGTGAAACTACACATAAAGAATAAAATACCTCAAATACCATATTAAGTTAGAACAAACCTTCCGTTATTTGATTAAGGGAAAGACTCAATAAAACTATGTGTTTGACCAACCCTTGTTGGGACACTTACTTTTATAAAGGAAGATCTTATGAAATTTTTGGGTTGAATTAAACATTTTACATCAAGAGGAGTAGCCCTTGCTAGAATTGTTGTAAAATGGAGGCAAGTGTTGAGGAAATCCAGGTCAGGATTTCAGGATTGGGGAGTCCACTCAACAGATCAAGGAACTGTAAGCTCACAATTAGCAAAAACCTGCCTACCTAAATACCTTCAAATAGCTTGACCAACCCTTTTTGGGGTTATGCGAAGGGGAATATGGATCCTTGGCACTAGAATGTCATGGTAACTGGTCATCCCGAGTTCAACGATGAGGGCCATTGGGACTTGATAAAATAGTGAGAGACTTAATAAAATTTTATTATTTCTCATAAAATGTAATCAAGAAAGTACTGATAAATTTGCTCTTTTAATTTATAGAATCAATATGACAAACTCGTCAACCACATTTTCTCTGCGATCAATTCTGGATAAAGACAATATCCTCACCAGAAGTAACTTTTAGGAACGGTTTATGCGCCTTTGGGTTATCCTACGCCATGAACGAAAGTTTTACGTGCTGGAGTCCTCACTTCCTGATTCGCCTTCCCAAGGGGCGAGTGATGAAGATTTCCTGGTCTATGATCAAAATTTGAGAGATGTACTCGACGTTCAATGTTTGATGCTGCCATCAATGTCTAGTGAGCTCATGAAGTCTCATGAAGACATGGATTCCTATAGCATGCTCGAGCACCTCTGTGGTCTATACTAGGAGAGAGAAATACGGGAAAGTTTTGAGATCTCCAAGGCACTATTTTAGATCAAGCTTGGAGAGGGTTCCCCATCTGGGCCTCATGTAGTCAAGCTCATTGTCTACATTGATCACTTGGAGGTTTTAGGTTTTAAACTCCCCAAAGAATTGGGTACCGATCTCATTCTTGCATCACTCCCCCAGAGCTTCTCTAACTTTGTTGTAAATTTCAATATGAACAACATTGAGAAGTCTCTATCTGATCTTCTTATCCTCATTCTCCAAGTGGATAATGATATGAAGCGTGAAAATCCTTCTGTCCTTATGGTGAATAAAAGGAAAGGGAAGGTGAATATCTTTAAGCCCAAAGCTTCTTCAAGGCTTTCCAAGAAAAGGAAGATCAAAGGGAAGGCAAGAGAACAAGAGGCTGTTTGTTTCGCATGCGGTAAGAAGGGCCACTGGAAGAAAATATGCACCCAGCCAAGGAAGCAAGGGGAAGATTCGGGTGCATTTTTTATCGAATGTAATCTATCTATTTATACCAATTGGGTATTAAATAATTCTTGTGGTGCTCACATCTGTATCCAAATATAGGAACCAAGTAGATTCAGAAAGATTGACCGAGGTGAGGTGGATCTGCGAGAAGCCAATGGAGCCAGACTCGCTGCTGTAGCTGTCAGAGACTACCACCTCATATTGCCTACTGGGATGGTCTTGGTATTAAAAGGATGTTATTATGTACCCTTTGTAACCAAAAATATTATTTCAGTATCCAGATTAGATATTGATGGATTTATCTTCAAATTTGGAAATGAATGTTGCTACTTTTATAAAGATAACATTTTTTGGTAGGGAAAATTTATATAATGGAATTTATGTGTTAGACTACACAAAACAAGTAATGACAATCAATGAAAAAGTTAATTCACATGACTCATACCACACCCAACTTTGGTATCACCGGCTAGGTCATGTCAATGAGAAACGTTTGAAAAAATTACATCAAGATGGTTATTTAGATTATTTCGAACTAAAACCAATTGGTGTATGTCATGCGTGTCTACAAGGAAAAATGACCAAAGCCCCATTTAGTGGGAAAGGTGAAAGGTCTAAAGAGCTTCTATAATTAGTTCACACAGATGTGTGTGGACCATTTCCAGTTGAAGAAAGGGGTGGGTTCTTGTACTTTATAACTTTTACTGATGATTTTAGTAGATATGGATATATTTACTTAATGAGGTATAAGTCATATTCTTTTGATCGATTCAAAGAATACAAGAATGAAGTTGAGAACCATCTTGGTAAGAAGATTAAGAAACTCCACTCAGATAGAGGAGGAGAATATCTTAATCAAGACTTCATTGATTTCTTACAGGATTTTGGGATTCTATCTCAACTCACTCCTCCTTACACGCCTCAGTGGAATGGTGTAAGTGTAAGAAGAAACCGCACCCTGTTGGACATGGTGAGATCAATGATGAGTCACGCAAGTCTTCCATTATCCTTTTGGGGATATTCATTACAAACAACAACACACATACTAAACCAAGTACCAAATAAATCGATAAATGGTATTCCATACGAGTTATGGAGTGGACACAAAGCCATGTTATCAAATTTACATGTCTGGGGTAGCGAAGCATTTGTTAATTCCTCTTCAGGTAACAAACTTGCACCCCGAGGCACAAAGTGTATCTTTATAGGATATCCCAAGGAAACAATTGGATATTACATATACAACCCCTCAGATAAAAAGGTTACAGTGGCAAGACACTCTATATTCCTTGAGAGGGATTACATATCCAAAAGAGATAGTGGGAGAGAGATAGACTTCGATGAAGTCGAGGCTCAAGATACACAAGAGTTGGTACAAGAACAGATTCCGCAAAGCCCCGTGGAAGAACAATCTGTTCCAGAGACACAAGAACTGCATAGGAGCATGAGAGAGGTGAGAGAACCAGAATGATATGGTTTTCTTGTCACTGAGGATAATGACTAATTATTAGTTGACAATGATGATCCTCTTACCTACAAGGAAGTAGTTGAAGGCACAGATGTTTCCAAGTGGCAAGAAGCCATGAATTCTGAAATGGATTCCATGTACCAAAACCAAGTCTGGATTTTGGTAGATCCTCCAGTTGATGTAAAGCCTCTTGGTAATAAATGGGTATTCAAGAAAAAACTAGACATGGAGGGACAAGTCAGCACCTATAAGGCACGAATGGTTGCAAAAGGCTTTAGACAGCTTCAAGGAATTGACTATGATGAAACCTTTTCACTGGTTTTGATACTTAAATCCATCAGAATCCTATTATCCATTTCCACTTACCATGATTATGAAATTTGGAAAATGGATGTCAAAACAAAATTCCTTAATGGGAACCTCCATGAAGATGTCTACATGACACAGACTGAAGGGTTTGTGACTCCAAAGGATGCCAACAAGGTATTCAAGTTGCATAAATACATTTATGGATTAAAGAAAGCATCAAGGTCATGGAACATTCATTTTGATGAAGCTGTAATAGAATTTGGCTTTGTTAAGAACGAATGTGAGCCTTGTGTCTACAAAAAGTTTAGTGGAAGTGCAGTCGTTTTCCTAATAGTATATGTTGATGACATATTACTAATTGGAAATGAAGTACCTATATTACAGTTAGTTAAGGCATGGTTAGATAAATTATTCTCTATGAAAGACTTGGGCGAGGTAGCATATATTCTTGGGATCAAGATCCATCATGATAGATCCAAGAGAATGCTGGGCCTGAGTCAAAGTACATACATTGAAAAGATACTGAAGAGATTCAGTATGGAATAGTGCAAGAGGGGATTGTTGCCAATGTCACATGGCATTAATCTTTCCAAGAAAATGTGTCCTCAGACACATGAGGAAAGAAATAAAATGGCAAGTATCCCTTACGCATCTGTGATTGGGCAAGTCATGTATGATATGCTATGTACAAGGCTAGATGTTGCTTACGCATTAAGTGTGGTAGACAGATATCAAGCTGATCCAGGAGACCGCCATTGGATGGAAGTCAAGACTATCCTTAAATATATGAGGCGTACTAAGGATATGTTCCTAGTTTATGGAGGAGATGAGGAACTAGTCATAAAAGGACATGTAGATGCTAGTTTCAAGAATGATCAAGATGATATGAAGTTGCAGACCGAATACATCTTCAGTTTTAATGGAGGTGCAGTGAGCTGGAAGAGCTCAAAGCAAGGTGTGGTGGCAGATTCTACAGTAGAGTCTGAGTATATCGCAGCTTCTACGGCAGCTAAAGAATCAGTATGGATACGAATTTTTGTCCAATATCTAGATGTAGTACCTAGCAGTGAAGATCCTATCACACTCTATTGTGATAATACTACAGTAGTGGCACTTGCAAAGGAGCCAAGGTCACATCAGCGGAAAAAGCACATACTTCAGAAGTATCATCTCTTGAGGTATTTTTCTCAGAGAGGTGAAGTTTCAGTGAGTAGTATTTCCACAGAATATAACGTGGCGGACCCCTTGACTAAAGCCTTGAATTAGCAGAAACATGATCATCATGTAAGGTCTAGCAGACTAAAAGTCGTAGGCAGTTGGCTCTAGTCCAAGTGAGATTTTGTAAGAGTTGGTTTCCTGAGAACCAACTTTTTGTACTTTGATTACGTGAATGTACAATTATTATATATATTTTTCATTGTTCTGCATGACTATAATATAATAATGTCCTGGAATATTTGTTGCATTAATAAGGTCATGACAGATCACCGCTATGATGAGAACCTTGAAATGCTATAACAATATTCTTAAATAAAGTTATACAGTTGGATGACATACTATGATACAACACATAGTATACATACCATCATGTGTGAGTACTCGTAAAAAGATGAGACTCTCTCTCATGGAGTTCACACTTGGTAATCTCCAAGATGAGAGATTATGAGAACAGACCCACTAGTAGCAATTCCGCATGTCTTGGTTTCATCAGACATTGCTATCTACGAGCATGTGTAATGATCCTTAGACTGGAAGATTATCATTAACTCATGTCATGACTCGCACACTTATATTTGCTGATGAAAACCGTCATGAAGATAGTTGGCGGGAAGTAGGGTATGTTGGGTGCGTCACGAATGACATGTTGTTAATGGATAAGTTGAGGAAGGATTTTTACCTTCCATATTTATGGAATTATATATCTTGGGCCCTTTGATTGAAATAGAACTATCTCCCAAATTCCATGGCCATGGTGTAACGACGAGTTTATTTCTGGAAGTCAAAGAATGACAGATCAAGCATATAGGTTTATGATACTACCATGAAACCTGCTTGATGAGATATTGGGACAAAGGGATTAAATTACATGGTAAGCGTTCATATGAGGTGACACGTCAATGTGGCCTCAAATTCTTTCTCTTGGGTGCCTTGACCCTTTTCTAGACAGTAATCTTGGACTTTAGGCAAGCCTGCCTAATTCCAATGAGAAAGAGGCCTAGAGGGTCACACACAAAGTGTATCCAAGTATCTCAAGTATAATAAAGATTATTCCCATACATGGTTTAATAATTATTCAAGGAAGCCTTAATCATTTTAATGATGGAGGAAGAATAAAATGAAAACAAGATATACACACTGTGTATTAATGATTACACACCATGTAGTTTTTATTTTGGAAAATAAATGAAGAATAAAATATACACGCCGTGTATTAATGATTACACACCGTGTAGTTTTCATTTTGGAAAGGAAATGAAAAACAAGTACACGCCATGTATTAATGATTACACACTATGTAGTTTTATGAAAAAAAAGTACACGCCGTGTATTAATGATTACACGCCGTGCAGTTTTTCCAGTCGGGATTTTGAAGAAATAATATTGTTTTATTAAATGATATTTATTATAATTAGCATGGGCGCATGTCAAGGAATTAATGATTTGACATGGGGGGTTTTCAATAAGAGTTAATGAAATAAATCAAACGTGTAACATGTTTATTTATTGTCATAACTCTATAACATCAAACCCAATTATAAATATCCTCACAACCCCAACACTTTTCCTTAATCGTTGTGCACAACAATTCTGGAGAATTCTCTCAAGACCGAGAGAGATCCTCCTCCATCGGATCAAGGTGATCTAATGCGGACAATGCAAGCAAAGGTTTCTCCACATTATCACCCAGAGACTCCTTTGGTGACGTCCAAAGATACGTGGTGCACATGTGGATCACCTCTAGAGGAAGTCCACACTTGGATTCTGCGGCGCAAAAATGAATCACATCAGAGCGTGATCAAAAATATCAATGAAGAAAGAACGCCATAAAAGGTACTTCTTTTCAATTAATTAAATTAATTATAATCAACCTGTGACGATCCTCGTTTGTGGTTCTAGGAATATTCTTCTTCTTTGTCAATTTCTGTGATTCGATCCGTGGAGTCTGGCATTTATCGTCGTATTAATCCCGGATTGATCATTTCTAATGACAAAAAGCCAAGTGGGCACATCCACCCACGAGCTTCCACTGTTCCCAGAACCTTCAAATAAGGTATGCAAGTTACAGAAATCCATTTATGTATTAAAGCATTCATCCAGGTCATGGAACATTTGTTTTGAAGAATCCATAATGAAATTTGGTTTTATTAAGAATGAATTTGAGACTTTTGTTTACAAACGGCTTAGTGGGAGTGCATTCGTTTTCTTAATAGTATATGTTGATGACATATTATTTGTTGGAAATGAGATACCAGTCTTACAGTCTGTTAAGGCATGGTTGAATCAATGCTTCTCCACAAAGGACTTGGGCGAGGCAACATATATTCTTGGAATCAAGATCCATTTTGATAGATCCAAGAGATTTCTGGGTCTTTGTCAAAGTACATACATTGATAAGATACTGAAGAGATTCAGTATGGAACAATCCAAGAGAAGATTGTTTCCAACATCACATGGCATTCATATTTCCAAGAAAATGTTTCCTCAGACACATGAGGAAAGAAAGATAATGGAAAGGACTCCATACACATCAGAGATTGGTTCATCCATGTATTCCATGCTATGTACTAGGTTGGATGTCACCTATGCATTGAGTGCGGTAGGAAGATATCAAGCTGACCCAGGTGATCGCCATTGGATGATAGTCAAGATTATCCTAAAGTATCTGAGGCGTAATAAGGATATGTTCCTAGTTTATGGAGGAGATGAGGAACTAGTCATCAGAGGCTATGTAGATGTTAGTTTATAGACTGATCAATATGACATGAAGTCGCAAACATGATACATATTCACTTTTAATGAAGCTGCATTGAGCTGGAAGATCTCAAAGCAGAGTGTGGTTACAAATTCTACAACATATTCCGAATATATTTCATCTTTTGAGGTAGCTAAAGAAGCATTTTGGATGTGAAGCGTTATCCATGAGCTGGATGTGATACCTAGCAGTAAAGATCCCATCACACTGTACTGTGATAATACTACAAAGGTGGCTCTTGCAAAAGAACCAAGGTCACATCAGTAGACAAAACACATACATCAGAAGTATCATATCTTGAGGGATTTTTCTCAGAGAGTTGAAGTTGCAGTGAGCAGTATTTCCACAAAAGACAACGTGGAAGAACCCTTTACTAAATCCTTGACTCAGTAGAAACATGATCATCATGTGAGGTCTAGCGGACTGAAAGTCGTAGGTAGTTGGCTCTAGTCCAAGTGGAAGTTTTTTAGAGTTGGTGTAATAGAACCAACTGTTTGTACTTTTATTACATGGATATTTAATTTATTTAAATATTAAACATCATATTACATATTGTTCATTGTTTTTCATTACTATGATGTAATAATTTCCTAGAGTATTTGTTGTATTGATAAGGTCATGGCAGTTCCCCGCTATGATGAGAACATTAAAATGCTATAACAATATTTGTAAATATAGTTCTATGGTTGGATTACATACTATTATGGGACACATAACATGCATACTGTCAGGTGCGAGTACTCGTAAGAAGATGAGACTTCCTCTCGTGAAGTTCGCACTTAGTAATCTCTATGTCAGGAGATTATGAGAACAGACCCACCAGTAGAAATTCCACATGTTTTGGTATCATCAGATATTTATATCTGTGAGTGTGTGTAACAATCCTTAGAATTTATGATTATCATTAATATGTGTCACGACTCGTGTACTTTGATTTACTGACAAAAACCGTCATGCAGACAGTTGGCGGGAAGTAGGGTACGTTGGGTGCATCATGAGTGGAATGTTATTAATGGATAAGTTGTGTAACGATTTGTCCCTTACATTTATGGAATTTGATATCTCGGCCCTTTGATTGAAATAGAATCATCGTGCAAAATTCCATTTCCATGGTGTAACGACGAGTTTATTTCAGGTAGTAAAAGAACGATATATCACAGATAAAAGTTGATGACACTATCATGAAATATTCATGATGTGATACTATAATAAAGGGATTATATTATAAAGTGAGCGTTCATATGTGTATGTCATTTTTTTGACTTTAAGTTCTTTCTCTTGGGTTCCTTGATCCGTTGCTAGACAGTAATCTTGGAATTTAGGCAAGCTCGCCTAATGACAACGAGAAAGAATCCTAGAGGGTCACACACTAAGTGTTTATGGTGGTCTTGGTTAAATTCTATTTTAATTTAATTGATAAATATTATTCTCAAGAAAGTGGAATAATTTTATTCAAGTTAAAATGATTTCAAAAATTAAATAAATATTTATTCATCGGATTGTGGGTAACATTTATTTATTTATTCTATTAAACATTTAATAAATATTTATTTATTAGTTTGTAAATAAAATATTTATTTAAGAGAATAAATTATTTATTTATTTATTCGGGTGTTCAATAAATGGAAGTGGAGTGAGATCACACCAAGACCGGTCCATTAGTAAAATAATTATTTGCAAGATGATAAATAATTATTAAACTAGTTGGCACAAATTAAAATAATGCTACTATTATTTTGTGACGCAGAATTTTATTTATAATTACATTCTACGCAAGTTGGCACACCATAAATAATAACGTGGTATTATTATTAATAACATGGGTTTTCTCTAAGGTTATGAATGTATTTAATTGTTGTTACACAATTAAATATTGTAACCGAAACCCCATGTCAATAGATAGACACATATATCTATTGTGCCATGTACTGAACCACACACCCGGTGAATTGAGAATTATTGAGCTAAACAATTTCTCTCTTGAATCCTCTTCCTGCCTCTCTCAAGAATGAGAGACGTTCTTCAAGGCTGAAGAACAAGCGATCAAGAACGACCAACACAAGACACTCACTTTGCTGCACTAGCACCCGTAGAACGAGTGGTGTCGATCGGAGGCCATTAGAGCACGCGTGGATAACCGTTAGAGGGATTCTAGTTTAGATCCTCACAACCACAATGAGATAATTCAGAAGGGTAATTCTAGATGATCAACATCATCAATGAAGAAAATACCAAAGATCAAAGTATTTTTTTTTATGAAATTAATTAAATTAATTATAAACATGATGTTCAAGATCCTCTCTAAATGTTTCAAGCCTCTTAATTATTTATCTAAATCTTCGATTCTATTCCATGGAGACTAGAATTCATCATATTATTGATCCCAGAATAATCATTGATCTTGATAAAAATTAAAGTTGGGTGCCAGCCCAAACGTGATTCCGCTGCGCCCGAAACCTTCAAAAGCACCGTGTGTAATAAATTACTCAGCACATCTAGATACAATGCACATGGTTATACAAAATGTACTCTGGCCACATGCCGTGTAACCCAGTTTTATCGGCCAATGATTTGGAACTTCCTGATGGAATCTCTAGTTGTTCTTCATTTGTTCTTAAACATTTAAGAAAATGACACACTGAATGAACATGTTTAATATGTCGATAACATGTTAATTCAAAATGGATTAAAAAAGAATAAAATGAAATAAATTATAACCATAATTGCACATAGATTTCCAATAAAATAAATAATTATAAATTTAAACATGACCGTTCTGATACCAATTGTTGGTTTCAAGCATAACAGAAGCGTGAGATGGTGGGTGATATATTAAAATTTATTTTAATAATCATTTCCCGAAACCAAGAGTGGCGATCTTTCATGTCAAATTTATAATTAATTTATTTAATATTAGAATAAATAAATACCTGGGCTTAGGTACTTTCTTCATTGATGATTTCTGATCATCCAAAATGGCCCTTCCAGAATACCTTCATTATGATTGTGAGGATCCAAGGGTAGAATCCCTCTAGCAGTGATCCACATGTGCTCAAATGGTCTCTGAGAAACACCACTCATTCTCCGGGTGCTAGTGCGGAAAATCGAATGTCTTGCGTTGTTCACTCTTGACTGCTGATTCTTTGGTCTTGAAGAAATTCTCTCTTAGGTTTCACATTCTTGAGAGGAAGAGAGGAGGAGTCGAGAAAAAATTAATTGTGTGCAAAAATTATATATTCCCAAACTTGGAATTGGTTTAGAATGAATTACATAATAGATTTAGGCATCTATTTATAGAGAAGGGATTTTGGTTACAAAATTTAATTGCATAACAACCATTAAATATAATTACAACCATTAATGAAATCCTATTCCACATAATAATAATAACAGTATTATTATTTTGTGGTGCGTCAACTTGAGAAAAATGGATAAATAATATTTACCAACTTGTAAATAATTATTTTATCATCAGACACGGTCTTGGTCTGTTCGAACTCTTGTTGTATTTATTAAACACCCGAATAAATATTTTATTGTCTTAAATAAATAATTTATTCAAAAACTAGTAAATAAATATTTAATAAATATTCAATAAAATAAATAAATATATTTTATTTAAAATCCATTGAATAAATATTTATTTAATTTATGTAATCAATATAACTTAAATAAAATTATTTCTCAGTCCTAAGAATAATATTTATTCTATTAATTAAATTCCAATATAATTTAATCGAGACCACCAGAAACACTTATTGTGTGACCCTCTAGGATTATTTCTAATTAGAATTAGGTGGGCTTGCTTAAAGTCCAAGATTAGAGTCTATCAATGAGTGAAGGCACCCAAGATAAAGAACTTAAAGTCGCAATGATGAAAACCATATATGAACATTCATTGTGTAATAAAATCCCTTTATCACATAATCTCATCAAGCAGGTTGCATGACAGTGTCATCAACCTATATGATTGATACATAATTCTTTGACTATCTGAAATAAACTCATTATTACACCATGACCATGGAATTTAGGGAAACAGTTCTATTTCAATTAAAGGGCCGAGATATCAACTTCCTTAAATATGGAAAGGAAAAATCCTTTCTTGACGTATCCATCAATAACATGTCATTTGTGCCGCACCAAACATACCCTACTTCCCACCAATATATGGCATGAATGTTTTTGTCATAAAATCTAAGTGTGTGAGTCATGACATGCATTAATGATAATATTAAAGTCTAAGGATCATTACACATGCTCATAGATAGAAATATCTGATGACACCAAAAAATGCAGAATTCCTACCGGTGGGTTTATTCTCATAATCTCCAATCTTAGAGATTACCAAGTGAAAACTTCATGAGAATAAATATCATCTACTTATAATTACTTTCACCCAACAGTCTATATACTATGTGTCCCATCATAGTATGTTATCCAACCACAAACCTATATTAAGAATATTGTCATAGCACTTCAAGGTTATCATCATAGTAGGAAACTACTATGACCTTATCAACGCAACAAATACTCTAGAACATTATTACATTATGGTCATGAGAAACAATTAAAAATATGTAATAATCTATTTAATTTAATATTTAATTCATCAAATATTCATGTAATCAAAGTACAAATAGTTGGTTCTAGGACACCAACTCTAACAATATCTTCCCAAAGGGTTTCCTTCATTACAGGATGGGCATGTTGCCACAAATCTTTATCAATTGGAATATTCATTATCATTGTAGCCCCAATATAACCAATGAATATTGATTTTTTTGGGTTCATAGTTTAGTTGTGCTGATTCCATCCAAACTCAAATTTTATACCCTTCTTACCTTGATAATTTCAGTCAACATAGTGATCTTATGTCATTATTGTTTTTTTATCAACATGTTGTCGATACCCTAATAATTATTTAGTTTCAGCATCGACCATATGTTCTTCCCTGATATTAGTAACACCATCATGCACATAAATCATTATCTTCATGAGTATTAAAACATTTAATTTAGATTATGTTAATACAATAGAAAACACATAATATTATGAGGAAAATAATAGTATATTAAAAAAACTTTAAACTTATCATTGAACTCTCTTTCTTTTATTTAAAGGTTGAAGGGATTTGGCTCCTCTATTGAGAATCAAAATTCCCTCTTTGTGGTCCCCTATAACATAAAAGATATTGTATACATTGAGACCACTTTTAAATGATTATGATCTCCCAATTAAAGGGTCATCCTTGATTGAATTTTCATATGACCCTATAACTATTTTAGTCACTAGTAGGAAAATAGAACAATTATTGTTTGTTGGATCCGAGACATAAAATACCTACACTTCTTGTTATGCCATTATGAATGGATCTTCCTTATAACCTTTCATACTAAAATTAACCTTCACGAAGCCCATTTCATCAACTTTCACCGCACTCTTATTTTAAACCCATTTTCAATAGAAAATTGACACTTAAAATGTTGTATAATATAACTCATATATCTATCCGATGATGCTGAAATATGACATCTTCACATAAATTGGATTTCTATCCTTAGAACCAAATATGTGCATCATTTCCACCACAAGTGTAACTCCACGATTTTGTATCATACTGTGATTATTGTATTCTTTTGTATAAAATGTATAACCATTAATTACAAAACTAGTATAAGATATGATATTTATATTTGGTCCCTTGGATATCCATCGAAGTCATTTGGAAATTAAATTTGAATTTTTAGATAACTACTTATAAATATGATATCATAACCATCCTATAAACTATTGATTATGTGTATTTAATATCCATACTTCAACCCTTGATGGATTCAAATGTCTAGGAATTGCTTTGTGGGATTCAACATATGGATCAAAATCTTCACTATTATGTAAAATTTAAAGGTGAGATTTATCTCCCTCTATGATGGTAATTGTAATAACATATCTTCTAGAAATCCCCTCTCCTATAAGGTGTTTGCTGTGATGATACTTTAGGATACCAATGCTATCAATATCTGATAGGTAATCAGTACTGAATTTAGTAACTTCTTAAAAAATATATCTTTCTGCAATACAACCTCCTGGTCAACTTTGATTCTTAACATAACCTTTAAAAATATTCATATACTATTCAATGGGGTAGATCTATCTATAATAGATAGGATTAAATAATTGAACCTCTTTGACCAAGTGAACCATAAGGTAGACCATTATATCAAAGAATGATGGTGGTATTAACATCTCTAATTCACATACTATAATTGCAACCTCCTTATTCATGATTGGAAACTTCATAGGTCTATAACATTATTGTATATATCTATGAAAAAGAAGAAAAGTATAGTTAATGTATGTTGTAAATTTTTAGGTAGAATACAATGTAAAGCAACAAGCATAAAATCTTGCATCAAAACATGAAAATCATGTGATTTTAGTCTATGTAACTTCGAATTATTCGTTGAAACTATATTATTAATATTGGATGAATACACCACTATAAATTTTACACCACTAAGGAAAATGAAAAATTGCAATTTTTCTTGTCTGTAGAGAGTGTAATCTACTTGAGGAAGAAAAGTATTCCTTTCACCCTTCATTGGTGTCAAATATTCCCTTATCCCCATGTCAATCATGTCCAACCTAGCCATGATTCCATATTTTGTTTTTGTAGAAATATTTAGTAATGTGCCAATAATATTATCAAATATATTTTTTCTACATGCATAATGTCAAGAAAATTTCTTAGGTACAAAAAGTTCCAGTATAGTAATTCAAAGAAAATTGATATCTTTTTCCAAACTAATTTAGTAAGGTTTTTCAAAAATGGTTTACCAAAAATAGTGTTAATATATTTTACTTTATCGAACAGTTGATCACCCATTAGTGGAGATTATATTGTACCTTGTTCGGTATTTCCATCGAATTATGTCATCCAGGATCTGTATTTATGTCGTCAAGGTAAAAATTTATGATGACCTAAAAAAACAGTCTTCGAGGAATGTTTCAACTGAGTTGAGTCTGTGCATTCTTCAAAAATGGGACACCCCAACATTCCTTAAATGCTATAGCCTAAATTTTTTCCATAAGTAGTAAATTAATTTATTGTCTCATACAACATGTCACTCAACATTAATTATTCACTTCTATGAGTATTATACATTACAAAAACTGTATCCCACACCAATTTTAGATCTTCAATCAATGGATCCAAATAGACATCAATATCATTACCAGGTTGTTTTGGTATAGATATAAGAAGTGAAAACATACTATATTTGTGCTTCAAGCATAAAAATAGAGGCAATTTATAATTTACCAACATAAGTGGTAATGCACTATGAGTACTACTTTATACATCGAAAGTATTTATTCGATTTATAGATAATGTAAAATGAAAGTTTCTAAGATCATTTCCAAAATTCATTGTAACACCCCGACCCCTATAAACCAGAGCCGGTGCATTACTAATTACATTGGCATGGTTAGAAGGAATGAAATCCCAAAGTAATGATCAATTTAGTAGTTTTGAAGAAACTAGATACATATATTTAACTCAAATTACATTAGGAAAGGTAAAAAAGTACAATACATAACAAAAACTAAAAACTACATCCACAGAAACTCAATAAATGATCTCCTCATAAAAACCTATTGAAGGTAAACAAATGAAAGGGGTGAGATAAAATGATCAGTAAGGGTTACAAATAGCAGAAGCATGGATCAAGAATAACTGAATCATAAACAACTTGGCACAATCAATATGTCTTGGTGAATAAATGAAAAACTCACGCTAATAATAAATTGAGAATGAAACTTCATCCATAGATTTTGTCATAGTGAAAAACTCATGGATAGTAATAAATGAAAATGAATAAAGAGAATGATTATTAATTTGACATCATGTATCTGAAAAATGATACCATTATACCATCGAAATGGTTTAAGTCTGTGGGTAGAAACCCGTCTAATTTTTGGAAACAAACTCGCAGGGTTTGTCGCCAACTGATTGTCTCAAGAGACCTGTTGATACATAGAGGGGATATAACAGGCCCTACCTATCACTTCATGACCGAATAATTCTTTATATATTGATTTAATATAATATCAATATTCTTTTTTAATATCTGTATAGAGTAGAGGATACAAATTCATCAATATTTCCACAGTTAAAACAACATTCCAAATAAACACCATATGTAAAATGGTATACGATTTAGAAAATAAACATATCCATGATATGAGAATATGGATATTTAATATCAATATAATTTAAAATTAAAAGTTATCTCAAATGGGTAGTAGGTACACTACACAAGGATTATTAGGTGCACAATACAAAGTAAGTCACAATGAAATGGAAATTGAGACAAAGTCCCTTACCACAATGTAATCAGTTGAATCATATGAACAAAACTTTATAACCATCAAATGAATAATTGAATATCATGAATATAAAGAGAATCATGATATTATATGACAAATGTAAGTACACATACACCACATATAAGAAATAAGTGGCGAACAATGGAAATCTCATGAAATTGAAAGTGAGATAAGAAACCCTTACAAACATTTTGGCATGGAAATAGGTGTTCTTGTGAGGGATTAAGGAGAGGTAAAGGGGTATAACATCATTTATATATCATAAGGTAATAAAGAGAGAGGTGTGAAAACATAACCTATTATTATGAATTAAAAATTAAAGGACACAACATAAGGGGGATTCTTGAATAAAAGGGAGAGAGAGGATCCCTTACAATGATCGTATCATTTAGAGTGAGGATGAATCAATGTCATAATTATGTGTAAAAAATATAAACCCACACAATAAAAGTGTGTATACAGTATAAAAAAATCAGAGTCCTTTCACACATATCCTTTGAGAAACATAACCAATGACAAAGATGTTTAACTCATGAATTGAGTTAAGATATCCCTCATCTTATGATCGAAGGTGTTCTTGATTGTTCTCAACGACCTGAATAATCAAATTTAGATTCATTAATTAAAAATTCCATAACCTCATAAACATGTAATTGTTATGGTATAACCTTATTAGGTTTATTAATGGTCTTTTTATGGGTTTAAGAGGTTCAATTTTATTGTTTTGGAAGCATTTTCTTCCTTGGTTTTCATGAATGGAAGTTTGTTTGAAATGTGGTTAAACATATAGAATTGTTAATATATATTATTAGTGAAATTAAATAGATATAAATGATCTTATAATTATTTTGGTTATATACCATGGGGATCATTTGATAATTTAATGATAAACACTTGGATTTAGCTTGGCGGTTTTGTGAACAATGAACTTGTTTTGTATTATTATTCCATATTATGAGTGTGTAAGGATTCCAGAACATTAAATAAGATAAAAAAAATATATTATGATCTGGTTTAACCATTAAAAAGGGTTTCATGACCAATATTTAAGATAGTAATGAAAATTTAAAACCATTCTTCCTTGAGTGTGATAAATTAACACATCTTGGAGGGTGTTTGTATTTATAGTATAAAAGGAGGGAAAAAAAGAGATTATGAAGAAATATTCCATTAGAATAATGAAAATACAGTACATGTAAGGTACTGGAATTATCATGGAATTTGGATGAGGTGAGGTGAGAAGAGAGAACAGAAGAAAGGAACCTGTAAAAGAAATTGAAAGAAAAATGAATAGAGGTTCACCTCCTGAGTACTCCTCCTTGAGAATCTTCTTAAGGATTTTTTTGGCCTTTAAGTGAGACCAGAAGGCATTGAACGTGAGGAGAGGAATTGGGAAGAGTGTTTTTCAGAATTTAGGGAAGGATTGAAGCTTGAGTGGTGTGAGAGGAAGAGGGGGTGATGTGTGGTTTATATATTGGAGGGGAGGAGAGTTTTCTTAATATTATAATCATTAATTTGTTATTTCTTCACAAGAAAAGAAATAGTGAGTATTACATAACCTAGAATAGTAATATATGCATGTGAGTTTGAGATTTGGGTGATTACATCACTCATGATGCTAGGAATAGTTAATTTAAATTGTAATGTATTTATATGGTAAATTATTGTATTTTACTATCCACAAAAAATTCAAGTATTTCAGAAAAATCCCAAAAATTCACCCTAAACATTTTTCAACGTGTAGAATAAAAAAATGAACTCCATTTTTCAAAAGTAATTTTATAAATATGATAAATTTAATTTTTAATTAAAATCATTATTTAATCTAAAAATACAAACACTTAAAATATTCATCTTCATTTTTAAGGTGCCTAAATTTATTTATACTTTCATGGGTATGGATACCATTCATAATAGTCATATTACTATTCATAAGGTTAAGTTACTATTCATAAGGGTAGGTTACTATTCATAAGGGTAGGTGACTAGTCACTGAAAGTGGCTAATATTAATTGTTAATATCTTTATATTCATTGTTGCAAAGTCCATAAACATTGTTTTTAGTGCATTACATAAATAGAACTTCATTTCTCATCTTAAATGCAATTCATGTTTAAAATGAAAATTTGGGCTCAATAATTCATTTGTTTGTGGACAACATTATATTCATTTTCTGAATTTGAAATTTTGGGATATGATTTATCACTTTGTTTGGAACATTTTATCTTTTAGGTCTGATGGATGAATCCCAAAGGAAGATGGAAAAATTTGTGCCTGAAGGCAGAAACTTTCTGGAAAAAGCCTAATGGGCCTAAGGACCATCAAACAAATGTAGGGCCCAGAAAACAAGCCCAATGAAGCTAAAATTTATACAGTAGAAAGATAAAAATATGAGGATCATTTTATTCAACTGTTTCCGGATCTAATTATGATGTTTTCATGATGATAAACGGATCTGAAGTTGATATTTAAATGGTGGACCCGACATTAATGCACAGAAATCCGTCCCACCATTTCGACCATAACTTACAAACGGCTAAGCCAAATTTCCTGAAAGTTTGAGAGATTGTAGAAGACACATTTTTGAAGATATGTTATATTTATGACACCTTCGGATTCAACCGTATGAAGTGTCAAACGCACACATCAAAATGGAGGATGAATCTGGCTGGTTTTGTGGTCAACTTTGTAACGTTAATTTCCTTTTGATTATTCACCCTCCTTTTGACTCTCTTAATTGTTGGGGGGTGAATTTATTGTTGGGGGTGGACATAAGGCTCCTAATATTCCTATATAAGGAGATGGTGGTTAAGGTAATAACCATCTAACATTTTTCTTTGAATCCAAGTTTTTCTTTCAATTGTAATTTCCCAATTTCGTTTTGTAATGGCATCGTCAATTTCTCTAATGTAAGTTTTTCATTCACGTTTAGTATTTTAATAAAATTTCTTCTTCTTCACTTTTAATTTTCCTTTTTTTTACATGTTGATACCTTTGAATCGAAGTGTGAATTTATTCACACCCGCACTTGTGAATTCATCACACAACGGTGGAGTGTTCATTTTGATTAATGTTTTTCTTCTTCAATCCCGCTTCTTTAAGTCAACTACCCGCTTCCATTGATAGAATAGCATCAATGGAGGGATAATATTTTATGGGTTGATCCTAGGGAGTTTCATGAGTTTGATTGAATGTTATTTGATGTTCTTAAATTCTTAAATTTGTTCTTTATTTTAAGAGTTCCTTTCTTTGATTTATCTTCTTCTTTGTCTTCACCGACTTTAACGATGACACATTTTGAGTGCTAGTATGATCCAATTCCTTGGAGTGATCATTTAATTGATCCTCTAAGTGAATTGGTGATTAGCCTTGAAATTGTGTATTTATTAAATTGGAGAATGATATTGAGGGATTATTTCATTTAATGGATACCTCTTGAACCGATGAACAGAAAATCAAATAAAAAACAAATACATCCAATAAAGCCCAAGAGACAACCTAGGATCAACTCACCTTAATTAGTTGTTTTAATTCAAGTAATTTTATTTGTTTTTTTTAAATTAAATCAATATTTCTTCAAATCAATCAATACCATAGTTGGCCACTTCATAACCAATCCCACATCTAATCAAAGTGTCTCAAGGTTTCTTCTTCTGTCCCTGTGGATTCGACCCCTACCTGTACTACCACGACCGCATACCTGTAGGGTAAATTTGGGCGCAACCAAATTTTGGCGCCGTTTCCGGGGACCCAAGTAAGTAACTTAGACCCAAATCTTCTTTTCTCACCCCAAATTCTCTATTCTCACCCTAATTTCTCTTCTCTTTTCCCCTTTCTATTTCTGTGTTTCCAAAACAAAACCCCAAAACAACTTTCAATCAACTCCAATGGATTATCTCCAACAATACCCATTAATATACCAAGGATATAATCAATTGGAAAATCAATATTTTGAATCACCTCACATAGAAGATTTCATTGACCAAACCATGATTGAATACACCACACCAGATGAGATGTACAATCAATGGGATACTGATTGTTTAAAGGATCAATTTCCATACCTCTCGAGGATTATTTAAGAGATCAAACATAATGAAGTTCATGATGTCCAAAAATCTATCAATCCTAATTCTAAAAAAATTCTTGAACATTTGTGTGAAAAAATGGATAAAATGAATTCATAGGTTTCATCTTTAAGAGTAGAACTACAAAGCATTGAAATGGTTGTGGAACCCATTCCAACTCAGGTTGTCTCTTCCTCATCACTAATACAAGAATATTGTCTCTCACAAACCTCAAATGAATTTATTGAATAACCAACCATTGGATTTGGGATAGTTAAAGATAATAAAGGAATTGTTTATGGGTCCTTAAATCAGGAGGAAACTGATTTTTTGTATTCAAAAGAGGGAAACTTGACATTGTGGATGGAGATTCCTAAATATTTCTCCATTAATGATTTTTCAAAAACACAAATCACTGAACAATTGGGAGAAATACCAAACATTGATCCCATACCCACACCTCAAATTCAACTAGATACTTTTGGGGATGAATCATATTTTAAAACGGAACCAATTATTTCTAAATTTTTTGGAGAAGAAACCGACTTTCATTCAAATTTCCAATCTTTATTAGGAAATTACAATCGACCAGAACTCAAAATCATTATCCTTCCTTCCCCAGACAAGAATTCCATCATAGGTGATAAAAAAGACCTTGCAGTTTTAGTTCATTCATCTAAAGAAGCCAATAATTTTGGAATGATCATTGATGTCTTAGGAAATAATATAAGTTCAACTCGATCAACCATTTCAGATATTCCTTAGATTTTACCAATCATTTTAGAAAATTGGATTTTACATGAAACAAATTTCAAAAAAATAATCAATCTCAATCTTATTGAAGTGGAAAAAGATGGGTTAATTAAAATGTCGAAAGTTGGAATTGGATAAGTTGGGAGGTACAATTCGAGCTAACGACGTTAAACAAAAGCGCTGCATGGGAGGAAACCCATGGTTTTCATGTTTTCTAATCATTTTGAATCATTTTCTTTTTCATATAATAAATTACCATAGACTGTTGACCTGTTCTTCTTTTATGAGTAAGGATGGGTATCAAAGGGGAGCGCCATATTCATCCGTGTCACGTGGCGTGATCTCTGAGTAATACCTTACCCAGAAATCTAAAAATAAGACAATGTATCATCAGTTTATTTTGTTTTGTTTATTATTATTTTTTTATAGGTTAAAAAAATAAAAGGACATGTTGTAAGTCATATGGAGAATCCATTCACCACCATCCAAGCCGTTGAGACTCAAATCCAAGAGATCAAAGGATTAATCTGGAGCATCATGAACTTCAACTTCAAAAACCAGGTGAATTTGTTCCATGTTTATCATTTTTAACTTCCTCTTTGAACTCCTCTCCTACCCCCTTCTAACTTTTCTTTTCTTTAAACACCAGGGATAGTGTCATTCTAAGTTGGGGGGAGATAAAAAATGATTTTTTTTATTTTGTGAATAAGAAAATGCATGAAAAGAAAAATTCCATTAACCTTGAACATGATAACACACATTGCAAACTCTAAAATTGGATATCAAATAATTTTGTATGCCTTTATTCTGATTTTAATTCAAGTTTAAGTTCATGAGAATAGTTTTTGGAAAGTGCGGTTGTCTGATGTGATTTTTCAAAGTTTATATTTTTATCCTCTTAATAAAAATGCCACAATGCATGTCTTCTGGATTGTGGGTTTAAATTTGACTTCTTGGGTCCCTTTAATTATAGCATAGGGTTCTGGGGTCACTTTTAGTTTAATTTGAGTATCCAAAAAAAAACAAAAAAAAAACAAAAATAAAATTGAAAAAATAATGACCACATAGAGCAATGTTTTGTCCAAATGTGTGGCGTCCGACACTTGGGGATCGTGACTCCATAGTTTTCTTGCCCAGAGTTAGGCTTTATATCTCTATTGTAGAGCATGAAATTGACAAAATGCATGGCGTCCGGAACTTGGGGATCGTGACTCCATAGTTGTCTTGCCCAGATTTAGTCTTTTCATATCTATTGTGGTTAAAAAAACTAAAAAATAAAATCAAAAAAATTAAAAAAAATGGATACTCATCTTAAGGTTTAATGTGATTCCCACCTAGCGCTTCCATTTTTTCCCCTTGAACAATAAAATGGGCCCCATATCTTTTATGATGCACAACACTTTATCATGCTTAATTGGAATTGGATGAAATGTGGCGATGAATTTGAACAAAGGAATGGGATTGGACTTGGGATATGCTTATGGACCTAGCTTGTTTTTAATGATTTTGATGGGTTTTCATAATTTTTTTGATATTAGATATTTGGGTGAGCAATGTGTATTAAAATGTTTTTGGAAAAGGGGATTTGAATTTCATATTTGTAATTTATTTTGCTCGGGACTAGAAAAAATCAAGTTGGGGGGTGTGATTAGTCACTGAAAGTGGCTAATATTAATTGTTAATATCTTTATATTCATTGTTGCAAAGTCCATAAAAATTATTTTTAGTGCATTACATAAATAGAACTTCATTTCTCATCTTAAATGCAATTCATGTTTAAAATGCAAATTTGGGCTCAATAATTCATTTGTTTGTGGACAACATTATATTCATTTTCTGAATTTGAAATTTCGGGATATGATTTATAACTTTGTTTAGAACATTTTATCTTTTAGGTCTGATGGATGAATCCCAAAGGAAGACGGAAAATTTTGTGCCTGAAGGCAGAAACTTGCTGGAAAAATCCTAATGGGCCTAAGGCCCATCAAACAAATGTGGGGCCCAAAAACCAAGCCCAATGAAGCTAAAATTTATACAGTAGAAAGATAAAAATATTAGGATCATTTTATTCAACTGTGGCCGGATCTAATTCTGATGTTTTCATGATGATAAACGGATCTGAATTTGAGATTTAAATGGTGGACCCGACATTAATGCACAGAAATCCGTCCCACCATTTCAACAATAACTTACAAACGGCTGAGCCAAATTTCCCTAAAGTTTGAGAGATTCTAGAAGACACATGGATGAAGATATGTTCTTTTTATGACACCTTCGGATTCAACCGTATGAAGTGTCAAACTCACACGTCAAAATGGAGGATGAATCTGGCTGGTTTTGTGGTCAACTTTGTAACGTTAATGTCCTTTTGATTATTCACCCTCCTTTTGACTCTCTTAATTGTTGGGGGGTGAATTTATTGTTGGGGGTGGACATAAGACTCCTAATATGCCTATATAAGGAGCTGGTGGTTAAGGGAATAACCATATAACATTTTTCTTTGAATCCAAGTTTTTCTTTCAATTGTAATTTCCCGCTTTCGTTTTGTAATGGCATCGTCAATTTCTCTAATGTTAGTTTTTCATTCACATTTAGTATTTTAATAAAATTTCTTTTTCTTCACTTTTAATTTTCCATTTTTTTACACTTTGATACTGTTGAATCGAAGTGTGAATTTATTCACACCCGCACTTGTGAATTCATCACACAACGGTGGAGTGTTCATTTTGATTAATGTTTTTCTTCTTCAATCCCGCTTCTATAAGTCAACTACCCACTTCCATTGATAGAATATCATCAATGTAGGGCTAATATTTTATGGGTTGATCCTAGGGAGTTGCATGAGTTGGATTGAATGTTATTTGATGTTCTTAAATTCTTAAATTTGTTCTTTATTTTAAGAGTTCCTTTCTTTGATTTATCTTCTTCTTTGTCTTCACCGACTTTAACGATGACACATTTTGAGTGATAGTTCGATCCAATTCCTTGGAGTGCTCATTTAATTGATCCTCTAAGTGAATTGGTGATTAGCCTTGAAATTGTGTATGGATTAAATCTGAGAATGATATTGAGGGATTATTTCATTTAATGGATACCTCTTGAACCGATGAACAGAAAATCAAATGAAAAACAAATACATCCAATAAAGCCCAAGAGACAACCTAGGATCAACTCACCTTAATTAGTTGTTTTAATTCAAGTAATTTTATTTTTTTTTAAAATTAAATCAATATTTCTTCAAATCAATCAACACCATAGTTGGCCACTTCATAGCCAATCCTGCATCTAATCAAAGTGTCTCAAGGTTTCTTCTTCTGTCCCTGTGGATTCGACCCCTACCTGTACTACCACGACCGCATACCTGTAGGGTAAATTTGGGCACAACCAAAGGGTAGGTCACTATTCAGAAAACATTAAGTTAATTATATCAGACTCTAAATATCACCCTGATCGCAACCATATATGTACGTTTTTCAAAATTCAAAACACACAAGTGGAAAATTTAAGTTCAATGGCTAGGTTATGACTATATACTATAAATAACCAATTGTTGTTTCACATATACTCAGTGCTTCATGGAATATAGGTTATGAATTGAAATTATTTAAGAGAAACATACCATAAAATGTTGGGGGTGTTATATTATTCCCTCCTTTGGAAATTTCGTCCTCAAATTTTTTCATTTATAAAGCCCTTCAAAAAGATGTGGGTGGTTCTTCTTCATAACATCCTCAGGTTCCCATGTTGATTCCTCTATATTACGATTTATCCAAAGAACCCTTACTAGAAAAGTTGTTCGATTTCTCAATACCTTCTCTCTCATGTCAAGAATCCTGATAGTCTCTTCATAGTATGACAAATCAGGTTCCAGTTCTATTTCTTCATAGGTGAGTACATGCATTGAGTCTGACATGTATTTCTTCATCAATGACACATGGAACACATCATGAACTTTGGAGAGACTTGTCAGCATTGCTAAATGGTAAGCTACAGCTCCAATTCTTTCTAGAATTTCAAATGGTCTGATGTACCTGGGGCTCAGTTTTCCTTTCTTACTAAACTTTAAGAAACCCTTCCATGGAGATACTTTCAGAAATACATGATATCCCACTTGGAATTCCAAATCCTTTCTCCAGTTTTCAGCATAACTCTTCTGCCTACTTTGGGCTGCTTTAATATGGGCTTGAATTGTATTTACCTTTGTCATGGTCTCTTCAATAATTTCTGAGCCTATAAGTTTCCTCTCACCAACTTTGTCCCAACAAGTTGGAGTTCGACATCTCTTTCCTTATAATGCTTTATATGGAGCCATTTGAATACTAGAATGGAAATTATTGTTGTAGAAATATTCCACCAAAGGCAAGTATTGATCCCACATACCTTGAAAGTAAAGAGAGTATTATCTCAACATGTATTCCCGAGTTTGAATATTCCTTTCAGACTATCCATTGGCTTGGGGTTGATAAGCAATACTCATATAAATCTCAGTATCCAAAGACTTCTGGAGAGTTTTCTAGAATTTTGATGCAAACCGAGGATCTCTATTGGACACAATCGATAGAGGTTCACCATGAAGTCTTACAACTTCATTAATATAATGTCTTTCTAAGCGCTCAAGTGGTAAATCCTCTCTTATAGCAAGGAAATGCATTGATTTTGTGAGACAATCAAAAATTACCCATATTGCATCATTCCTTCTAAAAATCCTCGGTAGCCCAATGAAAAATCCATTGTAATGTCATCCCACTTACACGTAGGAATATGTTGAGGTTGCATCAACCCTCTAAGACGTTGTCTATCTGCCTTCACTTGTTGAAAAACTAGACACCTTGACATGTAGTCAACAATTTCTCACTTCATATTATCCCACCAATAATGTTCCTTCGAATATCTATACATCTTTGTGCTACCAGGGTGTATAGAGAAATTTGAGCTATGAGAATCATCTAATAGTTACCTTTTTATCTTAGGTACTTATGTAATGCATAACCTCTTCCCAAATTTCAGAACTCCTTCTTCAAACATGAAGTCTTCCAATCACCCATCCTTAACAACATTAATTTTCTTATGCAGATTATCATCATTAGATTGAGAGCTATATATATTCTCTAGTAAAGATATTTTAGCAATCATTTGAAAGAGGAAATATGTTTCCCATTCCTTAAAAATTCCCATATCCATATTTAGTAGATCAATGAATATAGGATCTCTCTCAATCCTCATTTTGGTCAGAAGTCCATGATCTTTCATGCTTAATGCCTCTAGCACCTTATTTGACTTTCCTAGGTTGTAGTGTATTGAACAATCACAATCTTTGATCAATTCAATCCATATCTTTTGCCTCATGTTGAGTTATTTTTGTGTAAAAATGTATTTCAAACTCTTGTGATCCATGTATATATCACATCTTTTACCATAGAGATAATGCCTCCATATTTTTTGAGCAAAGATTATGGCTTCTAACTCAAGATCATGAGTTGGGTAATTTTTCTCATGAGTTTTCAAATGCCTATATGCATAAGCAATAACTTTATCATTTTTCATAAGGATGCAACCCATTCCATTCTTTGATGCATCACTGTATATCACAAATCCATCATTTCCAGATGGAAGAGTCAAAATTTGAGAATTGACTAGTCTTCTTTTCAATTCTTCATAGCATTATATACATTATTTCATCCATACTAACTTAACCCCTTTACGTGTGAGCTTGGTTAGTGGGTTATCCATTTAGGCGAAATTACAAATGAAACGCCGATAGTAACCTGCTAAGGCAATAAAACGGTGTACTGCAGTTATGTTTGTTGGCATGGTCCATTATTGGATTGCCTTTTTCTTCACAGGATCAACTAAGATTCCATCCTTAGATACAATATGGCCAAGAAAAGAAACCGATTGAAGTCAAAATTCACACTTTCTAAACTTCCCATATAATTCATTTCATATAATAGTTTTTAGAATAATCTGCAAGTGATTCTCATGGTCTTCATAGATTTTGGAGTGTACTAGGATATCATAAATAAATACCACAAAAAAGTTATCAAGATATTCTTTGAAAACTCCATTCATTAAATCCATGAAAATAGAGGGTGCATTAGTCAGTCCAAAAGGCATCACTGTAAACTTGTAATGCCCATACCTGGTTTGAAATGCTATATTTGGAATATCTTCCTTCCTCATGCACAACTAATGATATCCATGTCGAAGTTCAATCTTCGAAAAGTATTGTGCTCCCTGAAGTTGATCAAACAAATCATCAATTCATGGAAGATGATACTTATTCTTTATTGTAATCGCATTGATTTCCCTGTAATCATTGCATAGCCTCATGGATCTATATTTCTTTTTGACAAAGAGGACAGGGGATCCCCATGGAGAAACACTAGTTCGAATAAATCCTTTGTCACTCAATTCCTCTAGTTGTTTATTTAGCTCTACTAATTCCATAGTGACCATTCTATAGGGAGTCTTTGATATAGGTCTTACACCAGGAATTAAATCTATAGAGAACTCAACTTCCCGCTCTAGAGGATGTCCAAGTAAATCCTCTAGAAATACATTAATGTACTATTTCAATATATGTACATATTCAATTTGAATATTTCTTTCCTCACCCATAGATATTGGGTTCTCTTCCTTTCTAAAAATTGAATTCAGTAGGTCTACTGGGGGTGGATCTAGATAAGAATCTGTTAGCGATGTTTCTGCTATAAAGATAAGGGTTTCTATACCATTTTCAAAAATTGCAACTTCCTTCTTCTTGAAATAGATATTTGCATCATAATTTGACATCCAATTCATACTGAGAATTATATCAAAGTGAATCATTGGTACGAAGATAAGGTTAGAAACTAAAGAACATTTATGTGTCATGAGGGGGACAGATCGACATGCCTTTGTTGTAATGATACATCCCCTAGGAGTTTTTACTGACAAATCCTTTATTAAATCAAATTGTACATGTCTAATTTTCTTGGAAAACAAGGAAGATATAAATGAATGTGATGATCTAGAATCAAATAATGAATTGGAAAATTTTGAGGAAACAATTAAAGTATCTTCCATCATATCATTAGGAACTTCAACCTCCGTGGTTGTAATCACATAAGCTTTCCCTTTCTCTCATGGACTTTTCTGAGGAAAGTTTCTTTGGCTCTTAGGAAACTCACTTTCATAGTGTCCCATATCTCTACAATTTTAGCATTGAACATCATCTACTTGTTTCTTCCCATTGCATTCATTAGATCGATGGCCCTTTTCTCCACACTTATAGAAGACTCCCATGCCTTTCAAGCATTTTTTGAGATGATTATTTCCAAATTTCTCGCATAATGGGAATTTATTCATTCCATTTTTCTTCTTTAACACTTCACCTTTTCCTTGGTTATCAGAGTACCACTTCTTATCTAGGTTTCCCTTGAACAAATTTGATCTAGAAAATTCATTCTCTGTTTTGATGGAACTTAATACAATTTCATCATATGATGAAAATGTTTGAGAAGAAAGTACCCTTCGAAGACTTGGCTTAAGACCTTCAAATAAGTGATCAATATTGTCTTCTGAGTCACATACATAATCTATGGCATACCTGTATAGTCTTGTGAATGTGGCCTCATACTCCACAACACTATCTTCTTCCCTTTTATTTAAGATAAGGAATTTCCTCTTCATTTCGATTCATTGCTCACGAGGGAAATATTTTTCGAATAATATTACATTAAATGTCCTACATTACATATATTATATTTCTTCTTCCTTTGTGGTATTCTGTATCAAGGACCACCATTTATCGACATCGCCTTTGAGACAATATACTTCCAGTACTACCTTTTCACTTTTATTGCATCTTAATTCCATGAATATCTTTCCAAGGGACTTGATCCACTTCTCAGCTACCACTGGATTAGTAGTACCACTAAAATATGGGGGCTTCTGCTACATAAAATGATCCAACATAGGTGCAACATGGTTATTTGTCACAAACTGATTAAGTTGTCCCAATATGGTCATGATCCGATCTGATCTGACATTGACTGCGTTGAATTGCTCAGTGGGGAAATCCCTACACCGTCCAAGAGTATTGATTCCCATTCTTCCATTAAGAACCATTTATAAATAATGGAAAACACTAGATTAAGTTATGAATCTTAAATAGAAAAGAACTAAACATATATTGAAATTCTATGCATAGATAATCTCATAAACATGGTTTCTATGAGGAAAAATTTACATTAAAATCCTTCATAATGGCTTGTAAAGAAAATGTGAATTATCTTAATCATATCCTCTAGGAGTATCAATACCAAGAGTATATAAAGCCCCTTTTTCATGTACCTAGATACCCCGGGTCAAGCCCGAAACTCCTTGTTGGATTTTTCACTCCTAGGTACATCTATGCCAGAGCCACCTCTACCTGTTTGTATCCAGAAAAGGATGTATTTTATATAAATATATACATAATATATTCCTTACCAAAATACCATTACATTATTTTATGTTTATCCTCAAATACTACCTTAGGTCTTTGTTCCATAATCTACATTTTCTAATCTAGTTTCCAAGTTTTCTACTAAACTTCCTCTCATACCAACTGTAACACCCCGACCCCTGTAAACCAGAGTTGGTGCATTACTAATTACATTGGAATGGTAAGAAGGAATGAAATTACAAAGGAAGGATAAATTTAGTAGTCTTTAAGAAACTAGGTACATAGATGTAACTCAAATTACATTAGGAAAGGTAACAAAGTACAATACATAACAAAAACTAAAAACTGCATCCATGGAAAGTCAATAAATGATCTCATCTTCAAAACCTATTGAAGGTAAAAAAATGAAAGGGGTGAGATCAAATGCTCAGTAAGGGTTAAAAATAGTGGAAGAAAGAATCAATAATAACTGAATCATAAACAACTTGGCATAGTCAATATGGCATGGTGAATAAATGAAAAACTCACGCCATTAATAAACTGATAATGAAACTGCATCCATAGATTTTTTCATAGTGAAAAACTTATAGACAGTAATAAATTAAAATGAATAAAGAGAAT
This sequence comes from Viscum album, assembly GCA_963277665.1. Lineage (NCBI taxonomy): Eukaryota > Viridiplantae > Streptophyta > Magnoliopsida > Santalales > Viscaceae > Viscum > Viscum album. The sequence continues at coordinate 977,301,182 of OY728153.1, read as the reverse complement.
TATTATTAATTGTATTTCATGTATATATAACATGATACCATTATACCATTGAAATGATTTAAGTCTGTGGGTAGAAACCCGTTTGATTTTTAGAAACAAACTCGCAGGGTTTGTCGCCAACTGATTGTATCATGAGACCTATCGATGCATTGAGGGGATATAGAGGGACCCTAACACCACTTCATGTCCAAATAATTTTTTATACATTCATTTAATACAAGATCTATATGCCTTTTCAATATCCATATAGAGTAGAGGATAAATATTCATCAATATTTCCACAGTTAAAACAACATTCCAAATAAACACCGTATGTAAAATGGTATACGGTTTAGACAATAAACATATACATGATATGAGAATATGGATATTTAATAGAAATATAATTTCAAATTAAAAGTGATCTAAAATGGGAATTAGGTACACCACATAAGGATTATTAGGTGAATAATACAAAGTAAGTCACAACGAAATGGAAATTGAGACAAAGTCCCTTACCACAATGTAATCAGTCAAATCATATGACCATAAAATGAATCATTTAATAACATTAATATAAATATAATAATGATATTATATGACAAATGTCAGTACACATACACCATATACAAGAAATAAGTGGTAAAAAATGGAAATATCACGGAATTAAAAGTGAGATGAGAAACCATTACAAACATTTCAGAATGGAAATGGGTGTTATTGTGAGGGATTAATGAGAGGTTAATGGGTATACCATCATTTATATATCATAATATAAATATGGTATATGTGTGAAAACATACCCAATTATTAGGAATTAAAAATAAAATGACACAACATAGGGGGGATTTTTGTATAAAAGGGAGAGAGAGGATCCCTTACAATGATTGTATCATTTAGAGTGAGGATGAATCAATGACATAATTATGTGTGAAAAATATAAACCCACAAAATAAAAGTGTATATATAGTATAAAAAAATCATATTCCATTCACATATGTCCTTGAAAAAACATAACCAATGACAAATATGTTTAACTCATGAATTGAGTTAAGACATCCCTTACCTTATGCTTGAAGGTGTTCTTGATTGTTCTTAACGACCTGAATAATCAAATTATATTCATTAATTAATAATTTAAGAACCTCATAAACATTTAATTGTTATTTTATAACATTATTAGGTTCATTAATTTCCTTTTTTATGGGTTTAAGAGGTTCAATTTTATTGTTTTGGAAGCATTTTCTTCCTTGGTTTTCATGATCCGTTTACTTGTATTCATGAATGGAAGTTCGTTTGAAATGTGGTTAAACATCCAGAATTGTTAATATATACTATTAGTGAAATTAAAGATATATAAATGATCTTATAATGATTTTTTTTATATACCATGAGTATGAGTCATTTGATAAGTTAATGATAAACGCTTGGATTTAACTTGGCGGTTTTGTGCAAAATGAACTTGTTTTGTATTATTATTCCATATTATGAGTGTGTAAAGATTCCAAAACATTAAATAAGATAAAATAAATATATTATGATATGGTTAAAACATTAAAAATGGTTTCATTACCATTCTTGAAGATATAAATGAAAATTGAAAACCCGTGTTCCTTGAGTGTGATAAATTAACATATTTCAGATGATGTTTGTATTTATAGTATAAAAGGAGGAAAAAAAGAGAGATTATGATGAAATATTCCATTAGAATAATGAAAATACAGTACATGTAAGGTAATATAATTATCATGGCATTTTTATGAGGTGAGGTGATAAGAGAAAACAAAAGAATGGAACTTGTAAAAGAAATTGAAAGAAAAAGGAAGAGAGGTTCACCTCTTGAGTACTTCTCTTTGAGAATCTCCTTAAGGCCTTTGTTTTTGGCCTTTTGGTGAAACCAGAAGTCCTTGGACGTGGGGAGAGGTCTTGGGAAGAGTATTTTTCATAATTTAGGCAATTATTGAAGCTTGAGTGGTGTGGGAGGAAGAGGGGGTGAGGGGTGGTTTATATAGTAGAGGGGAGGAGAGTTTTCTTAATATTATAATCATTAATTTATTATTTCTTCACAAGAAAATAAATAGCGAGTATTCCATGACCTAGAATAGTAACATATGCATGTGAGTTCTATATTTGAGTGCTTACATCACTCATGATGCTAGGAATAGTTAATTTAAATTATAATGTATTTATATGGTAAATTAATGCATTTTACTATTCACAAAATTTAAGTAATTCCGAAAAATACCAAAAATTAACCCTAACCATTTTTTGACATGTAGAATCCAAAAATGAACTCCATTTTTCAAAAATAATTTTATAAATATGAAAAATTTAATTTTTAATTAAAATCATTATTTAATCAAAAAATACAAATATTTAAATATTCATTTTTTAAGGTGCCTAAATTTATTTATACATTCATGGGTATAGATACCATTCATAAGAGTCAAATTACTATTCATAAGGGTAATTTACTATTCATAAGGGTAGGTTACTATTCATAAGGTTATGTTACTATTCACAAAAAATTAAGTTAATTTTATCAGACTCTAAATATGACCCTGATCGTAACCGTATATGTCTATTTTTCAAAATTAAAAACACACAAATGGAAAATTTAAGTTAAATGGATAGTTTATGACTATATACTATAAATAAGAAATTGTTGCTTCACATAGACTTATTGATTCATGGAATATAGGCTATGGATTGAAATTATTTAAGAGAAACCTACCATAAAATGTTTGGGGTGTTATATTTAGGATACTCATAATCAATTTTCTTCCACTAAGGAGATATGATAGATGATGTAGTTTCCCATATTTAATTCTTATATCTATGTGCTATGTCTATTTTCTCACAATTTCCTAACATCCATATAGTCATCTAAACCATGGAATGATAGGAATGTACTTAATAACTTTCAAAGGACTTTATTAAACTTTCTTGTATCAATTCATGCCACACTTAGGGAATTTTATAAGCGATTCATGGTTCCTTTAAAACAATATTCAACCATTTAGACAAGCATTTATTTTTTATAGATCATTCCCATTGAAAGTATAATTCATTTAGTATCATATTTTTGAAAAGGATGTTTATTTTATTTTGGTAGCATATCATTCAGGAGACCAAGTAGTTTTGGAAAGCTGGTGTCACTTCATCCACTACTAGATTTCAAATTATATAACATTAATATAGATGAAAATGTTTTGTATTTAGTAAAAATGGTATAAAATAGTCTCTTAGCACAACTTTTTAACTTCTCAAACAAATTTGGAAAATTGTGAAGGTCATATTCAATTTCCATTATCGTTTCTTCTATATGATCTATTTCATTTACACTGGTATTCATATCAAATGATCCATAAACCGAAGTATAATCTTAATTTGTGTGAACATTCAGTTTTTACCACTATTTAGTCCAACATTTATAACTCTGATCTATTATGTGACAAATCAAATTTTCTTCTAACTCTTCTAGATTATTTTTTCTTGAATAACAACAATATAAAAATAGAAAAAGGATGTGAAAAGGGTCTTATGAATGCTCTATTTTAAACTTGAAGAACTATTTAACTCCATCTTCATACTCTTTTTTCATATGATTAACGTGCATTAATTTTCTTTTCATATCCATCCTACTAGGTTCATAAAATATTCATTTTATACAAAAAAATTAAATACACATAAAATATTAATAATAAAAGTATAAAGTTATAGATAATTCTAATAACATGAACAAAACATTTGAATGTTATCATTGATGATTCTTTCCAAGTTATCATTTTACACAAAGGTGAAATAAGAAGAAACATCCTGGGGTTAACATGTGGATTTTGGTCTAGGTTCTCGATTTTATATTGTGTGAGATAAAAAGGCGGTAATTCGAGGAAATTTTTTGTAAACTTTATAGGTGGGAGTCCAACATGAGGGAGGAGTTTATGGTTATCCATTTACCATGGTTTGATACACTTTACATCATAAATCGATGGTTTTCAAATCATTTTTTCATGTATAATTATAAAATATCTTATTAACAATGTTAATAAAATGGGTGTATTTCTCAATTGAATCACTTAAAAAAATATATTAATTTAATCATCACTAATAAACATGTTTAAAAAAAAATATATTTATTATTGTATGGTAGATTTCCCTAAAAAATTCTTGTTCTTTATTTCCATTTAATTGTGACCTAGATTTCTAAATTTGTGAAAAAATTTCTTTCCTTGAAACATACAAGGTCATGTGATCCACAGATTTTGACACTGGGTAAAGGATATTATAATTTCATGAAACAAATAGATGAAATTATTATTGATGAAAAAAGTGAAGTTGGATTCCATGTTACTCGGTTTTTTTTGTAGATTATTCTAGACCATGTATTATAGGGATACCAATAAATATATTTGTATAATAACCCTTTGATGAACCCCTATTTCAAAAATAGCAGAGTTATAAATCTTAGGTATATTTCCCATATCCTACAATATCCAAAACCTCTATCCAATTTCCTTTAAAATACTAAAAATATTTTCTATTAATAAACATTCCAAAAATTTAGTTAACATGGATTTCACATCATTGAGATCCAAAACATTCTGATTTCTCCTCTAATAGATAGTGTAAAATATTATATAAATTTCCCATTACTAAAACTCTATCTTATATAGTTTATTAATTCCATATCCCAGGATGTACCTAATCCCAATATAGTTATATTTATAAAATTACAATCACCTTAATTTATATCAAAGGATTCAAAAATATATGAAGGAATTTATTTAATACTTGGGGTTTTTATGACTTCCAAATAACAAAAAATAACTAATATCTAATTTTACTATAATTTTAGAATAATATATTTGTATATTATAAATATTGAAACATGAAAGAAAAAAAATTTCAATGAATAGGCGTCTTATTATCTCCATATATAAAATAAATCAACCAAAGTTTATATGAAATTCATGACACCCTTTATAGACACAATATGAAATTATCAATTTATATATAAACACATAATTAGCTACAAGTCACATAAAAATACATAAAAAAATTAAATAAAATCATGGCCTTAAGTCCAACATACAACCTACTACTGAATCCACTACCACAATGACACAAATCACTATAAGATATCTCCCACATTTAATAGTCAAAACCTTCACAGGTATATCCAAAAGAGTATACTCATTCTTAATAAAATCCATACCACATGTATGGTTAGGGAATATTATAGGAAACTTTATAAAATTCTTCAAATATATTCTAATCTTATACGTGTCCAAGATAAATGTGTTTTAGATTAGAACTTTTTATGGGTGACACTCAAACCATTCCTAATGATACACAATAGATAAAAATAATAATATTATTATGTACATGGATTAATAAAAATAAATAATGTTATAAATAAGAAGATGGAACTTATATATACCCACACACCTCAAAACTTGAATAATTTTTTCATTTTCCACCCCTTTCAACTCTATCTGAACATGACGCAAACCATATAGTTTAATATTAGAAATTCTATACCTCAAACCTTATATATTAACATGATCATATCCTAAATACCTAAAATGAAACACACGCTAAACCTGTATAAGAAATACAATTAATAGGTCTCTTAAATCATTGATAAGATTAATAAAAACCATGTGTTTACATTTAAAACAACATGTTATTATTTTTAACTATAAAAAAAATTAATTTAATGTTTATTTTCACAAAAAATGGCCATTTTATGATTTAATAAAGTAATCCCTTTAGAAATAAATTTTATAAAATCCTTGACTATTCATATTCATTTTCAAAACCAAATCACTAAATCAACAAGAAAACTATTTAATAGAAATCACTATAAAACAATAAAATTTAATTACCAACCTATTTTTGAATTCCAAAACCCCAAAACCCCAAAAATCCATTCTTCATTTTAACATATTTTCAAATTCAAGAGTAAAAAACTATATTGATTTTTGAATCTAAATAAACCAAATCCAAAATTGTATAAAAGTATAAAATCTACCTTCAAATATACATATAAAAATAAAACACATCAGAAAAGAAAAAAAATATTCCTTTAATTAAAATCACACTAATTCTCATTATTGTTTTAGAACAACCGACTAATAAACACATCACCGATTCTCAAGTCCCCGAGCCAGCATGTTTATTGCAATTTCTTTCCTTGCTTTGTGTTCCACAGTGGTGGCTGTAATTGACCATATATATAAATAATAAAAATAAGTTTAAATAAAATATAAATTAAGTCAATAGTATTTCTATTTATTACACATTTATCCCAAATCAATAAGAAGTGTACTGAATACACACTTCATATTACATCTATAAATCGATTTACATATAATTTTTATATCATAATCATCATAAGGAATCAGCGTTATAAAAAATGTTAAATTTTATAATAATAATTTGTATAAAATGATATATTAAATGTCAAAATATTTAAGTCAATACCTAATGTTAAATAGTAAAATATTAAAGTCAATCTCCTACTGTTCTGAATTACAAAATAGGCCATTCAACAAAAATTTGAGACAATGATAGCGGAGAGGTGGTCAAGAAGGGAGAGGGGAAAGGCTTGCTGATTTAGTTGACTGAGGGAGTGTAAGATGGGTAAAGGGCAGTTGTCGTAGGGCTACTTCATGAAGGTGGGTGGTCTGCCCAGACTGAAGACAACGATGGTAGGGAGGTGGTCGATATAAAGAAAGAAATAAAGGACACAAAAAATTTAATGTGGTTTTGAATGACTATGCATGAGAGAGGTTATGTATGAAACTAATAAATGAGATATGAGGATAAATAATAACATACCTTAGATTTTAGAGAGTTTATTCATCCAAGAGAATGTCGAGTGTGAGCAGCGGCAGAGCTGAACTTCCACGAGAGCTTGGACAATGTGAAAGAAATTAGTTCAGTTAGGGTTATATTTAAAAGATCAAGAATGGTTTTATATAAAAAACCAGTCTTAACGTACATGGAAATTATATAACTTTTTTGGAATACTTAAAACATTGTACAAACAGACACCCAAAGATCATATTACTCTAATGCCTTTAGAAACATGGAAACATAAACACTGGTACATAAGTGAGCTACATTATCTCCCACTAGGTTTTTTATGACTAACACCCTTGTTAGAAACATCAAACATAATACATATCTTCATAACCTGGGGAAGGAAACCTAAAAATGGGTGACCTCAGAAGCTCAGTAAGAGTAAACAAGGGAGACATATAAGCATAAACATGATTATAGAGGTATGAGAATGTGATCAAAATATTATAATATCAGACCTTGCATATCATAAGATCATAAACATGAATCATGGAATAAATATTGGTAGTTCATAATACATTAATCATAAGGAAATAAAGAACACAATCCATAAAATCATAACATAGAAATAATACATGGAATTGTGGCAGACACATAATCATATAATATTATTTCCATAGTAGTCAAGGAATTGATTCCAATGCCATATTAGTAGTATGGATTCACTCCCCATACCATCTTGGTAGTCATGGTTCACTACCATGACCATCTTAGTAGTATGAGTTCACTCCCCATACCATCTTGGTAGTCATGGTTCACTCCCATGGCTATCTTAGTAGTATAAGTTCACTCCCCATACCATCTTGATAGTCATTGTTCACTCCCATGCCCATCTTAGTAGTATGAGTTCACTCCCCATACCATCTTGGTAGTCATTATTCACTACAATGGCCATCTTAGTAGTTAAGGTTCACTCCCAAGACCATGTTAGTCTATCTCATGAGATATAAATCTTTACCTAATTCATTGGAGGGAGATATAGGTACCAAATATCTCATAATGAAATCATAAATAAGTATTCCATAATATCATCAACATCAATCATAACATAACCCATAAAATGAAATGAGTATCATAAACATGTAATATTATCCTAACCTATATAAATGATACATGTTTCATAATAATTTCCTTAAATCATAACCTATGAAATGAAATGGGTTTCATAAACATATAACCCGTGAAAGAGAAATGTATTTCATAAACATATAACCTATCAAAGAGAAATATATTTCATAAACATATAACATGTGAAAGAAAAATAAATTTTCTAAACATCATTCCATAAAACATAAACCATTAAAAGAAATAATATGAATGTAAACATTGAATCATTTCCCTAGAAATGCATGAGTAACACCAACAGATGTTATCTTAGATGGGAAATAATTTTGAAAGATCTTTTAAAAACATTTCTTGATGAAAATATCATTTCTTCTTTAGACACATGAAATTTTTTGAAAACCATTTTCATTTAAAATAAACATTAAAATATATAAAGGATGCTTGAAAACATTTTAAAAACCTTTTTCCTTGAAAAATTATAAAATAATCTTGAAAACAATTTGAAAACCCTTTTCCTTGAAAACTTATAAAAGATGCTTGAAACAATTTTGAAATTTTTTTTCCTTGAAAACTTATAAAAGAATATTGAAAACATTTTGAATACCTTTTTCCTTGAAAACATATAAAATAATCTTGAAAAAATTTTGAAAACCTTTTTCCTTGAAAACTTATAAAATATGATTGAAAAAATTTTGAAAACCTTTTTCCTTGAAAAATTATAAAATAATCTTGAAAAAATTTTGATAAAAATTTTCCTTCAAAACATATAAAATATTTTTTTTGAAAACTATTTTGCTTGAGAACTTATAAAAGAATCTTGAAAAACTTTTAATTTTTTTTTTCCTTGAAAACATATAAAATAAGCTTCAAAAAATTTTAAAAACATTTTTCTTTGAAAAAAATTTGAAGACATATAAATAAATATTGAAAAAGTTTTGAAAAACATTTCTTTGAAAATAATTTGAAAACTTATAAATAATTCTTAAAAACCTTTTGAAAATATTTTTATAAAACAAGGTTTTGAAAGAACATATATTTCCGAACGAAGAGAGAGGTAAAACATAACTTCCTTAAAAACACTTTCTTAATCATATTGTGTACCAAGGAGTGGAAAAATGGTACCAATACATGAAGATATCATGAATATATATAGAATAAAATTAATGAGTTCTCTTGGGAGATGGATCATAATATTTCATCAATGAAATACTAATCATAAACAATCTCAATAAACGATGAGATTGTTTCAATAAACTCTTACCACATGGTAACTTGGGATCATACACTCAATATAAGAAAATGAAATTAAATGAAGATTAAAATATAATGAAAAGAATAATATTCATGATATAACATGTCAAATTTAAGTATATACAACTTGAAAAAAATGTAGGTGTATAACAAAACATGTGTCTCAAAGAAGGCAAATTGAGACAAAACTATCTTACTGATTTGGTAACTTTTGTAACATAAAACATATGAAAGAAATATCATATAATGGATATGTAAATAACCTTAAATTTAAGAATAATAATAATAGAATACATTAATGGGAAGTATATACACAATTAAAAAGAAAATAGGGGTGAACATGACATGTATCTCAAGGATATAAAAATGAGATGAAATTTCCTTACCTTGTCTCTTGACTTTCATCATGCACGTACAAGCCTAAAATATAATAAGTATAATTTTATTATAAATTTATAACAGAAAAAAATTCATATATATAATACCATATAATATTTTTGTATGACCTTATATTACCTGTTTATTAACAATTCCATGTTAAAGTAACTTTTCAGGTAATAGCTGCTTTGTTTTTCATACATGTTTTGACATGTCATTCTTGATCCTCTTACTTAAATCATGATTTAATTATTTATATAATGTAAAAAATGAATTATATATCATATATATTCATTATATAAACATTTATAATAATCTATAAAATATATATATATGAAATGGAATACACCGTTCATGGAGATGGTAGGCTGTATGTACGCATGAACACTATTTCCATTTTCATGGCGTATTGAAAGAAAGAAAATAAATGACATATATGTATATATGTATATAATATAATTATAGTAGAATTATTATTTCATATACATCATACAATTTTACTAAACCCATCCTTAATACATTCCATGCAAAGTGTGAATGAATCACATCTCTTTGAGGAGGCGGTAGTCCAAACTTCCACAAACGAAGTTATCGTATTTACAAAAAATGGGAAGCATGAAGGTAGGATTTATATAATAAATAAATAAGTATAAATATATCATAATTATCATATATATAATATATAAATATAGTTTCCATCATAATGTCCAACCATAAGAGGTGGTAAAGGTAAAACAAACAATATCGTTTCGTGAGGTAATAGTTCTCGGTACATAAGAATGATAAGTTCGTTACCCATTAGATGGAAGTGTGTGTAAGTGTAGGTTAAAAAATTATCATACAAAAATATAAGTATATTAAGGATACTAATTATATTATTTTTACATTGAATATTAATAATTTAGGTGGTGGAGAAATAAAATTAAAGTTCTTGAGGAAGTCTGTTACCTCTTCTTTAGGTAACTCCTTTAGGTTTTCACCAAAGGGATTCCTTATATGACTTTATGACAAAAGGTAGAATTAAAGGAGTAATGTATGGATGTTGGAAAGTGTATTGGTCATATATTTTATTAACCTAGTTGTTTTTAGAGGTGTGAATAAGTGGGATAGGTGAAAAACTTTTATAGGTAAGGGAGGAGACACATTTCTCATTTTTGAAAACAAGTTAGGCGATCTCACATTTTTACCTAAAAAATGAATTAAAAACCCAAAAAAACTAAATAATGGAAGGTTTATGTCCTAAATATGGATATAAAATTTGTTTTGGACAAGTTTATAGGTCATTTGGTCCCTTAAGTTTAAGTTTTATCCCCTTGTTAAGCTTAATTTTACCTTAATCACTATAATTAATTTTAATAATTTTCACTAATAATTTTGGTAAAAAATTAAGTTGATATTATTAGAATATAAATATCATACTGATTAAAATTTTTTATTTACATTTTTATAAATTCAATTTACATAAGTTGAAAAATTTAGTTTAATGCTAATCTTGCAGACGTGGCAAGAAATCGGGGTTTTAAAGTGAGAATGTTCAAAAGTTCATTAAGATTTTATATCTAAAATATATATAAAAAGATTTTAATGAAATAAATTGGGTTAATAGATGTATAATTTATAGAATTTTACTTTAAAACCAACTTAAAATATAATTTAACTATATAAATAAATTAGACAAAAATCATTTTTGAATTAAAATTCAGTATTTTTTTTACTATTCATCTAAAAATGAAGCTTCTTAGAAAAATCCCAAAAATTCACCCTAAGATAATTTCAATATTATGAATTCAAAAATTATATTTATTTTATAAAATTAATTTTATAAAAATTTTATAAAATTAATTTTATTATTGTTCACAGAAGGACATAAAAAGGAGTTCTTTTGAGAAAATAGTATTTTAAAACATATAAAGACTTTTCAAAAAATCATATTTTTTATCATCATTATGTTTTATTCATATATACCATTATAAATAATATTTAAAAAGTGTTTATTACTATTACTATTATTATGTTTAATAGTTGTGTTATAACTATCTCTTTTAATTAATTATAATAATAAAATTCAGTTTTGTAGAAACTCAGGGTTGCGTGTAATGAAAACCAAGTCGGTGTTGCGTATAACGCATGATAATACAATGTTGTGTATAGTGAAAAATTATATTGGGGTATCTTATAATTAAATATTAGAATGGTTTATCTTAAAAAGTAAGAATAACTGGGTGCTATCATATAACACAAGCTATATTCAGTGGTTCTTTATATGCAAAATATCAAAAAGATTAAATTAATTCAAAAAAAATATTTCCCAAAAACTCAGGTTGTTAATTTATACCCCCATGAAAATGAATTTCTCCCTTGAAATTAATCTAATTTATCAATAGTTTAATAATTTTAAGTTCCTTTAACAGAAAACCACATTTAAAAAATGAACACTAAAACATTTGTTATAAAAGGAATGTTGGAACCATAACGGTTACCTAGAGTAACTCATAGCCAAGATTCAATGTAAGAAACATAGGTGATAAGTGAAAAATATACTTGGAAGAGAAATATAACTATTATGATCCGATGGAGAATGATATAGAATATTGATTAGTAGAAGTGGGTGATTAAAAAGCCCTAAATCTATGACAATCTAATGGGCCATTTGATTCATCAGAAATAAAGGTGCTAGGATAAATCTTTTCGGTTTCAAGATCCTTTCCATAGATTTGATTAATTTTGAAGAGAAGTTATAATTAATTGATTTAATTCCCTTTCATAAGTAAAATATCACCCTTTTTTCATGTCTTTACCAATTTCCACTTCACCTATTTCTCTAAAAAGGAATGCCAAATTTTTATTCCTGAAGCACTAACAGACCACGAGATCCATGATAAGTCATCACATCTCTCTTCAATTACCATCAACACAAATTTTTTAAAGAAAGTTATCCAATATTCATAAATCCTCATGTGGTGAGATAATACTTTAATCACACAATCTTCATTATAAGTTTAACTTAAACATTCCATAATTGGTTAACCTTATAACCTTTTTGAAATATGAAAATCCAAAGCTTTAAAATAAAGGTCACTAAATCAGCTTAACATTGACCCCCCATATATTGTAAAGTATCTCTTAATTTTCACATTACAAAGATGTGAATACCCTCATCATATATTCTCTTTAAACATGGTCATAACCTAAATTACCATAAATACTTTTTGAAAACATGAATGCTTCATTATTCCAATGATTTATAGATATATTCCTTAAATATAATAAGTTTTAAAATTCATTAATGATAATATAAACTACTTTTTAAACAAATTCTTTATCAGTTCTGAAGAAATCAGTACCGTCTAATTTAATTATTCATATCCAACATATCTTTATCCAAACATCATTATCTCAAAACTATGAATAAATTAAGGGTTATCTTACCTTAATAAAAATATCACCTTTACATGAAATAAATTTTAAAACTCACCAGAACCATTCAACATATCATTTCAAATCCTAAATGAAAAATTTATACTAAAAATACTTATATATTTCATGTTTTTTATAATATAATCTTTTAATTCCATAACATATACACTTCAATCATCCAAATCTATTCTTAAGCTATTACTCATGTTTTATCAAATTATTCCTTAATACCTCTTTCTTAGAATATGAAATATGGATCATGTATTAACATTTATCAAACTCAATTTAATCATGATTATCAACAATACTATCATAACAACACATACCTTTCATTTTTCATTTTTGGTCTCTTCATCATCAGTAGTAAAACCATTACTTATACCACCTTGCTGATATTCTTCATGAACCTTCTACATAGGACATATATTTTCATAATGCCTATAATTTCTACTTTTAAAGCTATAATCAATTAATAATACCTTAGGGAGGCCAACATTATCATCCATTGCATTAACTGAACTTTTCATTTTCCCTTTGTAGTTACTTGCTTTGTGACCTTTTTTTTCTACAGTCAATACATCTTATTATCCCTCTAAGATATTCACTTAGGTGTTTATTCCCCCATTATTGACATGTAGGAAACTGAATTTTCTTTCCTTAATGGTCTTCATTACCCAAACTCTTAACAATCTCTTTCCTTCTCTTCTTTTGCGAGTCAAAGAGTTGGTTAAGGTACACATTGTTAATCATGTTTTGTGAATACTAATTAGGCATGATTAAAATGTACTTCAATTTATTCCTCATCCCATTTAACTAATCATTATAAAGTTTTATTTCAAATATATTGTTAACCCAATTACTTCTGGTTACCACCATTAACTTAAACCAAAAATCATATAGTAAGAAATAGTTATCATAGTGAGGAACCACATAATTATGAAAAACCACTTATAGGATGTTTAAATTATGACACCTTCTTAAATTTATGACACCTTAGGTTTATCCTAGATTATAAATATACAACTTACTTTTAAATCATTCATGATGGTTTGTGAAGAGTTTGTGAATTCTAAAATCATATCCCCCGAGAGTGCCAAACCAGATATGCAACAAGACCCGATTTCGTGTACCCGGTTTTGCTGATTCAGACCCGAAACACCTTGTAGGAGTTTTTAATCCTAGGTACATCTGTGCCCGAGCCACATTAACTTGTAGTATCCAGAAAAGGATGCATTTCTAAGAAACCACTCACTCTATCCTTTACCAAAATTCTAGGAAAATTTCCTATACTTTTTCTTATCCTTAGACTTATCCTTAGACATATCCTTAGGGTTCTCAATAAGGTTTTATCATACTAACTTCAAAAGGTTAAGTAAACCTCTTCTCTGATACCAACTATAACAAAACAATATTAATGTACATAGAAATTACATAACTTTTGTAGAATACTTAAAATATTATACAAATAGATTCCCAAAGACTGTATTAGTCTAGTGACTTTGGAAACATGGAAACACAAACACAGTTACATAAGTGAGCTACATTATATTCCACTAGGTTCTTATTGACTATAACCCTTCTTAAAAATGTCAATCATAATTCATATATTCATTAAATAGGGAATGAATTATAAAAATGGGTGAGCTTATATGCCTATTAAGGGTAAACAAGGGAGACATATAAGCATAAACATGAACATAGCGGTATGATAACGGGATCATAACATTAGAATATCATACCCTGAATATCATCAGATCATAAACATGAATCATGGAATAAATATTGGTAGTTCATAATACATGAATCATAAGGAAATAAAGAATATAAGATATAAAATCATAACATAGGAATAATATATGGAATTGTGGCAGACACATAAGTAGATAATATGATTTCCATAGTAGTTAAGGTATCACTACCAATGCCATCTAATTAGCATGGTTTCAATCCCCATACCATATTGGTAATCATGGTTCACTCCCATGGCCATCTTAGTATCATTAGTTCACTCCCCATACCATATTGGTAGTCAAGAATCACTCCCATGACTGTCTTAATAGTATGAGTTCACTCCCCATACCGTCTTGGTAGTCATAGTTCACTCCTATGGACATATTAGTTATCAAGGTTCACTCCCAAGACCATATAATTCTATCTCATGAGATATAAATATTTACCCAATGAATTAAAGGGAGATATAGGTCCCACTAATCTCATAATGAATTCATACATATGTTTTTCACAGGATCATAAAAATTAATCATAACATAACCCACGAAATGAAATGGGTATCATAAACTGTAATCTTATCATACCCTGTGGAAAAGAGATAGGTTTCATAATCATTTCATCAAAGTATAACCCGTGAAAATAAATTGTTTTCATAGACATATAACCTGTGAAAGAGAAATAGATTTCATAAACATATAACTCGTGAAATATAAAAATATTTCATAAATATATAAACCATGAAATAGAAATATATTTCATAGACATCATGTCATAAAACATAAACCATTAAGAGAAAGAATATGAATGGAAACATTGAAATATTTTCCTATAAAGGCATGGTTAACACCAAAAAATGACATCTTATATGAGAAATAATTTTTAAAGGATATTTTAAAAAAATTTCTTGAGGAAAATATACTTTCTTCTTTAAAAAAACTTTTTACAATATAAAATTTTTTAAAAACATTTTTATTTAAAATAAACCTAGAAAAATATAAAGTATTCTTGAAAAACATTTTGAAAACCTTTTTCCTTGAAAACTTATAAAAGAAGATTGAAAAAATTTTGAAAGCCCTTTTCCTTAAAAACTTATAAAATAATCTTGAACTTTTTTTGAAATTCTTTTTCATTGAAAATATATAAAATAATCTTGAAAACCTTTTGAAAACCTTTTTCTTTAAAAACATATAAAATAAGCATGAAAACATTTTGAAAAACTTTTTTCATGAGAAAAAAGAATTTTGAAAAAAATTTTCTTTGAAAACATATAAAATAATCTTGAAAACTTTTTTTGAAATCATTTTTCCTTGAAAACTTATAAAAGAAGCTTGAAAACCTTTTTCCTTTAAAACTTATAAAATAAGCTTCAAAACATTTTAAAAACCGTTTTTTCTTTGAAAACACTTTGAAAACATATAAATAAATATTTAAAACGTTTTGAAAACCATTTCTTTGAAAATAATTTTAAAACTTATAAATAATTCTTGAAAATATTTTGAAAACCTTTTAATAAAATGAGGTTTTGAAAGAACATAGATTTCCGATCGAAGAGAGAGGTAAAGTAAGAATTTATTAAAAACACTTTCTTAATCATCTTATGTACCAAGGAGTGGAAAAATGATACCAATACATGAATATATCATGAATATATAGAGTAAAAGAAAATTCATGAGTTTTCTTGATATATGGATCATAATATTTCATCAATGAAACCATAATCATAAACAATCTTGATAAATGATGAGATTATTTCAATAAAATCTTACCACATGGTAACTTGGGATCATACTCTCCATTTAAGAAATTTAAATTAAATTAATCCTAAAATATAATTAAAATTATTAGATTCATTATGTAACATGTCAAATGGAATTATATACACCCCAAAAAATAACATAGATGCATAACAAAACATGCATCTCAAAGAAGGTAAAGTGAGTCAAAAATGTCTTAGTGATTTGGTAACTTTTAAAACATAAATCCAATGAAATAAATATCCTAGAATAGATATGTAAATAACTATAAATTTAAGAATAATAATTATATAATAAATTCATGTGTAGTATATACACCATGGAAATTAAAAGAGTGGTGAGCATGGCATGTATCTCACAGATATAAAAACTGAGATGAAATTCCCTTACCGTATGTCTTGACATTCATCATACACGTACAAGTATCCTGTATAATAAGTATTATTTTATTATAAATTTATTAGAGAACAATATTAATATATATAATACCATATATTATTTTCTTATGAACTTTTATTACCCATTTATTAACAATTCCATGTTAAAGTAACGTTTTGGGTAATAACTGCTTTGTTTATTATACATGTTTTGTCTTTTAATTCTTAATAATCTTAATTAAATCATGATTTAATTATTTAAATAATTTAAAAAATGAATTAAATATCATATATATTCACTATATAAACATTTATAATAATTTATAAAAGATAGATATATGAAATGAAATACTCTGTTCATAGCGGTTGGTCGTACGTAGGTATGAACGCTATTTTCATTTTCAAGGCGTATTGAAAGAAAGAAAGTAAATGAAATATATGTATATATATATATAAGATAATTAAATTATCATTATTATTTCATATATATAATATAAGTTTACTAAACCCATCATTAATACATTCCATGTAAAGTGTGAACGAATTACATCGCTTGTAGGAGGCAGTAGTCCACACTTCCACAAACGAAGTTATCATATTTACACAAAAATAAAAATAAAAAAGGTAGGATATATATAATAAATAAAAAAGTATAAAAACATCATAAATATCATATGTAAATAAAATTTCCATAATAATTCCCAACCATAATAGGTGGTAAAGGTAAAACGGACAACATCGTTTCGTGAGACGGTAGTTCACCGTACACAAGAACGGTAAGTTCGTTACCCATTATATGAAAGTGTGTGTAAGTGAAGGTAGAACCATTAAATTTGAAAAATATAAGTATATTAAGGAAAATTATTATATTATGTCTTCATGGAATAAGAATAATTTAGGTGGTGTAGAAATAAAATAAAAGAAAGGAGCTTGATGAAGGATGTTACCTCTTCTTTGGGTAACTCCTTTTGGTTTGCACCAAAGGGATTCCTTGGATGATTTTCTATTGAAAGGGAAGATACAAGGAGTAAGTAAGGGATGTTTAGAAGCTTATTGGTTAGATATTGGTAGACACTAAGTGGTTTTAGAGGTGTGAATAAGGGGGATAAGTTGTGGAATTTTATAGGGAAGGGAGGGGAAACACTTTCCATTTTTGAAAACAAGTTAGGTGTTCCCATATTTTTACCTATCAAATTTCATAAAAATCCAACCAAAATCAATAATTGAAGTTTTATGGACGAAATATGGCCACCAAATGGGTGTTGGACTAGTTTCTAGGCCATTTAAACCCTTAATTTTGACATTTAGTCCCTCATTAAGCTTAATTTTTCCTTAATTACTGCAATTAATTTTAATCACTTTCACTAATCATTTTGGTAAAAAATTAAGTTAATATTATTATAATATAAATATTATTCTTATTAAAACTATTTATGACCATTTTTAGAAATTCAATTCGCATAAGCATACAAATTAAGTTTAATACTAATCTCATAGACACGGTGAGAAAGCGGGTATTTAAAGTGAGAATGTTCAAAAGTTCATTATGTTTTTATATCTAAATTCAAAATAAAAATATTCCAATGAAATCAATTGGGTTAATAGATGTGTAATTTATTTAAAATCAAATTAAAATATAATTTAACTATAGTAATAAATTATACAAAAAAGCAGTTTTGAATTAAAATTTAGTATTTTTTACTATTCATCCAAAAATGAAGTTTCTTTGAAAAATCCCAAAAATTCACTCTAAACTAATTTCATAATTCTAAATACAAAAATGATATTTATTTTATAAAATTAAATTTATAAAATTATCTAAAATGATTTTTTTTTATTCATAGAAGGACATAAAAAGCAGTTTTTTTAAGAAAATAGTATTTCCAAACATATAAAGACTTTACCTAAAATTAGATGTTTTATCATCATTATGTTTTATTTATATAAAACAATTATAAATAATATTTTAAAAGTGGTTATTATTATACATATTATTATGTTTAATGAATATTTTATAACTATATCTTTTAATTAATTATAATAATAAAAATGCAGTTTTATATAAACTCAGTGTTGCGAATAAGGAAAACCAAGTCGGTGTTGTGTATAACGCACACCAAGTTGGTGTCGCGTGTAACACAAACTTATATTGGGGTGTCATATAATGAAATATTAGAATGGTATAGCTTAAAAATCAAGAATAACTTGGTGATCTCAGATAACACAATCTATATTTAGTGGTGTGTGAAATAAAAAAATATTAAAAGATTAAATTAATTCGAAAAAAATATTTCACAAAAGCTCAGGGTGTTACATTTTATTAGTGTTTTCAAAAAAGAACTGATAAAGAGGGGTTTTATTAGTGCTAAAATAATAAGTTATGATAAAGTAACTCTTTATCAGTGCTAAAAAAACATTGATAAAGACCTATATAATTAATTTTAATAGTATAATTAATACAATTAAAAAAATTGAATGTATATAATTACAAATAAATAAATAAATATAAATGTATATAATTTTAAATATATTAAAAGAATTATAAATTTGTATTTATAAATATAAATTATAGATATATATTTATAATTAAAATTATAAATATATATATTTTAAAATATATTTATAAATATTTGTATATAATTATAAATATATTTATAAAATTATATATATTTATATATTAGGTGCTTAGAGGTATAGTTACATTCAAACACACACACACCACACACACAGATCAGAAGAGTTTGTCTTTCCCCCTAAGGGGATAACCCACCCATCTAGCCTTATTTATTTAATATATGGACAGTACGTTCAGTGAGCATGAAACCCATTACATGGCCTAAAAGCCCAGTGCAACGTCATGCCTGCATCATCTTTCCTATGTCACCAGACCTGCATAACCACCTGCATCACTGCCTGCATAGTACTAAATAGTACCTGCACCCAATAAGGCTTGAACCTAGGACCTCCTGGATGCCAAGCAGAAGCCTTTACTACTTTGGTATAGACTCGTTGTTTATAATTATATATATTTATATAATTATATACATTTATATAATTATATAATTATATATAATTATATAATTATATATATTTATATCACTATATATATATATATTTAATAAATAAATATAAATATAGTAAATATATTCATTATTTAAATATATTTATTCTAATTTTATAGTTATTTAAATATATAATTATTTATTTATAATTATTTAATTTTTTTAAAAAAATTATATTTATTTATAATTATAAATATATAATTTTATAAATATAGTAAATATACATTTATAAATATATTTATTTATAAATATTTATTTATAAATATATTTTTTACATTATTAATGAATATATAATCTTAAATGCATGAATATTAAAAATGAGTAGATGTTAAAAAGATTAAAAAATTCATAAGTTTTATTAATTATACAAATTATTAAAAAAAAATCTAGATATATATTGAAATGAAGATGAATACATATTAAAAATTTTAAATCATAGTAACTAAATATTAGAAAATAATTAAATTCAAAAAAATATAAAAAATGAATAAATAATACTAACCAAAATAATATTAAAAATAAATAAATAAAATTTAACAATTAAAAACATAATTTATTAAATATATTATGTTACTAAATGAATTTATAAATTGAATATCAAAATTTGAATAAATTAAATAAATATTAGTTGTGTGTGTTTCTATATAAAATTTAATTAATTATGAAAATATTTGTTTGTAAAATAAATGTATATATTTATATACAATTTTGATATATGTTAAATTAAATAATGAAATTATATAATATGTAACATCTATTAATGAAATAAATAATAATCATAATTAATAAATTTAAAAAATGAATAATTGTTATTAACTTTATATATAATTTTAGAAAAATAAAAATGAATATTTAAATATTTTAAAATGAAAATTAATACATGTTAATTATATAAATTACAACCATATTAAAATTGTTAAATGTTAATGAACAAACATATAGAAATAAATATTAGAAAATGGATAAAATTACAAAAAATATTGAACAACGAAAAATTGAAAATGAATAAAATAAAAAAATGTTAAATATATTATTGAAAAATTATGTATATAAAATATAAAAAATAAATAAATTACACAAATATTAAATGAATAAATATTTAAAATCTATAAATTATAAAAAATGTAAACACACACTTAACATTATTATTGAATAAATTAACTTAAATGACTGCATGTTAAAAATGAGTAAAATTTAACCATATCTATATATAATTAAATAATTAATATGCTGTTTATAATTAATAAAAAATTAATAAAATTATTAAATAGTTAATATATTAATTAAATGATTAATAGAATATTTATCACTATATATATACATTAAATTTATTCATTTTAATAATTTTATTCATTTTTATTAATTATAAATAATATATTAATTATTTAATTATATATATAATCAATATACTATTTATTACTATATATAAATATATATATTAAATTTAATAAATTTAATTATGAAAAATTGGGGGGTTGGTTCGGTTCTTCTTGTGAACCCGCATGAATATATGTTAAAATAAAAATGAATATATATTAAATATGTAAATTACAACTATATTAAAAACATTAAATATAAAAAATTTTAACTTAAAAATTTATTAATGAAGTGTTTATTAATAAAAATGAATAAATTGGATATATATATAGTAATAAATAGTATATTAAATATTTAATTAGTATATTAAATATTAAATAAATTTATTCATTTTTATTAATTATAAAAAATGTATTAATTATTTAATTATAAATAAATAAACAAATAAATAAATATATTTTAATTTATTAATTTTTAATTGAATAATTAATGTGCTATTTATTACTATATTTATATATATTAAATTTATTAAATTATGTATATATTTATATAATTAAATAATTAATAAAATATTTATTAATACATATATATATATATAAATTTATATATTAATATATATCAATATTTAATATGTATATCAATATATATTTTTATATATGAAATAATAATTTAATTATAAAAAAATTAATAAATATAAATAAATATTTAAAAAATAAATAAATATTTAAAAATATTAAACAAATAAAAATTAAAAACAAACAAATTTAATATATATATTCATATATATAAATATATATTTTTAAGTATGAAATAAGAATTTAATTATAAAAAAATTGAGCAACTCAGCTAGAAGGGTCAACCATTTAGGCATCCCAACATGGAAAGCCTACTGAGCGAGTGGACCGCGGTGAGCAGAGGGTGGGCCAAGGCTTGTGAGGGCCAATGTGTGTAGGCACAAACCTATTTAGGTGTGTGGAGAGTGTATGCGGGAGCCCATCCCCAAAACATGCTTCTGATGTGTTGATGTCGTAGAATCATTTAAAAAAAAAGTGGCCGAACCTCCGCAAGTTCAATGTGGGTCTCATGCATGTGATCAATTTAGTTTTATTAGTGTTTTAAATAGCTCTAATAAAGATGACATTTATTAGTTCTAGATAAAAGGGCAGCCTTTATCATCACTACAAAAAAAACGCTGATAAAGGGAACCCTTTATCAACACTAAAAAATACCGCTGATAATGGTGTCAGTTTATCAATATTTTTTTAGCACTGATAAACCATACCCTTTATCATCAATTTTTCTAGTTCTGGTAAAATAAACTTTTATCAACACTTTTCTCTAGTGCTAATAAAATCTTCTGCTGAATAAACTCAAATCTGTAGTAGTGATTCTAGGGGACAACAACTTTCTAATTCAAGCGTGAGACAATCAAGACACTACACTATGCCACCACTGAAGGCTTCTTTTGGATTCGGTGTGGTAATGTAATTTTGACCCTATTTCCTCCATCCCTCTTAATTTTTTAATTAAACACCTTTAAATTTTATTGGTTTGAAATAATATAACCGCTATAAGATAAAATCGTTTTAAAGTCTAGGAAGGTGGGTTGTAGATACTGAAAAATAAAATAGGAATTTTCTCACCTCCCTCTTCCTCCATTGCTGTAACTTGACCCTCAACACCCCTATCCACACTTGACAACCCATACACCCCCAAAATCCCTAATTGTCCACCCTCAGTTCCCCCGATGCTTGATGACCTCGACGAATCCCAACTTCGTCAACACTTGATGGAGCCACACATCTTTCGTGGCTGAAAATTGTAAGTTCCTGTGACCCCCGCTTCCCCCTACATCTGAACGACCATCTGCGACACCCCCAATTCACATTTATGCATCAAGATTTTTAGTGACCAGACAAAAGTATCATTTTTTAAGTAACAGAAATTTGGGGTCACTCGATGAAAGATCACTTGTTTTTGAAAGATAAACTATTTTTGAAATTTATCTCAAAGAATAATAATAAGAATAATAATAATAATTCACACAATGATTTGGAATTAATTTTTCAATTAATACCTCACATATATTAAATAAGTAAAATGTTGAAACAATTTCATGACTTTTTTGAGTGATTGTATTCCATTAAAAATTATTATCTATTTTTTTTAAATTTTTACTACTAAAAATTTGGGTTTATCTAGCGTTATCCTTTATTAGTGCTAGCTAAAATAACTAATAAAAGTCACCTTTATCAGTTCTAAAAAAAATAATGATAAAGGGTAACTTTTATCACTATTAAAAAAGAACTGATAAATGACCCCCTTTATCACCACTTTTTTTTAGTACTGATAAAAGAAACTTTT
Source organism: Viscum album (assembly GCA_963277665.1). NCBI lineage: Eukaryota > Viridiplantae > Streptophyta > Magnoliopsida > Santalales > Viscaceae > Viscum > Viscum album. The sequence continues at coordinate 977,277,617 of OY728153.1, read as the reverse complement.
ATCAGTGCTACTAAAAAGTGCTGATAAAGGGTACCTTTTATCAGTGCTATAAAAAATTACTGATGAAATTTACCTTTATTAGTGCTAAAAAATCTCTTATTAATGTGTATTTTATCAGTGTTAAAAACAAAGTGTTGATAAAAGGTATGCTTTAACAATGCATTCTATTTTAGCGCTGATAAAATGTACCTTTTATCATAATTTTTTATCACTGATAAAAAGTATATCTTGTAAAAAAAATATCATTAAAAATCATATATCAATATATAAATATATATAAATATATAAATATATTTAAATTTATATAAATATAATATATTTTATTTAATATTATTTATAGAAGACTAAATATGCATTTACACTTAATATATAAGATATTTAGTGAAAAATAGATTATAAAATAATTAAAAAATAATATCAATTAATAATTTTCTAATTATTATAAATTAATAGTTATTTAATAACAATTAGATGACATAAAAAATTCAATAAACTAATGAACTATCTAAGATAATTTAAAAACATAACTTGAACTTCTAACAACCATAACTTTTGATTTGGGTGTCCTTTTGGGCTTTACCACATATCAAATCAAATCTTGTGAAGACATCTATGTCATGTTGACATGAGGGAACCCCTATCACAAATTTTTCATGGTAAAAAAGGTATGGAAGGCCTCCAAAACTGAGTTTTTAGTTGGGATACTCTAGTTTTTTAATATTCGACGCGAATTCAACTTCTTTTAAGTGGGTATTATTGTCCTTTTTTAGTGGAGGTTGAATTTATTCCCTGGGATTATATTCATATAGATATTATGGTTTTGAAATTTTAATGTTTTTTATATTGTAGTTTTTTTTATAATTAAATATATGAATATTTTCTTATATTTATATATAATAAATCAAATTTACCAATAAATATTTAAACATATTTACATAAAAATGTATTATTAAATATATAAACCATATGGAAATAAATATTTATTATTAAATTTATTTAAAATAAAAAATATCCATTTTATTTACCTTATAAAAATTCATTAATATGTATGTATATATATATATATATAAACAAGTAATGTTTATATATAAATATGTTTGTGTTAAAAAAATATATTTATGTGTATATCATAATATATGAAAATAAATTCATATATATAAATATTTTTCCATGTATATGAGAAATATACATGTGAATGTGTGTAAATATGTCACGACCCGACCCAAGATGGGGCTCGAGCCGCAAGTACCCCAAACCCACCTCCATAGGCCAGGGGTTGTCAATAAGCGCCAAAGACACAACTAACTCAGGGAGGATTTTTCTAAGAACCCGTACACACACACACACATACAGACAACTTGATGAAAAAGCGCAGAGGGAAAGTATAAAAGGATACAACTACTATAAAGTAAAGTAAACATGCATAAACCTCTAGATATTACAAAGGTACGATAGCCAATCCTGAAAAGTAAAGGGAAAAAAATACACAACCAAACTAGAAATTGGTCCCAACCTGAAGACAACTAGAAAAGAGTATCTGTCGAGAGATCCCAGCTCTTGTATCCCAACTATGACCACCATACGTGGTCCACACAGCCTGTAATCCTATGCTCCTTAGTTTTCATGATCGACCTGTCCACCATCTGCAAAAGACATGACACGTATTAGGAAAAGCCCATGTAGGGGTGAGTATATACATACCAAGTAGAACACCCCAAAAAGTTGAAGGGGGATTAGTAAGTGATAAAAATGAAGGGAAGAAGAAAATGGAACAATATATAGTAAAGTGAATGGAAAGAGTACAGTTCATCCCAACAAGAGTGTGAACGTAGACTCTTCCAAACATAATGAGCTCAAGACGGTGAGGAAGTGAACCCCTCAATGAGCTATCGCTACTTATAATCGGAGAGTAGACCCATCCAACCATGAGAAACTAGACACAGAAAGCACCTGGCATACCCTCATGTCTTTGCCTCCCCCAAAATAAGGGCAACCAAGACCCAAGGAATGGGTACTTCAACAGGATAGATAGATATATGTCCAGTCAAAGAATCACAAATGAGAGAGTAAGGGGATCTCCATCTCATAGTTCAACCTAAGAAAGTGAGTAGCTATCAGTTCCAAGTAAAGCCATATGTAATTACCAGCGCCCCATCACATCTACCCAAGAGGCCCAAGTCAAAGGGGATCAAATCACCACACCTCGATACTATCCTCTTTGGGTAGAAATGACTCCCTCACACACTTTTAGGCCGCGTCACAAGGATGCATCTCATTGGGGAAATCACCCCTCTTTCTTGTGAGTCCTTAGGTAAGTCGAACCACATCTTGCCACTATGCTTGCACAATCGAGGGTCTGATCTGAATTTTCGGGGACTACGCTACCTACCCCTACTGAGAGGTCATCCTGGAATCTGCTCATCTGGGACTATGCTACCCAGCCCTACTAAGGGGTCATCTCGGTATTTGCTCATTAGAGACTATGCTACCCAGCCCTACTGAGGGTTCAGCCCGGTATCTGCTCACCAGGGACTATGCTACCCATCCCTACTGAGGGGTCAGCCTGGTATATGCTCTTTGGGGACTACGCTACCCATCCTTAATGAGGGGTCATCCCGATATACTCTGGTAATATTGTCTAATCAGTTCCATCATCGGGTGCTGTCACTACACCTGCCAAACCCAGAACTTTCACATCATATCTCAAAATCCATTTCAAAGGGAACCATCTCATTCTATTTGAAAAAACACTCAGGGTAGGCATCTTATAACCCAAAATCCAAGTTCAAACGAAAAATATACGAAGGATTGCAGATTTCTCAGATGAGCTCAACAAGTACATGACGTGTGAGGGGGCCCACACGACGTGTGGCCTTTTTTCATTGTCTGGTTGTGTCTCTGGTCGGACACGGGTCCTGTCCCATATAGTAGTGCTTCCGGTGTAGGTGGGATACATGGCGTGTTCTATTTATTTAGGGACTGGGCTATATCTATTGGTCATGTCCATGTACTTGGACTTCGTGTCCTTGTACTTCGGTACACGACGTGTTGGTCCACACAGGATGCTGCCCGTGTGACAATGCCATGTTTTTGTGCTCGGCACAGAGCATGTGGCTGGCCATGTCTCCTTCACACAATTCATCTTATTCAGAGAAATGGTACACGACGTTTCAAAGAGAGTACACGTCATTCCATCCTTATGATTTCCCAAACCATAGTGCCACCACTGAGGGAGGCTACACGCCGTGTGTTCTTCGCTAAACATGGTGTCTATTCAGGTTTTTCACCAAAAACTTAGAAGTCTCCCGAATATTCAATTGTGATTAAAATATTCTCCAACTGGGGTCAACATCGCCTGATTTCACTCCAAAATCACCAAATTTGGCTAAAGAACGTGAGATTGATTCGCTGTTCATCGCGATTTAGCCCCGTCCGAAACGAAGGGTTTGGCCAGATCTTACGAGCGCCATCACGACTTCGATTCTCATTGAATATTTATGGAATATTTCAATTGTTAATCCTCATGTTGTTCCATTTCCATATTCATTCTTCACTTGCAATTTCATTGCCGGTTGGAAAATCCGCCTTGTTCCGGGCGTCTGATCGAGTGCAGGTCACCTAACAATCATCAAAACAGAATCCATAGGGATTCCATGGTGATAAAAGTGAAGAAAGGAGATGGAAAGGCCCCAAAAAACCAATGTTTTAATCATCACTGGCCAAGAATTCTTGGCCGAAGATTGAGAATAGGGCAGAGAGATTAGAACATGTGATAAACAATATGAATCCGGTACATTAGCTCATGGAGAGTTTGAAATCAAGGGGCGTAGGTTGAACAAAAATTTGACAACATGCTCATCTTTTAATCCAAGGTGTAAAAATGATGAAGATGAGTCCTAAACAGATTGGATTGCTCTTTGTTGATGTAGAACATGTTCATCAACAAAGGAGGATGATCCGCTGTGCTTTGATCCTCCTAGATCCAGGGGTTCATCGTCATTTTTCATTCATCAACGGTAATGAGAGGAGATGTGAAGGAGTTTTCATCATTAACCAAATAGGATTATAAGGGAATTCCTCTAAAATGAGAATTTATAACCCCCAATTAGGTGTAAGTATTTTTAATTAATTAATCAACTTAATTAATTAAATCAATTAAAACACTCCGCTAATGAACGAGAGATCCGAACGTCCCACACCGGCTCATTTTATATCACATCTAGGGGAAAAACCACATTCTGGACCCAACCGTTGTCTCAGATTTCCGATCCAATCAACTGCTTAATAGTTATTCAATTTTCTTTAATTAACCACATGCACATAATATAAAATAAATTTAATATTTTTATAAAATTAATTCTGGGTACACCGAGTCTCGGAATCGCACACCGTCTCAGTTCCTAACTCTGGAATAATATTTAGAAATATCTCAAATTCTTATTAGGAAAAAATGGGTCTCTAAATCATTCCCTCCAATTTTTTCATCCCCTAAAAGAAAAACTAATCAAACAAATTGGGATTCTGAGCCTACTTCTGGCCGTCCCACTCACAGGAACTCTCCTGCACATTTCCATTTTTCTATAACACATGAACTAGGGGGATGGCTTGTCCTCGCAAGGTCTGATCCTATCATTCCTCGATCGTCACTGGGTGCTCTAAAAAGGTGTCTTTATGCTTGATCTCTATATTTCCCCAATCGATGAAGTGCATGGGGTCATGAACATATCACCTCATCTATGACATGTGGAAGATGTCATGCACCCACTTCAGCCGTGGGGATAAGGAAAGGAAGTTGGAAACCTCATTGATCCTATGCATGATCTTGAATGGCTCGATGAACCTCAGGGATTGCTTGATCCCCTGACTGAACCTCTGCGTTCCACATCATGGGGAGACTCTCAAGAAGACATGGTCTCCCTGCTCAAACTCGAAGGGCTTACAATGGTGATCTATGTAGGACTTCTATCTACTCTGAGCTATCTTCATCTATTTATGGATGACCTGTACCTTCTCTATCATCACCTACACTAACTCTAGGCCCACAAGAGATGACTATATAACCTCTTTCTAGTATAAGGGTGACCTGTAGGGTCTTCTATATAAAGACTAACAATGTTACATGATAATGGTGGATTGGTATCTTTCATTGAATGGAAACTCTACCATAGGCATGTGGTCCTCCCAGCTCCGACCAAAATCCATGACACAAGATCTCATCATATCCTCTAGCACCTGGATAGTGCGCTCAGTCTTCCCATCTGTTTAGGGGTGAAAGACTATACTAATCTGTAGCTGGGTCCTGAATCCCTCCTGTAGACCTCTCCACAATCATGACATAAACCGAGCGTCACGATTAGAGTTAATCGTTGAGGGTAACCCGTGAAGGAGGATGATCTCTCGCATATATAACTTCCCCAAACTATCTACCAAACTCTACTCCCTGAAATAAAGGTAGTGTTATGACTTTGTGAGTCGGTCCACTATCACCTAGATGGTGTCATGGATCTTCGCTGTGTGCGAAAGATCTATGATGAAGTCCACGAATATTCCATCCCATTTCCACTTCAAGACATCAAGCAACTGCAAAAAACCAGCAAGAAACTGGTGCTCATAATTCACTTTCTGACAGGTAAGGCATCGTGAGATGAACTCAACTACACTCCGTTTCATACCGAACCAAAAAAACTACCGCTGAATATCCTTTTAAATCTTCCTCACACCAATATGTACAGCTAAGGTATAAGTATAAAACTCTTGCATCACCTCCTCCCACAATGCAATTAGAATTACTGTTCACCCCTAGAATAGGATCTCATGATTCCATTATTTAAAATATCCATCAAACTCATCACCTATGGATATTTAATCCTGAAAAACCTCATAGTAAATGTTTCGCAACTAAGACTCCTTCACATGATCAAGGAGTATAGGAGTCAAAATCATCAACTGAAGGAAAACTATACCCTCCTTCTCCATCAGGGTCAGCTGTAGGGAAGCTAATTTGTATAGATCTTCCTACACAAGGTGATCTTGGGACTTCTTGATAAGGGAATATACAACAACATTTTCCTTCCTTGGAGTATATACTATCTCGATTTCGTTGTCCTCCAGGAACTCCAACTAGCATCACTACCTCTAGTTCATGTCTCTTTGAGTGGAAATGTACCTGAGACTCCGGTGGTCTGAGTAAACCACAAAGTGTTCTCCCAGGAGGTAGTTCTACCACATCGTCAAAGATAAAATCATTATAGATAGCTATAGATCATGATTCATGTAATTATGATCATGGGGTCCCAACCACCTTGACCCATATGCGATGAACACTTATTGTTTCATTAGCATGCAACTGAGCCCAACTTCTGAGGCGTCGCAATAAACCACAAACTCAACTCCCTCCTCTGGTATCCTCAAGACTAGAGTACTCATTAGCCTCTGCCTGAACTCCTTAAAAGCCTTTGTACACTTCTCATACTAGGTAAATAACAGTCTTTTTCACGTCAAAGCAGTCCATGGGGCTGCGATTTTGGAGAAGTCTGCCACAAATCTATGGTAGTATCTCGCCAAGCCAGGAAAGCTCTGCACCTCCAACAAGTTCTTGGGTGACTCCCAAGAAAGCACTACTTTGAGATTCACTGGGTCCTTGGATAAACCTTGCTCGGAAATGACATGCCCTAGAAGGTGAACCTTTTGTATCCAGAACTGGCATTTCAAGAGCTTGCCTTAAAGCTGGTGCTCTCGAAGTAAATCAAGGACCCTCCTTAGGTGCTCTGTATGCTCCTCCTCTATCACAGAGTAGATGAGTATGTATTCGATGAATACAATAAAAAAATGGTCCAAGTATGTCTGGAAGATATGGTTCATCAAATCCATAAAAACTACGGGGGCATTCATCATGCCTAAGGGAATCACTAGGAACTCGTAGTGCCCATAGTGACATCGAAATACCAACTTCAGAATATCAACCTCACGAAACCACAACTGGTGGTAGTCAGACCTGAGATTGATCTTGAAGAACCATCTCAAAATTTTCAATTCATCAAAGAGGTCATCAATCCTTAGAAAGGTGTACTTTTTCTTTATCGTGTCCTAGTTTTGGTGATGATAATCCTTGCAAAGTCATAAGCTCCCATCTACCTTCTTCATAAAAAAACCAGGGTTGCCCAAATGGAAACAATAGGTCTGATGAAACCCTTCTCATGAAGGTTCTCTAAATATAACCTTAGCTACCAGAGATCATTGGGTTCTATTCGATATGTGGAAGAATATATCATAGCAGTACCTGGCTTTAAGTCGATGAAAAGCTCTAACTCCCACCTTAGAGGTAGTCCTAGAACGTCTTTGGGAAAGACTTCCATGTAATCCTCCACCACTGAAGAGAACCATAAATCTAAAGAGTATTCTAAACCAAGGGTCATAATTGCTATATGATGGGTAATGGACTGTAACCTCTTGCTCACAACACCCACTTGTCCCGCGATAAGGTCTCTCTTGCTGAAAAAAGAGAACCTCATCCCATTAGAGTGTAGGAATCTAACTAACCTGTGGTGACATTCAATCTGGGATCGAACTAGGGAAATAAAATCTATGATCAGGATGAATTCATAGGGTTCAATAGTGATGACCAATTGGTCCCATTTGAACCTCTCTCCTCCAAGTGACATCTCACACTGCCGACAGATGAAGGATACCGAGGAAGCATTCCCTATAAGAACCTTAAGGCATAACTATTGTTCTAGTGTCTCTACTGGAAGCTCCATCTACCATAAAAAGAGTATAGAGATAAAATAATGGCTATCCTTTATGTCTACTAATACTGATGAAATAGTAGAGTAAACATATACTATACCTCGCATCATATCGTGTGCCACTAGGTGGTAGACTTTTATAGCCTGTAGCTTTCTGCGACCCCAACCGCTAGCTTCCTGAGCCTGAAGTGGGCCGCCTAGTGGTGGTTGTGGGAGGACCTCATACTTCCACCCCCACTTGAAGCTCCTCCCTCTCTTCTTCCAGCTCCGCCTCCCTAGGGACCGCCCTGTCCCCGCTTGGGAGATCCCTGATCACAACACTGCTTCTGCCATGACAGTCCGTCTACTGCCTGCCTAGGATGCTCAACATGCTTGGTCAAGAAGTCTCAAACCATATGAACTTTACCATCACAATTGTAGCATCATCCATATATGGGTTTCCCCAGTTCTCTACGCTACCCCTAAACTGGGTGACCACACCCATGAGTCTGATTACAGAAGGGTCTCCTGTTTCGAGACCTATGGCGCTTGATTTCTGTTGAAGATGACTCAACCCTATCATTCCTACCACAAGTTTCAACCACATAGCATCCATATTTCATTAATCTCTATGTCACGAGTGCCTGATCCAACACCTTGACATAGGTGGTGATGCAAAAGGGCACTACACTGGCCCGAATCTCTCTACGAAGTCCCTGCTCGAACTTCCGTGCTCGGAAGTAACCATCTGTGATCATGTCAAGGGAGTAGAGTGTAAGGTTGGTGATACTCTATGTGTACTAATCCATAGTCATACCTCCCTATTGTAGCTCCAAAATCTCCTAAATCTGGATGGGGTGAAAGTAGGAGGGGTAATAATCCTCACAAAAGAGCTGCTGAAAGTCATCCCACATGAGGAACACCTCATCACACATCTGGGTAACCTAGCTTCACCAGGTCCTAGATGCTCTGTGAACAAGGATGGCTGCCAAAGAAACCCTCTGGTACATCGAGGTCCGTACTAGTTCGAACACATGGACCACTGACTCTATCCAATCCTCTGTGGCCTGAGGATCTGGCTCACCGTGGAACTACAACGGTCGCTGTCGTTGGAACTCGCAAAGTGCGCTCAGCTTGCGCATGTCCTCATCCTGTACTAATGAGACCAAATGATACTCAATGAGTGGAGACACTACTACCTATCCAATGAGAGGATGGGGGTCACATGATGGGACCTGAAATGAGGCCTCATTGCTCATAGGGTCATCGTCACGATCTAGAACTAATATCCTAGATGGTTGTCGTCGCGGAGTCATCCAAAAAATGGTTAATGAGTACTGTTGTTAGGTGAGCATATATATATATATATTAATAAAATAATGGAAAGATGACTCAATATGGAAAGTTAAAGACTCGATCCTATATGATGCATATACCAGTGTTCCCTACAATAGATGTCTCAGGGTGCTGAGTCGACAAGTGGGTAATTAGGGTCCTGGTGAATAGATACATCAGCTGCCCGTACCTTCACTGGAATCCCTATCCTGAGAGCCAATCTTAAGAAAATTCAACACTGTTGTGCTAAATCCTAACCAATTCCTTTTTATGGAACATCTGAACAACTTCCCAAGGAATGAACCACCTCTGATATCAATTTGTCACAACCCGACCCAAGTTAGGGATTGAGCCGCAACTACCCCAATACCACCTCCATAGTCCTGGGGTTGGTGACAAGTGCCAAAGGAAAAACTAACATAGGGAGGAATTTTCCTAAGAACTCATACACACACACAAACAACCAACTCGATGAAAAAGTGTAGAGGGAAAGTAAAAAAAGATGAAACTACTGTAAAGTAAAGTAAACTTGCATGAACTTCTATACAATACAAAGGTACGATAGCCAATCCTAAAAAGAAAAGGGAAAAAATACATGCCCAAACCAAAAACCATTCCCAACCTAAAGAAAACTAGAAAAGAGTATATATCGATAGATTCCAGCTCCTGTATCCCAACTATGACCGTCATATGTGGTCCACAAAACCCGTAATCCTACGCTTCTCAGTAGTCATGATCGACCAGTCCGATTCCTGTAAAAGACATGAAACGTGATGGGAAAATCTCAAGCAGGTGTGAGTATATGCATACCCAGTAGAATTCCCTAAAAAGGTTAAGGGAGAATAGTAATTGATACCACTAAAGGGAATCAGTAAATGGAACAAGGTACAATAAAGAAAACGGAAAGAGTGCAGTTCAACCCAACAAGAGTGTGAAAGTAGACTCATCCAAACACAAGGATCTCAAGATAGTGATTAATTGAACCCTTCATCAAGTCACCACTACCTATAGCCGGAGAGTAGACCCATCAAACTATGAGAAACTAAACACAAAAAGCATGTGACATACCCCACACATCTTTGCCTCCCCAGAAAGAAGGGTAACCAAGACCCAATAAATGGGTACTTCAACATGATATATATATATATATATGCTTAGTCCAAGAATCCAAAAAAAGAGAGTAAGGGGATCTCCATCTCACATCTCGGCCTGAGAAATTGAGTAGCCATCAGTTCCAAGTTAATCCATATGTAATGCCGATCACCCCATCACATATGCCAAGGAGGCCCAAGTCAAAGGGTCTCAAATCACCACACCTCGATACTATCCACTTTGGGAAGCACTAACTTTCCCACACAATTTTAGGTTTCATCACAAGGATGCGTCTCAGTGGGGAAAGTGCCCCTCTTTCTTGTGAGTCCTTAGGTAAGTCGAACCACAACTTGCCACTGTGCCTGCATAGTTGAGGGTCTGCTCTGAATCATCAGGGACTACGCTACCTAGCCCTGCTGAGGGGTCAACCCTGTATTTACTTGTTGGGGACTATGCCACCCATCCCTACTGAAGGGTCAGCCCGATATCTTCTCATCAAGGACTAAACTACCCAGCCCTGCTGAGGGGTCAGACCGGTATCTGATCGTCAAGGACTACGCTACCCAACCGTGATAAGGGGTCAGCCTGGTATCTACTCATTGGGGACTACACTACCCAACCATACTAAGGGGTCAACCTAGTATATTATGGTAAGCCTATCTGATCTCCACCATCATTGGGTGACGTCTCTATGCATGCCAAACCCAAAACTTCTACATCAAATTTGAAAGCCTCTTCTGAGGGAACCATCACGTTCTATGTGAAAAAACACTAAGTATAGGCATCTTGCATCCCAAAATACGATTTCAAATGAAAGAGATAAGAAGGATTGAATATTTATCAAATGAGATCAAAAAGTATACAATGTGTGAGGGGGACCACACTGCGTTCGACCTTTCTTTGCTGCCTAGTCGTGTCTTTGGTCGGACATGGGTCATGCCCCATGTAGTAGTGCACACCATATAGGTGGGCTACATGGTGTGTTCTATTTATCTAGGGACCGAGCTGTTTCTACAGGCTATTTCTGTGTACTCGAAATCTGTATCTGTGTACTTCGGTATACAACATGTTGGTCCACATGAGATGATGCCCATGTATCCTTCTCACGAATCATCTTACATGGAGAAATGGTATACGGTGTGTTAAAGGTAGTACACATCATGCCATCTTTATGATTTCTCAAACCCTAGCGCCGCTTCTAAGGGAGGCTACACACCATCTGTTCTTCGCTGAGCACGATGTGTAGTTGGGATTTTCACCAAAAACTCAAAAGTCTTCTGAATCTTCAACCACACTTCATATCTACTCTAGCTAGGGTCAACGTGACTTGATTTCACTCCAAAATTACCAGATCTGGATGAACAATGCGTCATTTCTTCTCCACTCTCCGTGATTCGGTCCCATCCGAAACTGAGGGTTTGGCCGGATCTTCCGAGCACCATCGCGACTTCGATTCTCATCAGATATATAAGGAACCTTCATATTTTTCATCCTTGTGTCATTCCATTTCTATATTCTTTCTTCTATTGCAGTTCCAACATCGTTTGGAAAATCTGACTCATTCCGGGAGTCTGATCAAGCTCGGGGCGTCTGACAATCATCGAACCGGGATCTATGTGGATTCCACGGCGATAAACGCATATAAAGGAGAGGGAAAGGCAAAAAAAAAACCAATGTTTTAATCATCACTGGCCAAGCATTCTTGGCTAGTGATTGAAAATAGTGCACTAGGATTAGAACATGTGATAAACACTATGAATTCGGTACATAGACTGATACAGAGTTTGAAACCAAGGGGTGCAGGTTGAAGAAAAATTTGACAACATGATCAAAATTTAATCCAATTCATAAAAATTATGAAGACGAGTCCTACCTATATTGGATCACTCTTTTTTTACATAGATCATGTTCATCGACAAAGGAGGAGGATCCGCTGTGCTTTGATCCACCTAGATATAGGGGTTCGTCATCGTTCTTTGTTCGTCGTTCATCAATGGGAAGGAGAGGAGAGGTGAGGGGGTTGTCATCATTGGAAAAACAAGATTATGAGGCAATTCCTCTAAAATAAGAATTTATAACCCTCATTTGGGTTTAAGTATTTTTAATCAATTAATCAACTTAATTAATTAAATCACTTAAAATGCTCTGCCAACGAGTGAGAGATTCGAACGTCCTGTGCCGACTCTTTTTATGTTGTGCCTAGGTGAAACACTGCATTCCAGACCCAACCGTGGTCTTGGATTTCCAATATGATCAACCTCTTATGATTTATACCATTTTCTTTAATTAACCATACACACATAAAATAAAATATATTTAATATTTTTATAAAATTAATTCCAAGAACACTGAGCCCCAGAATCGCACGCCGTCTCAGCGCCTAGCTCTAGAATAACATTTAGAAATATATCAAAGTCTTATTAGAAAAAAAAACTAGGTCTCTACAAAATATGTGTATATGTGTGTGTCTCAATATCATGTAAATATATCATATATAAATTTATTTTTTATAAATATACCATTATCATTGAATATAGTATATAAAACCATTTACAAAAAATATTTATTGATACATTATAACAATTTTATATCTAATTATACAATTATATGTAAATACGTTTAAATATATATTTAAATATATAGACATATAAATATATATATAATGTATAAAATTTATATCTAAATATACAATATATAAACATATTTTAAAAATGTATTTTAAAAAATTATATAAATCTCACATGGAATTAGTTATTATCCATTTTATTTAAAACAAAATCTAACCATCTTGTTTACATTATAAAAATATTTTAATATATATACATACTTATACAAATGTATATATAATGTTTCTATATACACATGTGTGCGCATTAAGAAATGGATATATATTTATATTTATATTTATATTCTAATATATGAAAATGAATATTAATATATAATATATTTAAATAAAAATAAGTATATATATATCACACACACAAAAACATATATTTCATAAACATATTTAAAAATAATTATATAAATATATGAATAAAAAAGATGTATGTAAATATATATATAAATAAATAAAAATATCATAAAATATATAATAAAAAATGACGGATCAACGATAAAGGCATCCAATATGTAAAAAGGGAGGTCTAAGGATCAAATCTAGGAATGCAAAGAGGTGAACAGGAGGTAGGAAAATGAAAAATCACTAATAAAGGGGCTTTTCTGAGCATTAAAAAAGGGGGAAGGGGGAGAATGGGTTCTTGGTGGAGTGTGGGGCGGGTGGCTGAAAAACACTGACAAAGGGGGTGACGTTCTTGATAAAACACATTTTTATTTAATATTTTATTGATAATAAATAATAAAATTTCCTCACATTATGTTAAATATGTTTATTTATAAAATATTTGTGATTAGATCATTTATTTGAAAATTTGATGGAAATTCTACTTTTACCCTTTATAGTGCACTATAGTATTTCGGAGATAAATAATTTTTATATTTTTTATTTGAACTTGAAATTTTGTAAATATTCTTATCAATTAATGTGCTATAACTTTTGTTCAGGACATTGAAGCTAAATCGTGCATTTGGTTGTACTTAATGGACCATTAAGTCAAAAATGGGCTGGACCCTCCAGATTGGACATCACTGTAGTGCTTGGGCCATATATTCTTAATAATAGCTTTTATTGGGCCCAAATTTTTAGAGGATCTCTCCAAAATAATTTTGAACAAATCATTCTCCTGTAAGAACAGCTGGTTCACGTGTTTTGGAGGTCAAATGGGCGGTGCAAGTTGGCTTAAAATATTTGGCTGAGATTCCCCATTCACACTTGAAACCACTTGGAACCTAGCCTCCGCACCACTCTATAAATGAGTGTTTTCACTCTTTGGGATGGTTGGTTAAGGTTTTGGGAAGGATTGGCCTAAATTTTTTATCCTGGAAACATTTCAATTCTCTTGGAAGAAGTAAGGATTTATGCGTAGATCTCTTCCAAGAAGGATCTCCTCTTCCACATCCACTTTGTGTTTCATTGTTTTCATGCTTGTAATTTGAATTTTTATTCAATAAATATTATGTATTCTTATCTTTTTATATTAATATTTTACTTCTTTGTATGTAATCAATATCAAAATCAATATTGGGTTATACCATTTCAAAACCTTTGCACTTGCATAATGTTTCTATGATGACTACACCACCCATGGAAGAGTAGTTTTTTTAGTAATTGATCAACATATATCCTTCTTCATTCATTTATTTTGAATAAATTATATAATTAAATTAAAATAATATGATCTATTAATTTAGTTTTTTAATTTAATTAAAACTAAGAAATCAATTTAACAATTAACAGAAAACATGTGAGGTTAGAAATTGTGTGAATTGTGAGAGCGCAAAATTAATCGGAAATACAAAAACATACAGGATAAATTTTTAGTGTTAAAATATATTCCCTAAACTAAATTAATTCAAATTTAAATAGATGAAATTTTCCTTTATTTACCACTGACCATAATCTAACCTTAGAACATCAATCAAAGCAGGGTGCTGCGATTGCATGTTCCAAAGTTAGCCTAGGGTTAAATTCATTTTATCTTTTTGGTAAAGTCAATTATAGTAGGTTTAGAGATTTAAAAAAATTAAGAGATCATAATTAATTGGATATTAATTTAAATTATAATTATTAATAAATGATTGAAGATGTAGAGTTATATCAATTACACTTTCAAAAAATATTTCTCTAAAAAAAACATCTTCTCGTTATGCTTTGTTAACCAACTTTTTTTTCAAAAAAAAAACTAAAAAAAAGAAATTTTCTTCTAGAATAATTATTCTTATTATATTATAAATATCAAACAAACACCCCATCCTTTTTAAGTGGTTTATTTTTATTATTTTATTTTGTTTTCAAAGTGTATTTATTAAGTTGTTTTAATTACTACCTCTTGAGAGACAACCTAGGCCAGCCACCCTGCTGAACCTAAATAACCCCAAACTAATATCATATGAGGGAACCCACGACAGTGCCTTTCAAATTGGCATCATTCCCGGGGAGGCAAGTAATTATTTCAACCAATTAGAGGCATTTCATTTATTTTAAATTTTATTCTCTTATTATCTTCTTTCTTCCTTCTTTACCCAATCTATTTTTTTCTTCTTCTTTTTGGACCATAAAATCAAACTTATATTTTTTATTATGGTACAATTTCCTTATTTTTATTTTTATATTATTTATGAAATGAACTAATCCTAAAGATATCTTAGATCTTTACCCCGTGATTGAATGCAACCTTAGGGCTCGAATCTGACATTCTCAGTCTATGAGAAGTTTCAACATTAAACCAGTTAGAGAATTCCTCTATTTCGGAAACACTAAAATTGGAAACACTTCTATATCAAACCTAAAACAAGAAACAATGACTGAAAATAATAGAAATCAACTTAATAGAACCATTCAATAATTGGATGCACCTGATATTAACTATCAACCAAATTGTATTAAATACCCAAATCTCGAATCAGACTTTGAACTGAAATCTGGATTAATTCACCTTCTTACAAAATTTCACAGATTATCTAGTGAGGATCCAAACAAACATTTAAAATAATTTAATGTGCTTTGGAATACCCTTAAATGAAGAAATGTCTCTGAAGATCAAATAAAACTAAGAGCATTCCCATTTTCACTTGATGGAGCTGAAAAGGATTGGATGCATTATTTACAACCTAAAGATGTAACATGTTGGAACAATTTGAAACGTCTTTTCTTACAGAGATTTTTTCCATCATCAAGGAACACTTCCATTCGTAATAAGATCTCAAGGATTAAGAAATCCCAAGGGGAGTCAATTTTTGAGTACTGGGAGCGATTCAAGAAGTTGTGTACAAGCTGTCCACATTAATAAATCAGTGATCAACTCCTCATACAGTACTTATATGAAGGAATCACACCTATAGAGAGGAGCATGGTGGATGCCGTGGCTGGAGGAGCATTAGTGGACAAGACACCAGTAGCTGCATGTGCATTGATTGACAAGATGGACCAAAACTCTCAACAATTTGGCGATCTTGGTACACCACATGTCAGAGGAGTACATCAGGTAAGTCCTTCTTCTCTTGAAAGTCATTTAATTGATACCAAGTTGTAAGAATTGACCACTATGGTGAGGCATATTTCTTTGGCTCAAAAGACATCCCAAACCACTCCTTTGAGGCCTTGTGGAATTTTCACTGAGGCAAGCCACCCAACTGACTGTTTCCCCCAACTACAAGAAATAGAAGATTGTGAAACATTGTTTCTTGGGAGACTATATCAGTAGCAACAACAACTATATCCTCAAAAGAAGCTTGATTAATTTGCACAAACATACAACCAAGTGTTTAAGGATTAATCGGACATGAGGTATGCCTCTGGACAATAAAAAATACTCCCCATTGAATAAAACTTCCATTAGCCTCCACCTTACCAGCAAGGTTTCGAACAACCCCAAATAAGATTTGATGCTCAAGCATCAACAAGTCAACAAAAAGGTAATCCTCTAACTAAAGAAGATTATGATATTGATGACCTTTTGAAACAAATTGTTCTTAATCAACAAAATAAGCTAAAGAGTCAAGGTTCAGAGCTGAGGGAGTTGAAGACACATATGAGCCAGATTTCCACTTCCCTCCATGAACTGGTAAGTAAGAAATTTGGAAATCTTCCTTTTTAACCTACTCCAAATACCAAGGGGAAGGTTAGTGCCATCACATTCAGAAGTGAAAATAAAGTTAATGATACATTTGTACCTACCATTCCACCAGGATTCACCTCAACTCCAGAAAAGACTCATTCCACACCAACTGTTGAGAAACCCAAGGAGAAAGATAAAGGTAAGAAAAAGATTGATGATATTCCTCCTAAACCCATTACATTTCCAAATAGAGTTGTTAAAACTAAAAATATGGCAAAAGAGGAAATACAAAAAGAAGTTTTAGATACATTTAAGAGTTTTGAGATCAAAATCCCTTTACTTGAATCCATTAAACAAATACCAAGGTATGCCAAATTCTTAAAAGAAATTTGTACCAATCAAATAAGGCTCAAGGAAATGAGAGGATCAATATTGGAAGGAATGTTTCAGCACTCATGACACCAACTATAGCAATTCCAAAAAAGTTATAGGATCCCAGGACATTCACCATATCATGCACCATAGGGGAGTTTTACTTTTCTGATGCTCTTTGTGATTTAGGATCTTCCATAAATGTGCTGCCTCACTCTTTATTTTATTATTTATAGGTTGGTGAGTTAAAGCTGATGAGAGTAGTGGTGCAGTTTTCAAATAGAGTTACAATATATCCAGCGAGAGTCATTGAGGATGTACTTATCTAGGTAAGAGACATGATCTTTCTATCATATTTCTACATTCTTAAAATTGAGGAATGTCAGTTAAGTTCATGCAATCCCATTATATTAGGTAGGACCTTCCTCAAAACTACTAAAATGGTCATAAATGTCCCTGAGGGTACACTTTCCATGGATATTGGAGAAAATTTTTTATATTTAATGTTATGGACTCTATGAAGTACCCCTCAGAGGACCATTATTCTTTTTTTTATCTCCCATTTTGAACCAACAAGAAAAAACCCCATGGATTTTGATTGTCCTATGCTTAGGGAGATTATAAGAATTGGTTCTAGTTTGATGTCTAAGAGTACTTCCACACCTATTTCTAATGCATAAGACTCTATTAGATTTTATTTTGAAATGGATTCATATTCTAATTTTGATCATGTGAACTCTGATTATGACATGGATGTTGAGTATTCTGATGGATTTGATGCTTTATTCTCTGATTTTGATGATGTATATTATGATACTGATGTTCAATGTAAACATATTTCAGTTACTTAAATTTCTCCATCCATACATCACCCCCTAAATTGTAACTCAATCCATTACCACCAAATCTAAAATACTCATACTTGTTAAGTGGTGAGAAATTACCAGTTATAATTGCTAAAAATACCACTTTTGAACATGAAGAAAAACTTTTGAATATTTTAAGGGAGAACATTAGAGAAATTAGGTGGACCTTGGATGAAATATTAGGTATCATCCCCTCCATTTTCATGCATATGATTCTTTTGGAGGATGGGGCTAAACCGGTTAGGCATCCATAAAGGATACTCAATCCAACACTTTGGGAGGTTGTTAAAAAAGATGTTGAAAAATTTCTCAAGGTAGGTATAATCTATCCCATTTAAAATTCCCCTTGGGTGAGTCCTATTCAGGTTGTGCCTAAGAAAAGTGGTGTTATTGTTATTAAAAATGATAAAGATGAGTTAGTTCCAATGAGGGTAAAACCAGTTGGCGTGTGTGTATCGATTATAGGAAACTAAATCAGTCCACTCGCAAGGACC
The DNA here is from genome assembly GCA_963277665.1 of Viscum album. Taxonomy (NCBI): domain Eukaryota; kingdom Viridiplantae; phylum Streptophyta; class Magnoliopsida; order Santalales; family Viscaceae; genus Viscum; species Viscum album. Next base: position 977,259,060 of record OY728153.1, on the reverse strand, counting down.
ATTTCCCCTCCCATTTATTGATCAGATGCTTGAGAGAATAACTGGGAAAACACAATATTGTTTCTTAGATGGATTCTTTGGATACTTTTAAGTTACTATTTCTCTGTAGGATCAGGAGAAAACAAAATTCACTTTTCCATTCGGTACGTTTTCCTACCTAAGGATGCAATTTGGACTTTGTAATGCCCTAGGTACCTTCCAGAGATGCATGGTGTGTATTTTTTCAGATTTAATTAAGTCTTACATGGAGGTATTTATGGAAGATTTTACAGTGTATGGTTCTTCATTTGATGATTTTATTTGTAGTTTGGGAACGGGTTTGAATCATTGTATTGAGAAGAATCTGGTTTTGAACTTTGAAAAGTGTCATTTCATGGTAGAGCATGGCATTGTCTTAGGGAATGTAGTGTCAAAACATGGGATAGAGTTTGATATATATAAGGTAGATATTATTTCTTTCTCACCCTATTCTTCATGTGTGCATGATGTTAGATCTTTCCTAGGGCATGAAAAATAATATTAGTGCTTCATCAAATATTTTAGTAAGATTTCTATTCCTATGTCGTGATTACTTCAAAAGGATTTTGATTTTTTGTTAGATGATTCATTCAGGGTAGCATTTGATGAGCTAAATAAGTGTCTGAGAACTCCATTGATCATATATCCCCCATGGTGGGAGCTTCCTTTTGAGCTTATGTGTGATGACTCCAACTTTGTTGTTGGAGCTGTCTTATCTCAGAGGGTGGAGGGACATTCACATGTGATTTTATATGCATCGAGGACACTAGATTTAGACCAATAAAACTACACAAACATAGAAAAGGATTTTCTTTCTGTAATATTTTCTTTAGATAAATTCCGTTCATATTTATTGGGCTCAAAAGTAGTTGTTTTTTTGGACCATAAAGCTCTGAGGTACCTCTTGAAGAAGTTGGATGCAAAGTCCATGCTATTTCAATGGATTATCCTTCTTCAAAAATTTGATATTAAGATAAAGGACAAGAAGGGGTCAGGAAATTTGGTGGAGGACCACATGAGTAGGCTTACTCACACACTAGAGGATGACACCTTGGACCAGGTACCACTTTGGGAAACTTTCCCCGAGGAGCATCTTTATTCCATCTTAGGTACACATCCTTGGTATGCTAATTTATTTTACTACCTTGTTGCCTCTGAAATCTCTGCAAATTTAAATAAACATCAAGTCCAAAAGTTAAATAGTGAGTCAAGATCTTTTGTTTTGGATGATCGATACCTATGGTGCATGTGTAGTGAACAAGTTATTAAGAGGTGTGTTCCTGATCATGAGTTTGATTCTATTTTACATTTTTGTCATACACTTTCTTATGGTGGAAGCTTTGGACCCCAACTGATATCTAGGAAAGTATTAGACTCTGGATTATATTGGACTAACGTATTCCATGATGCTCACATGTTTTGTAAGTCATGATCTCATTGCTAACACATTGGGAACATTTCTTGGAGACATGAGATTCCCCAAAAACCCATTCTGTTCTATGGGATTTTTGATGTACGTGGCATTGATTTTATGGGTCCTTTTCCTAGTTCATTTGGTTTTTTGTATATTTTGGTTGCTGTTGATTATGTGAGTAAATGGGTGGAAGCTAAGGCCACCAGGATCGATGATTCTCATGTTGTAGTGGACTTTATCAAGACACAAATTTTTTGTAGGTTTAGAGTACCAAAGGCTATCATCAGTGATCAGGGGACACACTTCTACAATCTAAATTTGGCTTCCCACCATCGTAAGTATGGGGTGACACACAAAACATCAACTCCATACCACCCCCAAACAAATGGACAAGTTGAGGTTTCAAATCGTGAGTTAAAACAAATTTTGGAGAAAACCATGCTGCTGAATAGGAAGGATTGGAGAAAGTGCTTGGATGATACACTATGGTCTTATAGGAAAACATACAAGACACCCATCAATATGTCCCCATTTTGGATTATTTTTGGGAAATTGTGTCATGTCCCTGTGAAAATTGAGCACCAGGCTTATTGGTCTATAAATAAATGTAACATGGATTTGGCCCAAGCTAGAATCCAAAGGAAGATGAAAATTTAAGAGCTTGAGGAGATTTAATTGTCTTCATATGAGAACTCAAGGATCTACAAGGAAAGATCAAAATAATCTCATGATAGAATGATCCAACAAAGGGAGTTTCATGTTGGAGAGAAAATCCTTCTCTACAATTCACGGCTAAAGTTGATGCCCGATAAGTTGTGTTAAAAATAGTTAGGTCCTTATATTGTATCTAATGTTTTTCCTTATGGTGTAGTGGAGATCACACAAGGAGACACTGGAAGGAGCTTTACAGTCAATGGGAAACCTTTGAAGAAATACATTGAGGTACTTTCTAATGATGTAGTGGATTTCATCACACTGCATGAACCCATCATCACTTGAGCATATCGTGATGTTCCTAACCATTTCACTTTTTTATCCTATTTAAAATTATACATTTCATGTGCATATATCATTTCATAGGTTCACATTGAGGAGAATGAAATATTTTAAGTATAGGGGAGGGGACACCATTTTGGGGGTAGATATTTAGGATTTTCATTTGTGCGTTTTTTGTTTATTTTTTATTAAGTTTTTTTATTATAAATTAAAAAAAAAACAAAAAACAAATATCATGTAACATGATCATTTAGATATGGAACATATGGAAAATGCATGTTTTCAAAATTCATTGGTAGAATTATAATCATGAGTAACATTTCATCATAAAGGGTTGATTTTTATAAAAATTGAAGTCATCGATGATATGAATGGTTGTGTCATTATAAAACCTTTTAGATTTTGACATCATTATTTGTGATATTTGTTCGTTGTAAATTATGTCATTGATTTCTCCACACAAATTTTAACTCAACCATGAATTGTGAAATTTTTCCTACGCAATTGAAGGTATAATCAATTTAGGTAAAATAATTTAGTGGTTGATCCATATGTTCGTTTCTCTTCTGATCAGTTTCATTACTATACCGAATTGACCTATGTGTGTGTACCTGTTATTCGACTATTGTACGCCCTAAACAAATATGGGTTGTGTCTTGGACAAGTAAAAAACAACTCTTCATTGACCTTTGATCTTGTTATAACTATTAAAATTAGTGTCGTGAGACGATCAAACATGGGTTGAGAGTTAAGTGTGATATTTTTTCCAAGTGAAACTTAAAAAAACAAAATAATAATAATAATAAATGAGGTGAGTGATGAAATGTACAACATATGTAGATATCTAGGTTGGGAGATTAATGTTTGACTTTCAGGAATGATTAAGTGAGTGGGTATTGAAATTTTATTACAAAGGAATGTAGAACAGGTTCAGTGAGTTAAACCAAGTGAGAAGAATTGTTTTACAAGACCTGAATATACTGAATAATGGGTGGATTTATGATCTTGTAATGGTTGACACACACACACGTGAAGAAATAGTGGCATGGTAGACCCATGAAGTGTTTCTCTACGATTAGTGTTATGAATCTCACATGATTTTGTTTTGACACAATTTATGAGACACTAACATTAAAATTTATTGATATTGAATCTTTATGGGATTCTTACTTTTCGTATATTTCTATTGTGGATTGAGAAATATGAACATGCATATCTTGTGACAATTTTTTTGAATACATGATATGAGGTTTTTCCTAGGAGTGAAAAAGGGTAGGTGTGGGGAAGTTGATAAAACACATTTTTATTGAATATTTTATTTATAATCAATGATAAAAGTTCCTCACATTTTGTTAAATATGTTTATTTATAAAATATTTGGGATTAGATCATTCATTTGAAAATTTGATGGAAATTCCAGTTTTACGCTTTATAGTGCACTATAGTATTTCGGAGATAAATATTTTTTATATTTATTATTTGAACTTGAAATTTTGTAACTGTGTTCCTGATTTAATGTGATACAAATTTTTTTCAGAACATTGGATCTAAATCATGCATTTGGTTGGACTAAATGAACCATTAATTCAAAGGTGGGATGGACCTGCCAGATTGGACATCACTATAGTGTTTGGGCCATATTTTCTTTATAAGAGCTTATATTGGGCCCAAATTTTGAGAGGATCTCTCCAACCCAATTATTAACAAATCATTTCTATTTAAGAACAAATGGTTTAAGTATTTTGGAGTTCAAATGGGCGGTGCAAGTTGGCTTAAAATATTTGGTCGAGATTCTCCATTTCACTTAAAACCATTTTGAACCTAGCCTCCCCACCACTCTCTAAATTAGTGTTTTCACTCTTTGGGATGGTTGGTAGAGGTTTTGGGAAGGTGTGGCCGAAAGTTTGAATCCTGTAAGCATTTCAATCCTCTTGGAATAAGTAAGGCTTTACACGTAGATCTCTTCCAAGAAGGCTCTCCTCTCCCACCTCCACTTCGTGTTTAATTGTTTCCATGCTTGTAATTTGATTTTTTCTTCAATAAATATTCTGTATTATTCTCTTTTTATCTTTATATTTTACTTCTTTGGGTTAAAATCAAGAGTATAAACAATATTTGGTTATACCCTTTTTAAACCTTTGCACTTTCATAATGTTTCTACGATGACTACACCGCCCATGGAAGAGTAGTTTTTTTCGTAATCGGTCGAACTATATCCTTCTTCATTAATTTTTTCTGAATCAATGATATACTATAATTCACATAATATGATATATTAATCTAGTTTTTAATTTAATTGAAACTAATTAAGTAATTGAAAAATTAACACAAAACACGCGAGGTCAAGAATTGTGGGAATTGTGAGAGCGCAACCTTAATCGGTAATACAAAAACATACAGGATCAATTTGTAGTGTTCAAATATAATCCCTAAACTCAATTAATTCTAATTTCCAGATAGTAAATTTTACTTAATTTACCACTGACCATAAGCTAAAATTATAATATCAATCAAAGTAGGGTGCTGCGATTGGATGTTCCGAAGTTAGCCTAGGTTTAAATTCACTTCATCTTTGTGGTAAAGTTAATTCTCATAGGGTTTGAGAATTAAAAAAATTAAGGGATTATAATTAATTGGATATTAATTTAGATTATAATTATTAATAAAATATTTAATAGGTAGAGTTATATCGATTACACCTTCTAAAAATAGTTTTCTAAAAAAAACATCTTCTCGTTGTGCTTTGTTAATCAACTTTATTTTCAAAAACAAAAACTAAAAAAATGAGATTTTCTTCTAGAATACTTCTTATTATTATTTTATAAATATAAAATACCATTCTTTTTAATTGGTGTTGATTCACACTCAAATTTACTCAAGAGATGAAGGTAGAACGGTTTTTGTAGTCTGACTTGGGTTGTCAAATCCACTGAGACCGAAGAAGATACCTAAGATACACAACCTATGAGATGTATTTTTGTCTATGAAGTTACCAAATTTGGGTTTATTTTAGATGGGTTTAAATTATCACTAACAGATTTAATTTAATTCAAATTAAGATAATGAGTTGATCCTAGGTTATCGCTTGGGGTGGATTGGATGAATTCATTTTTTAAAGATTTCAATTTCATTAACTTGAGAAGGATTCATTAAATGAATTCAAACTAACCTCATAAACTATGGGTTAACCACCTTAAAAAACACATGCTAATAACCTATAAACTTGTTGGATCATTTTCATGAGCAATCCAAGGTAAAATATCTTATTAGAAAATAAAAGTGGTGTGATTAAATTCAATATGGAAGAGGAAGAGAGAAAATCATTGAATAAAAGAAACTCAAATAAAAGAAATAAATAAAAATTTAGAGAGTGAGAAATAACATTCAATACATCCCCTTGATACTCCCTTGGATCAACCCATAAAATAGTTATCCCTCCATTGATGACATGTCCTCAACAGAAGCATGAAGTAGACTTACGAGGGTGGAATTGAAGAAGTAAAAACAACAACAAAAATCGATCACTCCACCATTATGTGATAAATCTCACAAAGTATGGTGTGAATAAATTCAAACTTTTAGGAAATGGTATCAATGTGATATATATAAGAACATAATAAGAGTAAAGGAATAACTTTTATTAATAAACTAAGGTGAATTGAACAACTTACATGAGAAAGAAATGCAATTACAAACACGAAGTGACGACATAACACTACAATGAAACCAAGCACCAAATATGATTAAATCATTCAAAAAAAACTACCTTAAATAGGAATTTTTGGAGCCTTGGTTAGATCCTCCAATATTAAAAAGCATTCCACTTGATTATGGGAGGCCTAGGGTGGTGGAAAGTAAGGGAGAGTGGACTTCTTTATCCTTGACTCGAAGTGGCAGCCAACTTGAATCCACCGAACAGACGCGCCTAGATGGCCTTATAGATGGCAGAATTAGAGTAGGATATATACTACAAAAAGTGAAGATACAAATGTCTCCTAGATCTATGTAAAATTTAAGACCAAATTAATTTGTGGTTTCCGATATATTATTAAATTGGTGGGTTGTTTTTCTGGGCCGTAGAATCTGGCCCATAATTTTATCTCTAACTTGGTCTGCCTTAATAACCAAAATAGAGGACTAATTAGAACTGGATCCTGAATAATTATATGTTCCTACATATGACTTATATAATATAAAGAAATTTGGGCTTCATTGAGTCTGTATTGTGGGCCCCATATTCTCATTATTGGGGTGTTGTCCAATCTGCCTTCTCATGAATTATTCCCTTTCATTTCCAAATATCCCCATCATCCTTTATGAATAATCCATTGATCCATGAATGAAAAATGTTCATATTGAAGTGTACATATATTTATCAAAATAAAAAATTAAAATATGGATAATAAAATTCCTTAAAATCAAATGAGTCATTGGGCCTAAATAGGTGTACATTTGGCATGAAGTGCACAAATGATGAGAATGAATGTTCAAAATTAAAATCCACTAACTCAGACCCATAAGGTCATAAATGGATATCTAATACCATTAAAATGTAATTTACATAATTATTTTTATTTTCTAATCAGGTGTGTTTTTATTATTTTATTTTATTTTCAAAGTACCTTTATTAAGTTGTTTTAGTTACTGCCTCCTGAGAGACGACCTAGGTCAGCCACCCTTCTGCACCTAAATAACCCCAAACAAAATATTATTTGAGAGCGCCAACTAAAATGCCTTTCATTTCTAAAGAAAATATTTTTTTTCAAAATTTATCAATGCTTAAAATAGAGTTGATAAAGGTTCCCTTTATTATTGTATTTTTTAGACAGTGTTTTTTTGGGCTCTGATAAAGGGGTCCTTTTTCATCACTTTTTTTAGCACTGATAAAAGATGAATTTTTATAGAATTTAGATGAATAAAACTCTTTTTGAAATGATAAATCCCATTTCCATCTCTTTTAAAAGCTCTATATTTATTAGTGTTCCTTTTTTCTTTTCATAATTTGGACATTTAAATGACCCCAAAATAAATGGGTCCTAAAAAAGGAAAGGGATAAATGTTCTTATTCCTCGTTGATATCATAACAGTTGAAAAGATAAATTTAAATTTTCAAAAGAAAAAAAAGAAAATAATTTAATTATTTCTGTTTATGTTTATATCATTAATATTTTTTTATTATTTTTACATCTTAGAGAGGTTAAAATTTTACAATTTATTCAAAAACAACAATATTAATATGAGTTTTTTGAAAAATGATTTTAAAAATTTTATGACCCCTCCACCCAATCCAATAATATGATGTATTTTAAAAAAATAAAAATTAGAAAAGGTGATTTTATATGGTAGTTGGGGTTTGGATTAGTGGTAAGAACCCCATAATTCTACATAAAAAATGGGGGTTCAAAACCCATTGGGAGCAGGTACTATAGCAACACTGTAGCGCTACTGTAGTAGCCGAGATACTGTTGCAACGAAGACACTGTAGAGGAGGCAGGGGCACTGTAGAAGCAGCGGGTACTGTGTGGTACTATAGAAGTGTGTACTGTAGCAGTACTATTCACAAAATGGGATTTAGGCAAAAAATTTTGGGCCTACGGGCTCTGTAATGGGCTAAATGCCCACTGGGCCTTCAGGCTATGTAATGGGTCTCCCTCTACCCAATTAAAGAGGTATTTGATTTGATTTAATAATAAAAATGAGGATTCAACCCCAAACTTTTTAAAAAAAAGTGATTTATATGATTTAATATTAATGGATAATAAGAAATTTCATTATAAAAAACCTCCTCTCTCCATTTATAAAATAAATGAAAATTAATTAGAAAAATTAATGCTCCAAACACACCATTAAAGAAATTCCCACTTTATTTTTGAAATATGATTTTTTATTTTTAAATATTAAAACACACACATATATATAGAGGATTAAAATAAATAAGATAAAATTTTAAAAAATCAAAACAATTAATGAAAATTTTTATATAAAATAATAAAATTATGGGAAGATAAATCCTTATCAAATTAGGTTAGTGCTAATTGGGAACTAATTCTACACTACTATTAATGGCTTCTTCTTCTTCTTCATTTTTAAGGTAAAAATTTTAATAGAATTAAAGATCATTGAATAAAAATTATTATGCTCCCATGGTTCATTGCCATCATAGGCTTATTTAGGTCTAAAAATCATTCAAAAGATCATTCCAAACAAATTGTTGCACTCCCATAGATCATTCTACCTCCCATGTGTTTAGATCATTTCTATCCAAGTATTTTTTTAATCCATTAAATCTCTATTTAGACACCACCTCCTCACCCCATTTAATTTTTATATCAAAGGAATTTAATGATTTTATGGTTTGGTAAACCTTTAAATATCCATTGTTATAAAATGTATAATAATATAACGCCTGATTCTTTTGGTAAAAAGATCCTTACTTTTTGAATTTTTTTAGAGTAAAATAAAAAGAATAATAATAATTGTAATTATTATAATAATTTGGAATTTATTCCAAAATAAATAAATAAAATATTCAAACCATTATACCACTTATTTGGTTGATTGTATTATCTTAAAAATTCTTAATATTATTTTTTCAATTGATTTTCCCACTTTCTTCAATTTAACACCTAAACTATTCCCAAATAACTAAACACTAAAATTATAAATATATATATGTTCTTATTCCATATCATTACCAAAATTTAATATCATAATAGTTGAAGAATTTAATTTTAATTTTCAAAAGTAATAAAAGGAAGTAATTTATTTATTTATATTTATGTTTACATGTGTAATAATATAAGAGTTTGTAGTCGCTTTATATCTCACACAGATTTAATTTTCCCAAATTATTTAAAAATGATAATATTTATATCATTTTATTTTATTTTTTAGAATATATTTATAAAATTTTATAACTCCTCCACCTTATCTACAAATAGGATGAATTCTTTATTAGATAAAGGAAAATAAAAAATGTAAAAGAGTCTTCAATATTAGTGGATAACATAAATAACAAAATAAAATTTGAAAATAAAAACATAAACTTTAAAAAAATAAAAAACTTATTTTCACCTTTTTATAAAATAAAAACATATACAACAATCCTTTATCCCTTCCAAACTCTACCTCCCAGACAGAACACTTATGCCATGTTTTATTTCCACTAACAAACTTCTAGTTCTATATTACATGTTCTAGATTGTCTCCTTCAGAAATAGAAAGTTATACAAGCAAGAAAGTTATCTTCACACAACCAAGCCTAACGGGTACATGAGATTAGATTCTTATATTATTATCTTTGGATACAATATAATTCATTCATATTCCTATTCATATTTTAAGGGTTTGAATGAGATTATTTTTACCACTATTATTTTATATGTGTATTGATCCCATTGGATCATGGAGGGATACTGGTGAGGGGGGGGGGAGTGAATTAGTGTACCCAACTTTTACTAAGTTTTACATTATTTTTTAGTTGTCCCCTCTTGTTCTTGAACCTCTATCCTAATTAATAGAGATAAATACAATGATGAGCACTCAACCATCACCTTGACATGTAATATAGAATGAATAAGAATAATAACACACACATTTTTTGTAAGGTTCAACTCTAATGAGGAAACCTACTCCTTGTATTGTTCGACTCCCATAGAGATACAAGGTAGAACTATTATATTATAGTGATTAAAAGTTCTTAATCAAGAGACACACAAGGGATGGGTGGCATAATCCATGTCCCATGGGAATACATCATCCAAATCCGTAAACCATCTCCCGATAGGTTCTTTATACTGTATCCCATAGTATTCAGCTCTCATTAGTTAATGGTGTTGTTTATATTTGAACCACCAGATTCAATGGCCCTTCCTTGAACCAATGAACACCTCTCTAACCACTAAGATATGTCCAGTAACTCTCCATTCAAGTTTGTATTGTTATTCACCTCAAACACACTATGATTTGCAATCACATCGACTTATCGATCTCCTGAGAGTCTCAATGTAAAATATAAACAAAAATAACAACATATTCACTTCAACTTATAAATTCTTTTTCTTCAATGCACAAGTGTGTTCTTGGATGCGTCGACTCCTCCTATGATACATAATATATTTTCTTCAAGGTTGTAGAAATATTGAGTTATCTCTATTTCCCAAAAATTCTCCTCATTACCTACACATTTTATATTCACTGAATACTATCATGAATATTATTTGGATATTATTTCCATTTTGAATCATGGAAACCTCCCTTCCTTTTTGACAGTGAGATTATTTTCATTCAAATTGTTGGATTATTTCCATTTTTGAATTCTTATCCAAAATCCTCATTCAAATCAAGTGTATGAACTCTTTTAAACTTGGGTATTTTCTTCATGTGATAATTCAAATATCAAAAAATTATTTATCTCCCTGAAAGATGAAACTTTATATTTCTTTGAAATATCCATTTGTCATGGAAGTATGCTATGTGACACTTCCCTTCCCCGACATGGAACTTATCTTAGTACTCCACCATAAATCAACATTAGACTGATTCAATATATCAACTTTAAGAATAATCAATTATGATTAATTGTGATATTTAAATAATTTAAGAACATAGTATCAAAATCATCAAAATTAGTTTCTTAATTATTTAGAATATAATTTATGGGAATCTCAATACCAATATAAGGATAAAAAATCCTCTTACATGAATATCCTTATATTAATAACTCTGACATGGATCTCCTTACATCGATGACCCAATGATGGATCCCCTTACAACAATGATTCTGTTATGAATTACTTTACCTGTTCACCCTTAGTTCGATCTCCAAATATAGACCCCCATACATGGTTGGATGAATTTGATGTGAATATCCATAGGTGGATATGATTATGTATGGATCAGATGCGAATCCCATTATGTAGTGGATCATCCATTAAATATCCTTTTATAGACCTAAATATGCTGAATCCCCTCACATGGTACTCTATTCATGAATCTTCTTATGTGAGGAATCTTATGTGGGTCTGGACTTAGGAATTTTTCAAAATTTCACTCAATTAAAAACAAAACTCCTTCAATACATATCCAAGACATCCCAATCAACTCAAAGAAACTTCAATCCTCATCCAAAGGATCTTTATTCAATGGATGGATCTTCATTGAATTTACTAGAATATTTATTCATTAATATGAGTGTTAAATCTTTTCTATTATATGGATTCCCAGAAACACATTAAAACCTATTTTAGAAAATACTCTCTTTATTAGTACATGTCTTGAACATTAAGGAAAACTCAACGATTATCACATATACAACCTTCTTGAATATTTCATCACAATTTCTTTAAGAAATAGATACCCCATCCTCTCTATTTTCCATTAAAAATGGAAGAACCTCCATCATCTCTTCTCATACACCAAACACATATAGGTAGATTAAATCTCATAGTAGTAACCTTATTAATTGACAAAAAAAATGAAATTTTATTCATAGGCACTTCAATATCCCTTTTTTATTTATTGGAAATACCATTAATCCTCTGTATTAATATGTATTCTATTAACTCCACATATTGAAAATAAATGAAAATTTATTATATGGGATGAAACTTACTCATTGAATCCATATTCTATTTGAGAAAAAGGGTTTCTAAAATAAATTCTTCTCAATTTTCTTGTTCAAAATTTTAGCTTGATTCACTTGTTAGAAGAAGGATGATACCACATGTTCCCTTTTTCATAAAAATGTTCCTTTTGTTAGTAAACTCTAAGTCTATGTTGTTTAAACCAGAGTATAATACAAGAGTGATTTAAGCAAAAAATCAAGGATATCCTTAAATCATCTCATCATGTGATACCACTTCCAAATTTCTTAAAATATGGGCTGTACAAATAGATTCTTTAAAAATTAGTAAACCCCCTTATCTCAAGCATACACATAAAAACAATTCAAGTGAAAGAAATTTTTTATTCCCGTTTCTCTTATCAAACACATCAACCAACCCCCCATTTGTAAATAGAATTTTTATAATCAATTCAAGGTTAAAAATTATGATTGAAACACCTCATTTTAATTTTTAAGGGGCTCTCTAGAAATTACAGATTCATAGAAAATATTTATTTTTATAAAAGAACATAGTCTAACATCCCTTTCTTGATATCTGATCCCCTTCAATGGGCCTAATCCATCAATACTTTACCATAGTTGATATTATAAAATAAAACACCATGATAGACAACCATTTTATTTTTTTATACAGTGATCACAACACCTATTGGCCCCCTTTGAATAACTCCTTAAATTACCTACACATTATTTCAAATAATCATATATATAAGGGAATAAGCATAAGTTTTACTTGGTCTTAATTAATAGAAACAAGGTTGAGAATTTCAGGACAACCAAAATGTTCCATTATTTATAGATTTAACACTCAAATAAATATTCATTCTAGATCCCTTTTTGATTTTCTAATTTTGAAAATTTCTTATGCATTATTTCTGTCTTCTTCTTTTTATCATTTATTTTGTATGGAATGGGATTACTAAAATTTTCCCATAAATTAATTTCATAAAATGGTTCTTTACCTTTGTATTCAATATTATTCATCATTTATTATTATGTCAAAAATATAGGCATATAGTTTCTTTAATCATGGCCATATTTCCAAAACCTACCAAACGAATATTCAAGAAATTTTGGGTCATCATTATTATAAAAACACTCATGAAGTTTGAGTTCTTATTCATGTGATTTTTTTGAATTTTTCATTTTCTTGTTCCTTCTCCACCTTTTTAGCCATTTTTAGTTGGTATAACCAAATAGTCAAACACTACCTCCTTAAAAACTAAGTTTTATTGGAGTTTTCACATGTTTTTCTCACATTATTTATGTTTCCTTTATTTATGAAAATCTTTAATTATTCTTATGGGATATAAAATACTAAAATAATTCTTTTACACATTTCTTGGATAGATTACCTTCTTGAACTCACCTTCCTTACTTCAGTCTGGATTTCCATGGCCTATTTACAATGATCCATGGTGTGGCCCCTCTTACCATAGTAGAAGCATTTACTCTTTGTTGAACCACCATTTATAGTATTCTTCTTATACTTATTGGGAAGGTTTTGTATAATTATTTTATTCTTTTGAGAACCTTTTTGTACTTTCTTATGTCCTAAGGCAGCCTTACCATCTTTCTCCATCAACTTCCTTATCAATTGTGGCCTTCTTTTCATATTAGCACATGATTAATTATGGGGTGGTATATAACAACACTCCTAAATACTGTGACCACCTATGAAATAATAATCATATAAGTTTTATAGTGATTCAATGTAACACCCCATGGTTTTAAAAATAAATTGAAATGCATGAACCTTTTTTTTAAGTAGATAGTTATAACTAGCCTTCAAACATAATTTTGCTGCTTCTATGATTTGAATTTCAAATAATGATCATGTACAATTGTGATCAGTAAGTTATTTAGAGTCTGATAGAACCAAATTGTTTTTTTGATGAATAGTAACACAACCTTATGAATAGTAATACAAATAGTAATATGACCCTAATGAATAGTAAATTTTATTTTTATTTTATTTTATTAAGGATTTAAGATAATGACATCTTGATTAATTTTTCAATGTGATATAAAAGCAGTTATAGTTTTAAAATTGTTAATTTTTGAATAAAGTATGATTTTATTTAAAAATTAAATTAATAATATATAGAAAATTATTTTCAAAAAATGGGCTTCATTTTTGAATTATACATGTTGAAAAATGGTTAGGGTGAATTTTTGGGATTTTTCTGAAATTCTTGAATTTTTTATGAATAGTATAATACGGTAAAATACCGTATATTCAAATTATCAGTTAAATATAATATTTATGACATCATAACTGATGTAAGCCCACTTTTTTCGAACTCACATACTCTCTTTACTATTTTTATCACAATAATGAAGACTATTCATAGTCTTGGACCAAAATATTAAAATAATGATTAAAATAATTTAAAATCCCTCCTCTCCTCTATTATAAATACCACCATCACTCCCCTCTTCCTCTCACACCTCTCAAGCAATGAATTTTTTTTAATTTATTCCAAATTCCATCCCCAAGGTTCTTCCCCATGTCTTAGATCTGCTGGTCTCACCAAAATACCAAAACCAAAGGCCTTAAGGAGGATCTCAAGGAGAAGAGATTAAGAGGTAAGAATCCTCTTCCTTTTTCATGTGTTTTCTTTCCAATTCATTTATTTTCTTATACTCTCTTTCCCTACACTTATCTAGGAGTTATTAAATCTCCATAATATTTTATATTTTTTATATTACCATGTTCATGTAAAATATTCATTATCTTACTTCCTCTCCTATCCCTCTTGTCCTAAAAATAAAAACACAGTCCACAATGTGCCGATTTACCACAATCATGGATGATGTATTTGAAATATCTATTACATCCTTCGATGCTGATCATAAAACACTTTTAGTGGTTCAAAAATACTATAAATTTTATTTTTTAACCTATTTTATGTTCTGTAATGAACTTTTATTCTTGACATTAAATTATATAATGAAACAAGTTCATGATTATCGAGGAACCGCCAAAAATGATATAAACAAACATCATTAATGTTTTATCTAATGATCTAGAATCATATATGATAAACAATGATTTATGGTATTATTATATATTATTGAAACATATTAATACCATTTCATTTCACTTCTGGAATTTTATTTTCATACAATAAGAAAATCAAATACAAACCGGCCAGGGAAATCATGTAAAGAACGCACTGAAAACAGTGGAAGGAACAAAATACTAATAATTAAAGTGCGAAATGATGTTATGAAATGATCATATAAGGTGTTATAAACATTAATATGTTTCATTAAGATATTAATAACACTATTTTAACCATTATAAATGATTTTAAAACAATTTTTAAGTAAGACAATCCCAAAGTAAGGGAATTCATAACCCGATTTCTATTCTTTGGGTTAACATTATAATTCATTATTTATGTGATATTAAAATTTTTTGGGAGATGAATTTTGTTTATATCATGTTTAATTATTTTTATTTACAATGAATATACATATTCCATCCAATATTTTAAGTCTCACTTCAATTATATGATATTTAAAAGGGACTTTCCTTTTAAAAACCTCTTTTAAAATTCTGTTTTATGAAATTCAAAAGAAATGTTTTTATGAAATTATTAATGTTGTATGATTGTGTTATGGTTATTGGGAATTTTTTATGATGAATGGTGAGACCTATATATATCCCTCCAATGCATTGGGTATGTGTAAGTTTGAGGTCGGCCGTATGGTTACTCCAAGTGTAACTGCGATGGTTACAAAAATTGTAAGGTAGCCGTGAGGGTTACAAATTATAAGGTAGCAAAGAGGGTTAAAAAATTATGTTAGTAAAGCACCAAGATAAATTTATGGTTCTATTTATGTTCTATTTGTTTTTCTAGAAATATCATGGAAATATCATGTTTCACAATGTAAGTTTATATGGTTAAAAAGTATGTCTTTTTTTGAAAATCATTTCATACGATACAAGTATTCATGGAATAATGTTTTCTTTCCTTATTTTTATATCCATTACTGAGATTTTTGTGATAATCCCATGTTTTTAAATTATTTTCATAGGTTATAAGGATGTGTAAGACAAATAAGGAATCAAATTTGATTGTTATGAAGATTTGTCAAAAGAACTCATGTTTTATTTGAAAAGTTTTATATTTTGGATGAAATGAATATTGTTTTTATAGTATAAAATATATATAAATATGGAATGTTATGAATGTATTATGTCCCAATTATATAAATCTATAAATTTGAAAAGATCCTCAATGTGAAAGGAATTGAGTTCTTGACTAAGTTCAAGATTATGTAATGTAATAAGGCCGAGTCTTTATAGTTGGTATCCAAGGATGGTTTAGATAACTTTAGGGGTTAGGATGATGTTAATAGAATACCATAAATTTTTTTACTCAATTTTTAATTTTAAATGATATATAATTTAAATATTACTACGTTGCTTCGAATAAGATATGTTTGTTCAAAATGGTTTTCCGCAGAAGAAACTGGGAAATGAAGAGGAGAGGCACCGACAGAATGATATCCTTCCAAATCTACAGCCCGGAATGGTAGGGATTGTAACTAAGTAGTAATGGATTAGATGAATGGTGGTGTAATACATAAAATAGAACAAATAGAGGTACCCCAATAGAACATGACAATTGTGGAACATTTTATGAGACAACACCCTCCTGCTTTTAATGGATATTCTAACCAAGTAACAGCTAAAGGATAGATTAAGGCCCTTAAAAAGATATTCAATGTTATGGTTTATTTATATAATCAAAAGGTAAGTCTTTCCATTTATTATTTTTAAGGTGAAGCTAATTAGTGGTGGTCAATGTTCAAAAATATCAGGGACAGAGAGAAGATTGATGCCTTAGAGTGGGATGAATTTAAAAGTCTTTTCCTTGAAAAATATTTTACTAAGGTGGTGAGACATAGGATGGAGAATAAATTCCTTGAATTGAAGCAAAAGGAGGAATATTCAATGGCCCTGTATGAAGAAAACTACATCCGAATGGAGAGGTATGATCCAAATCTTATTCCAGATCTTGATAGAAAAATACCCCACTTTTACTCAGGATTAAAGCCAAGGTATCGAAGGGAATTAGCCTTAGGTGAATTCAGAAGTTATGAGAAACTTGTTTGATGTGATGAGAGGGTAGAGATGTTGTTTTATGATGATCACATACACTTTAATAATAAGGAGAATAAGAGGTATAAATGGAAAGTTATGGGTAAGAATCAACCAAAAAATTCTAATAGTAAGAAATTCAAGTTTCCAGTTTGGAAAAGTGTGGGAAAAAGCACCCTGGGGAATGACTTACCAAATCTAGGAAGTGTTTTTGATGTGGTAAGTTTGGAAATATGGCTCGAGATTGTAATGAAAATGATCCTAAGACTAATCCTAATTAGAGAACTGTAAAGTGTTTTAAATGTGGAGATATGGGTCATTATGCAAATGCCTACCAAAAGAGAGATCCTAGTGATTCAAGGAAGCTAGAATATACGTAGAAAGGTGTAGTGAGATCCTCTGAGACTATGTCAGCAGATGTCGAGCCATCCAATGAAGTTGTATTAGGTACCTTTTCTGTTTACTCAGTTTTTTCTAAAGTTTTGTTTGATAGAGGTTCTACACATTCATTTATTTCTGAGGGATTTTTTGGTAAATTGGAAATATCATCTCAACAAACGAGACCAGAACTTATTGTTAAAACACCAGGGGGAAATATTATAACAAGGATGAATTATAAGAATATTTCTATTATGGTTTGTTGAAAGTCTTTACCTACAAACCTTTTTGTTTTTCCCTTAGTAGAGTTTGATGTCATTCTAGGAATGGATTGAATTTTTTTATCATGATAAGATTGACTGTAGAGATAAAGAAGTTTTTTTTCAAAAAGCATTTCAGTTTGTATACAAAAATGAACCCATACAATTGATAACATATCAGGAAGTAGAGAAACTATTGCAAGATGGAAGTGAAAGTTATCTTACTCGTGCTGTTGGAAACAAGGGAACTATTCAGATTAATGATGTGCCAATGGAAAATGATTACCTTGATGTTTTTCCTGATGAGTTACCTAGTGTCATACCTGATCGGGAAGTCAAATTCACAATTTAATTAGTTCCTGATGCTAAGACAATTTCAAAACCCTTTTACAAAATGGCTCAAATGAAACTTTTAGAATTGAAAAATTAGTTGCAGGATTTTCTTGATAAAGGCTTCATTCATCCCAGAACTTCACCATGGGGTGTTCCTATTTTGTTTGTTAAAAAGAAATATAGTTCCATGATACTTTTCATTGATTATAGATATTTGAATAACATCACTATTAAAAAAAATTATCCTTTTCCTCATATCAATGACTTGTTTGATTAGCTCCAGGGAGCTCAGTATTTTTCTAAGATTGATTCGAGATTCGGATACCATCAGCTGAAGATGAAGGAGGATGATATCCCAAAAACAACTTTTTGTACTAGATATGGGCATTATGAGTTTTTTGTTATGCCGTTTGGGTTAACTAATTCACCTACTGTATTCATGGATCTTATAAATAGAATATTTCATGAGTACTTGGATAAGTTTATGGTTGTGTTTATTGATGACATTCTTGTATTTTCTAAGAGTAAAGAAGAGCATAAAAAACATATAAGGGTTGTTTTGAAAACCTTAAAAGAAAAGAAACTCTATGGAAAATTTATCAAGTGTGATTTTTGGTTGAAACATATTTCTTTTCATGGGAACATTGTAAATAAGGATGGAATAACAATTGATCCTTCCAAAACAAAAGTAGTTTATGAATGGCCAATACCTAAAAATGTTATAGAGATTCATAGTTTTATTGGATTAGTAGGTTATTACTGACAGTTTGTTAAAAAATTTGTATGGTTATCTAGACCGATAACTAAGTTAATGCGAAAGGGGTTAAATTTATTTAGAAAGAAGAATGTGATTTTTGTTTTTAAGAACTAAAGAAGAGATTGGTGAATGATCCAGTTTTGGCCTTACCTTCCCGAAATGGCGTGTTTCTCATCTACATAGATACTTCATTAAAGAGACTTAGTTGGGTTCTGATGTGGAATGATAAGGTAATTTATTATGCTTTAAGACAACTAAAACCTTATGATTTAAATTATCCCACACATGATTTATAATTGGTTGATATGGTTTTTTCTTTAAAAATATGGAGGCATCATTTATACAGATCCAAATGTAAAATATATACTAACCATAAAAGTATGAAGTATATATTCACTTAGAAGGAATTAAACATGATAAAGATAAAATGGATTGAAATGATAAAGGATTATGATTTAAAGATCAATTACCATCTAGGAAAATCAAACAAAGTGGAAGATTCCTTGAGTCAAAAACATCATGCATCATTAACCATGTTACATTTGGAACATGATCCCTTGATTAATGATTTGATGAATTTTGGATTAGAAGTTATTGGTGTAAGAAATATATCTATTTTGTTTTAGGTTTCAATGTAGTCATCATTATTAGAAATAATTAAGCAAGCACAAGAGGAAGAATGTGAGCTTCAGAAAAAGGTATAATTGGTTAAAATTGGTAAGTTACCAAAATTTAAACTTGATAAAAATTGTGTTTTGAGATTTATAAAAATATTGTGCATTCCTTGTGATTCCCAGTTAAAGAAATATTTGTTTTATGAAGCTCATAGTTCTCCATTTTCAGGTCATCTTGGCATAACTAAGATGTACGGAGTCCTTCAGGAGTATTACTAGTGGGATGAAATGAAAAGAGATATTGCAAAATTTACTGTGACATGTCTACAAGTTCAATAAGTTAAAGTAGAGAGGCAGTTACCGAAGGGGATGCTTCATCCTTTTCCAGTTCCAGATTGGAAATGGGAGAATATATCCATGGTCTTCATTGTTGTACTACCAAATACTTCTCTAGGTAACAATGTAATATGAGTTAATACTGACTGACTAAATCTACACATTTTATCCCTATTCGAGATATAATGTCTTTGGATCAGATTTCTCGACTATTACTCAAAGAAATTGTCAGGTTACATGGTGTTCCTCTTTCCATTCTATCTGACCAGGATCCTAGGTTCAATTCTAACTTTTGGAAGGGACTTTTGAAGTTGTTGGGCAAAAAATTAAATTTTAGTACAACTTTTCACCCTCAATTAGATGGGAAATCAGAATGAATGATTCAAACTTTGGAGGATATTCTTTGAGATGGTCAATGGACTACCAGGGAAGTCGAGATCAAAATATTTCTTTAGTTGAGTTTTCTTATAATAATAGTTTTAATTCCAGTATATAGATGAAAAATTTTGAGACCTTGTTTGGTAAGTGGTGTAGAACTCCAAATTTTTGGGATGAAGTTAGAAAAAAGAAGTTGACAGGACCAGAATTAGTAGAGGAAGTGGTTGAGAAAGTGAAGATGATCCATCAATACATGAGGAAAGCCCATAATAGGTAGACACATTATGTATACAATAGGAGGAAAGGCTTTTCTTATGAGTTAGGTGGTCATATTTTTTCTTATAATCTCACCATGGAAGAGTTTTATGCGTTTTGGTAAGAAAGGAAAGCTAAGTCCATGGTTCATTGGACCTTATGAAATCTTAGAGAAGGTTGGACCAGTCGCCTACAGAGTAGATTTTCCTATGAGTTTTTCATAGGTATATAATGATTTTCATGTTTTGATGTTGAGAAAGTATGTGCCAGATTCATCTCACGTTTTGATCCCAGAAGTGGTTCTGCTAGAAGAAAATATTTCTTATGAAGAGAAAGCAGTTCAGATTCTTGATCAAAGGGAATAGGTATTGCAGAATAAGTTAATCCACTAGGTAAAGGTTTTATTGAGAAACCACATGGTTGAAGAAGAAACATGAGAATTTGAAAATGATATGATGGAAATGTACCCTCACTTGTTTAATAAGTAAATAAAATTGCTAGGGCACAATTTCTAGAAGGTGGGGATAATGTAACACCCCATGGTTTTAAAAATAAATTGAAATGAATGAAACTTTGTTTTAAGTAGATAGTTATAACTATCCTCTAAACATATTTTTTCTACCTTTATGATTTGAATTTCGAATAACAGTCACCTAAAATTGTGATCAGTAAGTTATTTAGAGTCTGATAGAACCGACTTGTTTTTTTGGTGAATAGTAACATACCCTTATGAATAGTAACATGACCCTAATGAATAGTAAATTGTATTATTATTTTATTTTCTTAAGGATTTAAGATAATTACATCTTGATTAATTTTTCAATGTGATATAATAGCAGTTATAGTTTTAAAATCGTTAATTTTTGAATAAAGTATGATTTTATTTAAAAATTAAATTAATAATATTTAGAAACTTACTTTCATAAAATGGAGTTCATTTTTGAATTCTACATGTAGAAAAATGATTAGGGTGAATTTTTGGGATTTTTATGAAATTCTTGATTTTTTTGATGAATAGTGAAGTACAGTAAAATACCGTATATTCGAATTATCAGTTAAATATAATATTTATGAAATCATAATTGATTCAATCCCACTTTTTTAGAACTGACATGTGATATTTACTATTTTTATCACAAGAATGAAGACTATTCATAGTCTTGGACAAAAATATTAAAATAATGATTAAAATAATATAAAATCCTTCATCTCCTCTTCTATAAATACCACCCTCATTCCCCTCTTCCACTCACACCTCTCAAGCCTTGAGAATTTTCTAAGTTCTACCAAATTACCTCCCCAAGTATCTTCCCCATGTCTTAGTTCTTATGGTCTCACCAAAATTAAAAAAAACAAAGGCCTTAGGGAGGATCTCAAGGAGAAGAGATCAAGAGGTAAGAATCCTCTTCCATTTTCATGTGTTTTCTTTCCAATTCCTTTATTATCTTATACTATATTTCCCTCCACTTATCCAGGAGGTATTAAATTTCAAGAATATTATATATTATTTATTCTACCATTTTCATGTAAAATATTCATCTTATTCCTTCCTCTCATCTCCCTCTTGTTCTAAAAATAAAAACACCGTCCACGATGTGCCGATTTACAAAATCGTGGACGATGTGTTTGCAAAATCCATTACATGCTTCAAAGATGATCATAAAACAATTTTAATGGTTCAAATAGAATTTAAAGTGTATTTTGTAACTATTTTATGTTCTGTAATGAACTTATATACATGAAATCAAATTATATAATGAAACAAGTTCTTGATTATCGAGGAACCGCAAAAAATAATCTAAACAAACATCATTAATGTATTATCTAATGATCCAGCATCATATATGATAAAAAATGATTTATGGTATCAGTATATATTCTTAAAACATATGAATACTATTTAATTCCACTTCTATAATTTTATTTCCATACTTCATGAAAATCAAATACAAATCGGCCATGGAAATCATGTAAAAAACGCACCCAAAACAATAGAAGGAACAAAATACTAATAATTAAAGGGCAAAATGATGTTATGAAATGATCATATATGGTTTTATAAACATGGATATGTTTCTTTAATATATTAATAACACTCTTTTAACCATTATACATGAGGTTTAAATAGTTTTTAAGTAAGAAAAACCCGAGGTAAGGGAATTCATAACCTGATTTCCATTCTTTGGGTTAACATTCTACTTCATTATTTATGTGGTATTAAAATTTTTTATGAGATGAATTTTGTTTGTATTATATTTAATTATGTGTATTTACAGTTTATATACATATTCCATCTACTCTTTTAAGTCTCACTTCAATTATATGATATTTATAAGGGACTTTCCTTTTAAAAACCTCTTTTAAAATTTTGTTTTACGGAATTGAAAAGCAATGTTTTTATGAAATTATTCATGTTGTATGATTGTTTTATAGTTCTTGGGAATTGTTAATGATGAAGGGTGGGACCTATATCTCCCTAAATTTCATTGTGTATTTTTATGTTGGAGTTCATCTATATGGTTACTCCAAGTGTAACTGTGATGGTTACACAAATTGTATGGTAACCGTGAGGGTTACAAATTATAAGGTAGCTGAGAGGGTTACAAAATTATGTAAGTAATGTGAATAGATACCTTTATGGTTCTATTTATGTTATATATATTTTGTGGAAATCTCATGGAAATATTAGGTTTCACATATTAAGTTTGTATGGTAACAAGTATGTATTTTTTTTGAAAATGATTTCATACGATACATGTATTCACAGACTAATGTTTTCTTTCCTTGTTTTTATATCCCTTACTGATATTTTTTGCTCATCCCAAGTTTTTAAATGATTTTCACAGGTTATAAGGATGTTTAAGACAATTAAGGAATCCAAGTTAAATTTTATGAATATTTTTCAAAGAAATCATGTTTTATTTGAAATGTTTTATATTTTGGAAGATATGAATACTGTTTTTATGGTATCCACTCTGTATGAATATGGAATGTTATGAATGTATTATTTACCAGTTCTCTAAATCTATAAAATTGAAAATATCCTCAATGTGAAAGGAAGTGGGTTCTTGACTAAGTTCAAGATTATATAATGTAATAAGGCTAGGTCCTTATATTTAAATATGCTTCTGACTAAAAAATTTCTAATTTTATATGAATTTTGCTTTTGGAAAGAAGGATTTATTATTCTTTCATCTCTATTACAACTTACTTCAGGCCTTCTAAAATCTTTATAAATTTATATATTATTCAAAAATTCTATGGAATTATTCCCAAACCTCTAGTATCACTAGTAGTAGCTATTAAACCTTATTCTTTTGTTTTTAACTATAATCTATTCAGAAATTTTTGTTTTTTCACCTTATTGTTTTCGGGTGGTAACAATACCCTTTGGGGATCCTCTTGGGGGTTTGATTTTTTTAGATTTTACCACATACACATTTGTTGATATGGTGTGAATTAAATTTTTTTGGTACCATCTTTTTTCTATATTTCATGTTTAAACCCATATAAACAGACAAAATAGTATTAGTGAAAAAAAATAGTTTGGGTTTATGGGTTACCTTCCCATAAAAACATGATATAGATGATTCTATGGATGATCTTAATTTTTTTTTTCAATTATCATGAGCCTTTTTTGGGACAATATTCCATTCATAATATTATGTGGAATCATATTTCTTCTTATTAACTAGGTAAGTTCTAGATGGTTTGGATTGTAGATTTCGTAATTTTATATCAAGTTTGAGACACTTCATACTCATAGAGTTATTCTCATTCTGAATAGATCTCAAGATTTATCCCCATTAATTATTTAATATTTTGATTTTATATTCATGCATATTTCTTGATTATTGTAAATAATTTTCATGTACATTTATTCTTTTTTTATTCTCAAATATAGAATCTTTAACATTTATAGACATTATATATATTTTTATTAATCAATGGATCACTTCTTCAAGAAAAATTTCTATTATAGAATCCTCACAACCATTTCTTTTTAATTTTTCTTCAATCATGCAAATATTTTCATTTTAAAGTAATACTAATTATTACTTTGATTCCACAAGTTTTTTTGATAGAATTATACTTCCTAAATTTCCTTCCAAGTACATTATCTAATTATTCAATTTATTCTTTAAGTTGTTCTTTATCATATAAAATCCCCTGAACGAAACCATGTTTATATGTGGGTACTTCAATAGGTAAATTATTCACACAACTTTAAAATTGAGAGTATAAGTCTTAAATAATTTTAATAGACCCATCCTCTTCATAATCTTAAAAAAATAAACTAGTCTCTTCAAAAGGATAAATTAAAACAGTTTTGATAGAAGGTATCTTAACACTATGATCAGATTCATGTAGTGGATGATCATTATTATTATTTGAAATCATTCTACACTTCTTTTCATCCCCTTTCCTTTTATTCCTTATAGTTTTAAATGAAACTTATATACTATCATTGATAAAAGAACCATCCTTTTTATCCATCTATAGTCGTTCAAAAGTTTCTCAAATTATTCACTTCATATAATTTGTTAAAAACAACTGGGGAAATAAAATTGATCCAATAATAGGTAAACCTATTTATCTCTGATAACAATTTTATAACCCAGTGGATTATATAGGGACACCGGGGGGTGAATCAACATACCCTAGTTTTATAATGTTTTAATTTATTTCTTAGCTGTCCCATATAGTGATAGAACCTCTTTCCCATCCAAGAGAGATGGATTCAATGGTATGTACTCAACCCAAACCTTCTCATGAAATGCATAATGAACAATAATAACTACAAACATAATTTTTACAAGGAGTGACTGCAATGAGGAAACCTACACCTTTCCATGTTTGAATCCCATAGAGACACAAATTATCACTATTATATTATAATTATTACAAGTTCTTAATAAAACAATACATATAGGTTGGGGTGGTATCATCCACATCTCTAGAGAAGGAATCATCCACTCCCCCAAACTATCACCCAATAGGTTCCTTATACTGTATCTTACAGTCTTCAGCACCTACTGGTTGATTGTATTATTTTTATTGGATCCATAAAATTAAATGGTCTTTCCTTGAACCTCTGTATATGTCTTCTATTGCTAAGATATGATTAAAAACTCTCTATTAATGGTGGCCTTGTTCTTCACCTCATACACACTGTGATTTTCGATCATAGTGGATTCTCATTCTACTAAGAGTTTCAACATCAATTATAGGAAACAACAATAACATTTACTTTTCCATTTCTCAATTTTTCTTATTCAACACACAGGTTCACTCTTATAACTTTTTTATATTTTGATAAATAATTAGAAAGAACAAATTTATTAATAATTTTATATTATTTTTATTATTATATCAACAAAATTGTCATTATTTATAAAAAAAATATATCAATGTAAATAATAATTTCAAATAATAATGATAAATAATTATAATAATTATAATAATTATAAAATAAAATAAAAATTATAAATACTTTATTTTTATTTATCAACAAAATTTTAATTTTAAATTGAATTTAATTATAAAACATGTTTTTTTTATTTTCATGTTCTAAAGGATTTTCTATGACCCATAAAGATCGATATGTAATTATTAATGGTATCATCAAAGATATCATTTTTTGGATTTAATCCTTATAGGTTCTAGGCACAAAGAAAGTGCCTGTGGTGGGAATTATATTAAAATTTATTTTAACATAGATATTATTGAAATCCAAAGAGATAATATTTCACCTTAAATTTATATTTAATTATTTTTTGACCAGAAGAAATATTACCTCATCTTAAGATCTTTCTCTGATGTAGATGTTGATGATTCCTAAAACTCTATTTTGATTACCTTCGTTGTGCTTGGAGGATCCAAGTGTATAATCCCTCTAGAGGTGATCCACATGTGCTTTTTTAATATTCTAATGATTCTAATTGATTTTTGGGGGCTAGAATAGTGAATAAATTGTCTTGTGTTTTTCATATTGATCGCTTATAGTTACTTTTATCTTGAAGGAATATCTCTAGCACTTCTTGTTCTTGAGAGGAAGATAGGAGGAGGAATAGAGAGAGAATACTACTCTGCACAATGATTCTCAAATCTTGATTAACCCTACACAATGGACATAACTATCTATTTATAGAGCTATGGTTTAGGTTAGAATATTAGTTAATTGCATACCAACCCTTAAATAAGATATTAATCATTATTAAACCCCATTCTATATAAAAATAATAATAATAATAATAATAATAATAATAATAATAATATTTTATGGTGTGTATTAACTTGCACGGTGATAAATATTATTTACTGGCTTGAAAATAAATTTTCATCACCAAACATGATCTTAGTCCACTCTAATTCCTCAAAATTTATTAAATACTTGAATAAATATTTAATTAAATATTTTATTCATTAAAAAATAAAAACAAATATTTTATTCACAATCTAATAAATAAATATTTATAAAATATTCTTGTAATAAAATAAATAAATTATTAATTACCTTGTGAATATTAGAGATCAATAAAACATGAATAAAATTATTCCTCTGGATTAATAATGATATTTATTCCATTAATTAAATTCAAATAGAATTTGATCAAGATTAATGAAAACACTTAGTGTGTGACCCTCTAGGATTATTTATAATTGGATTAGGCGGGCCTTCTTAAAGTCTAATATTACTATCTAGTAACAGGTCAAAGTACCCAAGATAAAGAACTTAATGTCACAATGTTGAAAACCACATATGAATACTCTCTATATAATATCATCCCTTTGTCACAATATCACATAAAATAGGTTTCACATCCATGTAATCAACCTATGTGCTCAATATATATTTATTTGAATATATGAAAGAAACAAGTCGATACACCATTGACATAAAATTTAATGCAATGGTTCTATTATAATCAAAGGGCCAAGATATTGAATTCAATAAATATGGAATGGACAAATACTTACTCAAATTATCCATTCCTAACATGCCATTTGTAGCATAACCAACATACCTTACTTCCCACGAACATATGAGATCATGGTTTTGGTCAATAAATCTAAGTGCGTGAGTTATGAAATGCATCAATTATAAACTTAAAGTCTAATGACTATCATATATGCTCACAGAATGGAATATCCGATGAAAAAAAAAATAATTCCTATTGTTGGGTTTGTTCTCATAATCTCAAATCTTGAAGATTACCTAGTGTGAAATTCATGAGAAGAAATCTCATCTACTTATGAGTACTCACAACTGACAGTCTATATAATATGTTTCCTATCATAGTACATTATCCAACCATAGAACTACATTTAAGAATATTATCACGACACTTCAAGTTTCTCATCATAGAGAGGAAATTCTATGACCTTATTAATTCAAAGATACCATAAGAAATTATTACATTAAATTCATCCATAACAATGAACAATATGTAATAAAATGCTTTATTAATATTAATTTTTTTGAATATAAATGTAATCAAAGCAGTAGTATTTAGTTCTAGAACATCAACTCCAACACTCCTTCCATAAAATTTTAAATATAATTTTATTTTTAGTACACCATTATTCATCCATTAAACCCCTCACCCCATACCTTCCACCCTATTAATTTTTTATATTGTTAATAATTTGTTGGTTTGAGTGATATTTTAATACCTAACTAATTTAGAGAGATCACTTGTTTCAGAAATTTATTTCAAAGTCAAATAAAAATAATATTAAGAATAACAATAATAATTCACACATAATTTAGAATTTTTTTCATTATCAATGTGTTTGAATATTAAATAAGGAAAGTGTTGAAACCATTGCACTATTTCTTTGATCTTCATTCTATTACAAATTTATAGAGAACGTTCTCTTATGTTACCCCCTTTATCAATTTTTTTTTATCAAAACGATACCCAAAAAATTGAATGAATTTTTTTTAGAGGGATGAATGTTATTATTTTATATCATTATCAAACTTGAAACTAAAATAATATAAAATTTAATGCCCACTTCACATATCATAAAGGTTATATTTTTCAAAAATTAGTCAAAAATAATAATATTCATATGATTTTATTTTATTTCATAAGATTCATTTTAAATATTTTATGACTCCTCGACACCCAATAAAAAAATAATACTTATTTTTTATTAAAAAAAGGAAAATAAATAAGTGTAATTTGATTTGATTCAATATTAGCAGATAAAAAATACATTTATAAAATAAAACCCCCTTACCACTTTTCTAAAAAATGAAAATTAATTAAGGTAATTAATGTGTGAAATGAACTATTGAAAATTTTTCATTTGGAAACAAAACAATTATTTTATTTTTTTTGAAAAAGAAAATATTTTGGGTGGAAAAATATTCCCAATTGGGCATGACCCAACTAAGACACCGTGCTATGTCTCCATTGAAGGTCTCTTTAGGCTTTGGTGTGCCAACATAATTATTACCCCATTTCCTCCAACCCTTTTAATTTTTAAATTAAACACCTTTAATATTTTATTAGTTTTAGATCAGATAACCACCATATGCAAAAATCATTTTAGATTCTAGGAAATCACAATAGAAAACTTTAATTTTAAGGCTATTGATACTTGAAAAAACAACTGAAAATTTCTCACCTCCCTCTTCCTCCACCACTACAACTCAACCCTCACCATCCCTTTCAACACTTCACACCCCCATCCACCCCAAAACCCCTAACTGCCTACCCTTTATTCCCCCCGATTCTTGAAGAACTCAAATGATAGTACCCTCAACCAATAATAACTTCCTCAACACCTGAATGGCACCACATGCGACCCTGAATTTCCCCTACAGTCAAACAATCACTCGCAATGACCCTAATTTAAATTTATATAATGATAACTTTAGTGAATAGACAAAACTGAACATTTGATTTTTTTGGTATGGGAAATATAGGGTCTCATGATGAAAGATCACTTGTTTTTAAAATTTATATCAAAGAAATAAGAATATTAATAACAATTCACACCATTATTTGGAATTCATTTTGAAATCAACACCTCATAGATATTAAATAATGGAAAATGTTCAAACTATTACATGAATTATTTGATTGATTATATCCCATTAAAAATTATCATCTAACTTTTTTTAAATTTCCTTTTTTAATTTAAAAATTTTGACATCTAAATAGAAATTAAATAAATAGGAACTAAAACCAGAAAGGGATACATGTTCATTTTACTCATTGAAATTATAATGGCTAAAATGTTAAATTTAATATTTTTAAAGCAAAATAGGAAAATAATTTACTTATTTTTGTTTTTGTTTAGATCAATATAATTTTTTATTTTTTTTATATTGGAGTGGTTAAATTTTAAAAAATTATTCAAAATAATAATAATATTAATATCAACATTTTTGTAAACACATTTTAAAAATTCGACAACACCTCCACCTAATCCAGAAATAAAATATTTTAAAAAAAAATTAAAAAGTAATTTTTATATAATCATATATTAATGGTTAATAATAATTTTTATCAAAGAAAACATCCTCTCACCATTTATAAGACAAATTAAAGTTAATTAGAAAAATCATTTCTCCAAACACATCATTGAAGAAACTCCCAATTTATTTTTGAAACATGATTTTTTCATATTTAAATATCCAAACACACACTCACACATAATAGAATATTGAAATAAATAAGATAAACATTAAAAAAACCAATAATTGTAATTTTTTCTATAAAATAAAAATATTATGGGAAGATAAATCTTTTTCAATTATAGCCAATACTAATCAGAATCTTGTCATATGCTTCTATCAATGGATTTTTTTAAGGTCAAAATGATAATATAATTATAGATCATTCAGAACAAATTATTTCACTCCTATGGATCATTGAAATCAAAGGATTATTTTGGTTCAAAAAACATTCAAAAGGTTATTTGTAATACATTTTTTACTCCCATAGATCATTCTTCCTCCCATATGTTTAAACATTTCCATCTAAAGTTTTTTTTGATCCATTAAATCTCAAATTTAGACACCAACTCCTCATCCATCTTAATTTTTATATTAAAGGAATTTAATGATTTTATGGTGTTGAAAAACCTTTTAATATCCATCGTTATAATACGTATAGTCATATAACACTGGATTCTTTGGGTAAAAAGATACATACATTTCAAAATTTATTTTAAAGTGTAATAAAATAAATAATTATAATTGTAATTCTTACCATAATTAGGAATTTATTTCACAATAAATAAAGAAAATATTTAATCCATATTATAATTTCTTTGGTTAATTGTATTCCTTTAAAAATTCTTCACATTTTTTTTCATTTTATTTTTACACTTTCTTAAATTTAACACCTAAATGACACCCAAATAATTGAACTCTAAAATTAAAAATAGATACATTTTATTATTCTATAACATTACCAAAATTTAATATCATAATAGTTGGAAAATAAAATTTGACTTTTCAAAAGTAATAAAAGGAAATAATTTATTTATTTCTATTTATATTTATATGGAATATAATAATATAAGATTCTATAGCTACTTTTCATCTCACGCAGGGTTAATTGTCACATTTTTTTAAAATAATAATATTTATATCATTTAACTTTATTTTTAGAATATATTTTTAAAATTTTGTGACTCCTACACCTTATCTAAAAATAGTATGATTTCTTTATTAAAAAGAAAAATAAAAAAGGTAAATGAGTCTTTAGTATTAGTGGATAACATAAATAAAAAAATATAATTTGGAAATAAAAACATAAAATTTTTAAAAACAACAAGATTATTTTTAATTTTTAATAAAATAGAAAACAAATACAATCATACTTTGACCCTTTCGTTCTCTATATTCCAGACTATCCACTTATGCCAAGTTTCACTACCACTAAAACACTTCTAGTTACATAGCCCATATTCTAGATTCTCTCCTACTGAAATATAAAGTTACCTAAGAAATAAAGTTATCTTCACACAACTAGTCTTAACAGGTACACGAGTTTAGATTACTAAATTTTTATTTTTTATACAACATACTTCATTTAGATTCTTGTGCATATTTCAAGGGTTTTAATGAGGCTTCTTTGATTACCATTATTTTATATGGGTGTTGATCCTAGTGGATCGTGTAGGGACACTGGGGTGGGGGGGGGGGGGTGAATCAGTGTACCCAAATTTCACAGAGTTTTACTTTCTTTATTAGGTGTAACCATTTTTCTTTAACCTCTATCTTGGTTAAGAGATATAGATCCAATGATGCACACTCAACCCTCACCTTGGTATCCAATGTATATTGAACAAGAATGAAAAAACACATGGTTTTTATAAGGTTTGAATCTAATGAGAAAACCAATCCTTAAAGTTTTCAACCAATATTGAGAAATAGGTTATCACTATTATATTACAGTGATCAGATGTGCTAAATTAAGAGACACACAATGTTTTGGGTGGTATAATCAATGTCCCTAGGGTATTGCATCATCCAAATCCCTAAAATATCCCCCGATAGGTTATTTATACTTCATCCAACAGTCTTAAACTTCTACTGGTTAATGGAATTGTTTATACTAGAACCAATAACTTCAATGTTAAATGAACCTAATAATAGGTATCCAACCACCAAGATATGATCAATAAATCTCCATGAAATTTGGTCTTGTACTTCACCTCAGAAACATTGCGATTTATGATCATAATGACTTCTCAATCTTTTGAGAGTCTCAATATCAAAGATACATAACAACAACTATGTCTTCTTGTAATATTATAAATTATCATTCTTCAATTCATAGGTGAAATATTTGATGTGTTGAATAGCCCTCCTTTGATACATAATAGATTTTATTAGAGTTTGTATTAATATTAGGTTATCTCTAGTTCCCAGCAATTCTTATCATCACCTACATATTTTATATTCAATGAATATTATTGTGAACATTCTTTGAATATTATTTCCATTTTGAATGATAGAAACCTCCCTCATTATATGACAATGAGATTATATTCATTCAAAATGGTATATTATTTGTAGTTTTTAATTCTCATTCAAAATACCCATTTAAATCAAGTCGATCTCCTCCTTTAGTCTTGGGTGTTTTCTTCATGTGATGATACAAATACCGAAACCTTATTTTATCTTCATGAAATATGTAACTTTATATTTCTTTTAAATCTCCATGTGTGCCTGGAAGTGTTTGATGTGACACTTACCATCTATAATGTGGAACTTATATCATCACTGCATCATAAATTAACCTTAGCATGATTCAATATCTCAGCTTGTACCATAATTATTTCTGATTAATTATGATATTTAGATCATTAAAGAACACAATTAAAACATCATAAAAATTAGTTTCTTAATTATTTACAATATAATATATGGAAATATCAATAACAATGAAAGTATATAAAATCATCTTACATGAATATACTTAAATCAATAACTCTTATGCGGATAACCTTACAATGATTACCCAATAACAGATCTCCTTACATCGATGATTCTATGATGAATACCTTTATAACACCCTTAGTTTGAGGTATGCCATATTTTTGTGCTTTTCATTTATTCTTAGAGTTTCTAGGAGAGTGTATAGAAAGGTTTTGAATTATAAGAGGGGAATAAAATAAATTTTGGATACTGGATCATTTAGTTGGAAATATTTATGCTATAAAATAGGTTTTGTGACATAAATATTTCAGGGTAAAGGTTGTAAAAATTTTCAAGAAATAAACGCGTGTTCACCGAGTCTTTGGCCAAGACATTTATAACGTAAATGAAATTTACATCATAAAATTGGGATTTTCTAGAAAAATAAACTATGGCATTGGGATTTTCTGTGTATACAAACCTTGGGAATTTTACAATGTAAATTAATCATTTACATTGTAAACCCAATGATTCCAATAGAGTTATTTTCCTCATGCACATATAAACTCCTCATTCAGTTTCTTTTCTTTTCTATCAAATTATAGAGAAACCAAAGGTGATTTTCAGATACATTGAACATCCATAATCTGATTATAATGAATCCTTTTCCATTCAATTTTATAAATACAAGGTTAGGGTCTCATTATTCTTTATTGTCTTACATATCCTCAGTTTGTTTCATATAGAACCATATATCAGTGTTATTATACCCATATCTATGGGTTTAGATTTATGTTGATGAGATATTATGGGATTTTAATAGAGGAATGAAAGGAATTCATCTAACCAGTGGAACTGCCTTTGATCTCTAGTTCCAATTGACTTGAGGTAGGTGGTTTTTCCTCTTTCCACTTTAATTTGAACTTGAAATATTTCAGAGTTTTAAAAGATTTTTCGTATGTTTTTCAATGTCTTTATCCTTGGTAAAACTATAATGATAATTATTAAATCGATTGGGTTTAAAATTGTATTGTAGGTTTCACCAAAATGGATTTTTGAAACTGATTAAATGGTATTTATTAAATAAAAAAGTGTTTTTGGTGTATGAACATAGAATAACTGGGTTGTGAGTGACATATGGAAAGGAATATAGTTGGCATGGGTTCATGATTTCATTGTATGTGGACTTTTTGAGACAAACTTGGTGCTCGATTCCATCTAGAAAGGCATAAGAAGAAAATTTACACCAAGTGATGACTTGGTAGAGGATGCATCTTCACTCATGAGAATTGGTAAATTTCATTCAACATGCACGTGTGTGTGTTCATGTGAACATAGATGATTTTTCCAAACTAGATGTTATGAATCAATTATTATTTTGAAATAGATACTGATTTGGTTAAACTTCTTTCAGAAAACCTATTCATCTGAGATGTTTTATTGTGAAAACTATTTACTACTTTTATATCCCTCCTACCTATTTTATACCCCCTGAGATTACATATTTGTAGTCTTAGTGGCATGTGGGTTACCTAATCAGTATAATTACTCACCACCTATATATGCACTTTTATTCATATGCATATGTTGTTTTCCATGATATAGGAAAGGGACCAGTTTCTTACTTTTCTAGTGGTGGTCCTTAATTTCACTATCATTGTCTATGGATTTGGATATTGGAGTTGGTTCATGTCTTGGTTAGGAGTGGTTCCACCTTGGTACTTGAGTCTTGAAGTTTTGGAATTCTAGTTTCTATCTCTCTTTGTTCCTCTGTTAATCAGATATTTTTCCTTGTTTTATTATTTATTAATGGATTGGTCACTTTTATTATATTTGGGTTTTTGTTCATAAATCATTTATGTATATGTACTTGGTTTTATATTATATGTACCTTATTATGTGTGTGTTTATTAAAGGGTAAACCATTCCTCCAAGTTTCTTGTGTTTAAACACTTGGAATTTATTTCCATCATTTGGTGTCTGGGGAATTTCAATTAAGGTCAGCAGCACTTTTGCCTTCACTTAAGCTAATGAGTTGGGGTTGGATGTTACAAATGGTATCTGTCTTGTATAGTCCTTGAGTTTAGTTAGTAAAATGGAGATATAAATGTTGAAACTTGAAATGTATAGCTAAAAAATATATAGATAACCTTTTTATGATGAAATTCAAGTTACCAGGGTGGTTTGGGTACAAAAGTATTGTAAGACACTTCTAGAAAATTTATCAACTCATCGTCATGGGTTTATCTGATGAGTATAACATATCATGCACTAGTACTGAGACTTACCACTAGGATTTTATTATCAAATTATTATTTGATTTTGATTTTATGGAATTGATAATACTATATTAATATATAAAATATCACCATGAAAAGATGAATAGTGAGAAAAACAAAATTGATGATTTATGAAATGGTTTGTAGAAAAAAATTACACCAGTAAGGAGAATAAGAAACCAATGAGATGGAGAATATGAGAATGTGGTTTCAGTAGGACCACAACTATACTAGGATTTAGTTCAGAATATAGGGAAAACATTTAGGTGGCTGATAAGGGACCTAAGACTGAGGAACATTTTTAGGTAAATCACTCATCATACTTTATAAGGTAGAATCCGCCACAGTTTCATGGTAATTATGGACCAGAACAAGAAGAGGTATAACTGAGTAGGATGGTGCTAATTTTTTATTTCTTGGGAACTCAAAATGAGATAAAGTTCAAATTAGAAATGTATATACTTTAGGTTTAATGCTAGCATGGGGGTAATCAGATGTTAAACCTAAGTTATATCAAAACCTCA
Organism: Viscum album; assembly: GCA_963277665.1. Lineage (NCBI taxonomy): Eukaryota > Viridiplantae > Streptophyta > Magnoliopsida > Santalales > Viscaceae > Viscum > Viscum album. The sequence goes on along the minus strand of OY728153.1, from coordinate 977,223,386 downwards.
CTTGTAAAGGATTTTTGGGACTATTTAATAATAAGTTTTTTCTTGAAACCTTCCTGATAGATAAAATGGAAGACGTATTTCAAATGGAATAAGGAAGTATTTCATTGACTGAATATGTTGCTAATTTGTTTTACCCTATCTTCTTTTAACTAGTGGTAGAAGCTAGAAAAAGACTCAAATCTTGGATCTTTGAGGTAGATATTTGACCTAAGGTTCGCTAAAATGTAATAATGTTCTATATTATAGACTATAGAGAAATGGTGAACAAGGAATTATTGGGAGAAATAAATTTGGCTGGGAATCCCAATGGGGGGGGGACACTTTTGTTTATTCTAGTACTAGTGGGAGTTTCAACATGAGGAATAAATAAAATTGGGAGAGTTACTCCAAGAGTATCAGGGAAATATTGAATCAATCCATAGGATCAATAACTTATCTACCACATCTCAATAGTGAATGAGGCTATGTATAATGGAGAATAATCTCACATAGGAAGAAATAAAACATGACACCCCTAGGGAATTTCCACCACTATGGAAAGAGAGGACATATCAATAAGTACCATCATAAACTTTTGAGATCAGTAGGTGGAACTAGCTCGATAAAACCTCAAGATTTTTATGCTATGATGGAAAACTCCTATTAGACTAGTTATTTTTTGCAGACCCAAGTGAATTAGATTCCTAAATAAACACTTTATTTGTTTAGGAAACACATTAGTAGGGAAGAAAAATATATCCCAGGACAGCTCGGTGGTAATTATTTTGAGTAGAATAGGCTATCATGAGTGAAAAATAGGGTCCCTCCATGGTGTGAGGTACCATTTTCCTAAATTTGACTCTTATACATGTATTTTTTGACATTGGCACATCACATTCTTTACTTTCTTCTTTTATGGTTAAACAATTGGGATTACATATGGAAATTAGGACTTATATCATGAGTATCAAGACACCCCTTGGATAATGAGATTGAAAAGGATTAAAATAACCAAAATATGCAGTACAATTTCTCTGTGAGTTTATAGTCTTGGAGCTAGAATATTTTGATGTAATCTTTATTATGGATTGACTGGTGGGATTTAAAGACCATATAGAATTCCACGCTCGTTAGGTGACATTCACATCCATGGATAGATCTCTTCATGTATTCAAGTGGGATTGGGATATAAATTTAAGTAGATATGGACCTATAATGATATTAGATAGAGAAATATTAGGACAATTTGTGGAAATGAACTTGGCTACTGCTGATGGAATAGGAAATGGAACTCTTCCTACTATAGTGGATCGATACCCAAACGTCCTTCTAAATGATATTTTTAGGTTACCACTGAAAAGGTAAATAAACTTTTCTATCGAGTTACACCCAGGAACAAGTACTATTTCACAAAACTCTTACAAAATGGATCCAATTAAGTTGTGAGAGTTAAAGTTTTATCTAAAAGAGTTCTAAAGTAAGGGTTTCATTAGACCTAGTACATCAACTTAAGTTACACTAGTTCTATTTGTAAAGAAGGCATATTATACTCTCTAGTTATGCGTTGATTATCATTGAATGAATCAAGTTATGATAAAATATAGATACCCTATTCCTCAAAATGATAACCTAGTTGATCAATTAAAGAGAGAAAATGGTTCTAATTTTTTTATCTTTGATCAAGATATTAGTATAGAGTCATAAGAGAGGATATTTTGAAGATAATATTACAGAGTATATATGGCTATCATGAATATGTTTTTATGCCTTTTGGTATGATGAATGTGCCTATAAATTTCATGTAATTGATGAATCATATCTTCCATAGGTTCCTTTACTCTTTTTTTATTGCATTTATTAATAATGTTATGGTTTAATCTTAAAGAAAGAATGACCATAAAGAGCACTTAGATATTATACTCAGTGAATTAGAAGATCATTTTTTGTATGATAAGTTTTATAACTATGAATTATAGATCCAATAAGTCATTTTAATTGGGATTTCTATTTCTAAAGAAGGAATATCAGTTGAACTAGGAAACATAAAAGCATCTATCTCTTGATAGAAACCAAAGATTTTTTTAGATACACAATTTCCGGGGATTAATATTATATTATAATCTCTTTGTTTCAGATTTCTCAAGACTTTATTCTCCCATAACCACTTTGAAAAAAAATCTTTTTCCATTTTTATAAAATGGTAACTCTTAGAAAATATTTTAATAGAAAAAAACACATATCACCTCGACACCTATCCTAATATTTCTAGAACCGGGTAAGTACTTTGTGGTATATTGTGATGCCTTTGGATCTATTATTATTTGTGTTATCATGCAGGGAGATAATGTTGTGGCCTAGGGATTGAGGCAATTGTGATAACATGAAAAAAATATCCTACACATGACCTAAAACTAGCTATATATTTCCATGCCTGAGATAATTGGTTACATTAACTATTTAGAGAAAATTTCATAGTTTTCACTAACAATAAGATCTTGAAATATTTATTTTCTCAGCAAGACTTGAACTCAAGGAAACACATATGTATGGAGTACCACCAAGTTTTTTATTTCACCTTGGTATACACATCCATTAAAGGGAATTTTGTGGAAGATGCATTGAGTTATCAATCATATAGCGATGTAGTGCAAGAAGTTCGTGACCAATGGAAGCTGATGAGCATGATTAGTTACATGCATCTAGATTCCACTGCACTGGGTGAGCATGAATTTTTTTATAGTAAATCTAGTTCCTAAGTTGTTATATTTGGTAAAAGAGGCTTAGAAATCAGAATCTATTTGTATAAACATTAGGTTGAACCTAAATGGTGGGGAGACTTTTGATGAATGGATGAAGGATGAGAATTATATGTTATATTTTTAGAATAATTTTGTAGTTCCTTAGTATTTCAAGGAATAAATTATTTCATCATATCACCATTAGAAATGGGTTATTCATCTAGGTATTCAGAAAATGTACAAGGAGATGAAAACTCATTTATGGTAGTTAGGTATGAGATGCAAGATTATAAAATATGCGATGAAATTACTAACTTGAAAATAGTTAAAATTAAATCATTAAAGAACAAATATTATGTCAAAATCTTTGCCTATACCTATATAGAAGTTTAAATAGATTGAAATGGATTTTTTCATAGGTCTACCTGGAATTTACAAAAGAATGATTCTATTTGGGTACTTATGGATCTTCTCACTAGGTCGACGCACTTTATCCTTATCATAGAATCCAACATGATAGAGTATTAGTAAAATTTTTATATACAAGAATAGTCAGGTTACATAGAGTTCCAATCTCAATTGTTTCTGACATATATCCTTGATTCACTTAATTATTTTGGTGGTCATTACAATAGGATCTTAGGAGTTATTTGACCATGAGCATGAAGTATCATCCACAAATGAATGGGTATTAAGAGCACACAATTCATATACTTGAAGATATGATCAGAGCATGTTTCATGGAATTTAGTGGCTCATTGGAGGATTATATATCTTTGGTTGAATTATCCAATAATAAAAACTATTAGATGATGATTTATATGGCCTCATTTGAGGATTTATATGGTCATTCTTGTCATTCTCCACTATGTTGGGTGAAAATAGGATAGAAATTGTTGATTGGTCCAAGTATTGTTCATGAAGCTATAGAGAAAATCCAAATGATCTATAAGTATATGGATATAGCTCAGAGCCGAAAAAAATCTCATTAGAAAAATCACCACTGACCTTTATCTTTCGATGCGAATAACCACATATTCTTGAAAGTTTCACTGAGAGATTTTCATTGAAGATTGTGTAAATAAGGGAAGTTATCACCAAGGTATGGAGGAATTTTCGAAGTGTTGGAATGTATTAGCACATTTTTATATTGGTTAGCCTTACCACTGCGGTTCAGTTCCATTCATAATGTGTTCCATGTTTCTCTATTTAATAAATATCACCTAGATCCTTGACATGTGATCTTTTGGGATCATCTTACTCTTGAGCTTGATGTGAGATTTATCAATGAACTAGGTTGGGTTATGGACAGAGAGGAAAGGACAATAAATTGAAGATCTATTTCCTTGACGTGAGTTTTATGGAATAATTCTTAGGTTAAAGATGAAACATAGGAATGAGATATGTTTGTATAAGATAAATGACCAGAGTTTTTCTAAGGAAACATTATTATCCAGCTTCCTGAGAATGAAAATTATAATGGTGGGGAGAATGTTTCACCCTAGTTTGTAGTATTCCATCTTTTTGTGTTTTTTATTTATTTGTGGAGTTGTTTTGTTATCCTCTATAAGGGTTCCAATGTTTAATAGGAGGAATAAACCAAACGATGGATGCTAGAGATTTTTGTTGGAAAAATTTACACTGTAAAATAGGTTTTATGATGTAAATATGTTGAGGTTAAGGCCCTAAAAGTTTTCAAGGCATAAATGTGTTTCACTAGGTTTTTTGATGATAAATTTATAGTGTAATGAAATTTAAATCATAAATGGATTTTTACTGAAAAATAAATCGAGGTATCTATTTTTTTTTTATGTTTTTGACCCTTGAGGAATTTATGAAGTAAATCCATCATTTACATCATAACTCCAGTGAGTCGAGTAGAGTTATTTTCTTTCTGCACTTGTAAACTCTTCATTCAGTTTCTCTTCTTTATGCTTGAACTCTAGGGAACTCATAGGAAATTTTTAGAGACCTTCGATGTTTGGACTCTGATTTCAATGAATCCTTGGGTGTTCAATTGTGGAAATCAAAGGTTATGGTATCTCTATTCGTTATTGTCATAGATATACTAAAATATTCTTATATATAACCATTGATTAGTGTTATAATACCTGGATATATGGGTTTAATTTTGAGTATATGAGATCTTATAGGGTTTTGATAGAGGAACATAAGTAAGAGGTATGACCGGTGGAATCATCGTTGGTCTCTTGTTCCAATTGACTTGAGGTAGGTGTATTTAAATCTTTACATTTTTATTATAACTTAAAGGTTTTTAGGATTCTAAAAGATTTATCATCTATTTTTAAATGGATTTATCCCTAGTAAAAATGAGTTGATAATTCTCTTACTGGTTGTATTTGAAATTGGATTTTGGGTATCTTCACAATGAATTTATGAAACTAATTAAAAGATATTTATTAAATGAAAAAGTGGTTTTGGTTTATGAACATGGAATAAATAGGTTGTGAGTTTCATTTGGAAAGGCACATAGTTGGTGTGGGTTTATAATATCATTCTATGAGGCCTTGTTGAGACAAACTTGGTGCTCGATTCTTACTGGAAAGGCACAAGGAGGAAATTTCCACCAAGTGATGGATTGGTGGAGGACGTATTTTCAATCACGAGAATATAGATATTTCATTCATCATGTATTTGTGTGTGTGAATATGGATGATTATACAAAATTGGAAATTATGAACTAATTCTGCTTTTGAAAGAGAAACGTATTTGGTTAAACTAATTTTTGGAAAAATTGATCATATGATAAGTTTATATTTTGAAGACTATTTTCTGATTTGATACCCCTTCCTATTTTATACACTATAAGATAACCTATTTATGGTCTTATTGGATTATGGGAATAATATTTGGGGTTAAGTAATGGGTATTATTACTCACCCCTTGCATATGAACTTTTGTGTATATACATAGGTTGTTTTATGTGATACAAGAAAGAGACTACTTTATTTATTTTCTAGTGTTACTCATTTATGTTTTTATCATAGTCAGTGGAGTTGGAGCTTGGAGTTATTTCATGTCTTGGTAAGGAGTGGTCAATTTTGGAACCTGAGTATTTTTTTATTTTAGAATTTCAGTTTCTATCTATTATAGTTCCTTTGTTACTCTAATATTTGTCCATATTTTATTGTTTATTGATGTATTGGCCAATTTTACTATATTTGGGTTTTGGTGAATGAATTATTTATATAGATTTACTTTGTTTTACATTATCCATATCATGTTTTGTGTGCATTTATTAAAGGGTAAACCATTCCCCCATGTTCATTGTGTTTAAACCCTTGGCATTTATTATGATCCTTTAGTGTTAAAGGAATTTCACCTAATGTTAGTATCACTTTTTCCACAACTAAAGCTAATGAGTTGGTGTGGGATGTTGCACCCTTTACCTATTCACCCTTAAATCAATCTATAACTCTAGATTACAAATTTATGAATTTTATATCATGTTTGAGACACTTCATATTGATAGAGTTCTTGTCACACTCAATATATCTCAAGATTTATTCCCAATGATTATTTAATATTTTGATTTGATATTCATTCATGTTTCTTGATTCTTTTAAATAATTTTCTATAATTTTTATTCTTTTTTATATTTTACATCTATTTTATAATCTTTAACTTTTATGGAGACTTTATATAGCTTTATCAATCCATGAATCACTTATTCATTATTTTTTTACAACTTTTACAAAACCATTTCTTTTAAATTTTTCTCCAATCAAGGAAATATTTCAATTGAAATGTAAAAATAATTTTTTATTTGATTCCACAAGGTTTGTGAGAGAATTATACTTACTAAATTTCCTTCAGAGTACATTCTATATTTCTTAAATTCAATTTTCTAGCTGTGTTTTTTTAAACTAAGTTTATATGTGACTTCTTTAAAATATAAATTATTCACATACCTTTCAAATTGAGAGTATAAGTCTATAAATGTTTTGATAGAATCATCCTCTTTATACTCTCCACAGCTTTAACTAGTCTCTTTAAAAGGTTAACTTCACATATTTTTAATAGAAGTTCTCTTACCACTATGATCTGATTCATCTAATGGTTGATCCTTATTATTATTTTTAATCCATATTTAATTATTTTTCTCCATTTTCCTTATATTTATTATAGTTTTAAATGAAACTTCTATACTATCATCAACAAAAGAACCTTACTTTTTCTCCATATAAGGAATCTCAAAAGTTTCCTAAATTATTCACTTTATGTCATTTGTTAAACAAAACTGGTGAAATAAAATAGATACAAATTGATGAAAACCTAGGAAGCTCTGATACCACTAATAGATTTCATTGGATCTTAGAGGGACATTGAGAGTTGGGGGTGGGGGGTTTAATCAGTGTACTCAACTTTTATCATATTTTACTTTCTTTCTTATTTTTTCCCTTTGGTACTCGAACCTCTGTTCTAGTTATGATATATAGATTCAATGATGTGTACTCAAATCTCACATTGGCATGAAATGTAGAATGAAAAATAATAGCTTCAAACATTATTTTTAGAAGGTTCAAACATAATGAGGAAACCTAATCCTTTCCATGTTTGAATCCCATCGAGACACAAATTATCACTAGGTTATTTAAATGATTACAATTGCCTAATTAAGAGACACACAAGGGTTGGGGTGGTATCAACCATGTACATAGATAATTCATCATCCAAGTTCCTAAAATATCATCTAATTGGTTCTTTATATTTTATCCCACAGTATTTATCTCCCACTAGTTGATGGAATTTTTTATCTTGAAACCACCAACTTAAGTGGTCCTTCCTTGAACATATGAATAGGTCTTCTAACACCAAGATATGATTAGAAACTCTACATGAATGTTTTCATGGTTCTTCACATTAGAGATACTATGATTTGTGATCATAGTTGATTCTAATTTTACTGAGTGTCTCAATTTCAATGATTTATAACAACATAATATTTTATTTTTCCTCTTCTCAATTCTTATTCTTTAATACACAAGCGCACTCCTGAATGTTTCAGATCCTCCTCCTTTGATATATTACATATTTTCTTCAAAATTTTAGAGGTATTGAGTTATCTTTAGTCCCAAAAAATTTCATCATCACTTTAATATTTTATATTTACTTTAGAATTATGGAATCCTACCTTCTTTTTTAGTACCAAGATTCTCTTCATTCAAACTAGTGGATTATTTACATTTTTGAATTCTCATTCAAAATCACCATTGAAATCAATTCAAGTTCATCCTTTAGACTCAAGAATTTTATTCGCATGATAATTCAAATATTATGGTCTTTTTTAACTCTATAATTTTTAAAATTTTTTATTTCTTGGAAATATCCATTTGTGTATAGCAACATATGCCTATATGATAGGGAACTTCTCTTATGTGGTGTGGAACTCATCTCAACACTCCATATTGAATCATATTTAGCTTGATTTAATATCTCATATAAAACCTCAATTATTTTTGATTAATTATGATATTTAAATAATTGAATAAAACACTAACAAAATCATCTGGATTAATTTCTCAACTCTTCAGAATACAATTTATAGAAATTTAAATATCAATGTAAATATAAAAAATCATATTAATTTAATATCCTTAAAATAATAACTTTGATAAGGATCCCCTTACATCTATGACCCAATGATGGACCCCCTTACATTGATGGTTCTGTGATGAATCCCTTTATATGTAAACTCTTACATCGATCTCCAACTCTAGATCCCCATTCACGACTGAATGGCTTTTACATGAATCTTAATACATGGATACCCATATGTATGGATTAGATGTTAATACCCTTACATAGTTGATCATTTTTAAAATTTTCTTATTTAGATCTTCATACATCGAATTCCCATGTGTGATCCTCTTTTCACGATTCTTCTTATGAAAGTACTGTTACATGGATATGGACTTGGGAATGTTTCTAGATTTCACTCAATTAAAACCAAAACACATTAAATCAATCTCCAATCCTACTCAATAAACTAAAATTAACATTAATCCTCATATGAAGGATATTAATTCAATGGATGGATCCTCTTTACATCATCTAGAATCTTTATTTATCCATATGTGTCTTAAATATCTCCCACTAACTAGATTCTACAAAACTCTTTAAAAACAATTGTAGACAACACTCTCTTCATCAGTACATGTTTTGAAAATTAATAATATCTCAACAATCATCACATATAAATTATTCTTGAATAATTCTTCACAAGTTATTCAATAAAAACTACTCCATTATCTTCCCTTTCCATTCAACATTGAAGCACCTCCCTTATTTATTCTCATAAATCACACATATATTGAAAGATTCAATCTTAAAATAGACTCCACACTAACCAACAAAAAATACAATATTATTCATGGGAACTTCAATGTGGATGACATATTGGTTGAAAACCACAAAAAATATCAAATATAAATAACGAAGGCATAATTGTCTTGTGTGTTTGATAGGAAAGACTTGGGAATAACAAACAAAATTTTTGGGATGCAAATTTACTATAAAAAAAATTATTGGAAGATTAGTCTATCTCATAAGAATTATTTAAGGAAATTCTTAAAATAATTTAACATACAAAACTTACTATATACTTATTTCTATCAATTTCATGTCATCCTCTATTATGATTCCTTGTAATAAAATAGAGAGGATGAAGATGTATCAAGTACCACATGGAATAATAGTGGGGATTCTCATACCCACCATGTTTTTTACAAGACTAGACATTTCACTTGTAGTTGTAGAAGTTTGTTAATACATCGAGAATCTAGGATAAAATCATTTTAATAAAATTAATAGGATCCTAAGTTATATCAAATATACCTAAGGTGTTGTATTATATTATGGAGTCTTAGATTTCATTATTAGAGTCCATGTTGATTTAGTTTTTATATGTGATTTTGATAAAAGGTAATCCATTACTAGTTATATGTTTACTATTATATAATGAAATATAAGTTAGATATAACAAGTATTTTTAGTTGTGGAACTATCTACAAAAGAGGTATAATACATGGCTATTATGCAGTCCCATAAATATGAAATTTGGATAAGAAGACTATTGTGGGATTTTAGGCAGAGTGAGGAGTATATTACATTATTTTTTGATAGTGATAGTGAATTATAGATTTAAAACAATACATATTTTAATTCAATGATGATAAAATTAGCGTAATGTATAACTTTATTTGAGAATTAGTGGATAAAGGAGGTTTGGATTTGTAGAAAATCCATACTAAAGGAAAATTAATAAATTGTATGATAAAGATGATTAAATCTAATAAGTTTAGATCATTTATATACATGAGTGGTCATATAGATACACGATAAATTTGGTTTGGCAGATAAAAAGGATGTACAAAGAAATTATTTATTCTCATTTAAATCTCTAAGTGGGTGATATGTTTACAACCACATTTTTAATTATTTCCATAAAATTATAATCCCTATTCATTTTTGGGGTTAAACCCCCTATCTATTGATAAGTGGGATAGGTGATGATAGAAAGGTGGGTGGAAAAAACTACCAATAGAAGTGTAAAATATATGATTTGGGTGGGGGAGGGATCTAGCCTATAAAATGGTGGTGGTGGTGGTGGTGGGGGGCGAGGTCTTTCTTTTCTAGTTTTCTTCACCATCTCATCTTTGAATAGTTGTCTCTTTTATTTATTTTTAGTGCATGTTAATTTTTTAGGATTGTTTTCTCTATATGTTTTAGAGATTTATTTCTGAGTTATTAACACATTGAAATCTTTTTTAAGGATTTGGTGCATATAATAAAATATTAAAAATACATTTTGAAAGTAAATAGGCATCTGACCACCAGTTTGTGTCATGAAGAGCTAAGAAAAAATACTCAAGGTCCTAAGAACTCACTATTTTTAGGTATTTTTTAGTAAACTAAAGGAAAAAAAGGTGGAATTGATGATTTTTATGAAATGAAGGAATGGAAAACATGAAACTATCGACAAAATAATGTTATGAAGAAAGTGATTCTCCTAATATTGGTAATTATGAGTCCCTTCACTAACATGAATAATAGTCCAAATCTCACTAAATTTTCAAAATCCAATGCATTCATGGAATTTTATCTCTATATTCTTGATGTGTGAATTTCCAGTTTACAAAATAATCCTTGAGTTCACTTGTTATTCACCTCCTTCATAGGAAGAAAATATAATACTTCTCAATCGATAGATCAGTCCACTCACTCACTTGGAAAGATCCCACTCAACATTCTCCATCCAATCCAATAATTCCATTATATATCTATGAACTGAATGATGAAAGGGATGTACATTATATAGATGGGAAAGAAAAATTTTACAAAATCAGGATGAGAAGAATTTTCAAAAACCTCTTATCCATGTAAATTCCCAAATCATCAGAAATCAAGCTCGATATTAAAATATGAATGCATAAGGACCCAGTTGAATCTCAAATTACGTATTCTATAAAAAACCTTAGGTTATATCTATAAGACCATGGAGGTGAAGATTAAAATTATGAAATACAAAAGAGATCAAAAGGAAACACAAATAGAATAATAAAACGAATGTTATGAAAAAATATAGAAAATAAAATACAAGCAACCTAAACTATTTCAAAATAATTTATAAAAGGATAAGGGTATGGATCCCCCAAAAAGTGAGTTACTCATCCTTTTATACACAAATAACTATCCTTGAATCTTCTAAACCAATAATAAACCCTTGAAAATCAATTCCCATGATCAAAATATCCCCTTCCTCTTAGAGGGTTTTTATGTGGTCTGCTCGATGACCTTATTCATTGGATTTCAACATACTTATCTTATACGTGTACCTACCATGATCATATTTTTATTTTCTTCATACTATTTTATTGAAGGGGATTTCCATGGAAACTTTTATGGTGATTTCCCAATTTGTGTAATCAAGAAGAATGATGGATTTTATTTTTCTAAAAATATTTAATCCCTTGATTTCTTTTATACAATTCTGGTTTTGTTTCTTTATAGCCATTGAAATTTAGAGTTAATATGAAGCAAGGGACTAAGATTGGTCATAAAGGGATACATGGTGTGTGAAACTCCCCTGAATTCATATTACATAGTTATTATTTAGGATTAATTAATATGATACGGTGTAGGTTTAAGATGGGTTAGTCAAACATGATTCCTATAAGTGAGGGATTATTCATACATGAGAGGTGTTTTAATATAATGTGAGATCTAGGTAGTATTTATTATTAAATGGTGTGTTCACTCATCCATTCAATATTACATGAGTTTTGGAGTACTGATTCTAATATGATGTGATCTAGAGGGGAATCCAATTAACCCTACATAGTTCTAGATATGAATTGTTTGATTTGATATGGTGCTTCAAATCTTTGATTTAATCACACATGAGTAGTTAGAATAATATTTTTATCCAACATAGGTTTTAGTTTACTTATATGAAGCTTATGATTATTTTAACCCAACCTTTATATTTTCATATTTAATATGATATAGCGGCTAATCCCATGAAGTTAATCTAACATGAGGATTTGAAGTTTCCATTTAATCTCACACAATCCATAAATAATCACACACAATGAATATCACATGAGTCCTTATTTTAAATCTCCATTTTAATCACACACAACCTTTAATATTTCTCTATTAATATCACTTGGCCTTCCAACAAGGATTTTAATCGTCAATAACTTATGAAAATCCATATTTAATCATCCATATCTACTTTTCACCAAATATTCATCAAAAACTCAAAAATCAATGTAGGTTTTTGTTCTAAATTAATTCCAAAATTAAATAAATCAATTTAAATTATGAATTTAATCCATTTCAACATTAATTCCAAATTATTCCCAAAATATATAAAATGTGTTAATTACCCTTAATTAATGAAAATACAAGGGATTATTTGAATTTGAAATTAATTAAAAATTCAATTTTTCCTTTATATTATGTATCCTCATTTTTGATTTCGAGATAACATGTGTAACCACAATACTATAGTGAGATATTTCTATTTTCTAATGTTTTTTATCCCACATTATTTTAAAGAGTTTTCTATGTTACGCCCTTATGTTATTTATTTCATACATTTTTATACTTTAGTTATTATCTCAAAATTAATATTGTACTATGGTATAATTATTTGAATCTCAATAGTTTGTTCCCAACCTTACTCTAACTAGGTATCCATTATCAAATTTCATAAATATTATTCTATTTACCCAACCACTAATCAGTAATTTTAGAGCACCTATATATATATATATAAGTGACCAAATATTTAATCCAATGATTGTACATGTTCATTCAATATTGATATTTAAAAAACACATGGTGGTGATAAAGGATTCACCGGTGAAATGATTTTTCATAACCCAATATGAGGTCACTGCTAAAACAGAACATATAATTAGTTTTTTCTATTACACATGATTTTTTTGGATAAAATGGTTGATCATGTTTCTATATAATAGAGGTCTAGGATGGAAGGAATGTTAAATTATTTAAGTGAAATTACTCAAAGTTATGGTGTAATAATAGGTAATAATTCAACAAGAAAAATAATTCACAAGATATGAAGATTGAAAAATAAAAATTTACTATCACTTCCTTCCACCTATGTTCTATTTGTGACACCCTCTGGGTCACTGGTGCATTTACTTTCGAGTTTCATTTAAATTTTGATGTATTCTTGGAGTTCCCAAGTGCTGGGGGTTGAAATCGGATGTTTTTGTAAAGATAGAACAAGGCACACAATTATCACACAGTTTGGATAACAATGCGGATAACCATGTGAGGGTACTATAGTTTGTGACTATGAGGTTTTTCATGGGTTAAGCATGGTTTTTCAAACTATGCGACACCCAGGGGAAACCATGCAACCAAACCGTGTATCCTTGTCTAGGTCACTTAAAAAGTTTCTTTTTACCAAAATACCCCTATATTGTTTTTATATTTTGGGGTACCATTTTCCTTCCCTAATTCATGTATCCCGTATTATTTGGACTTGGAGCTCTTACCACTCCTTGGTAGTTATTTATATTTGGAATCTTGGTGTTTTGGATTGAGGTAAGTTAATTTCCTTTTGGTTTCCTCTATCCCCATCCTTTAGTTTTTTTCTTCCATTTTTATGGATGTATGGAACCCTATTTTCAGTATTGAATGAATATAGTGTTTTTAATAAGGTTTTTGGTTTTATTTCTTGTGGATTAGGTGTGTGAGACCTTGTTTTACCTCTTCCATGTGGTTATCATTGGAGGCAATGGTCTTTGGACTTAATCCAAGGTAAGTGTTTCTATTTAAGGATGTTTTCCATGGATTACCACTAAATCACTAATTGAATTTGGTTTTTGTTGCTTGAATTTACATTTAAGTTATTTATTTTTTATGTGTATTCCATTTTTAACTTGTTTCATGTATTGGGTGTTTAAAGGTGGTTTTCCAAATGGGTATGGCATGTATGCACACCAAATGTTTTTTAAAATCGATCAAAGTATTTTTAAGGTTTTAAGAGGATTTAAAAAGTGGTTTTAGAATTTTTTACCTTAGGAAATGTTTTTTTATAAAACATTCTTCATTTTTTTGTGAAGTGACTTGAGTTATATTTTTTTTAAATGAGTACTTGCTTGTGAATTAATTAGCATGAAGTAACACATGGGTAGAAAGGGGTATGAGCGAGGGGTTTGTCCAAGAGGCCAAATAATCCATTAGAGGGAGGAATGTGAGATCCTCCACTATGGTTTCCTAAGAACTGTGTGAGCCTTAGGGTAGGAAGATTGTGCGAGATTCCATGTTGGTTCCTGAGAGGCTGTGAGAGTTCTTAGAGTTTGGTTCAGGGAAGACTGGAAGAGATTAACATACTTATTTAATCAATCACAATAGGATTAATGGTTATATCCCCTATGTCTACGTCACTCATATTGAATTGGTTTATATTATTTATAATTTGATTAGTTCTGTTTGATGTGATGAGGTGGATTATGCCCATTTCCATTTATATAGTTATTTTTTGTTGATACTATAGCCATTTTTATTATTTTTTCTTGGATATGTTGAGCCTTGGGGGGATTTTTTATTTATTTTATCCATGTTGAAAAGTGTTTTGGAAGACCATTTTTTTTTAAATGGAAAATGAAATGGATTCCAAAGGTTTATTTGAAAATGGTACATTTCAAAGTGGTTTAGTTTTTGAAATGTTTTCAAAATAGTTTATTGGTTTTAATGGGTAAAATCCTTAAAATAAATTCAGGGTGTTATTCTTCTAGGATTCATACCTCACACCCTTCTTGGGACTTTGGGCATTTATATATTTCATTTTGAAGGAAACATATAAAGGTAAGGTAACCATGTTTCAGGGTGGATCTTCTTGATTACCACCATCTAGTGTTTTATGGAGGAAACATGGTCTCATGATGATGGATCATGGGGAGTCATTTTGTTGATTTTTTTTAATTTTTTGGGAAGTATATGTAGGCATTGTTTGGTCATGTACCCATTATTTTGACTTTTAGGTTTTGACTTGTGATATCATTTATGTTTATAATTGACCATTTCTGGCATGTTTTGTATTTTGATGTATGTTGTTTTTATGGTATATGATAATCCTATGTCATTGAATATAATGTTATTTGTGTGTCTATCCCATTTTATAGATAGTTAATGCTAGTTTACTTGTGGTTAAATCATTCCTAAGAAATAGTTGGTTATGCCCAGTGCTTGTTGCCAGCCCGTGGAAATCAAGAACATGATTCGGGTTATGCGGTTGGATGGCTTAGGTGATAAGTTAGGTTATTTTGGGTTGGTTTGTTACAAAATGCTATTAGATCCAAGTTTTTATTTTAATGTTAGTGATAGAATTGATCTAGGACTGTGAGGACTCAAGAGGTAGGAATGGGTGAGTACCAGGATAGATTTCCTTCATGTCAACCCTTGAGTTTCCATAGGTGGTTTGGGATTTTTGTTATTTCTTGCGACTGATTTTGGGTTTTTTTGAAGATATTTCTAGGTATTTATCATTAGTGTCAAGTATTTTAGTAATCTCGGGGTCCATTTTGAGTTTTGGGGGTAGAACATGGAGGTTTGGAGGAGGTTCACGGTCAGTGGACACATTAGTAAAAACTGTGCGCATCCCATGCATACTTGCCTGCGAACTCCAGTGACACCTGCATAGTTAGTGCACATTTTTTTCCATCAGTGCGGAAAAACCACAAAATGTGGGAAATGATTGGTGTTTTTGATATTTTGGATCCTTTTCCATTAGAGTTTCTTGTGATGTGATTGTTGCTTATTGGTAATCTTGATGAGTGTTTTTTTGGGTTTATTTTATATCATTGAGGTTGAATTGTTTTTGATGAAGCTTTTATTTTGTGACTTGTAGAAAATGGATCCCAGAAGGACCTCATATAACCATATAGAGGGTTCTATGAAGAGTACCCCATAGTAATATCCTCCCATTGATTTATTTTTGGTTAATTCAGTGATTCATAGAATCTAAACCTTTGGTCAGGTGGGTGGTCATGAGTAGACATAGATGATGGACTATTCTTGGGAATTATCGAGGAAAAATCCATTGGTGTTCCATGATGAAAAGGGAACTAATGAGCCTGCGGAATGGTTGGATCATATAGAGTGGATAATTTATTTCTTGATGACCCTTGAGACCTCTAAAGTTTGAATTTCCATGTATGTGTCAGGGGGACTAGGTAGGAAGCTGTGTGAGTCGATGGTTCTTTTGGGGAAGCATGAGGATCTAACCTAGACCACATTTAAGGTGGATTTTAACCAATAGTTCTACCCAGATACCTCAAGGATGGTGAAGTCCCATGGGTTATTAAAGTTATATTAGGGTGATTATTCAATGATGGAGTATTCCTCAAGATTTACTAAGTTAGTTTATGTCTCTCCGAATATCCTTGTGAATGATTACCTTAAGCCTTGAGGTTTTGAGATGGGAATGAGGCCAAAGATTAGATCTATGATTGTTATCAGTGTGTCAAGGAAGGTCACACCTAGTCTAGTTACTCAGAGACTTTGAGGTTATGCTACTAGTGTGGACATCTATGGAATATCCAACACTTCTATCATTTGGTTTTTTGTGGGAGCGGTGAGGGATCCTTATTTGGGAAAGTCTCTTAGGTGTAGTTAGAGAATTCCAAGGGTGGAGGATCTCACCCTTAGGGTAAGGGAGATTCTCACAAGGGAAATAAGGCATAAATAGAGTCTGATATAGGGAATGTACATGTATCTTAGTTTTTTTTCCAGAGGAATTAGATTTTAGGCTGACCACCATTAGGGGTATGATGTTTATTGCTTATTCCATGAAATAATTTTTGTTTGACACTATCTCATCACATAATTTCATTTCCATTAAGTTTATTGATGATTTGGGTATGTGAGCAAAGTTGATTCCTTATTTTATTGATTTTTTAACCTTATTGGGAAGTAGAAGGATCAAGTTTTCAAGTTCCCTGAGTGCTGTGTTATGGTAGCTGGCGTCGAAGTCATCTGGGACTTCCTTGATCTAGACCAGGAGGGTTTTAAAAATATTACCTATATAGATTTTTTGATCAACTTCAAGGTTCTAGTCAACTATTATCGTTATAGGGTCCAGTTCCTCATTCCTTACAGGATCACTCAGATCTTTTAAGGTGAGTGGGATCTGTGATCAGGGAGGGTGGGACTAGTTTCTTCAGAGTTGGAGTTGATCTCATTCTATTTGTCTAGGTTTTTTCTTGATGTTGTTGAACAGGGTTTAGTAGGTTAACTTCCAGTGTTCATGGAAAGGTACCCATATGTGTTTCTAGAGGATTTTTTAGGATTAACACCCTAATTAGAGGTCAAATTTACTATCGATCTACTCCCCGAGATGATCTTAATCTCCTAGACACATTTCTAGAAGTCTCTGAATGTGATGAAGGATTTGATTGTTTAGCTAGAGGATGTTAAGGTAAAGGGTTTTATCTATCCCAACTATCACCATGGGCATCACCAGTGATATTTTTAAAGAAGGTGGATGGGTTCCTCTAGATGTTCATATACTACCATAATATTAACCTGGTGACCATGAAGAATAAATACCCATTTCATAGAATTGATGATATATTTGATCAACTTAGGGGATCCCATTGGTTTTCTAAGATTTATGTGATATTAGGGTACCACTAGTTTAGGATATAGGATAAGGATGTTCTGAAGACCTGCTTTTGAAGTCGGTATTGTCACTTTGAGTATTTGGTTATTCCATTTGGGATAACCAATTCTCTGATAGTTTTCATGGAATTGTTAAACCAAATATTCCACTACCTTTTGGACTACGTTTTGGTTTTGTTTATAGATGAAATCATGGTGTATTAAAAGATTAAAGATGACGAAGTAGACCCCCTAGAGTTTTTTTTGGGGTTTTTAGAGTGAATCGTTTGTAATTCACATTGTCCAAGTGCCATTTTTTGATCTAGGAAATGAGGTTTTTTGGGCCATGTGATTTTCGTGGAAGGAGTTTCAGTGCACCCCAAAAAATTAGAGCAGTCATGTCTTGGGAGTAACCCAAAAATATTTTTGAGATTTGTAGATTTCTAGTCTTGTTTTGGTATTAAATATGTTTCTTTCGCGACTTCTCCAGGATATATTCTACATTAACATCCTTGATCAAGAAAGGTGTAAAGTTTAAATAGTATGGGAAGTTCCATAGTTCTTTCAAGAAGTTTTTGGACCGATTGACATATGCACTTATTTTTACTCTTCCTAATCCCGAGAGGGATTATGAAGTGTATTTTGGTTCTTCTGGTGTGGTCTTGGGGTGTGTGATGATAAAAGATAATCATGTGGTGGACTACAGATTACAACAGTTACACCCACATGAGAAAAATTACCCCACCCATGACCAGGAATTGGAATATGTGATGAAATCACTAAATACATGGTGAAATTACCTATCTGGGGAGTGTTTTATAATATATTCTGATAATAAGATCCTAATGTAAAATTTCACCTAGAGAGATATGAACCATATACAGAGATACTAGGTGAAGTACCTTCATAATTTTGACTTTGAGATAACTTATACACCGAGGAGGGGGAATGTGGTCGTCGTTACTTTGACAAGGAAGATCCCAGTGCATGTCATTTTTGAGTCAATGGATGAGTTGGTCCTAATGATTCTATTTATTAATATGAGGTTGGAGTTGCAAGAGGATGGGGATCTGGTGTCATTGGCCAATGTATAGGTCACAACCTTTTTATTGATCAATTTAGGAGCGAGTAGGTATCCGATCTTGACTTCCAGAATATTAATAGTGCTTTAAATAGTGGATAAACCTTAGGTGATCCGAATAAATATCCCAATGGTTATATTCATTTTGGAAGATTTTTAGTGGTTCCATTAAGCTTGAGGAATTAGGTGACATGTGAGGCTCATCATTCCAGTAAGGTCATTCACCCCCAGGATACCAAGATGTTTTATGCCTTGAGGAGATGGTATTGGTGGCCAGAATGAGATGTGTAGTGGAGGACTTCATTTCTAGTTTCTTGAAATTCCATAGGATCAAAGAGGATCATTAGAGATCAACTGGGTTGTTGTAGACCCTTCAAGTTCTAGTGTAGAAGTGGGATGAGATCTCTATGAATTTTTTGATCACACTACCTCATAATCAGAGTGGGAAAGATTATATATGGGTGATTGTAGGTCATCTGATGAAATCAACCCATTTTATACCCATAAAGGAGTTGAAAAAGGTATATGACGTAAGATGCTTGTATGTTCGATATTTTTTGGACTTCATAGGGTTACCTTAGCAATAGTTTTGAATTGGGATGATCATTTGAAATGTTGTTTCTAGAAGGGAATCAAAGAGGCTTTAGGAACCCAGTTATAGTTAAGAACCATGTATCATTCGTAGACATATGGTATGTCTGAATAGACCATCAATACTCTCGAGGATATGTTTTGGGTGTGAATTATTAACTTTGGTGGTTATTAGGAAAGTCACATACCATTGTATAAATTTTCTTATAACAATAGTTATCATGATTTGTCTAAGTTGTCCCTATTTGAGGTGTTGTATGGGCGGCCATACTGATACCCTTTATGTCTAGTTGAGGTAGGTGATCATTCCTTAGTTGGATTGAGTCTCTTCTAGGATAAGACTGAGATAGTATGACTAATGAATATATGGTTAGGGATAGCTGAGATTCACTAGAATTTTGATACCAATCATTTTCATCATTTTTTGAAGTTTTTGGTTGATGATAACTTGTTTCTTAGAGTATTAGTTCATCTAGGACACTGTTTCTTGGGAAAGCATAGAAAATTAGTGCCATAGTATGAAAATACATTTTGTGTTGTGGAGTATCTTTGGAAGGTAGCCTACTGGATGGAGCTTCCACTATATCTCACCTTGATCCACAACATCTTTTATGTTTCCCAGCCTAAGAGATACCATCCAGACCCATCTAATGTGATGGAGTGGGAATATTTTGAGCTAGAGCCTAATGTCACTATTGTTAAGAAACCTATTCATATTGTGGATGTTCAGAACAATGTGCTCCATGGAAAATTGATCCCATTAGACCATGTTATTTGGTAATGAGGAGGTGATAGTCATGAGACATGTGAGTGGTAAGGTTGGGTGAGGGAGAAATACCCCCACATGTCTTCTTTTAGAAAAGCCTATGGAATTTATAGGGGTACAATATAGAATGGTTGGGAGTTTTTGAAACCCTTTGGGTCATTTTTACATTTAATTTTGAGTTTCATTTATCTTTGGATGTGCTCTTGGAGTTCTTAGCTGCCTGGGGTTAAAACTAGGAGTTTTTGGGAAGATAGACCAAGGCGCATAGTTTATCCAACCATGTAGCTAACCATGTAAGGGTTCTGTAGTTTGTGATAGTGGTATTTTCATGGTTTGAGCATGGTTTTTAAAACTGTGTTACACCCATGGGAAACTTTGAGACCCTTTTTTGGGTGGATAGTGGCAGCCACATTATTAGTGCATGGCTTTCCAAAATCTATGGCCAAACCCTGTGGTCCAGTCCATCTCACTTAAAAATTGGGGTTTTACCAAAATACCCCTATCATGTTTTTATGTTTTGGGGGATCATTTTCCTTCCCCAACATGTGCATCCTCTATTATTTGGATGTGAATCTCTTCCACCTCCTTTTAAGTTATTTCCTTTTGGAATCTTGGTATTTTCTCTTGTGTTAAGTTCATTTCCTCATGGTTTTCTATTTTCCCCCTTCTTGGTTATTATTCTATTTTTTGGAAGTGTGGAACCCTAGTGGAGGTTTTATCTGAATATAGGGTTTTAATGGGGTTTTTTTGGTTTTATTTCTTGTGTCTTAGGTGTGCGAGACATTATTATACCACTTCTGGGTGGTTTTCATTGGAGACAATGAGATTTGGACAGAATCCAAGGTTAGTGTCTCTATTTGAGGGTGTTTTACATGGATTACCATTAAATACCTAATCATATTTTTTTGTTGATTTAATTTCCATTTAAGTGATTTATTGTTGACTTGTATTCATTGTTTGATGTGTTTCATGGATTAGTTTGACGATTTGGATGTTTAAAGGGGGTTTTCCAAATAGTTGTGGCTTTATGTACACCAAGTGTTTATTACAATGGATCATAGAGTTTTCATGGATTTAAATGGATTTATATAGTGGCTATAGATTTTTTTTACCTTGGGAATGGTATTTTTTAAAAAATGGGCATTCTTTTTTTATGAAATGGATTGAGTTGTAGTTTTTTTGATATAGGCTTTGGATTGTGAATGTCTTTAGCATAGAGTAACACATGGGTTGAGTGTGGTGTGAGTGAGGGGTTTTTTGAGAGTCCATGTGAGCCATTGAATGAAGGACCATGAAAGACTAAACTATGTTTTTTGAAGGATCATGTGAGTGTTTAGTGAGGAATACTGTGTGAGCTTCCATGTTGGTTGCCTAGAGACCGTGAGAGATCTTAGAGCTAGGACTGGGGAAGACTGTAAGAGCTTCCATTTTCTGAGAAAACTAGCATATTTTTTTACTCATTCATGATAGGCATAATGGTTAGAACCCCTAGATGAAAATTACTAATGCAATAATTGTTTATATTATTTATTCATTTGATTAGTTCCATTTTTTTATGAGATGTATTATGACTATTTCCATTCATATAGTTATTTAATACTGATACTATGAACCTTTTTATTATGAATTGTTGGATATGTTGATACTTGGGCCTTATTTATTTATTTTATCCATGTTGGAAAGTGTTTTGGAAATAAAGTTTTGTTTGAAATGGAAAACTAAAGGGATTTCAAAGGTTTATTTGAAAATGATATGTTTTTAAGTTCGTTTAGTTTTGTAAATTTTTTCAAACTAGTTTATTGGTTTTAATGGGTAATAGCATTAAATAGACTCATGGTGGTATCCTATCAAGATTCATGACTCACACTTTGATTGGGACTTTGGGTGTTTTAATATTTCATTTTATAGGACACAGTTAAAGGCAAGGGTACTATATTCCAGGGTGGTTCTTCTTGATTAATTCCATCCAATGTTTTGTGGTGGAGATGTGGTCTCACAGATATGGCTCATGGGGAGTGGTTTTGTGGGTTTTTTATTCATTAAGAATTATATTTAGGCCTTTTTCGGTATTGTACCAACTATTTTGAGTTTTGGGTTTTGACTTGTGATATCATGCATATATGTAATTAACCAGTTATGGTATGTTTAATATTTTGATGTATATCTTTATTTTTGGTGTCTTCTTATCCTATGATATTGAATCTAATGTTATTATTATGGCCATACCATTTTATGGATGGGTCATTCCATTTTACTTGTGGAAGAATCATTCCCATGCAATAGTTGGTTAAGCCTGGTGGTTATCTCTCGCCGATGGCAATCAGGAACATGCTTCGGTCCATATGGCAGGCCAGTTTGGGTGATGGGTTGGGTTGTCATAGGTTGGCTTATTACACTATTATGACTCATATCCAATTTATTATAATCCATTCTATTATAAAATAAAATTAATCATTAATATGACATAGATTATGTAATTTTTACTATAGAAATAATGGTTCTATATTCAAAAATAGGGAAAAAATATCAATAAGACGATTCATTACAAATTATAGTGCCTTAGTACCAGTATTTCATGATATGACTGCTAGTCTTGAAACCTAAAAAAGCAGGGAAAGAATATATTATATATTTTATTCAAAATAACCATTCCATCAATATTTCCAAGTCTACTAGAACTTTTAAATGTGTTCTTTATCATAAAACTAAATTTTAATCATATACAATCACAAGATATTATTATTTTAAATAACTTATTAAATAAATGACTATATTCATTATCCAACATTTTAATGAGTTCTTTCATAGATTTAAAACTCTATAAATGTTTGAGTATGATTTACTAACACATGAAAATCAATCTAAATCTAATAATAAATGAGAACAAGTTTATGTTAATTAATTATTAATGATGTTATTAAAATAAATAAATCATTTTAAACTCAATTTTATGTAAGTTGGAATTAATTATCAAGTATAAAATCCATTATATAATTTTCATTCTTCAATATTGGGACTCATTCCCATTCCTTTTATCATATAGTTTAGAAAATATGTTACATTTATTAATGATTTTTGAAAATTTATCTGTTTTTTCTAATGATAAATTATTTAGATTTATTTATTAATTTTAATTGTTTTTATTTAAAAAATTAATAAAAATTTAGATAAAATATTTTCATTTTATATAATGAGATGATATAAAATGATGTTTTCTCTACAATTTAAATTCTTTTATTACTTCTCTTGATACTATAGAAAAACTAATATATCCTCATGCACCTAATCAAAATTATATTATTGGAAGAAAATATAGTCATATTATAGATAAAATTTGTATCCTCTTAATCCAAGAAAATGTACCCATGAAGTTTTGGGTATACATTATTCATTATACACATATTGTGTTTTTATTCTCACCCTGACATCTATTACTAGTCTAAATACTTTTCAAATTTCATATCTCACCAAAGAGGATGATGCAAAATAATTATTGAAAAAATGATAACTTTATATATTAATCACTCATCAATGTTTGTTTAACCTCTCCCTAGAAAACCATTTGTGGGGTCTTGATGGTTGTTTTACATATCAATCACCAGAAACCAAGTCTAATGGATAAAGGTTTTATTCAATACTATCATATTATCTATCATGATACTTTCGACAGATTAAAAAAAATGACTACAATTGGTCCCTTTAGTTCTATTATTATCTTGAAATAATTAACCTTTATTTTATTGGACATTCTAAATATTTTTTTTATAGTGATATAGATGAGGATATTTATAAGGTAGAAGAGATGATCCTTGTATGAAAAAAAAATCTATATGACCTTAAGTAACTATTTATGGTCTTCCAGTTATTTGGTAAGGTTCATTATGAGATCGATTATTAAAAAAATAAACTTTTACAATATAATAATAAGACTTACCTTATAGTTATGCATTAATTATAATACAATAACTTGTAATGATAATGTAAACATCATGACCATCAAGAAACACTTATTAATAAACTTAAAAAATAAATATTTATGTTGTTAGTGTTATTTTTATAGAATTGATATGGATCAATCATAGTTATTTTGGAACTTAATGTAATGATTTTTCCCAAATAAGGGGAGAAAAAAGGGAATCAAATAAAAAACCATGTCAAAATAAAAGGTTAGTAAGAAAAATTAATTACCTCACAATGACAAAGATTTAAATATTTTAAATATTTTCACTATAAGTAAGATTTAAAATTTTACTTGTGATATTCATTGGAATTCAATGGTTTAGATGAATAATCATATTATAAAACATTAAGAAAAATACCTTCTTTTTACTAATTACTCCACATATAAAGATTTTAATTGAATAATCTATGTCGTAAATTATAGTTTTTTTAGGTAGACTCATTAGGATTTCTTTGAGATAAACAATAAACTTCAAATAATTCAACTAACCCAACCTTCTATGGGTAAATAAAGTATATATAATATAATTGTCATTTTTTAAATAAATAAATTCCTTTTTAGTTTCATAAAAATAATTTTATTTTGATTAAAGGATTACATTGTTCTATCCTTTTGTTAATGTTTTTTTAAAGTTTAAAAAAATATGATGTCCATGTTAGGATACAAAATAATATCGTGTTTAGTGAAATTGGAAAAATATATTATTTAAAGATCTACATGAGATGTATCGAGATCAAGATGTAAAACACATACTTGTTTTTGGTGTCGAATTTTCATTATGAAACGAATCTATTAGATATATATACCTGTCTTAACATAGAAATATAATAAAAAAAATTAATAAACCCTACATATTTATGAATCACCATTTTTATTCTCTATGTATGTTTATTAAAGGTATATATATAAATATATTTTATGATATAAACTCCTCTAATAAAAAAATAATAATAAGGATACAAAAGTTTCCTAAAGATAAAAAATTTATCTTCTGTCACTATAAAACATGCACCATAATAGAAGAAAACCCTTTGTTTTTCTCAAAATAATACTCTCATGGTAATTCTAATAGGTGGGATAATCCCTTAAAAATATATTAACACATTTAAATTTGAGGATAATATAACCCCCTTTGTGAAAGTTTCCTTTTTAAATCAAATATCATAATATCTCAAATTCTTATGAATATATCATACTATGAAAATATGTTGTGGTGTATCTTTTATCAAATCTTAGTTAAATATAATATATATATAATGAATACACAATTATACAAGTTATTTTAATTTTTTATCTATGCATGTATTATTCCTAATAGGACTTCTGTATAATGATCAATTTGGTAACATCTCCCATATTTCTCATCAAAGTATTCAAATATGTTTTCAGTACACATATTAAAATTATTTTTATTCATCATATCATGTATCATTTCAACATATTTTTTTTATTCTTTATGGGTTTAATAACTCTATATTCATGTTTATTTTTCAATTTGTAATAGGTAATATTATAATATAAGACATATAAATTTTGATCATATGCTTATAGTATAAGAAGTTACTATTGAATTTAGAATTTTCAATATAAAACTCATTCTATCTATCTTTTTTATTTCTATTTTAGAGCCAACTCAGTCACCTATTCTTCATGGTTTAAAAAAATATTTTTTTGATGAGGCACTCAATTAACTTTAAATAGAGTTGAGTTTCTCATAATTTTTCTCCACCCAACTTTTCTAATATGTATCTTTAAAATATACACCATTATTACAAACAATTTTTTTTTGAAATATCTAGAACAAAATTCACATACTTTTTATTTTCATCTTTTGAATAAATTATTTTTATTGAATACTAATAATTTATTTACCATAAAATATTTTATTTGAAATCTAATATACCCATTAAATATATTTATATAAAAATATTTATTCTTAATAGATTTAAATATTCTGGATTTTTATTCCATAGATTGATCAAAATGAAACTTCAAATTATTGATATTATTCTCTATATTACTAATGAAGATCCCTCATGAAGTTAATTAACAAAGGGGGATTTTAAAATCCATAATTTGATATTTTTTAACAAAATATTGATATTTTCACTAAGAGTTAGAGTGTTTTCATAAACCAGGACACTACCCAGTAAAGTACTGCTTATTTAACTCTTGCATCGGAAGCATATATGATTAGTTTCATGAGTGGATTTATTCATAATCTTTGAAGTTTGTTTTGTGTGGTATTTATATTTAACATACCCATAGATGAATTAAAGATAAATTAGAGTCTTAAATTAGTAAAAGGAATATAATTTTCATGGTTTCATAAAATCACATTATAAGGAAGACTTGATTATTCTATAATGTTATTTTGAATGAAGAAATTATTTCATACATAAATATTACACAATAATGTATATAGATTGTACCATGGTTATTTCATGGAGTGTTTGAGTTTTATATGGTTGAAAACTATGGTTTTAGTGGTATGTAAGTTTATCACCATGATGTTATACCATGATAGGTTCCACCTTTTTAGAAATCAAGAAGTGTGTTGAAATCTAGATAGTTGAAAGGATAATTTTTATGATTAAGAAGTAATGTTTTAGTTTTATTTATTATGGTAATATATATTATACTATACCATAATTTAATGTTATATTTTGAAAATATTATAGGAGTTGAGTTAGATGAAAGTTTGGATGATATTTAGAAGTTCTATATTTTTTATTTCTAGATATTTCACCATAGGACATGGAATTACACTCTAATATTCCAGATATAGAAGTTTAATGTAGCGACAATAATTATATTCTAAAGAAATAAATCTATATTTATGTTAAGTCTTGCTATAATTAATATATAATCTTATAGGAGAATTCAAAGCTTGAAATTATTGCACTATAATTAAATTTTATATGTCTTAATGTATTAAAGACATGTGTAGATTTTATAGACCAGGTAGAATATTTCACAGGTAATGTTAATATATTTGATCCTTGAATTTTGGATCGTATATTTACCTTACATTACTCCTTAACCTAAATAAATATTCCATGATTTATGGAAATTTAAAAAAAAATAAAATATTTACTTAGAGAATAGCAATAAAACTCAGATATAGTTTCCCACAAATTATTAGGATCATTCTAGATACTATTAACTAGATTTAGGGAGAATAATAAGGTTTATACTTGATACATCATTTATAGGAACTTGGGGAGGTTCTAATAAGATCATCCATAGTTTTTTTTCACTTATTGGTGTTATTTCATAATTGTATTGCTTTAGAGTACTTGTAAAAGAGTTAAAGGCAACATTATTGCTCAAAATACTCTACACTTTATTGATAATAAAATAAATATGAGTAAAGTGGGATTTAAACCTCTAATATCCAAAGATATAACCTATCAATAAAACTTGTTCATGAACCTTATAAAATATATTATGCCATATGTTGTATCAAAGGAAAAATAAAGATGTTAATTGTTCACAGTGGAATAAAATTATATAATTTAAATGGTAAGGGAAATTAAATAAATAAGTGTAATTTTATATCAATACATTATGTTTCAACTTATAGAGATTAAAGTGAAGATGAATTTCACTCCTAATATAGGGGTGGTTTAACTTTCATGGATTAATCAAATCACACTAATGAATCCTCTAACGATGAAATAAGTAGTGAAGAAGAAAAAACAGCTAAGGAATTATAATTTAAAATTGAATTTATGGAACATCCCAAGAAAAATAGAAAAATTTAAAGAGAATATACATCATTAATTAAATCATTAACAAATCAAGTGTCACAATGGTTACTAAAAATGAAGCTGAGTTTATGAGAAATATTGGTGATCTAAATGAAATTATTTCTGAAATCAAAAGTTTCTTTATATAATAATATTCAATTTAGTTAAAAAACTGAGGAGGTTTAATCTCTTGATGTATAATTTCTTGAATAAGGGAGTTATTTGATTAAATTTTAGTTTAGGTTTAGAAATTTAGTTGAAGAAGTTATAGTATCATTGATAATTTTGAAATAAGTTGTTTATGTTTATAAAAAAGTTAATTATTATCTAAATAAGAAACTTATACTCAATCTTGATACTAAATAAATAAAAAATCCCATAAAGTGATGATAAAAAGGGTAATAAATTTGCAGTTCCATCTAAAAAGAGAGATAAAATCTTCGAAACATCAAGCGATTTTGTTAAAAATCATCAAAACAATAAGACGTGGTACAAAATAAATATTGAAGAAAAGTTTAAGGAAAATAAATTTTCAAAGGATGAAAAAATAATGAAAATGTTAAAGAAAAACAATATAGTAATCAACTAAATAAATATCACAAATCATATTTTGATAAATAAAATTTTTAACCTATGAGATGTTTTATATTTTAATGAAGATATTGGTGTTGTGGCCTATATGAACATGAGTCAAAATTTTGTTGGTACAATATATATTTCTCTTAATAAAATAGAGTCCATGATTTGAGGGGGATATTATTTTAAAAACTTAAGAAGAAACCAAAACATCTGCTAAAGTATAATGTTAAAGTGAAAATAATCGTTGGTGTTCTTGAATAAACTTATAGTTAGTGTGATCAATAAAGAAATACTGCTAATAAGTGTCTTAAAATATCAATATATTTTTAAATTAATAATTATTTCCAAATTTAATAAGCATTAGAGTGATAAAAAGTATACAATGGTGGTCGAGGTTTGTTATAAATATTTAAATTGTGAAAATCATTGATTTTGGACAATAGTTTCTCATCACATATAACAAAAAGAAAACATATTTTGAAAGAAATAAAAAAATATTATGGATGCGTTTTAATAATTTGGAATGATATTTATTTAAATGTAAATGGATTTTTTTTCACAAATTGGATAGAAAAAGATTATCTCAAATGATAATCTCTTTATTGATGAGTTGAGTCACAATCTATTATAATTATAACAATTTTTTTTTGCATTGGGAATGAGGTGATTTTAAAAAGAAATATACGTTTCATTAAGAGGTTAAATAATAACATCATCATCATGATATTATTTCCAAAAAGTGTAAATATATTTTAGATTTGTAATGTAGGGATACTTTTTGTTTGAGTATAGTGGAGAAAAATGACATTTGACATAAAATAAATGTTTATTTGGTCCAAAATAATATGATTATACTTTTAAATTATAACTGTATAAAAAAATTCATAATATGAACTAAAAAATAATCAATTATTATGATATACATAACAAAGTAAATATATCGAATTTGTGATAAACATATATAGAGATCAAAATCAAGAGGCCACTTAAAAATTTTCATTCATATATGTGTGGTTTG
This sequence comes from Viscum album, assembly GCA_963277665.1. Lineage (NCBI taxonomy): Eukaryota > Viridiplantae > Streptophyta > Magnoliopsida > Santalales > Viscaceae > Viscum > Viscum album. Next base: position 977,193,756 of record OY728153.1, on the reverse strand, counting down.
ATGAGTATAAAATCAATTAATATTGATAAGTATTTCATGGATTTTTTTGATGAATTTAATCATAACACATATTTATTCCATAATGAGTAAATTATAGTATCATAAGGTATTTAAAATACTTCAATGATTTTTTGAGAATCAAACATGGCGTACTATCAAAATATTTTGGTATGGAAATGAATATGAGTATAAAAATTAATAATTTGAATCATATATTGAAAATAATTATATATAGAAAAAATATAGCACTCCATATATGACTTAATAAAATAGACCATCTAAGTGGAATAACTACTGCTCAGTTGACATGGGGAGAACCATGTGATAGAAGTATGGAACCCAATTTTTGTTAGAAACATGCGAAAAATCAAATGATTTGAATGAAGACATAACTAAAATAAATGAAGGTGGAAGTCACATATCCATTGATTATTGTGTGTTAAAACCAATGTCTAACAAATATTTCAAAGAATCAAGTGAAACATTTTATTTTAAAAATATTAATAACAAATATATCTTTGTTATGAAGAATATAGAATATAGTGATTTAAACTTAGAATATGTTTCAATAAAAGATCATATTTCATATATCTTGAAAAAACCCTTTAAAAATTAGTCCTTCTATAAATTGAGAGTTTTTTGGGAATGTATTGTCCCTTAGAGGGGGATAAAAGGTTCAAGGGGAGTTTCTTTACAAAGGGAGACACTAGGATTGGATGGTAGTTTGAATTTTTACATGAACCAAAAAGAATTTTTCCAACAAATAAAAAGGGGGGATTGAATAGAACTCAAGAAATTAAGTTAAAATATATAGATTTGAGAAGGACTAAATTTATATTTATTATAAAAAATATTGAAATTTACACTAATATTTTAAGTAATCTCAAAAAAATTACTCTATCCAGTAATGTGATGTTTAATTAACTTTCCTATTGGGAGCATACTCTGATCTGTTTATTGAGTGGATTATTTCATAATATTTGAAGTTGTATTCATGTTTTATTTATTTTAAAAATGATCATATATGAGTTGGAGTTAAATTATAACTATAAAGGTGGTAAAATATTTTAGTTTTCATGGTTTTAGAAAATCACATTCCATAGAGGACTTGATTATACTGTAATTCTATTTTAGAAAGAAAATTTATCACATTTTTAAAAATAATTCCATAATATATATTAATTTAACCTTGGTTATTTTTAAGGTTTTTGAGTTTTTTATAGTTTTAAATAATAGTTTCAGTGTTACACAAGAATCAATCTGTAATAATATACCATGATGTGTTCTAGTTTTCTAGAAATCATGAAGGGTAAAGAAGGATTGATGGTTGAAATACAAATTGTTATGGTTATGAAATAACACTAGAGTTGTGGTTATTGTATAGTTTTACATTATTCTAAACCATAGTTTTATGTTATGCTTTGATTTTATTGGACGAGTTGAGTTGGATGAATATCTAGTTCTTATTATGAAGTTCTCATGCCATAAATACTAAGAATTAAACTTTTTGTTATGAAATTATTCCATAATGGTCTAGCCATATAAATTTAATTTAGATACTTGAATTAGATGCTAAGGGAATCATTCTATAGTTCTTTTTTGTTAGGTCAAAATAAATTTATGATTTTTATAGAGACTTTAGACCTTTAAATTATTACACTATGATGAAATTTGTTACGTTGAAATGTGTTTAATATAAATTTATATTTTTTTTGATTCAGTTGGATAATTTATAAAACATATTAAATTAGTTTATCCTTTATTTTTTAGATCTAAGATTTATCATTTATTCTATCATAATAAGAATTATTAAAGAATTATTTATAGTTTTTTTCTAAGAGGATAGAAAGAGGGACATGGAATGAAAATCCTTTTTTAAAATAAAAAATTATAATCTAAAACTTAAACTAAATTGAAAAGGGTAAGTAGTAAAAATTCAAAGATAAAAGGAATTTTTAATAAAATATGAAACAAAACATGATGACATGAGTTCCAACATCACCTATTCTCAATGGATTGAAGGTTTCTTTTATATCTTGGATTTAGTAGTATCTATATAACCCAAAAATTAAATATTATACTAGTTTTTCAGCTATTATATTAAGAAACCCAAATACCGCACTTTAATGGTAGTTACAAACAAGAAATTACAAAGGAATGAGAATGGATTATTTTAATACTATACTAGTGAAACTAATTCTTTGATTACAAAAAAAAATATATTTACAGTAGGATAAAATATAGAGTATTTAAATGAATGAAAATGAGTGTAATAAAGTATAACTTGAACTAAATGTGTGTAAACTAGGTAACCATAAATAACCAAGACTTTTAATGTATTTAAAGAGGTTTATTTATATCCCCTTAACCTTATTTGGTTAATTATAGACATTAAGAGTTAAATATAAGCGTTGGGGATCAAATATAGTTGTTAGAGTCATTAAATTAGAGTGGTTGACTTTTTTGGAAATACACACCAGAACTCAGTTAGATTACTGCCAAAGTTATGGTGGAAGAACCTAGGGAAGATGATTATGAATGTGTAAAAACCCAAACTCTTGTAACCTAAAGACTTAACTTATTTATTACATTGGTACAATATAAAAGGGATCTCACATTGTGGGATTGATCATTTTTGCAGTCTTAAATAACCCAATACATATCTGATTCTAAGATTACATTTGAAATTTAAAATATATAACATAAGAAACGTTATCAAACTATTTTTGTTATTCATAATATCATTCTTCATATCCTGGGTAGAGGAAAACAAATGAAGGGTGTACTCCTATGCTTAGTAAGGGGGACGTACAACAGAAGCTATCATGAGTAAATAAGGCATAATCAACATGGCAGAGTGAATAATAAAAACACATTCCATTCAATCAACACTTGAGTTCAATGAGTATACATGGATAATATAAAAATAAAAAATATGTGGATAAATAAAATTGAATTCTTAAAAAATCAAATTAATAATTTTGGAAATTTATTATCAGGGACCCTCAATAAAGATATTATGAATCTTACCATCATAGTATCTCAACCAAGACATAATTCTTAATAAATGGTTAAGTTTAAACCAAATACCCGTATAATATAGAATTCAATCTATTTTTTTTAATGAGACCTGTCGATGTGTTGAGGTACTATCTATAATTGGGTCCCACCCATTACTTTCACATCCTTTATATTCATTATATTTTGAATGATCAATACAATTCATTCTCAAAATTTCTTATAAGTCCAAAATTGTCCGTATTGAATCAATAATATGAAACATAAATAATTTATTATCATAAACCATCTAAATAAATAATAAATATAGTATCATTGAATCATATCTATAGTGACATCAATGGGTGTTTTCATAGTTGAAAATACTTTAAAATATCACTAAAAAATTTCCTGAAGAAAATACCCTTTTCACTTTGAAATCACTTATTAAAATAATTTTTTTCCAAAATAACAAAGAAGAAATATTCTTCAAAAAAAACTTTGGAAACTTTTAAAGGATTCTTCAAATCTTTTATTTGTTATGATTATTGGAAATTCTATTTATACTATGTATGTTAAAACCAAGATTCATTTTACATTTTTAGAAAAAATTCACAAGTACCTCAATCATAAAATGAAAAGAACATTCCTTTTATTTTTTTTGAAAAAAGAATATCATGGGAAAAAATGAGTTAAAAAAATGTTAATATTAAATATATTCTTTAAAACATTTTTAGAACACATGGAAATGGAAGAAAAAGGTTCCCAACTACATAAGAAATAAACTTTTTTTTCTTAAAATCAATGTCTCAATATTTTTAATTAACTAAGAGAGAAAAATGGTACTATTACTTGAAAATTAAATGAATAACCAGAGGATAAGGAAATTAAATGGTTTTATGAGATAGGTTTTATATAATTCCTATCATTTTAAGTTCAAACATAAACAATCCAAATATAAAATGAGATTGTAAAATAAACCCCTTACAATGATCATAATATTGAAGTGGGAATTAATCAATAAGGTGATTATGTGTATCAAATGTAAATATATATATAAAAATTTAAATACAACATAAAATAATCAAAGGTAATTGAACATATAATCTTAGCACATAAAATACAACGAATAAGTAATATAACACAATAAAAAAATTGAGTTATGAAATACCTTACGTCAAGTTTGAATTGCCTCGTAAGAGATTTTAAACTCCTATATAATAAATTTATATTTATTATAATTACATAAAATAACCATATAACTATCTATAATATAATATATGATCCATTTATAACATATTATCACTGATTTGTTAATAATATTTTATTATTTTCATTGTTTCGAGTGTTAACTGCTTCATTTTTTAATGAGAATTTTGTTTATATAGTTCCAGCCTTTGTACTTTAATTATAGTTCCATCATCTATATATTGTTAATAATTATATAAATATAACATATATATATATAAATTCATTTTATATATATTTACCTTCATCCATAAAAGGTATCGATAGAAAAATGAATTACACCATTCATGGAGATGGTAGGACGTACGTATGCATGAATGATGTTTTCACTTTTGAAAGTATAGAAGGAAAGAAAGGTAAATAATAATTAACCTTTTTAGAATCATTATTATATAATATATATTGTATATATTCATTAAATTTATCCTTATTACCATCCATGTAAATCTGTAATGGAAAATGGATCACATTACTTCGTGGATGTGGTAGTCTACTCGTAATCATGAGTGACGTTATCATTTTCCAACGGATTGGAAGGTAATAATTTAGATATGATATTAAAATTATAGAAGAATAATTATTTTATAAATATTATATATATTCATTATTTCCATCTTTATATCTATCTAAGTAAAGTGGTGACTAAAAAACTTACACCGCAATGTGGAGACAGTAGAACATGTGTACACAGAAGTGATGTACTCGCTTTTCATACACTACTGGAAATAAAGGTCATACCAACGGTTTTAAACCATTTGTATAGGTTGGAAAACCATTGGTATAGCCTATACAAATGGTTTTCCAAACTGTAGGGCAATAAGCCATGAGGAAAGCCCTATACCCACGGTTTGATCTAAACTATTGGTATAGGACACTGTATGTATTGATTTACCAACGATAGTAGGCTAACCATTGGTATATGTTTGTATAGAATTTTTACCAATGGTTTCATTGAAACCGTTGGTATATATTAAAGACTAAACACTATACCAATAGTTTTAAAACCGTTAGGATAGGTATAGTTTTTGAATTTTGCTCAAAGTATACCAACAGTTTAAAACCGTTGGTATTGTGTATTTCCAGAACTATTGCACAGTATCCCCTCCAGTAGACCCTCCAGTATACACCTGCATAAAAAATAGCCCAAAAAACACATACAAATAGACTTAAAATAGCATAAAAAAGACTTGCAATAGCACAAAAAAAAATACATAAAACCATCAAAATCTTCCAAACATGTCATGTACTACAATTCCCTATTTCAATCTTCATATGAAAACAATCTTCCAGTAGAGTTGAATAACATTTTAAATAACTCAAACATTATTTACACCCATTTCAATCTTTATATGACAACCACTCTTCCAGTAGTAATTCACCTCACCCCTGCACAACCCCCCCAACCAGCACAACCCCCCACCTCCCCATCAAATTCTAATAGGTAGAATAGTCTCAGAAATACTTATTAGAGTTGAATAAGATTTTGAAATTGGCTTAAATCCCAATTTTTTTTTTCTGATCCTATATTTGGGTATGTAATGATTTGTGATGCATTTTTCATTGAACTTGTATTTTTTATAATATATGGTGAAAAGGTATTTTCTTAGGAGTCTCGTCACTTATGAACCCATGAGTGAAACTACCCAACTCCTGAAAAAGAGTTTGCGACTATCGTTGATGAGTGTAAATTTCAGAGACACTACCTCTTTGATTAGAGACATGTTATATATACAAACTGAATGTCATAGTAATATAATTTATTCTAATGTGAACTAAATCATTTTCAGATGTGTTGGATAAAATACATGTAGATTTTCAAATTTGAAATGGAATATGTTCTTTGTAAAGGAAATGTCAGTTTTGATGCACTAAGAAGGAAGATGAAGGAGGTAGGGGTGTTAATGTCAGATATTGGGTGAATTGTAATGGATTTGTTGGTAGACTCTATAGTGATAATAAAATAATATACTTGGGTATTGGTTTTTATACGTATAGTGATCATGTCCAAATTGGTTGTATAAGTGGATTTTGAACATGTGTTTGATCCAGAGTGTGTCATGATGCATATGAGGTTGACAAAAAATAGTCCCCTTCCAAGATGGGTTATAGTCATACATGGTGTACTATTGGTTAATGTAAGGGCGATACTTCTTTATTCCATGATAAAAATAATTGATGATACCCTCTCATGATTAATAGTGAGAATCAAAGTGACGACACATAATATCCTCAAAAAAATTGGATCCAACTAAATCATTCCACAAATACCCTCTTTAACCCAACCATCCTACCATAGGACTTTGACAAGTGGAAACATATTCCCTCGCAACACTTTCTTGATGTTGTGAAATAAAACCCATTATTTTTTGAAATTGTTAGGTTTTTGAGGATCATAATATGATATTTTTACAACGAAAGAACACCCAAATATGACATATCCTAAAAAAAGCAACATTTATAGAAAATGAAAAACGTCTAAAAATGGATTTTACCTAGGAGTGGTTTTCTTATTTCTAAATCTAAATAGAAAGTTTGATGATGCGTGCTATGAAACTAAATTTGAAAATGGGGTACGGAAAATGACCCATGGTTCCATGGTCATTACAAAAGGAGTAAAGTATGTAACTCTTTACTTGATTTAAAATTCAGGAAGAACTGAAATGATCATAAGTTCAACTTGTGATGGTCTAGAAGAATGGAACTAAAAGTTTATTGACCTTAGTGAGAATAATATTAATGTTATTAAGGCTATGAACACTAAATGGTACATGTATGGTGTGATATATTGATCAGAGTAGTATTCCACCACATCATGCCTCAGATTGAGGTGGGGTTGACTCGTACACATCACAAATGACACTTGTATCATTTTACTAAAGTATTAATATAATCTGAAAGTGTTTGGTTAGTTTTTTGTATGCAAGTTGTTGTTTTAACTTAAAATCCTGTCCATTTCAAATAAAATAGAGACACTTTGAGTGATACCGGCCACACAATGCCTTAGATCGAGGCTTGTTTGACTCGTACACGTCACATATGACTCAAGAATCATTTTCATAAAGTATCAATAGAATCTGAATGCGTTTGTTCGGTTTTCTGTATGCCAGTTGTTGTTTTCACTTAAAATGTTTTCCATTTCAAATAAAGGTGAGACACTTTGAGTGGTGTCGGATACACCGCACCTCTAATTGAGGTGGGGATGACTCATACACGTTACATAAAACCCATGTATCATTGTGGTAAGGTATCTACACAATCGGAAAACGTTTGTTCAGTTTTCCGTATTCCAGTTGTTTTTACTTAAAATGATGTTTATTTTAAACAAAAGAGAATTAGTTAGAGTGATACCCACCACACCACACCTCAGATTAAGGTGGGGTTGACTTGTACACGTCACATATGACCCATGTATTATTTTTCTAAAGTTTCAATAGAATACGAATGTGTTTAATCAGTTTTCCATATGCCAATTGTTGTTTTCTCTAAAAATGATGCCAATTTTAAACAAAAGAGAGAAACTTTGAGTGGTGTAAGACACACCACACCTTGTATTGAGGCGATTTTGACTTATAAAAGTCACATATGACCCATAGATCATTATCCTAAATTTTCAACAAAATCCGAATGCATTTGGTTGGTTTTCTGTATGTCAATTGTTGTTTTCACTTAAAATGATGTCCATTTTAAACAAAAGAGAGACACTTTGAGTGGTTCCAGCCACACCGCGCTTAATATTGAGGATGTGTTGACTCATACACGTCACATATGACCCAAGGATCGTTTTCCTAAAGTTTCAACAGAATCCTAATGTGTTTGGTCCGTTTTCTGTAGGTCAGTTTTTGTTTTCACTTAAAATGACGTCCATTTTAAAAAAGAGAGAGACACTTTGAGTGGTGTCAGCCAAAACCCACCTCATATTGAGGTGGGGTTGACTGGAACACATCAAATATGATCTATGGATCATTGTAATAAATTTTTAATAGAATCTGAATGCGTTTGGTTGGTTTTTTGTAGGTCAATTGTTGTTTTCACTTAAAATGATGTTCATTTTAAACAAAAGAGAGACACTTTGAGTGGTTTCGACCACAGAACACTTTGGATTGAGGTTTGGTTGACTCATAAACATCAAATATGACCCATGTATCGTTTTCCTAATGTTTCAACATAATACAAATGCGTTTAGTCGGGTTTCCGTATGTCAGTTGTTGTTTTCACTTAAAATGATGTCCATTTTAAACAAGAGAGAGACACTTTGAGTGATATCGTCCACACTGTGCCTCGGATTGAGGCAGGGTTTACTCATACACATCACAAATGACTCATGGATAATTTTACTAATGTATGAACACAATTTGAATGTTTTTGGTTCGTTTTTCGTATGCTAGTTGTTGTTTTCACTTAAAATCTTGTCCATTTCGTATAAAAGTGAGACAGTTTGAGTGGTTATGACCCGAACGACCCTTGTATTGAGGCGCGGTTGACTCATACACATCAAATATGACCCATGGATTTTTTAACTAAAGTTTCAACAGAATATGAATGCCTTTGGCTGGTTTACCGTATGTCAATTGTTGTATTCACTTAAAATGATGTCCTTCTGAAACAAAAGAGAGACACTTTGAGTGGTGTCGGCCACACTGCACCTCAGATTGAGGCGGGGTTGACTCATACACATCAAAAATGACCCATGGATCATTTTACTAAAGTATCAACACAATCCAAATGCGTTTGGTTGGTTTTCCGTATGCCAGTTGTTTTTACTTAAAATCGTATCCATTTTAAACAAAAGAAAGACACTTTGAGTGGTACCGGCCACACCAAGCCTCAGATAGAGGATAGGTTGACTCATACACGTAAAAAATGACCCATGGATCCTTTTACTAAAGTATAAAAATAATCCAAATTCATTTGGTCAGTTTTCCATATAACAGTTGTTGTTTTCACTTAAAATGTTGTCCATTTCAAAGAAAAGTGAGACACTTTGAGTGGTGCTGGACACACCACGCCTCATATTGAGGAGAGGTTGACTCGAACACATCATAAATGAACCATGTATCATTTTCCTATTTTTTCAATAGAATTCAAATACATTTGGTCGGTTTTTCGTATATTAGTTATTGTTTTAACTTAAAATGATGTCCATTTTAAACAAAAGAGAGAGACTTTGAGTGGTGTCAGCCACACCACGCCTCAGATTGAGGAGGGGTTGAATCTTACACATTAAAAATGACCCATGGATCATTTTAATAAATTATCAACATAATCTGAATGTGTTTGGTCGGTTTTTCGTATGCCAGTTGTTGTTTTCACTTAAAATCCTATCCATTTCAAATAAAAGTGAGACAGTTTGAGTGGTACCGGCCACACTGGCCCTCATATTGAGACAGGGTTGACTCGTACAAGTCCCATATGACCCATGGATAGTTTTTCTAAAGTTTAAACATAATACGAATGCCTTTGGTTGGTTTTCCGTATGCCAGTTGTTGTATTCACTTAAATTGATGTCATTTTGAAACAAAAGAGAGAAACTTTGAGTGGTGATGGCCACACCATGCCTCAAATTGAGGATGGGTTTACTCGTACACATCATAAATGACCCATGTATCATTTTACTAAAGTATCAACACAATCAGAATGAGTTTGGTCAGGTTTATGTATGCCAGATGTTGTTTTCACTTAAAATACTGTCCATTTCAAATAAAAGTGAGACAGTTTGAGTAGTTCCGGTCACACTGGCCCTCGAATTGAGGCATTTTTGACTTATACACATCACATATGACCCATGAATCATTTTTACAAAGTTTCAACCGAATCAGTATGTCTTTTTTCGGTTTTCCGTATGTCAGTTGTTTTATTCACATAAAATGATGTCCTTTTGAAACAAAAGAGAGACACTTTGAGTGGTACTAGACACACCGCGCCTCAGATTGAGTCGGGGTTGACTCTTACATGTCACAAATGACCCATGGATAGTTTTCCTAAAGTATAAACACAATCCTAATGTTTTTGGTTGGTTTTCCGTATGCCAATTGTTTTTACTTAAAATCAAATCCATTTTAAACAAAAGAAAAACACTTTTAGTGGTACAGGCCACACCGTGCCTCGGATTGAGGCCGGGTTGACTTGTACACGTCACAAATGACCCATGGATCCCTTTTCTAATGTATCAATAGAATCAGAATTCATTTGATTGGTTTTCGGTATGCTAGTTGTTGTTTTCACTTAAAATGTTGTCAATTTCAAAGAAAAGTGAGAAATTTTGAGTGGTGTCGGCCACACCGCACCTCATATTGACCGCAGCATGACCGCAACATGACCGCTGTGTGACCACGACGTGTTGGCCTGGTCTAGCGACATCTTTGGGGCAGTATCTTTTAGCCAGGATTGAAGGGAGCTGGAGGAAGCAGGGCAACATTCCGGCCGTCGCCTCCCTCCCCATTAACTATGGGTGGGTAATGTATCTAAAACTCTATCTAGGTATCATACATTGAATTACTAAAGGACTGAGAACCTCCATGGGGTGTCATCCTGGAGAATGACAATGACGTAACGTCTAAAGGGAAACAAAACGACGAAAAAGAATCATACATACTAAACTATCACTGTGAGTTTTCGCAGACAGCGCACCTCCGTTGGAGGGTTTTTATTATAAAAACATGACTTTATTTGTCAAATGAAACAATTATATTAAAGATCACTTATTCAAGATATGCAATTCAATATAATTAAGTAGAATTAATAAAGAAGATAAATTCAATTTAAAGCATTCTTAAATTAAAGATGCTACGAGAGGGACTCTACCTCAAGGTGGAACCAAGCCGTCCACTTCGAATCTTGGAGCTTTCTAACTAAAAGATGCTGCTCCTCCACTGGGTATGCAAACCTTCACACACATGCAAGGACACCTAGCCCCTATGCACACACCTGCATGGCCATGAGAATGTGAAAGGGGATCCTTGCACATGTGCTTATATGCATATATCAGTCTCAACTCACCTGCGTATTAATTTATATATATATACATGGGAACACCTAGCCCCATACGTGCATAATCACTGCCATGGGTGACTATACATGTAACAGGGGAACCCACATACATATACTTACTTACCTATGCTCACGCAGGCGAGTCGCCCTTGACTTGGCGACTCAAAACCAACGTGCATGGATCAACGCACTACACAAAGGATATTAAGAACCTTAAAATACATGAAGGATGCTACCTAACCAGTGAAAAACCAACCAATGGCATTAAAGCCTGACCTAGATTGGCAGCGGAGAACCAAATCCACCCGAACCAACATGACATGATCCAACGCCCTATAGAAAACATAATATGGAATAAAAAACACTAAAGACCAAAATACATGAGGTGCGAGACAATTAGTAACCATAAAATCTTACCTCAGGTCAAAGCTGGTGGACTGAATCAATCTGAACTCCTTCTAGCACCCTTCACAAAATATAACTACCCTCTGTCCATAGAAAGAAGTCAAAGATATAAGTGACCAATGCGATAAAGAAAATAAAATAAAAATTAAACTAAAAAATACTTGTCTCCTATGACTATACTTGTCACCTCCCAACATATAAGTACCACAGCGCCCCATGGGCCAAATCATGTTCCTGCAAGCAAAGTGGAAACAGATCAATGTTTCAAAATGATATTATCAGATAGTATATTCCTATTAATTAACAATTACTCTTCCTATTAATGGTATATAATCAATTTCGCCAGAGTTTCAACTTAGTTTGGTTTTGTTCGATACAAGGGATGAGGTCTTATTATTCTTGGTTTTTATGTTTACACTTGAGATATTTATTTAAAAATGATGCATGTATTTGGCATTATTGTTTATGGTTTTAGTTCTTAGCCTGTTGCTATGGGGCCTGTCCACATGAATAATTCTTGGAATGTAGGGTTCAGTTGACATTTATGCGCTTTAGTGTGATTGATGTCACTAACAATGAGGATTTAGATCAAGTAAAATATTCCTAAGAGGATTGGGACTTGTAGTGATATGTGTGGCAATTGTACATATTGCGTTTGATGAGGAAATACTTATGAGGATGGATTGGAATCTTGTTAGGTTCTTAGGGTGGGATGGTCCCTCTGAGTATATAAAATGTATTATGAAAGGTTTTACTCCATTTAATGATTCAAGAGTTCAACTAAAGATATGAAGGATGAGATGCTAGTGTGGGTATTGGGTATTATCGGATAGATTGGAATTATAATTCCAAGAGGCTTGGTGTGATTTATCTTAGGATGGAACCTGTTTAGTGGGGATGGGTTATAATACATGATTTTGATGAGGTTCTTGACTGGATTATTGAGAATATAATGTAGATGGGTTCGACATGGTGTACTTTTGTGACTAGGATAATCATAAGGTGAATAATGCTCTTTGTCTTGTTGGATGATGATATGTGCATCGTGGCATGGGATAATCCTCGAGAGATGAGTCTAGACTATGTGACTGAGAGGATAGACTAGGATAGGTTTGATAGGATTGGGTGAGTGGCTAACCCATGCGAGGATGATACGATGTATGGAGACACTTGGTGACACTTGGGGTTATTTATGCTATCTCATGTAGACACTTGGGGTTATTTCATGACTCCAATATACTCCAGAAATGTTCCCACACAATGTTTTAGAAAAAAAAATTCCATCTTATGGAAGAACCCAAGGATCCTCTATCTTCTAATGTTTCCTCACACTCACACCTCATGGTATTACAGTATACAAGTGATCTACATCAACTAGTCAGGATTGCATCACTACCCTCCATCCATAGAAATAAGCAAAATACCTAAGTGGCCAATGTGATAAAGAAAATAAAATAAAAACTAAACAAAAACATACCTGTATCCTGTGACTATACATGTCACCACCCAATATATAAGAACCACACCGCCCCATGGGTCAAATCATGTTCCTGCAAGAAAGGGGGAAACAATTCCATTTAATAATCTCTTAATTAGTCATTATGTTCTTTATATAGCACATTGTTGGAAACACCATACTAGTACACTTAGCCCTTGAATATGCACCTATGCTACATTAGTTGAGTTGAAGATTGTGCACATAACCCTCTTATGCTCCATCCTATGTCATGTGAGTATTCATGCATCTACAAGATGGTGATTCCCATTATCTAAACATATAATCATGTTGGTTAGCCGGGTACCCAATGGAATCTCGAACAATGTGTGAGATAAAATTCATGTAGTTGACCCCCAAGAGGTCTATAACTATCCAATATATTTATATAACATTTTAGTATAATGATATGATAAATTAAAGTGACAACTAAAAAATCTAAAAGGATTTTTTATGGTTCCAGAGAAAAAATCCCTTCATCTTCGATGGAGGGTTAAAGATTTAATTAATTAAATGGATTCGAATGAATAAATTATATGTTAAATAAAAAAAAACATATACACATCAAAATCAAAACTAAAAACTGAAATATTAGATAAATTTAAATAAAAACAAGGTACCACTTATGAAAATAACTAATTTGGGATGGGTTAGATAGAGATTCATCAAGAGATTTTGCAGCTTGGATGGGATGGAGGAAGAGGAAGCCAGAGGAGATCCTAGATCGCCGAGAGAGAGGGGGAATTTGGGGGAATTACTCCAGTTTAGGGTTCTGTATCGTGAATTAATTTTGGGTAAACCTTTACCAATGGTTTTTAGAAACCGTTGGTAAACATTTTCGGGCCACACTTATACCAACAGTTCCTTAGAACCGTTGGTAAAAGGTCCCCTAAGCCATCCTTTTACCAACGGTTCTATTTAAACCATTGGTAAAGGTTTTTTAGGAGGTGATTTACCAATGGTTTTAGGAAACCATTGGTAAAACTCTTCTTTAGCAATGGTTTTATGAAACCGTTGGTATGGAAGTGTTGGAAAAAACCCACATTACAGTAGTGATAGGATGGAAAAGATATAAAAAATGGTTGTATGATAATCATAATAAAATATAATTATATTTATGATATTGGATTTATTATTTTAGTATTATTATTATAGATTTAGAGTAATTATAAAAATAAATGAAATTGAAAGATTCAGTAAAGACGATTACATCTTCTTTGGTAAACTTTCTTTAGATTCCTTATTAAGGACCCTTGGAATAGTATTTTAAGAAGAAAACAACTTTAATTAATGTATAAATAATTTTATAAGATTATTAGTTAGGGTTTTACCAATATAATTCTCTAAAGAATGTGTAAAGAAAAGAGAGAAGGGTGTCCTTTTATAAGTGAGGGTAGGAGTACTCTTGGAATCACTTAAAGTATAAAATTAATTAAATTTAATTTTTATTGAAAAATGGATAAAAATGGATATAATTAGAAGATAATATGTGTATGAATATAACTAATCTCATATAATAAAATTTGGACAATGTTTTGTTATGTTTTCACCCATATCTCTTAGTTTTAACCCCTCATCAACCCTTTTTGACAATTAATGTGATATTAATGTTTTTTACTCTTTAAGAGTCAATAAAGTTACTATAAAAGGAAAATTAAACCATAAATGGAACATGGTTTATATTTTACATAATTTAACACTAAATTATCTAAATATAGGATTTTAATTAATTTTAAATCATTTAATAAAATATTGTTTCTTATAAAAGATAATTTATTTATTTTTTAAAAATACATTAAATATTATAATATAATATGTTTCTAAATCATGTAAAATGGTTTAAAAATGGAATTTATTCAAATATAAGGATGAAATGATCATATTATAATTACATAATAAAATTTATATAAGTTTAGATATCATTTTAAATAATATCTTTTTGACTAACCCCTTAACCAAATTTAACCTTAATCACTATAAGAACTATTTCAATATTAAAGTGTTATAATTTTAGTTATAAATTGTAAATTGGATAATAAATGGAAAATATATTGAATTTTAAACCATTTATAATCCTAACTATACCTTTTTAGTATTTTTATTATTTTAAACAATTTAATAACATATTCTTTAACATAAAATATCATTAATGACATTTTTGACACTATTCATTTAATTTGAATTTAATATCATTAATATAGTAGTGAAATTAAAATATAAACCTTTAATAAATCCATAATATGTTATATGTATCTATAAAATTTATTTTATACTTTAAATCACCCAAAAAATATTACTTTTAAATTTTTTAAAAAATCATTTACTTGAATTTTCTATAGTTTAAATAAGCATTGTGTAAGCGTTGTGTACGAATTTAAAGTAAGTATTTCATCACTAAAAACTAAAAATAAATTATCATGATAAAAAAATAAATTTGGATTTAAAATATTCATTTATAAACTAACATAAATTATTTTTATCCCCATCACAAAATATTATATATATTAATAAAAAGAAAGTGACATTTTGACTTTATCTTTTATTAAAATACTATAAAGGTCAAAATCAAAGTTAAATGAGAAAAGGTCATATTTTTGAATTTTTTATGATTATGGACAAAATATAATCATAAAATAAAATAAATTAAAGAGTTTTAATGAATTTTAATCTTTATCACATTATTTTTAACCCTAATAAATCCATTTACCCTTTATCAATGCGATAAATTTTAACATGTATACTATTCATAATGCCTAAAAATAAAAGAGACCTATTTACCAAACTTGAACCTAATGATTCCATATTAGAAATTAATTTTTCAAGATTTAATATATTTATGTCATAGGAATTTATTTTAAAATATACCCACAAAATGTGATGAAAAAAATTTTTCTAGAAAAAAATGTTTCCTTGAGCATAACAAGTTTTATACAAAAATGCATATAAAATTAATTGAAATGTACTTAATTAGAATATATTTTAATATAAATTAACTAATCTTACTTTTAAAACCATTTAAAAAATGGAGCATTGTAAATTATTGAAGAAAATATATATTTTAAAATAAATATATGTATTTTCACTATTCATTAAAAAATCAAACTTTTTAAAAAATTCTAAAAAATATACTCTAAAATAATTTTTAAATTATCATTTAAAAATATGATATCATTTTTATGAAATATAATTTCTACAATTTCTATAAATTAACTATAATATTTTCTCATAAAAACCAATAAAAACCATTTTTGAAGAAAACATATTTTTAAAGAATAAAATGACTTTACTAAAAATTGGGTGCTTATTTCCTAAGAAATCATAAATAAATTTTTATTGAGTAGGAAATTTATATATATCTCCTAGTATTAGTTAATCTTATTCATACATTCCAATTAAACTTCTAGTTTATAATGATTACATTTGAATAATAATATTTCATGGTTCGTTTAAGCTCGATGTTGTATATCTTGTACTCTATCAAAGATAATGTTATTTTAAAATATTATGATATTAAATTCTACCCCCTTAAATAAATTTCTCCCTAAATTTTTTTTTATTGGTCATCAAAGGTTCAAACTTTATTGAAAATCCACATCGTACTGATGGATAATAAAACTTCATTTGAAAAGGGGGATTGGAAAAGAGAATGATTAACCGATATATCACATAGTTAGGTTCCTAAATAAGGATTATATTAGTGGGAAGTAAAATTATTGACTTTTAAGATTATACTAACATCATAGGAATAATATAGAGTGATAGATAATATGGTCAGGATAAAGTTAATGACCGCAAAACTGCAAATCAGTGAGGGGTGAAAAGACCCCCTTTCATCAAAAATGAATGTAAAAGGATAATTTTTTTTATTTTTAGATCCTTTTGTAAAGTTGATGGATTATTTTACAATCAATATAGAGAATATGAGAAAATGTGATTACTTGATTTATTACTATTTATTTATCCATTTTTTTCTTTGTTTATTCTTTTCTAATTTTCCATGTCATCTATTACTCTATGAAATGGATATTCAAGATGAATTTATCATGACTAAAGCACTAAAATTAACCTTTAATAGATCATAAGATACATAAAATAATGACATATCATTCCTTATTTGTCTAAATATTCATCAAAACCAAAATGGTTAACTGAAGTTATCCATTATGGATAAATATAACACTTTATTCATTAAAACCTCAATAATAACACCCATAGTTCAACTTAATCCATTCCATAAATAGTTAACCTTACGAATGATCAAAAATATTTACAACCAAATTCAAAACAAAAAAATATAAAATATTTGATCACATATTTTTTTCCAAGACCAACTTTAAAATTTATCCCGAGATAACATGAATTAGCATATAATGTCACAAACCAAACATGTGAATACCTAAAAACATACAAATAACCTGAATCACTAGAAAACATCAATTAAAACACAACTGATTCCAAAAATTAACTTTATCCTTATTACCTAAATAAAATCATACATTATAAAATATATTATATAAATATGAAAGTATAGTGAACTTCACCAATGATAACATAAATTATTTTTCATTAAATTACTAATGAATTCTAAAGTAATTAACATTATATGGTTTAATTTATCCATATCAATTAACTATTTATCCGAACTAAATATTATTAATATTAGACACATATTAAGAATTATATTTCCCTTAATCATGTGTTCTAAAAAAATATTACCTTACCACTAAATCACTTTTCCAATTTATCAGTACTATTCAAAACATGCTTTCAAATCCTTAGATAAAAACTAATGTAGAACAATCCTTAGATGTTTTATGATTATTATAACAAGAATATGATTGATATGCAACTTATACAACATAATTATATAATCCCAATACACAAACACATTAATCCTTTCACTTCAACAATTGAAATAGTTTAAAAGTTTTATTTTTTTATGAAATATATTTTTTCGAATAAATTTAACTTCTCTGATATATTGCGTTACATGCAACACTGAGTTTTAAAGAACCACAATATATTGTTAATATTTGTATTTAAATAAAACCATTATAACCAATCCATTAAACTTTTCTGTATGAATTAGAATATTTTTTTTAAGAATTAATTATAATGGTTTTATATAAATAAATCATATTCATAAAAAAGTAATTATTTTTTAGTAAAGTCTTTATATGTTTCCAAAATACTATTTTCTCAAAAAATGTTTTTATTACTTTTTGTGAAAAAATAATAATATTTTTTTTTCACTTTTAGAAAAGTTTTTCAAAAAAATAAAATTCATTTTAAAAATATATTTTTCAAAATTTTCTTTGAGTGATTTTTTGTTAATTGTTTACAAAGATTATTTTTTTTGATGAATAGTAAAAAATATTTTTTTTATTAAAAATACCTTTTTGTTTAAAAATTTACAAGATCCATTTTATTTTAATATGGGTTTAAAAGTAAAAATAGTAAAATTATATATTTATTAATATAATTTATTTCATTTGAATTAATTTCATAATGAATTTTGATATTAAAATTTTCTATACTAATGAACATTTTCTCTTTGGAAAACCACTTTTTCATCAAGTCTGTGGTTTTAATTTTCAATTAAGTTTTTCCAATTATATGAATTGAATTTGGAAATATATATTACATATTTTTAATATGTATAATTAATATTATATAATAAGTTTAACTTATTTTTTTATCAAAATTAATAGTAAAAAGAGTGAAAATTTATTAGCGTGGTTAAGGTTAAAACGTGTTTATGAGGGGTTAAACTAAACAATAAGTGGTAAAATGACATTAAAAATTATAAAAATCAAATTTAATAGAAATATTTATACCTTTTATCATATAAGGTTTGATAATGATCCATTTTGGATTCATGTGGCATGTTTAAAACACAGGTAAATGATTTTCTTTTAAAAAATTCAAAGTGTGTCCCCTCCCACACTTATAAAAGGGAAACCACTCTCCTCTCCTATAAACACTTTGAAAATAATTTGGTTCATTAAATAACTAACTAAACATATTCATTATTTTTCTAATCACATCCTAGAGGCCTTAGTTTCACTAGTAAACCCTCCTAAAAAAGATTTAGGAATAAAACTAAAGAGGTTCTTCTAAGAAGAGGTAAAATTCTTAACATTGCATTTTTGTTTTATTTATCATTCCAACTCTTTAAAATATTCTTCATATAATATGATATTATAGAACCTTTTTATAACATATAATTATATTTTATTATGTTAATTTCATAACCTATATCAATCTCCTCTTGTATGAAATGGGAAATGAAACCGTCGATCATGTGCACAACGAACTATCACCTCCTAAACTGATATAATTCATTTTCCATCACCACCTTTCATGAATAGAGATAAAAATGGATTTAATTTTTATATATGATATTTGTGAAATCATTATACTTATGTAACTATAATATCATTTATACCTTATTACCTTTCTATCTTCTGGAAAATGATAACATTGCTCATACATATGTGTGAACTACCACCTCCAATTAGCGATGTGAAACATTTTTCATTTTTTTACATGGATGGTAATAAGGATGGATTTTATTAATATAATTGATATATATAAAAATTATCCTAGAATGTGAAATTAATATTTACTTTTATTTTATTACATCTATCGAGAAAATGGAAACAACTTTCATGCATATATACGACTTACTGTCCCCATGAACGATGTAATTCATTCTCTATCACTTATTTTAATGAATTACTATAAATAAATATATAATGAATATATATGATATTTATATCATGGTTAAAATTATTCATATTATTGAACCATGATCGATGAAAAATGATTGAAAATACCAAACCACAATATACATGAAAAACAAAGTAGTTATTACTCGAAACATGATTTTAACAAGGAATTGTTAATAAAATGGAAATAAAATGTCATAAGTAAATAATATATGGTTATATATATTATTATTCTTATTTAATATATGTGTAAAAAACCTATATTTATCAAATAGGTGGTTCAAATTTGTGTGAGGGAAGTTGGGACTTATGCTAAGGGGATTTTTGTCTAACTTTTATTTCTATGAGACACTTGCCATATTCATCATTTTTTTCATCTATGTGGTGTCTATAATAACAATAAATGACTTTTATGACTCTTATTATTAAAATTAATGGGATTTTCATGTCCATATAAGGTTCTTTATTTTATATGGATTATGATTCAAAGGTTACTAAAGTTTAAGTGTTTGATGTTACAATCTCATTGTTTATTAGAGTAGTTTATTATTCTGATTAGGGGATTGATGTTGGAGGTCTCTGAGAGGCGAGTTTACTTTATCTCATGGAAGCTAGGGTTTCCTTCCGAAGTCATATCATACCCTCCTCTGGCTTGATCGAGCCCCAACAGTGTCTTCCTCTGGAGTTCAGTGTGGCACGTCGTCAGCTCAAGCACGGTCTCGCTTCGTCGGTTCTGGTGTGGTATCTTCAGAGCGTCTGGATCTGTCACGAACCAGCCTGGGTCGACCCTGAACCGGTCACCCGAGCCGGTCTGCGGCAAGTCCCGAGGGGCGTTCCCGATCCCCCCGGGATGGTAACAAGTGCCGGGCATTGAAACTTTAATCGTTGGGAATGATTTCAGCCCAAGCTAAAAACAGGATCGAAAGAATGAATATAAACTAAAAAAACAAACAGACACTAAAGACATAAACAAACCTACACCACGACATACCTCCATGTGACCTCGCGGTCACCACCCAACTACAACCAATGTCGCTCCCACACTGAGCGACTCAAGCCAGGAAAACCTGAACACAAGGAACCTGCAACTGAAAAGGTAAAAGATAGGCGTGAGCACAAAAGTACTCAGTAGGTGAGCCCCACAACAAATCCCAATGCACTGCCAGTAAATGAAGAATCTACATAATCCAGGTTTGAGCTATAATGTATAAAAGTAAGTTTTCACAATGCTTTACTTGAAAATCAAACACGAGACATTTCCCTTATTCCTTTTCGAAAGTTAGTTCCATTCCATTAGTTTTAAACTCATTCTGATAAGCAAAGTGTTACATTTTCAAATCTAACCCAAAGAGAATAAAACATTTTCATTTGAAAACCATTTTTTCCCAAAGTCTAACAGTATAGGCTGTGAAATATGACTGAAGGCAAACAAGCAGGAAAACAAGCGCATGTAAAGGTAAAGAGGCAAGGAAAACCAAGTACAAGTAAAAATAAACCAGAAGTTATCAGCAATAACCATGGGCACACACACACACACTCACACACTCACACACACACACACATACTCACACACGCACACACTCACACCCAAGTGGTCCCCCGTATGCCGACGGAAGGCACCACGCCAGAGATGGTAGAGCACTATGGGTAAATCCCCTAAGGTTCATCTAGCTCGCGTGGGACCCTAGAACCTCGTGTCTCGGTGAAACGTGGCTTAGAAGGCCACGACCCTCAGAAAACGTGGCTTAGAAGGACACGACCCTCAGAACACGTGGCTTAGAAGGCCACGACCCTCAGATATCATATGTTTAGTTAGTATTGCAATCGTCAATCCAGCTAAGTGAAACAGGGACGACACCCATCCGGCTCACTAGCGCACTAGTTCTAGTCCGCCCACCTAGATACCCAGGGTCTCCCCGTGTTCTCAAACAAGTTTCACATTCACATAGTATGTTTCTTCTTCATATCGCAGGCCAAACAAGATATTGCACACAAAAGTCACCATTTCCACACCCAAACAATATTTCAAAACTCACGCACGCCAAAAATACCTTTCTAGAAACATAAATGTCATTACCTAACCATTTCGCAAAAACCCCTTTTTGGAAACACTCAAACAAGAACATAAACAACTTTCACAACCCAGAAAGCATTATTTTTAATAACACAACAAGGGAAAACATCTTTCGTCAACCAAGAACCACACGTAAAGTTTCCAAAAAAACAATTTCAAAGGGGCACACGACGTTTTCTCTAATCAAGGTTATAAGAAAACACCATTTTCCATAAACAGTACATTTACTAATTTACACATGCCAAAAACATTTCAAAACCCAATTCAACATGTCTTTCATTACTCAGGAAGAACCATTTAGCGACATTACTATGAAATCCCACAATTGAAACCAAGAAAACACTTTTAATGAAATGCTAGAATTAAACAGTTTGCATTATCAGCAAATCACCACACTATAAAAACTACTTAATATTACTTTTTTTTAAAATTTACTGAAATTTAATAAAAGGACAAGGAATAAATAAATTCTTAATTTAGAGGCAAGTGCATAGGGAGACCTACCTCGAATCGGAATGACGAATGACACGGCCCAAGACTCCCGTTGCGAAAATGGCGCATCGAATTGCGCCGTCAAACAGATCCTAAAACAGTAGACCGAAAAACGGGTGTAACGATCAGTAATAATAATATAATAGCAGTAACCAATATATAATGTTAATATCAGTATTGATATAATAACAATAATAACATAGTCGTAACAATGACAATAACAATAATAATATAATTAGCATAATAATAATATATCAATAATAGCAATAATAATAATATCATAATATTAATACAATAATAATAATAGGAACAATGCCAATTTAATATAATCATAATATATTAATAATAATATAATGATAATAATATAAAATAATGTCAACATAATAATATTAATAATAATAATATAATGACAATAGCATAATAATAATAATAATTTAATAATAATAATAAGAATATCATAACATAATAATAATAATAAAAATAATATGATAATAATTAAAATAATAATAAATATATTAGTAATAATAATAATAATAATTTTAATATTAATAATATGTTAGTAATCATAACAATAATAATAATAATAATATGAAATGTTAATATCAATAATAATAACAATAAAAATAATAATAATAATAATATAATAATAATAATAATAAAGTAATATTAACATAATAATAATAATAATAAAATAATATTAACATAATAATAATAATAATAAAATAATATTAACATAATAATAATAATAAAACAATAATAATAATAATATAATAATAATAACATAATTATAATTTGATAATACTATTAATATAATGACATTAACATAATAAATAAATAAAACAAACAAGAACTCACGAGTGGAGGGGGAAAAGCGGAGAAGAAGGTGGGTCGGGCCGGCGTCTAGGGTCGCCGGAAATCGGGAGCCGCGAGGAGGCCGATACGGCGGGGATGCGGGGAGCAGGGACGGCGCGGCGGTGCGAAAGGGGGGTGAGCGGGAGAGCTGGGACGACGACAGGGAGACGGGGCGGCCGGGAGCAGCAGAGGGGGTGCACCGAAGGTCGGCCGTGCAGAGGAGGCCGGGACAGGGGGGGGGGGGTCGGACGGCGGCGCAGGGAGGAGGCAAGAGGGGAAGGGCCGGAGGCCGGGCGGGACGCCGAGAGGAGGCCGGTGAAGGCCGGGGTCGCGCGGAGGCCGGCCTGGGGGCGTCGGCGCGGGGTGGTGGTGCAGGGAACCGGGGTCGGGGAAGGGGCGAGGTGGGGCGCGCAGGAGGGAGGCCGGGCGGGTGCGTGGGACGGGGAGCGGCGGAGAGGCGACGGAGTGTGCTGGGGCTGGTCGGGCAAGGCAGGGGGTGAGGCCGAGGGCAGGAAGCTGGGACGGGAGGAGGGTGAAGGGGAGAGGGCGGCCTGGCGCGGCGGCTTGGCGCGGCGGGACGACGATCGGTGAGGGGAGGCCGGCTCGATGGAAAAGCCAGGACGCTGGGACGGGAAGCGGCGGAGACGGCCGGTGGGCGCGGCGGGGTCGCGCGAGGGAGACGACGGCGGCGGGATGGTGGGCGCGGCGTACACAGGAAGGAAGGAGGGAGGGAGGGAAGAGCGGGGGAGAGAGAGAGGGGGGGATGGGTGGCGGCTCAAAGGGGTCTAGGGTTAGGCTAGGGTAGGTTTATATATATCTATATATATGATAAAAATAATAATGTTAATAATTATAATAATAAAAATAGTAAAACATTATAACAACAATAATAAAATGTATAATCATAATAAAACATTTTTAATAATAATAAAATTTATCATAATAATAATAATAGAACTTATAATAATAATAATAATAAAACTTAGATAATAATAATAAAACTTACAATAATAATAATTAATAAATTAGTTAATTCAAATAATAAATGTTTTGATCAAATATTTAAAATAATAATTTTAAAATAATTTGAAGATGTTACACACATATATATATATATATTTATACATATATAGATCTATATATATACACACATTATTATACATATATATATAGCCATATATAAACATATATACAATAATAATAACACAAATAAAAAGGTATTAATAATAAAATACCAACATGAAAATTATAAAATTTAAAACACCGGGTGAACACACTGTCACCCGGGCTGAACGCACGGTCACCGCTAACGATGCGGTGACCGCGCACCGGCGCGAAACCGCCAATCGCAATTAATCTTCGAAAAATTTAAATCGGGACCAAGAGAGGAGAAAAATTACTGATGTCCGCGGTCGGGGTGTGACAGGATCTCATCTCGGAGGGGTAGGAGCAGCTCAAGGACAACTCCAACATTCTCTGGAGAGGCTCATCATTGGATCCATAGTGACCTGGGGGAGGGGAGGTATTATGGATCTCGATTTTGACTGTTGTTTTGCATTTGGGTTTTTTTGCATTGGAGTTTTGTTCAGTTTCATGGAGGATTGGTTGTCGGATTGTTGTTGTCGCTAGCGTGGCCCTACTCCCGACTCTTGTTTCCAGTGAGTTCATCTGAACCAGATAGAGGTAGGGTTGATTCACTCTATTGGAGGCATGCCGCTTCTAATTTCCCTTAGTCCTTATCTATGCTGTTTTTCCTTCTACTTCCGTAGTCATGGCCTGCTCATAGATGCTGGTCACTGGTTTGGGTTTTTCCCCAGCTCAGATCTGTATGTATTCATTCCCAGGGCAGAACTTCTTGGTTGGATTGGTCGTGGAGCCCTCTTTGGTGATGCTTCATGGGTCGGTTGTTGGGTGATCCAACCCTATGTGGTGGTGAGTCAGTTTCCTGTCTCATGGGACGTCTGCCTCAGCCGTGGTGGGTATGCTGATGCAGTTACAAATGGAGACAGTGTAAGCTTTCTGTCTTGGTGATGGTCATGATGGTGGGTCTTTTCTCTGGCAACGTTTGTTGTGATATGTGGTGGTGCTGGTGTGATAGGGTGATCGTAGCAGGTGGGGAGGCTATTTTCTTCTCACTGGAGATATTTCAGATATGTTGGTTTGGTCTTCGGGACACAGGATTTGAGATTACTATTTGTTTGATCTTCGTGTTAAGGTCTGTTTGTGTAGGCTCCTGCTTTCTCACACTGTGAATTTTTTTAGCCTCGTGGTCTACTGGTCAAGGGTCTTTTCAACCCTTTTTCTACAAGAATATGTTTCAGATGAGGCGTAGAGAAATCATTTTTGCTGTTTCATGGCTTTCAGAATTAGATGTTTGAGAGGGCATGTCTTCATTCATCGGTTCTAGGCCCGTTCTCTTTTGCACGGGACAACTAGCCGTTCAACTTTGAGATTGTTCAAGCTAGATTTAATGTTTTTTTTTGCTGGGAGGAGCTTTTATCTTATAGTGCGGGTTGTTTTTGGTCTTGGGATTTTGGTCTGTTGGGGCTGTTTTTTTGTCTAAGTTAATGATGTCTTGGGTCCCCCCTTACCCCTTAAAAGGGGGTCTATTTCAATAATAAGAAAATTAATTTTCAATTAGTTTATGATTATGATTACAATAATGAGATATTATGATATAATTTTCAAAAACTCATAAATTTTATTCACCTATAGTTATTTATTGAAATCAAAGGTTTTATTTTTATTTTCCACTCTTTATGTACTCAAGATTCCAAACTATTTTTTTAGGTAAAACCAAATTTATTTCTCTCTTCAATAGAAAACCCTTTTTATTCTATGCCCATGTTTTCTAAAAATGTTTCAAATAAGGTTTTAAATGTTCTATAATGATTTTTAAAGAAAATTTTACCCATTTTTTACTTTTAAAAAATGGTTTAAAAGGAATCTTATTATTGTATTATGAATAAGTATTTCTTTTCTTTTTACCAAAAATGTGAAAGGAATATTCATTTTAATATGTATGGAATGAATAGTATTTTCTTCCGTCATGACCAAAAAATGGTTTAATTTTTAATTTAAAAATTTTCAAGATTATTTTAAAAGAAATTTATTTCATTAATATTTATGATTTTTTTAGATTTTAAAGTAGTGATTTCAAAATATAAAGGATATTTTACTCAAATAACGTTTTAATGATATTTTATGGAATTTATATCCATCAATGAAAAAAAGATTTTGTGTTTTGTATGATTTAATGGGGATATTATCCAATGGAAACATCCTTATTCCTTCTCTGTGTGGTTTATATTTATGATCTAGATTATAAGATGTTTATGAGACCAATTTATCTCCCACAAGTTATGCTATGTTGAAATGTTTAGGAATCCTATTTCCTTTTTTCGGCTTATGATATGATGAATGTTTTATGATATTGTGGAACAAAAATATATAGATTATGTGACAGGTGACACAAACCCCTCCCCAAAAAGTGTACCCCTCTTGGGTCAGCAATGTGAGAAGGGAGATAATGACCCTAGTGTCCCGCCTCCAGTAGGCCCCAGGTTGGAGACTAGCACCAAGGGTATAGTAAACACCCAGATGATAGGTATTACCCTCTAAGAGAACTAATGTGAAAGAGAGAGATAAGATAGACACCAACCAACACTAACTCAGTTATAAATATAAATGAAATCCCAAGTACACGCATGTAATGTTATGAAAAACTACTACAATAGAAAGGAGAAAACTGCAAGTACCCAAAAGAGATTAAAAGAAATAGGAACCATGAAGCCTAAATAGCTCCTACAACCCCAAGCTAGTCGAAACCAACCTGATCTCCAACTTTCTCCAAGTGACCTGAAAAATAGTTTCTATAAACATAGGGTGCGTATAACAGTATACTCAATAGGATCCTCCCCGAAGCCTCTTGTGCGAAAGTAATAAAAGCATGCTAAAGCATTGTGAAAAAAGTGAAACTAAATCATCACCTCAAAAGGAAAACTATGTTCCTAGCCTCACCATGGATACTCTCACTAAGTAATGCATACAATAGTATATAATATAATAAATAATATCATGGGAACCCCGCTACTACTTTCCCACTAGTTTGTCACTTTTCCCCAACGTTGCACGTCCTAAGCCTCTCTCTCCAAAAAGGCTTGCCCGTAGACACCTGGAAGAAGCACCACAACATGAAACTCCTACAGAAAAGGCACCATGTTCATGTAAGAAAAGTAACCAGGTAGTTTCTGGGAGCCACCACAGCTCGTATAACGTGTATCATAAATCGAGTATTGTACCTCAAGACATTACAACCCATACACCGAGTAAGTATCCTCAAGACATCATATCCTATACATGTTACACCTATAATTGTCCATAGGAAACTATATCTAGAATATATGTGTGTAAATAATCACAAGCCATTACAACCCTCTACACACATATATGGGGAAAACTAACCACTGTTTCTATGAGCACAAGTAACTACCAAGAGAAGAGAGTAGGGACAAAGAGGGTAGTCATCCATTCATCCTCCCACCAGGATGTTGGGGAAAACATTCCCTAGGGATCAGAATTCTCAGGGTGTCAGTTTCCCTAACTGATGGGTTGGAGTAGCGTATAGAGACACAAAAGTTACAAAATATACTATATCTCACAACCAAACCATGGGAGTAATATAGTCTTATACTCAACTGCAGCTAACATATCTCAGAATCCCGGATGCCACTTCTAAGACTAGGTATCCTATAAGCACACAACCATTTAAAGAGCTTTATTACAATACTTCATTGCCTTTTTATCAATTACACTTTAGGTTAATTAATTCTTTAAACATCAATTAACTTTTAACAATTCCACATTAAATTTCATTAGCATCACACCCAATGTCCACTGTCCCTTTAAAATTGTAACCTCAGCATTGTGTCCCATCAATATCTAACCCCATGGGTCTACATAATTTGATCAATTATTTATTTACAAAATTACTTTCCCATAATCCCATGTATTCTAAAAAAACATTCTATGCTACTAAACACAAGGGGGCTCAACATGGTGAGTAGATGAACTACCCATCGAGTTTTTTCCTCCTATAGAAAGAGCGTAGACCCATCCTCCCTTGAGAATATAAACATGGAAAGAACGTGGAATACCCCATGTGTCTTCACCCCTTTTAGAAAAAGGGTAATAAAGACCAGCTGGCTTGAGTAGTGGGGAAATTAAAGGAGATAAACAACCAATAAGAATCATTAAGAATCCAAACATTCACATTAAACCCATTTCATCATGCCTAGTGTCCTCCCCGATACCCACATGCATAGACCGATGCATCTTTCCACTCTAGGTGTCAACTTCTACCACAACCAGTAGGCCTCTATGCCCCCCACATATCAAAACCACCCTCCGAAATCACATCACAACACAATTAGCAGGAAAACAAACATCATATCAATTGGGATCTTGGACCTTAAACAAGCAAGAGGGTAACTCAGAACCCTACAAGGAATTATCTTTTATCAAACAACCAGTTCTTTAATCCATCTTGGATTAACCAATTTATAATTACTAGGTTCCAAATTTGGGAAACCTAACATGTAAGCTATCACAAATAATTAAACATGCTTACTGCACCAATTTGATTAACATCAAATTACAACAAAAAGAACCAGATTTATTTACATGCCTATTTTTCTTTATCCAAACAGTTATCTATTAATTCATGATTTATGTTCTTTACCAATTTCCATCAAGAACTAAAATCTAAACAAAGAAAGCATAGATATCACACTATCTAGCAAAACAAGAGGCAATAACATGCGATCGATATCAATTTATTTATCTATTTCAAATATTTATTATGTCAACTACATTATGATCTAGTGGGATAAAATATGATAACTATATAGTTACATGTAAAAGAAAATATAAGCAACAAATCCCTTACCTCAAATGGTTCTTGTCGTTCTTTATACCAGAAAGATCCACATAAAGGATCACGATCGCCACCTCCCGTGACAACTGTATCCACCTGAGGATGCCGCAGTACGACCGCACCAACCGAATCCCAAGAAAAATCAATTAGAAGTATGGAGATCACATACCATAATAGGTCAAGGAGAAACAAAAGGAAATGAACCCAAATGAATGATGATAAAACATACCTTATATCGATGAAGGATCGACACTTGGTGCTTGCACCAAAACAAGGGGTGCACATGCAGCAATAAGAAACTTCAAGGGGAAATGATATGAGGATTAAGGTTCGATCACACCGCTCCTATGGGAGTAAATAAAGGTTCGAGCATCTTTCACCAGGGAACAAGAAGGTAGAACAAGGGATGAAGATATCTAATCCCTTTCGAAGATTTAACAGAGCAACAATTTAAGATACGTTGGATTTTCCATTAAAATAAGATCACATTAAACTACATAGTTTGACCAAGTAAAGGCTTCCTGGGACTTAGTAAAATTAATATAAGAGTTATGAGATTTTATTTGTCCTTAAATCCCTTAAAACAAGGCCTTGAATGCATTTTACGCCAAAGAAAACATCAAAGGGGCAAACCGTAGGAAGATGGAAACACTATTCACGATCATGGAAACACTGTACACCTACTGATCCTGGAAACACTGTACATGATTGGGGAAACACTGTACACTCATTGATCCTGGAAACACTATTCACAAAAGGACTCACTGATCCTGGAAAAACTGTTCACAGAATGATGCACCGATCCTTGACTCACCGATCCAGGAAACACTGTTCATGGAATGACTCAACAATCCTGGACCCACTGATCCTGGAAACACTTTTCGCAGAATGACTCACCTATCCAATGGTACCATTCACAGAACGACAGATTGATCTGATGATATTGTTCACATAATGACTCATCGATCTGATTGTACTGTTCATAGAACGATACACCGATTTGATTGTACTATTCACAGAATGACAGTCTGATCTGATGGTACTGTTCACAGAATGACAGACCGATCCGATGGTACTATTTACAGAATGACAGACCGATATGATAGTACTATTCGTAGAATGACTATTCACAAAATGACATAATAATCTGATGGTATTGTTCGTAGAATGATAAAATGATCCAATGGAACTGTTCACAAAATGATATACCGATCCGATGGTACAGTTCACAAAATGACATACCGATCTGATGGTGCTATTCATAGAATGATAGACTGATCCGATGGAAATATTCAAATTGGTCTCACCGATGGAGCTATTCACATCAATCTCACTGATGGAACTGTTCACATCTGTCTCACCGATGGAACTGTTCACATCAGTCTCACCGATGGAACTCTTCACATCAGTCTCACCGATGTTACTCTTTTCATCAGTCTCACCGATTGAACTGTTCACATCGGTCTCACCGAAGTAATTTTTCACATCGGTCTCACGGATGGAACTATTTGTAGTATTGGAAAATTGGAAAAGTGTTGGGGATAAGTCATGTTGAACTTCCTAAACACCTTAGACACTAGATTTTTGAAAAGTAATAGACCAGAGAGGTTTGGGAAATTACATCAAATACCACTCAAAACATTCTCATCCTCGAGAATTCAAAACCAACATAAAAGGGAACAAAAAATAAGTCTCACCAACCACCCATCGGGATACCTATCAAAAGAGAGAAAGCCATAATAAAAAACCAAAGAAAGCCATCTCATAAACACAAAAGGTCTATAACCACAAAGCAAACATTGTTACATGAAAATAGTTAAACATCAACCAACTCTGGGTACTGAGCACGTATCTGTGAATCATGTTCCCAGGTACTCTCCTCCATGCCACCGTGTCACCACAAGACACGAACCAAGGGGATAGAATGCTCACACAACACCTTCTCTTTGTGGTCTTGGATCTCTATAGGTCACTCCTCAAAGGTCGCATCATTATCAACATCGATCTCTCCCCAATCGATGACGTGAGAGTCATCATGAAGATAACGACAGAACTGTGATACATGGAAAACATCATGTTTCCAACTCATCTAGGGGGGAAGTTCTACTCAATACGCCACAACTCCATCACGTTCCCAAACTTCGAAAGGCCCAAAAAACCGAGGAGAAAGCTTACTCCCACGACCAAAACTTGCTTTCCCACGATGGGGAGTCACCTTCAGAAACACGTGATCCCCAACATCAAACTCTAAGGGTCTCCTAATTTGATCGAAATATGATTTCTGACGATCCTGAGCTATCTTCATCCTCTCACGAATCACCTGAACCATCTCTGTTGTATTCCGCACTAGTTCCAGTTCGAGAATTTCTGACTCTCTAACCTTAGTCCAGCACAACAGAGAATGTAAAGGCCGCCCATACAAGGATTAAAACGACACCATACTGATGATGGAGTGAAAACTATTATTGTAATTGAACTCCACCAAGTGTAAGTGCCTCATCCATGAACCTCCAAAATTCAGGACCCAAGAGCGTAATATGTCTTCAAGAGTCTAGATGGTTTGCTCTATCTGACCATCCGTCTGAGAATGGAAAGTAGTGCTAAGGCATAGATGAGAACCAAAAGCATGCTGGAGACCTCTACACACCCTAGTGTTAAAATGAGGATCTTGATTGGAAGTGATCTTCCTTTGGACTCCATGAAGTCTCACCACTTATTCCAGATACTTCCTCAACAAAACTTCTACTGAGATTGACTTATTGATTGCTATGAAGTGAGATGATTTTGTTAAATGATCCACTGCCACCCAAATAGAGTCATGTCCTCCCTGAGATTGAGGTAAACCAGTAATAAAGTCCATTGAGATGTCCTCCCACTTCCACTGAGGAACATCTAATGGCTGGAGAAGACCACTAGGAACACGATGTTCGACCTTCAACTTATGGAAGATCAAACATCGAGACACAAACTCCAAAAACTGCATGCTTTAGCCCAGGCCACCAAAACCAACTTCTCAAGGATCATTACATATTTTTAACAATAGGATGCACCACTAAAGTAGAACTATGGAACTCTTTGAGAATCGTCTTGCACATCTTCTAAGGAACAAATATCCTTCGATGATACAACACTCGGTGTTGTTCATCCTCAGACGAACCATAATGGGCCTCACAAAAAACAACTCGGTCTCTCCAGAACTCTACCTCTAGATCCCCCAACTGGAACTCTTCCACCTTCTATACCAGAGATGACTACTCCGTTATTTTAAAAAGAAAACCTCTACCCACAAATTCTCCCATATCAAGATGTAATGCTGACAGTTCTTCCATTACTCATCATGAGTCAACAGATTCACGCACTGCATCACTACGTGACTTTTGACTCAGCGCATCAACTACAACATTACCCTTTCCAGGTGTATATGATATTTCAAACTTGTATTCCTATAATAACTCCATCCATTGAAAATGTCAGAATTTCAAGTCACATTGGGATAAAACATACCTCAAACTCTTATGATCAGTGAAAACCACAAAGCGCTCTCCAATGAGGTAATGTCTCCACAACTTCAGAGAAAACACCACGATTTCCAACTCAAGATAATTGATGGAATAATTACATCCATGGGGACAAAGCTTTTGATACCCATAAGAAACAAATGATCTCTGATGCCTAAGAACACAACCTAACCCTAGATGTGAAGCATCACAGAAAACATCAAACTAAACTCCTTCTACTAGAAGACAAAGAACTGGATCACTTACTAACTTCTCCTTTAGATACTCGAAAGCTACCTAACAGTAACCAGTCCATATGAACGTCTGATCCTTCCTGGTCAAAGCTATTAGAGGAGTCACAACTCGAGATAAATCGGCTATGAACCTCCTGTAGTATCCTACAAGACCAAAGAAACTTCACACCTCTGACACTGTCTTGGGGGCTGTCCAAGACACAACTGCTTATATATTTGATGGATCCATAACTACTCCCTATTGGGATACAACAAGCCCCAAGAAACAGACTTCTTGATCCCAAAAATCACACTTCGATGACTTCCTAAACAACTGATGTTGATGTAGAACTCCCAAAATGGCGTGTAGATGCTCTGCATGTTCCTCCTCAGACATGGAGTACACCAGGATGTCATTGATCAAAACCACCACAAACTTGTCCAGGAACTCACAGAACATAGCATTCATCAATCCCATGAACACAGCTGGAGAATTTTTCACACCGAACGACATTACGACGAACTCATAATGCCCATGATGACAACGAAAAGTAGTCTTCATGATATCCTCATCCTTCACATGCGTCTAATGATATCTTGACCACAAGGTGATCTTTGAGAACCAACTTTCACCCTTCAGTTGATCTAATAAATAATCAATATGTGGAAGAAGATACAGATTATTCATTGTAACCTTTTTTAAGTATTGATAATCGACACACAACCGTAAACTGTCGTCTTCCTTCTTCATGAACAAAACTGGTGCACCCCACGGTCACACACTCGAACAAACAAAACCGCACTGTAACAGACCATCAAGATGTATACATAACTCTCATAACTCAGAAGGGTCCATCCTCTATGGATACAAAGAGATAGGAGATGCTCCTGGTTATAGATCAATCCCAAAATTGATCTCTCGTTGAGGGGGTAATGCTAAAACCTCTTCTGGAAAGACATCAGGGTACTCTTCTATGACCCTAGGAAACGAAAAATATTGAACCTCTGAGGAACTCAACATCATCTCAACCAGCATGGATGATAAGGACGAAACATGCCTCTGACACATCCGAGGGTCTCGCTCGCCAACGAACACCACTGGCTCTCCATCCGCATTGAAGAACACAACCTACCTTCTGAAGCAATCCATGATAGCCTGGACTGAATACAACCAATCCATGTCGAGGATGACATCATATGGTTGTATTCATAAATATAAGAAATCTCCCCAAGAGCGGTGCTACCCCAAAACTAGTTCACAGTCTCTACATACTTCAAACAAGTCAGCTCAGCCTCCAACTGGCGTAGTCAACACCAAAGGAACTCGAAGCCTCTCTACCCCAAGTAAAAAATAATGGAAAAGGGTAGGTGATATGAAGGAGTGTGTTTCTCCTAAATAAAATAAGGCATAAAACAAGGTAGAAAATAAGAAAAGGGTACCTCGAACGACATCTGGCTCTCTTGAAGCTGGAAACGCTAAAGCATGAAGCTAACCACAACCTCCTACATAGCCTATCTGACCCTGATGAAAACCACCACAATGGACGCCCTATGCTCTTGTAGGAAGAGGAGTGTCATGGGGATGTCCTCTACCTACCCCATCTACCCTCTGCTGATCCAAAGCTGGTGCAACCTGCTGCTGCTGCCTTGGCTAGAACTGCCTCGACTGAGGAAGCTAGAGAGGAGCACCTGGTGCATGATGAATGCTCTGAAAGGTTAGACACTCTCTCTACTGATGACCTTGACCACTACAAGAAATAAAAGCACCTGATCCCATGGCATAGGCCTGAGAGATACTACCTCTAGAGAAATGATATGGAGAGGGCTGGGACCTACCCCCGGCTGAATGAAAACTCTTCTTCCCTGAAAACTGGGAACCCCCGACCATAGATTTGCTTCATGAGGAATCATGAAGAATCCCCTCTCATGATGATCCTGTTCTGGCCAATGTCTTCTCGATGACCTCTACCCTTTTCAACACCTCAAGATATGTTTTTAGTATAAATGGGGTGACCTGGCATTGGATCTCTGGATGGAAAGCCTCCTCAAAATGCCTCACCTTGGCCTCCTCATCTGGAAACAGGTCCGAAGCATATCGTAAAAGGTTCCTGAAATAGATACCAAACTCTCGCACACCGAAGCTTTCCTATTGAAGGGTAAGAATATCCTGACAACTGGACGCCTTCACGGTCGAATAAAGAAACTCGACTCTAAACTTGTCTCAGAACTCCTCCCATGATATCGCTGACTCCTCACGATCCCCAAAGAACAAGAACCACCACTTCCTCACTACTCCAAGCAACATCATCACAACCAAGGACACCCAGTGCTCCTTCTAAGAACGGTCAAACTGAAGCCTATCTCGACCTCCTCCAACCAGTCTTCCTTGACTGCATCTGAAACAACGCCCTCATACTTTTTCAGACTCTAGTACTGAAACTCTCGAAGTGTCCTACTCCAGGCATCGTCTTCGTCAACCTCTACTCTGTGGCAATCTGCTGGCATAGCCTGATGAATATCTTCTATGCGATACTGATGAGGATGTAGACCTGAAGCCATACCTATAAAATAAAAAACATCTAGAGCTACTAAAACTAGAATATAGAAGACTCAAAATTAATTAATTAATTATTTTCTTTTATTCATTTTAGGTTTCCCTATCTCAAGTTATACCCATTCAAACACAGGTACAAGGAATAATGTTGCATGATACTTTCCTAGGTCTCTACCCTGCAACTAGTATCACCTCATTTAGTAGCCACTGTAAACTTAAAGGACTATACATAAGATCATAGGGGGTCCTAAATGCCTAGTATTAGCTGGTCTCCAGTGTGTACATCACTTTCTAAACTTGACTAACACTGTTGCCCTACCAACCCATGCAACCTCACCTGTGACTAACTCCAAACTCCATTATATCCCTCTACTAGCCTCTAATACCACTCTGACATGACCCCCTCCCCACAAAGTCTTCCCCTCCTGGGCCGAAAATGTGATAAGGGAGATAATGACCCCCGAGTCTCGTCTCCAATAGGCCCCGGGTTAGAGACTAGCACCGAGGGTATAATAAATACACAGATAGGAGGAATTTCCCTCTAAGAGAACTAATGCCAAAGATAGGGATAAGATAGACACCAACCAACTCCAACTCAGACATAAATATAAATGAAATCCCAAGTACACATATGTAATGTCATGAAAAACTACTAAAAATGAAAGGAGAAAATAATAAGTACCCAAAAGAAAGTAAAAACAACAGCAAGCACAAATCCCAAATAACTCTTGCAACCCTAAGCTAGTCCAAACCAACATGATCTTCATCTTTCTCTAAGTGACCTGAAAAAGAGTTTATATAAACATAGGGTGAGTATAAAAATATACTTAGTAGGATCCTCCCTAAAGCCTCTCGTGCAACAGTAAGGAAAGCATGCTAAATCACATTGAAAAACAAGTGAAACTAACTCATCACCTCAAAAGGAATACTATGTTCCCAACCTCACCGTGGATACTCTCACCAAGTAACGCATACAAGATTATATAATATAATAAATAATATCAAGGGTACCCTGCTACTACTTCCCCACCGATTTGTCGCTTTTCCCCAACATCGCACGTCCTAAGAATCTCTCTCCAAAAAGTCTTGCCCACAGACACCTGTGCGAAGCACCACAACATGCACCTTCTGCAACAAAACCACCACATCCACATAATAAAATTAACCAGGAAGTTTTTGGGAGCCACGAGAGCACGCATAAAATGTATCATACGTAGAGTATTATACCTTAAGACATTATTGCCCATACACCAAGTAAGGATCCTCAAGACATCACGGCCTATACACTTTACATATATAATATTCCCTAAGAAACTATATCCAGAATATATGTATGTGAATAACTATAATCCATTAAATCCCTATACACACATATATGGGGAAAAATAACCACTGTTCCTAGAAGCACAAGTAACTACCAAGATAATAGAGCGGGGAAAAGGGGGTAGTCATCCATCCATCCTCCCATAGAGATGTTGGGGAAAACACCCCCTAGGGCTCAGAATCCCCAGGGTGTTAGTTGACCTAAAATATGGGGTGGATTAGCATCTAGAAACACAGAAAGTACAGAATATACTATATATCACAACCACACTATAGACAAAACCTAGTCTTAGACTCAACTGCAGCTAACATCTCTCAGACTCTCAACTACCACTTCTAAGACTAGGTATCCTATCAGCACAGAAGCATTTAAAGAGCTTTATTACGTTACTTCATTCCCTTTTTATCAGTTCCAATTTATGTTAATTAATTCTTTAAACATTAATTAAACATTAACAATTCCATGTTAAATTTTATTAGCATCACACTGAAAGTCCACTGTCCCTTTAAAATTGTAACCTTAGCATTTCATCCCATCAAGATCCAACCCTATAGTTAACATCATTTATTCAATTATTTATTTACAATATTACCTTACCATAATCCTAGGCATTCTAGAAAAATATTCTACGTTACTAAACACAAGGGGGCTCAACACTGTGAGTAGATGAACTACATGTCAAGTCTTTGCTGCCTATAGAAAGAGCGTAGACCTATCCTCCCTTGAGAAGCTAGACACAGAAAGCATGTGGCATACCCTACGCGTATTTTCCCCTTTAGGAAGAAGGGAAATAAAGACCGGATGCCTTGAGCAGTGGGGAAAGTGAAGTAGATAAACAGCCAATAATAATCCGTAAGAATCTAAACATTCACATCCAACCTATTTAATCATCCCTGGTGTCCTCCTCGACACCCACATGTATAAACTGACGCATCTCTCAACTCTAGGCATCAACTTCTTCCAAAACCAGTAGGCCTCCATGCCCCCACATATCACAACAGCCATCTAGGCTCACATCACAACACAAGAAGTAGGAAAAAAACATCATATCAATTGGGATCTTGGCCCTTAAACAAGAAAGAGGGTAACTTAGAACTCTATAAGGTATTATATTTTATTAAAAAACCAGTTCTTTAATCCATATTGGATTAACTGATTTATTATTCGTAAGTTCCAAATTCTAGAAACCTAACCAGTAAGCTATCACATGTAATTAAACACGCTTACTGCACCAATTTGATTAACATTAAATTACAACAAGAAGAAACAGATTCATTTACATGCCTCTTTATCTTTTTCTAAACAATTATAGATTTATTCCGACTTTACATTCATTACCAATTTCCATCAAGAATGAAAAGATAAAAAAAGAAAGCATAGATATCACACTATCTAGAAAAAAAGAGGCAATAACATGCAATTGATATCAATTTATTTATCTGGTTCAAATATTTATTATGTCAATTCGACTGTGATCTAGTGGGATAAAACATGATAACTATACAGTTTACTGTGAAACAAAAGAGAAGCAATGAATCCCCTACCTCAAACGATTGTTGCTGTTCTTTATATGAGAACGATTCACATGAAGGATCAGGATCGCCTCCTCCCATGACAACTGTATCTACCTGAGGATGCCGCGGTATGACTTCACCAACAAAAACCCAAGAAAAATCCATTAGTAGTATGGAGATCACATACCATTATAGGTCAAGGAGAAACAAAATGAGATGAACCCAAATGAACGATGATAAAACATACCTTATATCGATGAAGGATCGACACTTGGTGCTTACACCAAAACAGGTGGTGCGCATGCAGCAGTAAGAAACTTCAAGGGGAAATGAATCGAGGATTAAGGTTCGATCACACCACTTCTATGGGAAGAAGGAAAGGTTCAAGTGTCTCGCACCAAGGAAAAAGAAGGTTGAACAAGGGAGGAAGATATATCATCCCTTTATAAGATTAAACAGAGCTACAATTTAAGATATGTTGGATTTTCCATTAAAAGCGGATCACATTAAACCTCACGGTTTGACCAAGTAAAGGCTTCCCAGGACTTATGAAAATTAATATAATAGCTATCGGATTTTTTTCCTTAAATACCTTAAAACAAGGCCTTGAATGCATTTTACATCAAAGAAAATGTCAAAGGGGTGAAACTGTAGGAAGGTGGAAACACTGTTCATGATCCTGGAAACACTGTACAACTACCGATCCTGGAAACACTATACATGATTCTGGAAACATTGTTTACTCACCAATCCTGGAAACACTGTTCACAAAATGACTCACCGATCCTGGAAACACTGTTCACAGAATGAATCATTGATCCTAGAATCACTGATCCTGGAATCACCGATCCGATGGTACTATTCACAGAATGATAGACCAATCTGATGGTACTATTCACAGAACAAAAAACTGATCCGATGAAACTGTTCACAGAACGACTCACCGATCTGATGGTTCTATTCACAGAATGACAGATCGGTCTGCTGGTACTGTTCACAGAATGACAGACCGATCTGATGGTACTATTGACAGAATGAATCCCCAATCTGATGGTACTATTCATATAATGATAGGCTGATCCGATGGTACTGTTCGCAGAACGACATACCAATTCGATGGAACTTTTTGCAAAACGACATACCAATCTGATGGTACTGTTCATAGAATGACAGACTGATCTGATAGAACTGTTCACATTGTTCTCACCAATGGAACTGTTCGCATCGATCTCACTGATGGAACTGTTCACATCGGTCTCACAAATGGAACTATTCACATCGGTCTCACCGATGGAACTCTTCACATTGGTCTCACTGATGGAACTATTCACATCGGTCTCACCTATGGAACTCTTCACATTGGTCTCACCGATTGAACTGTTCACATCAGTCTCACCGATGGAACTATTCACATTGGTCTCACTGAAAGAATTGTTCACATTTGTCTCACTGATGGAACTGTTCGCATCGGTCTCACCGATGGAACTATTTGTAGAATTGGAAAATTGGAAAAGTATTGGGGATAAGTCACCTTGACCTCCCCGAACACCTCATACACTAGATTTTTTCAAAGGAATGGATGAGAGAGGTCCGAGCCATTACAACAGGTGGGAGATATATCTCCATCAAATGAATTGGGTAATGATTAATAATCTTAAAGGTTACGCATGATGTTATCCTAAGTCAAGAAAAGAGGGTACACATGAGATTATCCTAAGCCCAAAAGAGAGGGTACATGGTAGGTTATCCTAAGCCCAAAAAAGAGGGTATAGAAGAGGTTATCCTGAGCCCTGAAAATAGGGTACATGGTAGATTATCCTAATACCTAAGTAGGTAAATAGGTGGTTATCCCAAGATTATCATGTTATAAATGTCATGGTGGGTTTCCTTGATATAAGATTTTATATGATTATGTGTATACCAAAAATCTATGTCTTATGCCAATTTTATATTCTCATGTATCATGCTCTTTGATTATTTTATGATTGATATCTTATGAAATACAAAAATTTATTCTATGACTCAAGTTTATGATCTATGATATGAAGGTTATGGTTTCCAAATGTTATTCTAAGGTTATCATACCCTTATGATCTTGTTATGTTAATATAACCCATGTTTACCCTTACAGAGCATTTAAACTTACCCTTTCTTATGTTTCCTTTTCCTAGGTTATGAATAATTTTTTTATATAGGGTATTTCTAAGAAGTTTTCTATGTGGTAAGATCTTTATGAGAAATGTTTAATATCTTTCATGAAATAAGAATATTGTGTTTATACTCTATAAAGACACTAAACCTTTATAATACTTAGGTGTGTATTGGTGAAATGTATTTAATATTCATCTATTAAGATGTAATATCTATTTATGAAAATCCTGGGTCATTTTAATTGGTATCAGAGAAAAGTTTAGTTAAAATTTTGAAACTAGGATTAGAAAACTGTAGTGAGATCCCTAGGGATAAAATCAAGGTAAAGTCTAAGTATATAAAAATGGTCTATAATTTTGATGAAAGATAGAGAAAGTATTTTCCATGAAATTACATCCTTTTTTGGATACTACAAGTGGATTTGGATCTGGAATTTTCATTCTTAGGGGTAATAACTCTAAAAAGGGTGCATTGAGTTAGACTAGATTAACACCTGGTGCATGATAATGGTCCTTTCTTCACACCTTGTTTGACACTCCCATTAGAAATGATTTTTAAAGTCAAACACTCTTTACAAACCATCATAAAGGATTTGAATAATAACCATGAATGACACCAGTTAAGCCTAAGGTATCATATATTGAAAAGAATATGACATGATTTAGACATCCTATAAGTGAATGTTCATGATTATATGGTTCCAAACCATGATTATTGTTGCTTACACTATGTTTTTAGTTTTGTTAAATGGATGGAACCCAAAAGAACCATGTTAATCCTGAGTGAGATGGAAAATAAAATAATTTTACTCCTGAGAAAACTAATATTATCAGAATTAGAATGAAAAATTCCATTACTATGCTCTAATAAATTTTTCAAGCTATGAATCATACTAAACATAAAAATGAAAAGGAGGGAACAACATTCTGTTGAGTCCTTTATAAGGAAACATACCCCTTATTTAAGTGGTTCTTCCAATTTAATATGAGGAATGGATTGGTAAACTGAAAATATATTTTCCATTCTATGGATTTTAGAGCATAAAAAATTCATTTTGGATGTATATTGTTTTTAAGGGGAAGTAGAGTGAT
The DNA here is from genome assembly GCA_963277665.1 of Viscum album. NCBI lineage: Eukaryota > Viridiplantae > Streptophyta > Magnoliopsida > Santalales > Viscaceae > Viscum > Viscum album. The sequence goes on along the minus strand of OY728153.1, from coordinate 977,152,176 downwards.
GGAGAACTCTTATCAAGAATATGAGGCAAAAAAAAAAAAATTGAATCCATGGAGTGGAATGCATTTAAGAGATTATTTTTTAATAAGTAATTTCCTATTATTCTTCATATGAAAATGGAGATGGAATTACTTGAGTTAAAATAGAAGGATGATGGATCTGTTGGTTCCCATGAGTAAAATTTCACAAGACTTGTGAGGTACTCTTTGGTTATTATCATCCATCCTAAAAGCAAGGTTGATCAATTCCTCAGTGTCTTAAAACCAATACTCTAAAGGGTGTTATCCATAAGGAAATTTGGTAGCTTTGAAGAATTAATTATTTGTGTTATCAAGGTGGAAATGGAAATTGGAGTTACCCATCAGTCATATGGGTTTGATAAGAAAATAAAGACAGAATTCAAGGGAAAATATAAAAACCATGGAGAGAAGAAGATGATCTTTCCTTTATGCTGTAAGTGTGGAATAAAACATTGAAGAAATTTCTTTAAGGAGATTAATATTTTTTTTAATCGGGGAAAGGAATTCCGATAAGAATTTTAATGCCAAAGTGATGGAAATAAGTTTTCTAATGACATGAATAGAGATAAAGTTTCAGATAATGGACCTCCTGCGCTCTAGTGTTTCCAATTTAAGGAATATGGGAAATATTTAACTAGTTGTTAAATTTAAAGGTTAATGATTATGGTCAACAATAGAAACCACATAATACAATAGAAAGAAGAAAATATCATGCGATCACTATTTATGATGAGGTGTACGATGACAATGTGGTGAAAGGTACACTTATCATCCAATCTAGAACTATTAATGCCTTATTTTATTAAGAATCTATAAAAATTTTGTATCTTAAGAATAATATGATGGTATAAATATTCCACCAAAACAATTAGATGTTGAATTTTTAGTAAATAACCCTAATGGTATGATGATCTCATGTCAAGTCTATGAATATTCTCCAGTTGCTGTTTGTGGGAATGTGCTTTCTATATATATTGTTATTCTCACTCTAGTTTAAGTTGATGTTATAATAAGTATGGATTGTATTTATCTACATAAATCCCACATAAATTTCCAATGGAGGGAATTCATGTTTTATATACCTAAAACACCTGTAATCATCTATCAATTAGATGATATATATAAACTTTTGATAGAAATCACATACACTGTATGGGTATTGATTCCTATCTAAAAAGGGAATTTATCTCAAACATTTGGGGAGAAAATAAACATCAATGATATTCCTAGTGTGTAGAAGTTTGTAGATGTATTAATAAAATAATTTCTTAGCATTCCACTAAATCATGAAGTTGAGTTCTAAATAAAACTCATACATAGTGCCTCACTTATTTCAAGAAATCTCTATAGAATAAACTCAATTGAGTTATAGGAACTAAAGAAGAAACTCTAGGGTAACCTTGAAAAGTGATTCATTCAACCAAGTGTGTCACCATGGGGTGTACCGGTTCTTTTTGTTAAGAATAAATTTATATCCACATTATTTTTCATTGATTATCAGGAACTGAACAAGATCAAAATCAAGAACAAGTATCCTCTACCCTCTATTGTTGACTTGTTTGATCAACTATGCAGAGGTCAATAATTTTCCAATATTGATGTTTGTTCTATATATCGTTAATTGAGAGTTAATAACGAGTATATACCCAATACAATATCCTATACAAATTATGGACACTATTATTATATAGTTATTCCAGTAGGTCTTACTAATTACCCTACTTTCTTAGGAATTTAATGAATAGAATCTTTAGAGATTACCTTGACCAGTTTATAGTAGTCTTTATGGATGATATTATTATATATTATAAGAGAAAGGAATAGTGTGAATATCATTTGAGGATTGTGATAAAGACCCTATGGAGGGAGAAACTTTATGAAAAATTTACCATGTGAATTTTGGCTATGAAAGGTTTCATTTTTGGGTCATATAATAATACGTTAGGGTATATCAGTGGATCAATCAAAGATATAGGCTATTAAACATTGGACTATACCAACCATAGTGATTGAGATGCTTATTTTTCATGGTTTGGATGTTTATTATCCATGGTTTCTGGATAATTTCTGAAGGCTGTCCAATCCACTAACCAAGTTAACTCAGAAGGGATCCAAGTTCCTTTTGATAGATGAATGTAAGGAAAATTTTAAGGAGTTAACGAGAAGGTTAGTCAGTGAACCCGTTCTTAAATTAACCTACAGTGGAGAAGGGTTTGTAATCTATAGTGATTCATTGAAGAAGGTATTGGGTTGCTTCCTCATGTATAATGATATGGATATGGTTTATGGATCACAATAATTTAAGGTTCATGAGTAAAATTACCCAACACATGATTTAGAGTTAGCTGCTGTAATGTTTTCATTAAATATATAGATGAATTATATTTATGTAGAAATGTGTGATATATATACTAATCATAAAATTTTAAATTATATATTCACATATAAATAGTTGAACATGAATCAGAGAAGTTGGTTGGAGTTGATTAAAGATTATGTTTTCTCAATAGATTATCACACTGGGAAATTGAACAAGGTGGCTGATTCTTTATGTTAAAATGATCATGCCAGCTAATATATGATGAGGACTAAAAAATATTCAATATTTATTGATTAATAAAGTATGAATATAGAAATAGTTATGGAAGGGGATAAATCTTATATCTCTCAAATGAGTGTTTAACCATATATCCAAGTGGAGATTTAAGAGGCACAAAAGGAAGATATAGTGCTGTAGAAGAAGGTGGGAAATTTTCATGAGTTTATCCTTGATCATGGTGGAGTGATAAGGTTCAATAAAAATGTATGTGTTTTTTACATACCGTATTTGAAGATAGAGATGTTAGAGTAAGCTCATAGTTCTTTATTATTTATTCATCCTGGAAGTAAAAATATGTGTAGAGATTTGAAAGAGTATTTTTGGTGGGATGACATGAAGAGAGATAATGTAGAGCTTGTATCCCATTTCTTGTTATATCAAAAATTCAAGGCTAAGATAAAAAAGTATAAGGGGATGTTACAACCATTTCCTATACTATAATGGAAATAAGAAAACATAACCATGTATTTTGTTATGGGATTCCCCAAAACATCTAAAGGGAATAATGGTACATGGGTTGTAGTCGATCACTATACAAAGTCATCATACTCCATTACTATTAGAGAAGATTTATCTCAAGATAATCTTTTGAGGATATAATTTAAGTAATTGTTAAGGTTTAATGGAGTACCACATTCTATTATTTCTGATCGAGATCTAAGGATTACTTCAAATTTCTAGAAAAATATTCAGCAGGCCCTGGATATAGAGATAAGTTTCATAACTTTTTAACATCTTCAGGAAGATGGATAGTATAAGAGAACAATTCAAAACCTAGAGGATATGATTAGATCTTGTTATATGAATTTCAAATGTGGTTGGGATCAAAGCCTTCCTCTAGCTATGTTTTCTTACAATAATATCTTTGACTCAAGCAATCATATGTATCCCTATAAATCCCTATATAGAAAGAAGTTTAGAACTAAAATATGTTGGGATGAGGTTATAGGAGGAAATATATTAGAACCTGAGATAGATGAGAAAAAATAAGTGAAATTAAAATCCATTAAACATCACATCAAGGAATCTTAGAGTTGATATAAAATTTATGATGACAATCATTAGCGTGATCTGAAATTTGAAGTCCGTGAGAAGGTGTTTATATGAATTAATCCATGGAAGAAGGTTATGAGTTTTGAGAAGAAAGGAATGTTGAGACCTGTGTATATTTTCAATTTTAAGATTCTTGATCAAGTAAATATAGTTGCTTATCTCATAGAACTTCCACCAAATCTCTCTTAAGTTTACGATGTGTTCCACGTATCTCTCCTAAGGAAGTACATACCTAACCCTTCACATGTATTGAACTTAGAGGTCATACCACTAGAGAATGATCTTTCTTATGAGGGAAAAAATAGATTCTAGATCACATATAGATAGTTCTATGAAAATACCACTCACTTGGTCAAAGTTTTGTGGTGAAACCACCAATTTAAAGAAACCACTCACCTAGTCAATGTTTTGTGGTGAAACCACCAATTTGAAGAAGCTACATGGGAACATGAGGATATGATGAGGTAGAATTATCCCTATTTGTTTATATTGGAGTGAAAAATTTAGAGGAAAAAATTCCTTGGGGGGGTATAATTTAACACCCTAGGTTTTTATGAAATATATATTTTTGATAAATTTAGTTTCTTTGATAGCTTACATTACATACAACATTGAGTTTAAAAAAACATAATATGCTATTGATATTATTATTAAAACCTGAAAATTATAACCTAGATATTAAAACTGGTGGTTCGAATAGGAATAACAACATTTTAAAAATTAATTATAATAGTTTTATTTAAATTAATCACATTGATATAAAAGTACTTAATTTTTATTAAAGTATTTATATGTTTTTAATATACTATGTTCTCAAAAAATGATATTATTTTTTTTGTGAAAAAATAATAAAAGTATTTTTTTACCAATTTTAGAAAATTTATTTTAAAAAATAAACTTAATTTTTTAAATTTACATTTCAAAATAATCTTTGAGTTAATTTTTGTGAATTTTATATAAAAAATAATTTTTTGGATGAATAGTAAAAGAATTCTGATTTTTATTAAAAAATGCCTTTTCATTTGAAGAATTTACAAGATCCATTTTATTTTAATATAGTTTTAAAGTTAAATTAGTTAAATTATATATTTAATAATCTAATTCATGTCATTTTAATCAATTTAATATTGAATTTTGACATTAAGACTTTCTATACTTATGAAAATTTTCTCTTTGTAAACCACTTTTTCATCGCACTTCGGGTTTACTCCTAAATTAAAATTTTCCGATTATGTGAAAAAAACTTATAAAAATGGATTATATATTTGTAATAATAAAATTTTATATTATATAATAAGTTTAAATTAATTTTTGGTTAAAATTAATAGTAAAACCGATGAATATTAATTACCGCTGTTAAGGTTAAAATAGGTTTACTGGAGGGTTAAACTTAAAAGATAATGGTTAAAGTGATTTAGAAACTTATTTAAATCCAATTTATAGACATATTTAGACCTTATATCATACAGGGTTAGATAATTATCTATTTTGGAGCCTTTTTTCTTGTTTAAAATGTGGTCACACCTTTTTCTTTTAAAATATTCTAAGTGTGTCCTCTCCCCTACATATAAAAGGGAACCCCTATCCTATCCTCTATACAATTAAAAAAACACCTTGTTTCAGAAAATTCATGTCCAAATATATTCCTTAATTCCCTCTTAAAATACTATATTAATTATTTTTGTTAGTAAACCCTCCTAAAATAACTTGAGTTATTAACCATAAGAGGTTCTCCGAAGAAGATGTAAAATTATTAACCTTGTGTTTTTATTTTATTTCTTATTCCACCTAATTGAAATATTTTTAGATATGTTGATATAATAACAAAATTATCTACCATATACTTAGATTTTATTAAGTTAATATAATTACCAAATATCTATATCCTCTTCTATCAAATGGGAAAAAACCTTTGATCTTGTGTATGGAGGACTACCGCCTTGCGAACTGAAGTAATTTGTTTTCCATACCCACATATCACAGATAGAGATAATAACAGATTTAATGTTAATATATGACATTTATGACATTATTTTACTAATGAAATTATATAATCATATAAAAATTCTTAAATTCCAATCCATTGGAAAATGATAATGTCGTTCGTGCGTACGTGTGGACTACCACCTCCATAAAGCAATTTGTAATGTTTTTCATTTTTTTATATGGATAGTAAGAAGGATTGTATTTGATTAATATATATGATATATATAAAATTATAGTTATTATTTAAAATTTAATTAAAATTTAATTTTCTTTCATTTCATCTTTTGAGAAAATGGGAACAACGCTCATGCATACGCATGATCTACCGTCTCCATGAATGGTGTAATTTATTTTATATATCTAACTTTAATATATTAGTCTAAATACATATATAATAAATATATGTGATATTTATACAATTTTAAACATTATGAGATGATATATCCATGATCAAAGTAAAATTACCAAAAATTATAAACCAAAACATACATGATATACGTATAATTCATTTCCCGAAACATGATTTTAATAAGGAATTGTTAATAAATGGGTAATAACATGTCATAAGTAAATAGTATATGGTATTATATATTTAATTATGGTTATAGAATTTACTTATAATAAACCTATATTTATTATATTAGAGGTTTTAACCTGTACGAAGGAAGTTGTGACTTAAGGTAAGGGGATTTTCATCTCACTTTTATTACTACGAGACACATGCCATATTCACCACTTGTTTCATTTATGTGGTGTATATAGTACCCATTAATTTATTTTATGATTATTATTATGAAATTTATGGGAATTTACATATATATATATAAGTTTATTTATTTCATAGGGATTATTATTAAAAGGTTATCAAAGTGGAAAGGGTTTGATGTTACAATCTCATTGTTTATTGGGGTCATTTATGATTATTCTTTCAATGAAGAGATCTTATAATCTACCCATTAGGAAACTAATGAAATTTATTATACTTTGGTTATTTATTTAAATTACATGTTTTAATTTAATTTTACCCTCTTTATATACTCAATATTTCAAAATAATGTTTTTAAGGAGAAACTGAATTTATTTCTCTGTTCAGTCGAAAACCCTTTTTCTTCTATATCAATGTTTTCTGAAAATGTTTTAAATTTTTTTCCACTATTATTAAATTATTTTTAAAAGAAAATTTACCCATGTTTTAATTTTTAAAAAATGGTTTAAAATGAATATTATTATTGTTTTTTGAATAAGTCTCTCTTGAATTTTTACCCTAAATGTGAAAGGAATCATCATTTTAACATGTACGACATGAAAAATATTTTCTACCACCACGAGCACTAAATGGTTTTAATATTTCTTTACTTGTTACCAAGGTTATTTTAAAATATTTTTGTGTTTAATATTTAATAAATTTTTATATTTTAATTAACTGATTTCAAAATGGAAAAGTTAATTTCCTCAAGATTATTTTAATGATATTTTTATAGAATTTATATTAATCAATGACACCAAACATTGGTGTTTCTTGTGATTTAGTGGAGATTTGAGTCAAAGTTACCATACTTATTATTTATATGGATAGTTTATATTTATGATTTTGATTGAAATATGTTTCTGAGACGCATTTCTTCCCCAAGTGTTATGTTATGAATAAATGTTTATGAAACACATTTCTTTTTCATGGGTTATGATATAATGAACATTATATGATCTTGTGGGACAAAAATGTATGGATTATGTGATGGGTGGGACCTATATCTCCTTCCAATGCATTGGGAGAAGATTAATTACATCAAAGGGTACACATGAGGTTATCCTAATCCTGAAAAAGGGTCCATGAGAGGTTTTCCAAAGCTTGGAACAAGTGGGTACATGGTCATCCCAATTCCAAAAAATAGGGTATGTAGGATTTATCCTAAGAATTAAAAAGAGGGTACATGGGATGTTATCCTAAGCCTAAGTTAGGTACATGGGTGGTTCTCCCAAGCGTAACATGTTATGAATTTTTTAGTGGGTAGCCTTGACATGAGGTTTTCTATGATTATGTTTACACCACAAATCTATGTCTTATGCCAATGTTATATTCTCATGGATCATGTTCTTTGATTACTTTATGATTAAAATATTATAAACCACCAATATTTAAGATTTGACTCAGTTTTATGATATATTATATACAAGGTATGGTTTTAAATTGTTATTATCATGTTTTCATACCCTTATGCTCATGTTATGTTTATATCCCCCTTGTTTACCCGTATTGAGAATTTTAGCTCCCCCTTTATAATGTTTCCTTTCCCCAGGTTATGAAAAAATGTTTTAATTAGTGTATTTATATAAAGTGTACTATATGAGAAAATATTTATGATATATGGTTAAGATATATCATGAAATAAAAATATTGTGTATCTAGTCTCCAAATACACTAAACCTTTACGGTCCTCAGATGTGTATTGGAGAAATTTATTAAATATTCATCTATTAAGATGTTACATCTATGTATGAAAATACTGAGTCATTTTACATAGTGTAGGACCTTACATGGTCTAGGTTTTAACCCTTGTATCAGGGCATTTACTTTGATAATGCCCAATTTTTCCACACATAATACATTTAACTATATATAGTACCTTAGGACGAACTTTATATCCTTCCATTGAACACTTTGTTTTTCCACAGAAATTAATTACTCTATGAACATCATTTACATATAGAAAAAATATTACCATTCCTTTAATCCATTCTCCTAGGTACTTATTTTCACATTTCTAGCATGAAGAAAATTGTACTTTCTTTACCCTATGTTCATTACCACTTAAAAATTCATAAAATTACATCTTTATCTTATTTGACATGTAAGGAAACAATAAAAAATTTATATTGTTAGTAATATATCATGATAGATGATTATTCATAATAATAAGGTTTCCATTTTAGATCCAATATCATTTAACTTCTTAGGAGAACAATCATTTTATTATCCATCACATTTAGTATTAATACGATTACTCATAGTTCTAGATGTTAATGAAAAGCAAATAAAAATCATAGTGTGAGAACTCATTGTGTAACCATATAATCATTAAAAATTCCTCAAAATCATGAAATCTTATAATTAATCTATGGCACATTTGGTTTAACCTAGGTCATCCATGATCATAATTTATTCATATCCTTCATAATTGTTCATAAAGAAAATATGAAATAACCTTGGCCTATCCCCAAAAGTGTCAAACCAGATGCACAGTAAGGTCTCATTAACTGTGCACTAGAATGATGGATGATATATAATCTAACAACTATTTTAGGGTTATTACTCCTAGATGTATATGTGAAAAAACTATATTGACTTTTAGTATACATCTATGGATGTATTATGAGGAAAACTTAATGATATTATCCTTTACTTAGACTTATCCTCAATGTTTACCATAAGGTTATATTCCTATATCTATGTAATAATAAATATAGTTACCAAGGATTATAATGAAATTTCTTTAATACCAATTGTATAAATCTAAAATACAATAACCCAAAACCTCTGTATCATTTATTATATTATTAAAAGATACAAGGGAACTCACCATGCATGATCAATCAGTTTAGAAGTCTTGAATAACCAGATATATACATGATTTCCATATTACATTGAAAATATAAAATACATAGCATAATAATCATTCTAAAATTATTGATATTATTCATAATGTACTTCTTAATATCCCTGATAAATGAAAACAAATAACATTTGTGCTTAGATGATCTGTAATGGTTTTGTTCAATGAAAACTATTATTAGTAAATAAAGAATAATCAACATGGTAGAGTGGATAATCAAAACACAATCCATTCAATCAACACTTAAGTTCAATAATGATCCATGGATAATTTAATCATAGAAAACACATGGATAAAGAATATTGGATTCTTAAAAAAATGAAATTCATAATTCTATACATTCATGATCAAGACCTCTCAACCAAAATATCCTGAATCTTACTGTCATGGTCTCTCAACCAAGACATAATTCATAATAAATAGCTAAGTTTAAACCAAATACCCTTGTAATATAGAATTGAAATTATTTTTTCTCATGATACCCATCAATGCATTGAAGGGATATCTATAACCTGGCCCCACTCATCATTTTCATGCCCTATTCATTCCATATATTTTGAATGGTTAATACAATTCATTATAAAAAAGCCTTATAAGTTAAGGATTATCCAAATTGAATCAATAATATTGAACAAGGGTACTTCATCATCATAAAATATCTATATAAATAATATATATGGTATCATTGGATCATATCTCTAGTAACATTAGTGGGTTTTTTTATAGTTGAAAATACCCTTAAAATATCACTATAAAATTTCTTGAGAAAAATACCATTTTCTCTTTGAAATCACTTATTAAAATATAAAAAGTTAAAAAATATTAAATAAAAAATTTTCATTGATTTTTTTAGAAACTTATAAAGTAAGATTTAAAGAATTGGTTGGTCATGATTGAAGGAAATTCCTTTCAAACCATGTATATTAAAGTAAATATTCCTTTTATATTTTTGCTAAAAATTCAAAATTTCCTCAATTTAGAAAATGATAAGAATATTCCTTTTATTTTTTTTTAAAAATTAAATCATGGGTAAAAATGAATTTAAAAAATAAAAGGGGAATATTAAAAATGTTCTTGAAAATATTTTTAAAAAACATGGACTGGAAGAAAATTATTCTTGATTAAAGAGGAAATAAAGTTTGTTTTTATTAAATACATTTTCTCTATATTTTTAAGTACCCAAGATAGAAAAATGGTAATATTACCTAAAAATTCTATGAATAACTATATAATAAGAAAATTAAAGGGTTTTATCATATAAGTATCATATAATTTCCCACAATGAAAATTCAAACATAAACAATCCCAAAATAAAATGATATTGTAAAAAAATCTGTTATAATGCTTATAACATTGAAGTGAAAATTAATTAATGAATTGATTACTTGTATGAAATATAAATATACATAAAACAAGTGTAAATAAAATATAAAATAATAAAAGGTAGTTACACACATAATCTTATCATATTAAAGATAATGAAGAAGTAATATGACCCAATGAAAAGAAATTGAGTTATGAAATCCATTTCCTCAAGTCCTGCATTCCATAGAAGTGATTCTAATCTTAGGAATAATAAATTTAGATTTATTATAATTAAATACCAAAAAAATATACATATATATAATATCATATAATACCCATTTATTCTTATCACCTATTTTTCAGTAATCTTTTATTACTATTATTATTGTTTCTAGTGTTAATTACTTCATTTATTTATGAGAATTTTGGTTTGTTAGTTCAATTATGTGTAATTTGATTATGGTTCCATCATATACAAAATTTTAATCAATATATAAGTATCATATATATTCATTATATATATATATTTATCCATAAAATGTAGATATAAAAAATAAATTACACTGTTCATGGAAACGGTAGGCTGTACGTACACATGAACACTCTTTTCACTTTTTGATGGATGAAATGAAAGAAAGGAAAATAAAAATTAACATTTTAATAATAATTATTATATAAAATATATTTCATATATATTTGTTAAATTTATTTTTAATACCATCCATTTAATTTGGAAATGAAAAACAAATCACATCACTTTTTGGAGATGGTAGTTCGCATGTACACATGAGCGACATTATTGTTTTCCAATGGATTGGAAGGTAAGAGGGTAGATATTATATCATAATTATCAAAGAATAATTATTTTATAAATATCATATATATTCATTATTTACCTATTTATAACTAACTAAGTAAATTGGTTATGAAAAATGAATTAAATCTTTACATGGAGACGACAAGCCGTACGTACACACGAGTGATGTTTTTTCTTTTCATAAGACTAAAAAGAGATGGAAAATGGTTTCCCCATAATCATAATAGAATATAAATATATTTATGATACTAGAGTTATTATTTTATGAGGGGTATAACATATTTATATGAAGTAGAATAAGAAATAAATTTGAAAGAGTTGGTAAAGACGATTGCCTCTTCTTCAATAAACTTTATTTAGATTTCTTCTTAATGAAAATTTAAATTATATTTTAAGAAGAAAAAACCTTTAAAATTTGTCTAGAGAATTTTATATGATAATTGGGTATATTTTGGTAATGATAGGTTTCTCAATAACGTGTAAAGAAAATAGATAAAGGGTGTAATTTTATAAGTGAGTGGATGGGCAGTCATATAATTAAGCAAAGTATTAAATTAATTTAAATTAATTTTCATGAAAAAAAGGATCCAAATTAATATAATTAAAATATAATATTACTATTATTTGAAATAATCTCATTAAATAATATTTATACAAGTTTTGGGTTTGTTTTCACCCTTATATATTAATTTTAACCCTTGTTAACCCTTTTAACAATTACCATGATATCAATGTTTTTTACTTTCTAGGGGTCAATGAAGTTACTATAAAAGGAAAATTAACCCACAAATGGAACATGATTGATTTTTTAAACTATATCCCATTTACGTGGCTGAATAAAATATTTTTTAATGAATTTTAAATCATTTAATAAAATATTGTTTATTATAAAATATCATTAATGTCATTTTTTTAGAAATACATGAAATATTTTAATATAATTTATGTCTAACTCATGTATTTTTTTTTAAAAATGACATGGATTCGAAAATAAGGAATATTTTTCTTGTTAAAATTAAAAATTTAAATTTATAAAGGTTTAAATATCATTTTATGCCTCATCTTTTTTATTAACCCTTTTGTTAGTCATTTTTAACCTTAACCTCGATAACAACTCATTCAATATTAAAGGGTTATAATTTTACTTATATGGAGACAATTTTATCATAAATTTGAAAGGGATGAAATTTTATACATTTTATCATCATAATTGTCATATTTAATTTTTTTTTTATGATTTTTAAATAATTTAATAAAATATTGTTTAACATAAAAAATCATCAATGTGATTTTTTACACTATTTATTTAATTTGAATTTAGTGTCATTAATATTTTAATGGAATTTAGATATAAATATTTAATATATCCCTAATATTTTATATTGATCTATATTTTTTTAGACACTATTAATCACCCAAAAAATATTAATTCTAGGATTTTCAAAAAGAGTTTACTAGATTTTTCTACTGCATGCATAAACACTGTGTTAGTGTTTCCTAAAAATTTAATGTAATTATTTCATCACTAAAAATTTAAAATAAATTACCACTATAAAAAAAATCAAAGCAACATTGAAAAAATATTTAAAGCAGTAAATAATATAGCGTAACATTATTTGTTTTTATCCCTAAGATTATTTGTTTTCATTATTTGTTTTTTTCATCACTAACCATCTATGACCTGAAATTATTTGTTTTTATCCCTTTAAAAAAATATTATATTTATTAAAAACAATAAATTGACATTTTTTTTAATTTTTATTTTACTTAAATAGTATAAAGTTCAAAACCAAAGTTGAATGAAAATGGTCATATTTTTTAATTTTGGATGATTATGGATGAAATATACTCATACAATTAATTAAATGATAGTTTATAATAAATTTTAATCCTTATCGCATTAGTTTTAACCCAAAATAACTTATTTATCATTTACTAAGGTGATAATTTTTACAACATTTATTATTTATAATTCAAAAAAAATAAATGGGATATATTTAAAATTTTTTAACATAATTGTTCCAAATATAGTATCCATTTCTCAAGATTTAATCTCTATAAGTGGAAGATATTCATTTTAATATAAAACCTCAAAATGAAACAAAACCAATTTTCTAGAAAAAAGTTTTCTTAAGTATAAAAAGTTCTTATACAAAAATCCATAAAAATTAATTCCCATGAAATTAATTGAATTAAAAAAATATAAATGAACTAATTTTACTTTTAAAACCATTTTAAAATAAAATAAAACTTTTTAAAATCTTGAAATTAAAATATAGTTTTCAATAAAAATTTGTATTTTCACTATTCATTGAAAAATAAAACTCTTTAGAAAATTTTATAAAATTCACTGTAAGATAATTTTTACATGATGATTTAAAAAATGTTATTAGTTTTATGAAATATAATTTCAAAATGTTTAAGAAATTAATTATAATATTCTCTCATAAAAATCAATTAAAAACCATTTTCGAAGAAAATATATTTTTAGAGAATAAAATGACTTTACTAAAAATTGAGTTCTTATTTCTAAAGAATTAATCAATAAATTTGTATTTAATCGGGACTATATATATTTTTAATATTTTTGATTAATACAATACATAAAATATAATTCAACGACTTGATTATAATGATTATATTTTAATAAAAATATTTCATGATTCATTTAACCTCAGTTCTGTATATCTTGTACGCTATAAAAAATAGTGTTATTTTAAAATATCAGGATACTATATCATAAGTACCACTATAATTCTAACAATACTCACCAGATTTATAGTGGTGTAATATGTAGTAACTTAGTTTCCCACTAATATTTCAGTGGTGTTTTAACTACCTTTCAGTGTGAAGGCATTGACCTCACCTAGTACACTTTGCTTATAGATGGAATCCATTGTGACTGTTTAGTAAAAAACACTTATTTTCACTTAATATATGTTTCAAGTAATAAAAAACTCAAGATAAAATGCTAGTAACATAATAGAACTTTTGATATCACTGAAAAAATTTATTTTATGAGATCCATACACAATAATATTTCCATTCTGGATGATCAAAAATGATTTAACACGTAAGAAAAAATAACATAAATTCAATTCAAGAGAAATAAAATAAAATTCAATAAAAATTTAAAAGACTAATAAAATTTATAAAATATTATATTAATAGATATTTTTTAAATTATTCAACACAAAATCATAAAACATGAGAAGAATAATCTTGATATAATTGAAAAAAAAAGAAATTATAATTTCATCATAAAGATTAAATTAAAAAGATAATGGACCTTAGAAGTTTAGGTTTGAAGAGATACTATAATATGGATTTTACCCCTCCTTTTATGATCAAATTTCACATAATTATTCACATATATTATTCAAAAAAATCAATAACAAATAATAATAGTTATAAGAAGAATAACTTACATACATTAACAAATTATGGAAACCATGATAAAGTTTGAGAAATGAAATCATCCCCCATATATAATTTTCACAAAATAGTTAAAAAAATAATAAAAATGAAAAAGTAAAAGACTTCATATTTGAAGACAAATGGATGAAATAATTAGATATATGTTGCTAAATTTAATGAAAAATCATCCATGTGTATTTAGTGAGGAGGTCTATGTGATAAATATGAATATTCACTGAGGTCTCAAGGCTAGAAAGTTAGTGATGAATAAATCTTTACTTTCTTGGTAAAGGTTCAAAAGATTATAACTGTCCCCCATTAACTAATTCCTCATCAGTAGGTTCCTCATAATATGTATCGCTATTCTCATGAGTATCTTTATTCTCATAATTTTATCATAGAATATATTTCTCCAATTTCCTCTATAATGGTAAAGGAAACAACTATGGATGCAGGCATGTCCTCATCAAAAAAATATTGGTTTTGATGAGGTTATTAGTCTTTAACAAGACTTGTTATTTATAAACACATTAATGACTCCAAGGTTTCCAATAAAAAAATTGTTTGATGTAGAATTTTTTAATTGATTTTTCCTTATAAAAAATTTCATAATCTATGGATGATAGATCCAATTTGAAGAAATCAGAGATATAGTAAAGAAAATGACTAAAGAGAATAACTTTGGATTTCATTAAATGAGGCTAAATATAATATATTACTTGAAAAATAAAGTGAATTAAATTTAATATAAAGACCTAGGTGATAAATGTTATGATATATATGTCAATTTTTTCCAACACATCTAAATCACTAAGAATTAGAGTTATATAGGTATGTATAAATTTCTCAATTATACATGCATTAGCAGATATGTCATTGAGATATATTTTATAGGATGATTATTTATCAAAATAAATTTAAAGATAAATGATTAAGTTAAATTATGGATTCTAAGGGAACTCCCTGAAAGAGTATAGATATGGTCCCTCATGTGCAATGTTCATTAACTCAATAATTTCTTGAAAGTATATTTAAATTATTATATCATTTATATTAAAATAAATTGTGTTAAAATAATCTCTACATTTAAGGGTGATATTATTATATAATTATAGTAGTACATGATGATAATGAATATATTTTAATGGTGGTTCGAAGAATTTTTTCCATCCTTGAAATGTTATAATTTTATAGAGAAGGATAAATAAAGGTTTTAGCCACAAAAAATCAATGATTATACCTATTATAATATTTTTATAATCTAGGAAATGTAAACTTTGATGACTAGTGGTTCATGATAGGATTATTCAATCTTTTATTTTTCATTTTTTAATGATTTAAAAGGACCCATTGTATTAAATAAAATAAATAGGAATGTTTTATGTGGTGAAATATACTATAAAGAAATGTGGGGTTTAAGGAGAGAAATATAAAGAAGAACCCTAGTAGAATCCTTAATAAATATGATAAAATTAATGAAATAATGTTAGAAAAATAGTTAGAACTTACTAATTTAAATGAAAATTTGATATAAAATAATATAACGTCTTAGGATACTAAGAGAGAGTCATGAATTTTTTTTATGAGTGGATTATATTGTGAGAAATGAAATAAAAATAGAGGGGAAATCATTTAATGAGTTGTTTGACCTACCACTGTAACTCCAATGTGGCCTACTAGAATTCCAATGGTGGAGGCAACAACAAATGTTACATTCACCAGAAATATGATGCCGCTATACTAGAATCATAATGGTTTTTTGAAACTTAATAAGAAAAAAATAACATTGAAAATAAAATATAATAATTTAGGGATAAAACCCTAATAAAATTAACCTAAAATAAATCGAAAAAGGGAAAATTTATGAAAAAAATTAAAATCTTGAATTTCACGATTATACTAAAAATTCAAATCACTTTCAATATGAAGGAAATAAACAAATGAAAATATTCAAGAATGAAAAAATCATTAAAATATTCACAAAAAAATTAATTGTAATTAAGATATATAGGACAAGTATGGATTTAAATTAAAAAGGAAATTTTGTCTAAAACATGAATTTTATTAAAAAAGATTAAACAGAGATATAATTTTTCAATATATATATATATATATAAATTTCAACTAAGCTCATGTTAAAGTGAGAGTTACATTCTATCAATTCGTAACCACCCCTCTATAGAATCAAAACATTTTCGAGTGAGGGTTTTTGTGAAGATATTTGCTAGTTGGTGTTTGGTTCTAATGAACTTAAGAAAGATGTCGAAATTTTTCAAGACATCTCATAAAAATTGATAATTAAGTGAAATTTTCTTATTGAATGATTTTTTGAATAGGATTGTAATAGATACCATTGGAACCAGAGTTTCCACACTAGATGTGTGCAAGATCATAGGTTAGACCATAGTCTAGAAGTGCATTTCTCATTTAAATAATTTGGGCACAATAACTTACCATGACTATGTATTCTAATTTGATGATATAAAGAGGATATTATTTTATATTCACACTATACCAAGAGACTATGGTTTTTTCTAGAAAGTGACATATTTTACTTGTATTTTTCCTATATAACTGAATTACTCCAAAGTAAAAATTTAAAAAAATTGTTAGTTAAAAAGATGTATGATTTTGGTAGAAGAAGCCAATGTTTTTGGGGTGTTTAAGATAAATATATTTTTTATATATTTTAGATTAGACTCTATATGCTTGTCTTGAAAATATATAAAAATACAAACACTTAACATAATTTTTGGGTGATCCATAATAAAGTAATGAAGGCTCTCAATCATACCTCAATAAAGATTATTTTATAATATTTAATAGAAATAATCAAAATTTTTCTTATATAAAGTAATCATAGGGGAACTAATTTCCATAATGACATAAATTCCAAAACACTTTATGAATCCATTTATGTATTTCCTTCATCTTACATAAATTATTTCCTTATTTTTTTTAATTTAAAACTAATAAAAAACATTAAGTCATCCATAAATCTCATTTCAAATAATCTGATTATAAATTTTGAAAACATATTAAAAATAGATTGCATAGTTAAGACAAATATAACATCATCGATATAAATTTATAAAACCAGAAAATTATTTGAAAAATGATTTAAAAATTAGGAATAATTGAATTTTTCCATTTGGAATTCATTACCTAAGAGGCATTAAGTAAAATAATTATTCCCATATCGAGGAGACTATTTTAATCCAAAAAAAGATATAAATTAACTTAAACACATGATTTATAAATTTTGAATCCTTTAGTCTATGATGTTTCTCAATGTATACCTTTTTAAAAATAAAACCATTCAAGAAATCACTCTTGAAATCAATTTGAGAATGAATAAAATATAAATGATAGGTGAATGGAAATAAGATTCTAATGGATTTAAGCTAGGAAATGGGTTCAATGGTTTTTATAATCAATATCATCTTTCTTATTATATAATTTTATAATAAATAATTTTTTTTCTATTTGTGTTTCCTTGGTCATCAAGCGTATTCCTAAAAACCATTTAGTATGAATAATATGATGATCATGAGGATTTTCAGCAAGATACCAAACATTATTTCCATTGAATTGGTTTAAATTTTTATATATAGAAAGAACCCAATTTTCACTATTAATGAAATTATAATTATTTTGGGGATCTAGGTTGTCATGACCCAACCCTAATTGGGGATCGAGTGGTAACTACCCCAAACCCACTTTCATAGGTCAGGTGGTGGTGAAAAGCCACACAAGGAATATTCTAAATGGGAGGATATTGCCTAATATACCTGTATGAACACACCCGACCATCTAAATAAAAAAGTTTAGAGTAATAATGAATAAAATATGAAACAACTAGAATATAACAAATAATGAAAAACCTCTAGGGTGTACATGGTCATGATGGTGAAAACTGAATTTAAAATGGAAAAAATACACGCCCAACCAGAAAGATGTCCCAACCTAACAAAACTAGAAATTAAAAATTTTGAGAGAGCCCATATCATGATCTCAAAGATCCATCCACCATACGTGGTCCAATTATCCCAATATCCCTAAGATAATCTATAGTCATCACTGACCTTTACTTCGTCTACATAATGTACAACACATGCAGACAAAGCGGATGTAGGGGTGTGTATATACATAAGTTGTTGGATGCATTAAAAGATGAAGGGGGACTAGTAAGAGACATGATAAGAATAGATAGTAAACAGCTCAACCTAAAGAAAGAGAGTAAAAAAATCCAATGACCTGAATATAGATAAGTATATATATTCTAAAACCAAATAAACACAAATGAGATAGAATGAGATCTCCATCTCATAACCCAACCAAGGAAAAATATTTCCATTAGTTCTAGAAGATCATCCTTGATGCCCAACATCTCATGTGTCTATCCCGAGAAGTAACTATGTGGAGGGCCTGTGCCTCACCACTATTTCGTACAGTCAAGGGGGCATAATATCTAAGTAGAGGACCCATTCCCTAGTCTTTCAGGGGGGTGAAACTCAATAATTATCCATAGAGAACCCACAAACTAATGTGTCAGGGGGTTCAACTCTGTAGGCCAAGGACCCGTGCCTTGGTGCATCATGGGGGTTCCACTCTAGTGTCATGTGGACCTCTGCCCTATCCTATCAGGGGGTTTCACTTAGTAGATAGAGGAACTATGCCCTAATCCATTAGGGGGTACCACTCTATATGTTGAAGACCCATGACTTAGTGAGTCATGGGGGTTTCACTCTGGTGTCATGAGGTCCCACACCCTATCTGAATGGGGGGTTCCACTCAGTGTATCTGGTGATACTCTGCATGATCATTTCCATTTTCAGGTACCTTAATAAGTGTCACACTTGGAATATATCTCATAGAATCTCAAAAGACACAAAGGAACCCACCATAACATTATATGTAGAAAACACTTAGGATAGGATACTCTTGGGCTAAAATTTGTGTCCAAATGAAGTAGATATGAGAGGTTGAAGTTTACTTAAAAGAAAAGAAAGGGTACACGGTGTGTTAGAGGACCCACATAGCATGTGGACTCAATCCATATCTTAGCCATGTACCTAGACATATATGAATCAGTAACTAGGTTGAACTACATGACATATAAGGAGTCTACACAGTGTGACCCAACCACTCGAGGTCCCTACCCGTGCACCCTGGTCGTGTCCGTGTACTACAATACACAACATGTGCCCGACCATTATCATGCCAGTGTACTGCCATATTACATGAAGAATTTTCCAGAATAAGTTCACATGGTGTGTGGTGGTCCCACACATCATGTGATAATTAAATTTCTCTAAATTCTATCTATCTCATCCAGGAACCTACATGCCACGTGTTCTTCAGATTATATGACGTGTAGTCAAGTTTTTTCTAGAACTTTAGATATGATCTCTGCACACTATATATGATGTTTTTATCTTTTAATCTAGCCTATTTGATTCCCAAAAATGGTGAATATAACTATGGATGGTGGATTCTGTAAATCCGGTGGCTGAAAATTGAATCCCATTCATTCCCGTGTGAACCCGTACACACCGCCACCCCTCCAGTCAATCCCCTCACCACCATCGGTGTTGGATATCAAATACATGATAAAAAATACATTCCATTCCTTAATTAAACCCCAAATAATACAATAGAAAGAAGAAAATATCATGCGATCACTATTTATGATGAGGTGTACGATGACAATGTGGTGAAAGGTACACTTATCATCCAATCTAGAACTAATAATGTCTTATTTTATTACGAATCTATAAAAATTTTGTATCTTAAGAATAATATGATGGTATAAATATTCCACCAAAACAATTAGATGTTGAATTTTTAGTAAATAACCCTAATGGTATGATGATCTCATGTCAAGTCTATGAATATTCTCCAGTTGCTGTTTGTTGGAATGTGATTTCTATATATATTGTTATTCTCACTCTAGTTTAAGTTGATGTTATCATAAGTATGGATTGTATTTATCTACATAAATCCCACATAAATTTCCAATGGAGGGAATTCATGTTTTATATACCTAAAACACCTGTAATCATCTATCAATTGGATGATATATATAAACTTTTGATAGAAATCACATCCACTGTATAGGTATTGATTACTATCTAAAAAGGGAATTTATCTCAAACATTTGGGGAGAAAATAAATATCAATGATATTCCTAGTGTGTATAAGTTTGTAGATGTATTAATAAAATAATTTCTTAGCATTCCACTAAATCATGAAGTTGAGTTCTAAATAAAACTCATACATAGTGCCTCACTTATTTCAAGAATTCTCTATAGAATAAACTCAATTGAGTTATAGGAACTAAAGAAGAAACTCTAGGGTAACCTTGAAAAGTGATTCATTCAACCAAGTGTGTCACCATGGGGTGTACCGGTTCTTTTTGTTAAGAATAAATTTATATCCACATTATTTTTCATTGATTATCAGGAACTGAACAAGATCAAAATCAAGAACAAGTATCCTCTACCCTCTATTGTTGACTTGTTTGATCAACTATGCAGAGGTCAATAATTTTCCAATATTGATGTTTGTTCTATATATCGTTAATTGAGAGTTAATAACGAGTATATACCCAATACAATATCCTGTACAAATTATGGACACTATTATTATATATTCATTCCAGTAGGTCTTACTAATTACCCTACTTTCTTAGGAATTTAATGAATAGAATCTTTAGAGATTACCTTGACCAGTTTATAGTAGTCTTTATGGATGATATTATTATGTATTATAAGAGAAAGGAATAGTGTGAATATCATTTGAGGATTGTGATAAAGACCCTATGGAGGGAGAAACTTTATGAAAAATTTACCATGTGAATTTTGGCTATGAAAGGTTTTATTTTTGGGTCATATAATAATACGTTAGGGTATATCAGTGGATCAATCAAAGATATAGGCTATTAAACATTGGACTATACCAACCATAGTGATTGAGATGCTTATTTTTCATGGTTTGGATGTATATTATCCATGGTTTCTGTATAATTTCTGAAGGCTGTCCAATCCACTAACCAAGTTAACTCAGAAGGGATCCAAGTTCCTTTTGATAGATGAATGTAAGGAAAATTTTAAGGAGTTAACGAGAAGGTTAGTCAGTGAACCCGTTCTTAAATTAACCTACAGTGGAGAAGGGTTTGTAATCTATAGTGATTCATTGAAGAAGGTATTGGGTTGCTTCCTCATGTATAATGATATGGATATGGTTTATGGATCACAATAATTTAAGGTTCATGAGTAAAATTACCCAACACATGATTTAGAGTTAGCTGCTGTAATGTTTTCATTAAATATATAGATGAATTATATTTATGTAGAAATGTGTGATATATATACTAATCATAAAATTTTAAATTATATATTCACATATAAATAGTTGAACATGAATCAGAGAAGTTGGTTGGAGTTGATTAAAGATTATGTTTTCTCAATAGATTATCGCACTGGGAAATTGAACAAGGTGGCTGATTCTTTATGTTAAAATGATCATGCCAGCTAATATATGATGAGGACTAAAAAATATTCAATATTTATTGATTAATAAAGTATGAATATAGAAATAGTTAAGGAAGGGGATAAATCTTATATCTCTCAAATGAGTGTTTAACCATATATCCAAGTGGAGATTTAAGAGGAACAAAAGGAAGATATAGTGCTGTAGAAGAAGGTGGGAAATTTTCATGAGTTTATCCTTGATCATGGTGGAGTGATAAGGTTCAATAAAAATGTATGTGTTTTTTACATACCGTATTTGAAGATAGAGATGTTAGAGTAAGATCATAGTTCTTTATTATTTATTCATCCTGGAAGTAAAAATATGTGTAGAGATTTGAAAGAGTATTTTTGGTGGGATGACATGAAGAGAGATAATGTAGAGCTTGTATCCCATTTCTTGTTATGTCAAAAATTCAAGGCTAAGATAAAAAAGTATAAGGGGATGTTACAACCATTTCCTATACTATAATGGAAATAAGAAAACATAACCATGTATTTTGTTATGGGATGCCCCAAAACATCTAAAGGGAATAATGGTACATGGGTTGTAGTCGATCACTATACAAAGTCATCATACTCCATTACTATTAGAGAAGATTTATCTCAAGATAATCTTTTGAGGATATAATTTAAGTAATTGTTAAGGTTTAATGGAGTACCACATTCTATTATTTCTGATCGAGATCTAAGGATTACTTCAAATTTCTAGAAAAATATTCAGCAGGCCCTGGATATAGAGATAAGTTTCATAACTTTTTAACATCTTCAGGAAGATGGATAGTATAAGAGAACAATTCAAAACCTAGAGGATATGATTAGATCTTGTTATATGAATTTCAAATGTGGTTGGGATCAAAGCCTTCCTCTAGCTATGTTTTCTTACAATAATATCTTTGACTCAAGAAATCATATGTATCCCTATAAATCCCTATATGGAAAGAAGTTTAGAACTAAAATATGTTGGGATGAGGTTATAGGAGGAAATATATTAGAACCTGAGATAGATGAGAAAAAATAAGTGAAATTAAAATCCATTAAACATCACATCAAGGAATCTTAGAGTTGATATCAAATTTATGATGACAATCATTAGCGTGATCTGAAATTTGAAGTCCGTGAGAAGGTGTTTATATGAATTAATCCATGGAAGAAGGTTATGAGTTTTGAGAAGAAAGGAATGTTGAGACCTGTGTATATTTTCAATTTTAAGATTCTTGATCAAGTAAATATAGTTTCTTATCTCATAGAACTTCCACCAAATCTCTCTTAAGTTTACGATGTGTTCCACGTATCTCTCCTAAGGAAGTACATACCTAACCCTTCACATGTATTGAACTTAGAGGTCATACCACTAGAGAATGATCTTTCTTATGAGGGAAAAAAATAGATTCTAGATCACATATAGATAGTTCTATGAAAATACCACTCACTTGGTCAAAGTTTTGTGGTGAAACCACCAATTTAAAGAAACCACTCACCTAGTCAATGTTTTGTGGTGAAACCACCAATTTGAAGAAGCTACATGGGAACATGAGGATATGATGAGGTAGAATTATCCTTATTTGTTTATATTGGAGTGAAAAATTTAGAGGAAAAAATTCTTTGGGGGGGTATAATTTAACACCCTAGGTTTTTATGAAATATATATTTTTGATAAATTTAGTTTCTTTGATAGCTTACATTACATACAACATTGAGTTTAAAAAAACATAATATGCTATTGATATTATTATTAAAACCTGAAAATTATAACCTAGATATTAAAACTGGTGGTTCGAATAGGAATAACAACATTTTAAAAATTAATTATAATAGTTTTATGTAAATTAATCACATTGATATAAAAGTACTTAATTTTTATTAAAGTATTTATATGTTTTTAATATACTATGTTCTCAAAAAATGATATTATTTTTTTTTGTGAAAAAATAATAAAAGTATTTTTTTACCAATTTTAGAAAATTTATTTTAAAAAATAAACTTAATTTTTTAAATGTACATTTCAAAATAATCTTTGAGTTAATTTTTGTGAATTTTATATAAAAAATAATTTTTTGGATGAATAGTAAAAGAATTCTGATTTTTATTAAAAAATGCCTTTTCATTTGAAGAATTTACAAGATCCATTTTATTTTAATATAGTTTTAAAGTTAAATTAGTTCAATTATATATTTAATAATCTAATTCATGTCATTTTAATCAATTTAATATTGAATTTTGACATTAAGACTTTCTATACTTATGAA
The DNA here is from genome assembly GCA_963277665.1 of Viscum album. Classification (NCBI taxonomy): domain Eukaryota; kingdom Viridiplantae; phylum Streptophyta; class Magnoliopsida; order Santalales; family Viscaceae; genus Viscum; species Viscum album. Next base: position 977,127,589 of record OY728153.1, on the reverse strand, counting down.
AATTTTCTCTTTGTAAACCACTTTTTCATCGCACTTCGGGTTTACTCCTAAATTAAAATTTTCCGATTATGTGAAAAAAACTTATAAAAATGGATTATATATTTGTAATAATAAAATTTTATATTATATAATAAGTTTAAATTATTTTTTGGTTAAAATTAATAGTAAAACCGATGAATATTAATTACCGCTGTTAAGGTTAAAATAGCTTTACTGGAGGGTTAAACTTAAAAGATAATGGTTAAAGTGATTTAGAAAATTATTTAAATCCAATTTATAGACATATTTAGACCTTATATCATATAGGGTTAGATAATTATCTATTTTGGAGCCTTTTTTCTTGTTTAAAATGTGGTCACACCTTTTTCTTTTAAAATATTCTAAGTGTGTCCTCTCCCCTACATATAAAAGGGAACCCCTATCCTATCCTCTATACAATTAAAAAAACACTTTGTTTCAGAAAATTCATGTCCAAATATATTCCTTAATTCCCTCTTCAAATACTATATTAATTATTTTTGTTAGTAAACCCTCCTAAAATAACTTGAGTTATTAACCATAAGAGGTTCTCCGAAGAAGATGTAAAATTATTAACCTTGTGTTTTTATTTTATTTCTTATTCCACCTAATTGAAATATTTTTCAGATATGTTGATATAATAACAAAATTATCTACCATATACTTAGATTTTATTAAGTTAATATAATTACCAAATATCTATATCCTCTTCTATCAAATGGGAAAAAACCTTTGATCTTGTGTATGGAGGACTACCGCCTTGCGAACTGAAGTAATTTGTTTTCCATACCCACATATCACAGATAGAGATAATAACAGATTTAATGTTAATATATGACATTTATGACATTATTTTACTAATGAAATTATATAATCATATATAACTTCTTAAATTCCAATCCATTGGAAAATGATAATGTTGTTCGTGCGTACGTGTGGACTACCACCTCCATAAAGAAATTTGTAATGTTTTTCATTTTTTTATATGGATAGTAAGAAGGATTGTATTTGATTAATATATATGATATATATAAAATTATAGTTATTATTTAAAATTTAATTAAAATTTAATTTTCTTTCATTTCATCTTTTGAGAAAATGGGAACAACGCTCATGCATACGCATGATCTACCGTCTCCATGAATGGTGTAATTTATTTTATATATCTAACATTAATATATTAGTCTAAATACATATATAATAAATATATATGATATTTATACAATTTTAAACATTATTAGAAGATATATCCATGATCAAAGTAAAATTACCAAAAATTCTAAACCAAAACATACATGATATACGTATAATTCATTTCTCGAAACATGATTTTAATAAGGAATTGTTAATAAATGGGTAATAACATGTCATAAGTAAATAGTATATGGTATTATATATTTAATTATGGTTATAGAATTTACTTATAATAAACCTATATTTATTATATTAGAGGTTTTAACCTGTACGAAGGAAGTTGTGACTTAAGGTAAGGGGATTTTCATCTCACTTTTATTACTACGAGACACATGCCATATTCACCACTTGTTTCATTTATGTGGTGTATATAGTACCCATTAATTTATTTTATGATTATTATTATGAAATTTATGGGAATTTACATATATATATAAGTTTATTTATTTCATAGGGATTATTATTAAAAGGTTATCAAAGTGGAAAGGGTTTGATGTTACAATCTCATTGTTTATTGGGGTCATTTATGATTATGCTTTCAATGAAGAGATCTTATAATCTACCCATTAGGAAACTAATGAAATTTATTATACTTTGGTTATTTATTTAAATTACATGTTTTAATTTAATTTTACCCTCTTTATATACTCAATATTTCAAAATAATGTTTTTAAGGAAAAACTGAATTTATTTATCTCTTCAGTCGAAAACCCTTTTTCTTCTATATCAATGTTTTCTGAAAATGTTTTAAATTTTTTTCCACTATTATTAAATTATTTTTAAAAGAAAATTTACCCATGTTTTAATTTTTAAAAAATGGTTTAAAATGAATATTATTATTGTTTTTTGAATAAGTCTCTCTTGAATTTTTACCCTAAATGTGAAAGGAATCATCATTTTAACATGTACGACATGAAAAATATTTTCTACCACCATGAGCACTAAATGGTTTTAATATTTCTTTACTTTTTACCAAGGTTATTTTAAAATATTTTTGTGTTTAATATTTAATAAATTTTTATATTTTAATTAACTGATTTCAAAATGGAAAAGTTAATTTCCTCAAGATTATTTTAATGATATTTTTATAGAATTTATATTAATCAATGACACCAAACATTGGTGTTTCTTGTGATTTAGTGGAGATTTGAGTCAAAGTTACGATACTTATTATTTATATGGATAGTTTATATTTATGATTTTGATTGAAATATGTTTCTGAGACGCATTTCTTCCCCAAGTGTTATGTTATGAATAAATGTTTATGAAACACATTTCTTTTTCATGGGTTATGATATAATGAACATTATATGATCTTGTGGGACAAAAATGTATGGATTATGTGATGGGTGGGACCTATATCTCCTTCCAATGCATTGGGAAAAGATTAATTACATCAAAGGGTACACATGAGGTTATCCTAATCCTGAAAAAGGGTCCATGAGAGGTTTTCCAAAGCTTGGAACAAGTGGGTACATGGTCATCCCAATTCCAAAAAATAGGGTATGTAGGATTTATCCTAAGAATTAAAAAGAGGGTACATGGGATGCTATCCTAAGCCTAAGTTAGGTACATGGGTGGTTCTCCCAAGCGTAACATGTTATGAATTTTTTAGTGGGTAGCCTTGACATGAGGTTTTCTATGATTATGTTTACACCACAAATCTATGTCTTATGCCAATGTTATATTCTCATGGATCATGTTCTTTGATTACTTTATGATTAAAATATTATAAACCACCAATATTTAAGATTTGACTCAGTTTTATGATATATTATATACAAGGTATGGTTTTAAATTGTTATTATCATGTTTTCATACCCTTATGCTCATGTTATGTTTATATCCCCCTTGTTTACCCTTATTGAGAATTTTAGCTCCCCCTTTATAATGTTTCCTTTCCCCAGGTTATGAAAAAATGTTTTAATTAGTGTATTTATATAAAGTGTACTATATGAGAAAATATTTATGATATATGTTTAAGATATATCATGAAATAAAAATATTGTGTATCTAGTCTCCAAATACACTAAACCTTTACGGTCCTCAGATGTGTATTGGAGAAATTTATTAAATATTCATCTATTAAGATGTTACATCTATGTATGAAAATACTGAGTCATTTTACATAGTGTAGGACCTTACATGGTCTAGGTTTTAAACCTTGTATCAGGGCATTTACTTTGATAATGCCCATTTTTTCCACACATAATACATTTAACTATATATAGTACCTTAGGACGAACTTCATATCCTTCCATTGAACACTTTGTTTTTCCACAGAAATTAATTACTCTATGAACTTCATTTACATATAGAAAAAATATTACCATTCCTTTAATCCATTCTCCTAGGTACTTCTTTTCACATTTCTAGCATGAAGAAAATTGTACTTTCTTTACCCTATGTTCATTACCACTTAAAAATTCATAAAATTACAACTTTATCTTTTTGACATGTAAGGAAACAATAAAAAGTTTATATTGTTAGTAATATATCATGATAGATGATTATTCATAATAATAAGGTTTCTATTTTAGATCCAATATCATTTAACTTCTTAGGAGAACAATCATTTTATTATCCATCACATTTAGTATTAATACGATTACTCATAGTTCTAGATGTTAATGAAAAGCAAATAAAAATCATAGTGTGAGAACTCATTGTGTAACCATATAATCATTAAAAATTCCTCAAAATCATGAAATGTTATAATTAATCTATGACACATTTGGTTTAACCTAGGTCATCCATGATCATAATTTATTCATATCCTTCATAATTGTTCATAAAGAAAATATGAAATAACCTTGGCCTATCCCCAAAAGTGTCAAACCAGATGCACAGTAAGGTCTCATTAACTATGCACTAGAATGATGGATGATATATATTCTAACAACTATTTTAGGGTTATTACTCCTAGATGTATATGTGAAAAAACTATATTGACTTTTAGTATACATCTACGGATGTATTATGAGGAAAAATTAATGATATTATCCTTTACTTAGACTTATCCTCAAAGTTTACCATATGGTTATATTCCTATATCTATGTAATAATAAATATAGTTCCGAAGGATTATAATGAAATTTCTTTAATACCAATTGTATAAATCTAAAATACAATAACCCAAAACCTCTGTATCATTTATTATATTATTAAAAGATACAAGGGAACTGACCATGCATGATCAATCAGTTTAGAAGTCTTGAATAACCAGATATATACATGATTTCCATATTACATTGAAAATATAAAATACATAGCATAATAATCATTCTAAAATTATTGATATTATTCATAATGTACTTCTTAATATCCCTGATAAATGAAAACAAATAACATTTGTGCTTAGATGATCTGTAATGGTTTTGTTCAATGAAAACTATCATTAGTAAATAAGGAATAATCAACATGGTAGAGTGGATAATCAAAACACAATCCATTCAATCAACACTTAAGTTCAATAATGATCGATGGATAATTTAATCATAGAAAACACATGGATAAAGAATATTGGATTCTTAAAAAAATGAAATTCATAATTCTATACATTCATGATCAAGACCTCTCAACCAAAATATCCTGAATCTTACTGTCATGGTCTCTCAACCAAGACATAATTCATATTAAATAGCTAAGTTTAAACCAAATACCCTTGTAATATAGAATTAAAATTATTTTTTCTCATGATACCCATCAATGCATTGAAGGGATATCTATAACCTGGCCCCACTCATCATTTTCATGCCCTATTCATTCCATATATTTTGAATGATTAATACAATTCATTATCAAAAAGCCTTATAAGTTAAGGATTATCCACATTGAATCAATAATATTGAACAAGGGTACTTCATCATCATAAAATATCTATATAAATAATATATATGGTATCATTGGATCATATCTCTAGTAACATTAGTGGGTTTTTTTATAGTTGAAAATACCCTTAAAATATCACTATAAAATTTCTTGAGAAAAATACCATTTTCTCTTTGAAATCACTTATTAAAATATAAAAAGTTAAAAAATATTAAATAAAAAATTTTCATTTATTTTTTTTAGAAACTTATAAAGTATGATTTAAAGAATTGGTTGGTTATGATTGAAGGAAATTCCTTTCAAACCATGTATATTAAAGTAAATATTCCTTTTATATTTTTGCTAAAAATTCAAAATTTCCTCAATTTAGAAAATGATAAGAATATTCCTTTTATTTTTTTTAAAAATTAAATCATGGGTAAAAATGAATTTAAAAAATAAAAGGGGAATATTAAAAATGTTCTTGAAAATATTTTTAAAAAACATGGACTGGAAGAAAATTATTCTTGATTAAAGAGGAAATAAAGTTTGTTTTTATTAAATACATTTTCTCTATATTTTTAAGTACCCAAGATAGAAAAATGGTAATATTACCTAAAAATTCTATGAATAACTATATAATAAGAAAATTAAAGGGTTTTATCATATAAGTATCATATAATTTCCCACAATGAAAATTCAAACATAAACAATCCCAAAATAAAATGATATTGTAAACAAATCTGTTATAATTCTTATAACAATGAAGTGAAAATTAATTAATGAATTGATTACTTGTATGAAATATAAATATACATAAAACAAGTGTAAATAAAATATAAAATAATAAAAGGTAGTTACACACATAATCTTATCATATTAAAGATAATGAAGAAGTAATATGACCCAATGAAAAGAAATTGAGTTATGAAATCCATTTCCTCAAGTCCTGCATTCCATAGAAGTGATTCTAATCTTAGGAATAATAAATTTAGATTTATTATAATTAAATACAAAAAAAATATACATATATATAATATCATATAATACCCATTTATTCTTATCACCTATTTTTCAGTAATCTTTTATTACTATTATTATTGTTTCTAGTGTTAATTGCTTCATTTATTTATAAGAATTTTGGTTTGTTAGTTCAATTATGTGTAATTTGATTATGGTTCCATAATATACAAAATTTTAATCAATATATAAGTATCATATATATTCATTATATATATATATTTATCCATAAAAGGTAGATATAAAAAATGAATTACACTGTTCATGGAAACGGTAGGCTGTACGTACACATGAACACTCTTTTCACTTTTTGATGGATGAAATGAAAGAAAGGAAAATAAAAATTAACATTTTAATAATAATTATTATATAAAATATATTTCATATATATTTGTTAAATTTATTTTTAATACCATCCATTTAATTTGGAAATGAAAAACAAATCACATCACTTTTTGGAGATGGTAGTTCGCATGTACACATGAGCGACATTATTGTTTTCCAATGGATTGGAAGGTAAGAGGGTAGATATTATATCATAATTATCAAAGAATAATTATTTCATAAATATCATATATATTCATTATTTACCTATTTATAACTAACTAAGTAAATTGGTGATGAAAAATGAATTAAATCTTTACATGGAGACGACAAGCCGTACGTACACACGAGTGATGTTTTTTCTTTTCATAAGACTGAAAAGAGATGGAAAATGGTTTCCCCATAATCATAATAGAATATAAATATATTTATGATACTAGAGATATTATTTTATGAGGGGTATAACATATTTATATGAAGTAGAATAAGAAATAAATTTGAAAGAGTTGGTAAAGACGATTGCCTATTATTCAATAAACTTTATTTAGATTTCTTCTTAATGAAAATTTAAATTATATTTTAAGAAGAAAAAACCTATAAAATTTGTCTAGATAATTTTATATGATAATTGGGTATATTTTGGTAATGATAGGTTTCTCAATAACGTGTAAATAAAATAGATAAAGGGTGTAATTTCATAAGTGAGTGGATGGGCAGTCATATAATTAAGAAAAGTATTAAATTAATTTAAATTAATTTTCATGAAAAAAAGGATCCAAAGTAATATAATTAAAATATAATATTACTATTATTTGAAATAATCTCATTAAATAATATTTATACAAGTTTTGGGTTTGTTTTCACCCTTATATATTAATTTTAACCCTTGTTAACCCTTTTAACAATTACCATGATATCAATGTTTTTTACTTGCTAGGGGTCAATGAAGTTACTATAAAAGGAAAAGTAACCCATAAATGGAACATGATTGATTTTTTAAACTATATCCCATTTACGTGGCTGAATAAAATATTTTTTAATGAATTTTAAATCATTTAATAAAATATTGTTTATTATAAAATATCATTAATGTCATTTTTTTAGAAATACATGAAATATTTTAATATAATTTATGTCTAACTCATGTAATTTTTTTTAAAAATGACATGGATTAGAAAATAAGGAATATTTTTCTTGTTAAAATTAAAAATTTAAATTTATAAAGGTTTAAATATCATTTTAAGCCTCATCTTTTTTATTAACCCTTTTGTTAGTCATTTTTAACCTTAACCTCGATAACAACTCTTTCAATATTAAAGGGTTATAATTTTACTTATATGGAGACAATTTTATCATAAATTTGAAAGGGATGAAATTTTATACATTTTATCATCATAATTGTCATATTTAATTTTTTTTTATGATTTTTAAATAATTTAATAAAATATTTTTTTAACATAAAAAATCATCAATGTGATTTTTTACACTATTTATTTAATTTGAATTTAGTGTCATTAATATTTTAATGGAATTTAGATATAAATATTTAATATATCCCTAATATTTTATATTGATCTATATTTTTTTAGACACTATTAATCACCCAAAAAATATTAATTCTAGGATTTTCAAAAAGAGTTTACTAGATTTTTCTACTGCATGCATAAGCACTGTGTTAGTGTTTCCTAAAAATTTAATGTAATTATTTAATCACTAAAAATTAAAAATAAATTACCACTATAAAAAAAATCAAAGCAACATTGAAAAAATATTTAAAGCAGTAAATAATATAGCGTAACATTATTTGTTTTTATCCCTAAGATTATTTGTTTTCATTATTTGTTTTTTTCATCACTAACCATCTATAACATGAAATTATTTGTTTTTATCCCTTTAAAAAAATATTATATTTATTAAAAACAATAAATTGACATTTTTTTTAATTTTTATTTTACTTAAATAGTATAAAGTTCAAAACCAAAGTTGAATGAAAATGGTCATATTTTTTAATTTTGGATGATTATGGATGAAATATACTCATACAATTAATTAAATGATAGTTTATAATAAATTTTAATCCTTATCGCATTAGTTTTAACCCAAAATAACTTATTTATCATTTACTAAGGTGATAATTTTTACAACATTTATTATTTATAATTCCAAAAAATAAAAGGGATATATTTAAAAAAATTTAACATAATTGTTCCAAATATAGTATCCATTTCTCAAGATTTAATCTCTATAAGTGGAAGATATTCATTTTAATATAAAACCTCAAAATGAAACAAAACCAATTTTCTAGAAAAAAGTTTTCTTAAGTATAAAAATTTCTTATACAAAAATCCATAAAAATTAATTCCCATGAAATTAATTGAATTAAAAAAATATAAATGAACTAATTTTACTTTTAAAACTATTTTAAAATAAAATAAAACTTTTTAAAATCTTGAAATTAAAATATAGTTTTCAATAAAAATTTGTATTTTCACTATTCATTGAAAAATAAAACTCTTTAGAAAATTTTATAAAATTCACTGTAAGATAATTTTTACATGATGATTTAAAAAATGTTATTAGTTTTATGAAATATAATTTCAAAATGTTTAAGAAATTAATTATAATATTCTCTCATAAAAATCAATTAAAAACCATTTTCGAAGAAAATATATTTTTAGAGAATAAAATGACTTTACTAAAAATTGAGTTCTTATTTCTAAAGAATTAATCAATAAATTTGTATTTAATCGGGACTATATATATTTTTAATATTTTTGATTAATACAATACATAAAATATAATTCAACGACTTGATTATAATGATTATATTTTAATAAAAATATTTCATGATTCATTTAACCTCAGTTCTGTATATCTTGTACGCTATAAAAAATAGTGTTATTTTAAAATATCAGGATACTATATCATAAGTACCACTATAATTCTAACAATACTCACCAGATTTATAGTGGTGTAATATGTAGTAACTTAGTTTCCCACTAATATTTCAGTGGTGTTTTAACTACCTTTCAGTGTGAAGGCATTGACCTCACCTAGTACACTTTGCTTATAGATGGAATCCATTGTGACTGTTTAGTAAAAAACACTTATTTTCACTTAATATATGTTTCAAGTAATAAAAAACTCAAGATAAAATGCTAGTAACATAATAGAACTTTTGATATCACTGAAAAAATTTATTTTATGAGATCCATACACAATAATATTTCCATTCTGGATGATCAAAAATGATTTAACACGTAAGAAAAAATAACATAAATTCAATTCAAGAGAAATAAAATAAAATTCAATAAAAATTTAAAAGACTAATAAAATTTATAAAATATTATATTAATAGATATTTTTTAAATTATTCAACACAAAATCATAAAACATGAGAAGAATAATCTTGATATAATTGAAAAAAAAAGAAATTATAATTTCATCATAAAGATTAAATTAAAAAGATAATGGACCTTAGAAGTTTAGGTTTGAAGAGATACTATAATATGGATTTTACCCCTCCTTTTATGATCAAATTTCACATAATTATTCACATATATTATTCAAAAAAATCAATAACAAATAATAATAGTTATAAGAAGAATAACTTACATACATTAACAAATTATGGAAACCATGATAAAGTTTGAGAAATGAAATCATCCCCCATATATAATTTTCACAAAATAGTTAAAAAAATAATAAAAATGAAAAAGTAAAAGACTTCATATTTGAAGACAAATGGATGAAATAATTAGATATATGTTGCTAAATTTAATGAAAAATCATCCATGTGTATTTAGTGAGGAGGTCTATGTGATAAATATGAATATTCACTGAGGTCTCAAGGCTAGAAAGTTAGTGATGAATAAATCTTTACTTTCTTGGTAAAGGTTCAAAAGATTATAACTGTCCCCCATTAACTAATTCCTCATCAGTAGGTTCCTCATAATATGTATCGCTATTCTCATGAGTATCTTTATTCTCATAATTTTATCATAGAATATATTTCTCCAATTTCCTCTATAATGGTAAAGGAAACAACTATGGATGCAGGCATGTCCTCATCAAAAAAATATTGGTTTTGATGAGGTTATTAGTCTTTAACAAGACTTGTTATTTATAAACACATTAATGACTCCAAGGTTTCCAATAAAAAAATTGTTTGATGTAGAATTTTTTAATTGATTTTTCCTTATAAAAAATTTCATAATCTATGGATGATAGATCCAATTTGAAGAAATCAGAGATATAGTAAAGAAAATGACTAAAGAGAATAACTTTGGATTTCATTAAATGAGGCTAAATATAATATATTACTTGAAAAATAAAGTGAATTAAATTTAATATAAAGACCTAGGTGATAAATGTTATGATATATATGTCAATTTTTTCCAACACATCTAAATCACTAAGAATTAGAGTTATATAGGTATGTATAAATTTCTCAATTATACATGCATTAGCAGATATGTCATTGAGATATATTTTATAGGATGATTATTTATCAAAATAAATTTAAAGATAAATGATTAAGTTAAATTATGGATTCTAAGGGAACTCCCTGAAAGAGTATAGATATGGTCCCTCATGTGCAATGTTCATTAACTCAATAATTTCTTGAAAGTATATTTAAATTATTATATCATTTATATTAAAATAAATTGTGTTAAAATAATCTCTACATTTAAGGGTGATATTATTATATAATTATAGTAGTACATGATGATAATGAATATATTTTAATGGTGGTTCGAAGAATTTTTTCCATCCTTGAAATGTTATAATTTTATAGAGAAGGATAAATAAAGGTTTTAGCCACAAAAAATCAATGATTATACCTATTATAATATTTTTATAATCTAGGAAATGTAAACTTTGATGACTAGTGGTTCATGATAGGATTATTCAATCTTTTATTTTTCATTTTTTAATGATTTAAAAGGACCCATTGTATTAAATAAAATAAATAGGAATGTTTTATGTGGTGAAATATACTATAAAGAAATGTGGGGTTTAAGGAGAGAAATATAAAGAAGAACCCTAGTAGAATCCTTAATAAATATGATAAAATTAATGAAATAATGTTAGAAAAATAGTTAGAACTTACTAATTTAAATGAAAATTTGATATAAAATAATATAACGTCTTAGGATACTAAGAGAGAGTCATGAATTTTTTTTATGAGTGGATTATATTGTGAGAAATGAAATAAAAATAGAGGGGAAATCATTTAATGAGTTGTTTGACCTACCACTGTAACTCCAATGTGGCCTACTAGAATTCCAATGGTGGAGGCAACAACAAATGTTACATTCACCAGAAATATGATGCCGCTATACTAGAATCATAATGGTTTTTTGAAACTTAATAAGAAAAAAATAACATTGAAAATAAAATATAATAATTTAGGGATAAAACCCTAATAAAATTAACCTAAAATAAATCGAAAAAGGGAAAATTTATGAAAAAAATTAAAATCTTGAATTTCACGATTATACTAAAAATTCAAATCACTTTCAATATGAAGGAAATAAACAAATGAAAATATTCAAGAATGAAAAAATCATTAAAATATTCACAAAAAAATTAATTGTAATTAAGATATATAGGACAAGTATGGATTTAAATTAAAAAGGAAATTTTGTCTAAAACATGAATTTTATTAAAAAAGATTAAACAGAGATATAATTTTTCAATATATATATATATATATAAATTTCAACTAAGCTCATGTTAAAGTGAGAGTTACATTCTATCAATTCGTAACCACCCCTCTATAGAATCAAAACATTTTCGAGTGAGGGTTTTTGTGAAGATATTTGCTAGTTGGTGTTTGGTTCTAATGAACTTAAGAAAGATGTCGAAATTTTTCAAGACATCTCATAAAAATTGATAATTAAGTGAAATTTTCTTATTGAATGATTTTTTGAATAGGATTGTAATAGATACCATTGGAACCAGAGTTTCCACACTAGATGTGTGCAAGATCATAGGTTAGACCATAGTCTAGAAGTGCATTTCTCATTTAAATAATTTGGGCACAATAACTTACCATGACTATGTATTCTAATTTGATGATATAAAGAGGATATTATTTTATATTCACACTATACCAAGAGACTATGGTTTTTTCTAGAAAGTGACATATTTTACTTGTATTTTTCCTATATAACTGAATTACTCCAAAGTAAAAATTTAAAAAAATTGTTAGTTAAAAAGATGTATGATTTTGGTAGAAGAAGCCAATGTTTTTGGGGTGTTTAAGATAAATATATTTTTTATATATTTTAGATTAGACTCTATATGCTTGTCTTGAAAATATATAAAAATACAAACACTTAACATAATTTTTGGGTGATCCATAATAAAGTAATGAAGGCTCTCAATCATACCTCAATAAAGATTATTTTATAATATTTAATAGAAATAATCAAAATTTTTCTTATATAAAGTAATCATAGGGGAACTAATTTCCATAATGACATAAATTCCAAAACACTTTATGAATCCATTTATGTATTTCCTTCATCTTACATAAATTATTTCCTTATTTTTTTTAATTTAAAACTAATAAAAAACATTAAGTCATCCATAAATCTCATTTCAAATAATCTGATTATAAATTTTGAAAACATATTAAAAATATATTGCATAGTTAAGACAAATATAACATCATCGATATAAATTTATAAAACCAGAAAATTATTTGAAAAATGATTTAAAAATTAGGAATAATTGAATTTTTCCATTTGGAATTCATTACCTAAGAGGCATTAAGTAAAATAATTATTCCCATATCGAGGAGACTATTTTAATCCAAAAAAAGATATAAATTAACTTAAACACATGATTTATAAATTTTGAATCCTTTAGTCTATGATGTTTCTCAATGTATACCTTTTTAAAAATAAAACCATTCAAGAAATCACTCTTGAAATCAATTTGAGAATGAATAAAATATAAATGATAGGTGAATGGAAATAAGATTCTAATGGATTTAAGCTAGGAAATGGGTTCAATGGTTTTTATAATCAATATCATCTTTCTTATTATATAATTTTATAATAAATAATTTTTTTTCTATTTGTGTTTCCTTGGTCATCAAGCGTATTCCTAAAAACCATTTAGTATGAATAATATGATGATCATGAGGATTTTCAGCAAGATACCAAACATTATTTCCATTGAATTGGTTTAAATTTTTATATATAGAAAGAACCCAATTTTCACTATTAATGAAATTATAATTATTTTGGGGATCTAGGTTGTCATGACCCAACCCTAATTGGGGATCGAGTGGTAACTACCCCAAACCCACTTTCATAGGTCAGGTGGTGGTGAAAAAGCCACACAAGGAATATTCTAAATGGGAGGATATTGCCTAATATACCTGTATGAACACACCCGACCATCTAAATAAAAAAGTTTAGAGTAATAATGAATAAAATATGAAACAACTAGAATATAACAAATAATGAAAAACCTCTAGGGTGTACATGGTCATGATGGTGAAAACTGAATTTAAAATGGAAAAAATACACGCCCAACCAGAAAGATGTCCCAACCTAACAAAACTAGAAATTAAAAATTTTGAGAGAGCCCATATCATGATCTCAAAGATCCATCCACCATACGTGGTCCAATTATCCCAATATCCCTAAGATAATCTATAGTCATCACTGACCTTTACTTCGTCTACATAATGTACAACACATGCAGACAAAGCGGATGTAGGGGTGTGTATATACATAAGTTGTTGGATGCATTAAAAGATGAAGGGGGACTAGTAAGAGACATGATAAGAATAGATAGTAAACAGCTCAACCTAAAGAAAGAGAGTAAAAAAATCCAATGACCTGAATATAGATAAGTATATATATTCTAAAACCAAATAAACACAAATGAGATAGAATGAGATCTCCATCTCATAACCCAACCAAGGAAAAATATTTCCATTAGTTCTAGAAGATCATCCTTGATGCCCAACATCTCATGTGTCTATCCCGAGAAGTAACTATGTGGAGGGCCTGTGCCTCACCACTATTTCGTACAGTCAAGGGGGAATAATATCTAAGTAGAGGACCCATTCCCTAGTCTTTCAGGGGGGTGAAACTCAATAATTATCCATAGAGAACCCACAAACTAATGTGTCAGGGGGTTCAACTCTGTAGGCCAAGGACCCGTGCCTTGGTGCATCATGGGGGTTCCACTCTAGTGTCATGTGGACCTCTGCCCTATCCTATCAGGGGGTTTCACTTAGTAGATAGAGGAACTATGCCCTAATCCATTAGGGGGTACCACTCTATATGTTGAAGACCCATGACTTAGTGAGTCATGGGGGTTTCACTCTGGTGTCATGAGGTCCCACACCCTATCTGAATGGGGGGTTCCACTCAGTGTATCTGGTGATACTCTGCATGATCATTTCCATTTTCAGGTACCTTAATAAGTGTCACACTTGGAATATATCTCATAGAATCTCAAAAGACACAAAGGAACCCACCATAACATTATATGTAGAAAACACTTAGGATAGGATACTCTTGGGCTAAAATTTGTGTCCAAATGAAGTAGATATGAGAGGTTGAAGTTTACTTAAAAGAAAAGAAAGGGTACACGGTGTGTTAGAGGACCCACATAGCATGTGGACTCAATCCATATCTTAGCCATGTACCTAGACATATATGAATCAGTAACTAGGTTGAACTACATGACATATAAGGAGTCTACACAGTGTGACCCAACCACTCGAGGTCCCTACCCGTGCACCCTGGTCGTGTCCGTGTACTACAGTACACAACATGTGCCCGACCATTATCATGCCAGTGTACTGCCATATTACATGAAGAATTTTCCAGAATAAGTTCACATGGTGTGTGGTGGTCCCACACATCATGTGATAATTAAATTTCTCTAAATTCTATCTATCTCATCCAGGAACCTACATGCCACGTGTTCTTCAGATTATATGACGTGTAGTCAAGTTTTTTCTAGAACTTTAGATATGATCTCTGCACACTATATATGATGTTTTTATCTTTTAATCTAGCCTATTTGATTCCCAAAAATGGTGAATATAACTATGGATGGTGGATTCTGTAAATCCGGTGGCTGAAAATTGAATCCCATTCATTCCCGTGTGAACCCGTACACACCGCCACCCCTCCAGTCAATCCCCTCACCACCATCGGTGTTGGATATCAAATACATGATAAAAAATACATTCCATTCCTTAATTAAACCCCAAATAATACAATAGAAAGAAGAAAATATCATGCGATCACTATTTATGATGAGGTGTACGATGACAATGTGGTGAAAGGTACACTTATCATCCAATCTAGAACTAATAATGTCTTATTTTATTACGAATCTATAAAAATTTTGTATCTTAAGAATAATATGATGGTATAAATATTCCACCAAAACAATTAGATGTTGAATTTTTAGTAAATAACCCTAATGGTATGATGATCTCATGTCAAGTCTATGAATATTCTCCAGTTGCTGTTTGTTGGAATGTGATTTCTATATATATTGTTATTCTCACTCTAGTTTAAGTTGATGTTATCATAAGTATGGATTGTATTTATCTACATAAATCCCACATAAATTTCCAATGGAGGGAATTCATGTTTTATATACCTAAAACACCTGTAATCATCTATCAATTGGATGATATATATAAACTTTTGATAGAAATCACATCCACTGTATGGGTATTGATTACTATCTAAAAAGGGAATTTATCTCAAACATTTGGGGAGAAAATAAATATCAATGATATTCCTAGTGTGTATAAGTTTGTAGATGTATTAATAAAATAATTTCTTAGCATTCCACTAAATCATGAAGTTGAGTTCTAAATAAAACTCATACATAGTGCCTCACTTATTTCAAGAATTCTCTATAGAATAAACTCAATTGAGTTATAGGAACTAAAGAAGAAACTCTAGGGTAACCTTGAAAAGTGATTCATTCAACCAAGTGTGTCACCATGGGGTGTACCGGTTCTTTTTGTTAAGAATAAATTTATATCCACATTATTTTTCATTGATTATCAGGAACTGAACAAGATCAAAATCAAGAACAAGTATCCTCTACCCTCTATTGTTGACTTGTTTGATCAACTATGCAGAGGTCAATAATTTTCCAATATTGATGTTTGTTCTATATATCGTTAATTGAGAGTTAATAACGAGTATATACCCAATACAATATCCTGTACAAATTATGGACACTATTATTATATATTCATTCCAGTAGGTCTTACTAATTACCCTACTTTCTTAGGAATTTAATGAATAGAATCTTTAGAGATTACCTTGACCAGTTTATAGTAGTCTTTATGGATGATATTATTATGTATTATAAGAGAAAGGAATAGTGTGAATATCATTTGAGGATTGTGATAAAGACCCTATGGAGGGAGAAACTTTATGAAAAATTTACCATGTGAATTTTGGCTATGAAAGGTTTTATTTTTGGGTCATATAATAATACGTTAGGGTATATCAGTGGATCAATCAAAGATATAGGCTATTAAACATTGGACTATACCAACCATAGTGATTGAGATGCTTATTTTTCATGGTTTGGATGTATATTATCCATGGTTTCTGTATAATTTCTGAAGGCTGTCCAATCCACTAACCAAGTTAACTCAGAAGGGATCCAAGTTCCTTTTGATAGATGAATGTAAGGAAAATTTTAAGGAGTTAACGAGAAGGTTAGTCAGTGAACCCGTTCTTAAATTAACCTACAGTGGAGAAGGGTTTGTAATCTATAGTGATTCATTGAAGAAGGTATTGGGTTGCTTCCTCATGTATAATGATATGGATATGGTTTATGGATCACAATAATTTAAGGTTCATGAGTAAAATTACCCAACACATGATTTAGAGTTAGCTGCTGTAATGTTTTCATTAAATATATAGATGAATTATATTTATGTAGAAATGTGTGATATATATACTAATCATAAAATTTTAAATTATATATTCACATATAAATAGTTGAACATGAATCAGAGAAGTTGGTTGGAGTTGATTAAAGATTATGTTTTCTCAATAGATTATCGCACTGGGAAATTGAACAAGGTGGCTGATTCTTTATGTTAAAATGATCATGCCAGCTAATATATGATGAGGACTAAAAAATATTCAATATTTATTGATTAATAAAGTATGAATATAGAAATAGTTAAGGAAGGGGATAAATCTTATATCTCTCAAATGAGTGTTTAACCATATATCCAAGTGGAGATTTAAGAGGAACAAAAGGAAGATATAGTGCTGTAGAAGAAGGTGGGAAATTTTCATGAGTTTATCCTTGATCATGGTGGAGTGATAAGGTTCAATAAAAATGTATGTGTTTTTTACATACCGTATTTGAAGATAGAGATGTTAGAGTAAGCTCATAGTTCTTTATTATTTATTCATCCTGGAAGTAAAAATATGTGTAGAGATTTGAAAGAGTATTTTTGGTGGGATGACATGAAGAGAGATAATGTAGAGCTTGTATCCCATTTCTTGTTATGTCAAAAATTCAAGGCTAAGATAAAAAAGTATAAGGGGATGTTACAACCATTTCCTATACTATAATGGAAATAAGAAAACATAACCATGTATTTTGTTATGGGATGCCCCAAAACATCTAAAGGGAATAATGGTACATGGGTTGTAGTCGATCACTATACAAAGTCATCATACTCCATTACTATTAGAGAAGATTTATCTCAAGATAATCTTTTGAGGATATAATTTAAGTAATTGTTAAGGTTTAATGGAGTACCACATTCTATTATTTCTGATCGAGATCTAAGGATTACTTCAAATTTCTAGAAAAATATTCAGCAGGCCCTGGATATAGAGATAAGTTTCATAACTTTTTAACATCTTCAGGAAGATGGATAGTATAAGAGAACAATTCAAAACCTAGAGGATATGATTAGATCTTGTTATATGAATTTCAAATGTGGTTGGGATCAAAGCCTTCCTCTAGCTATGTTTTCTTACAATAATATCTTTGACTCAAGAAATCATATGTATCCCTATAAATCCCTATATAGAAAGAAGTTTAGAACTAAAATATGTTGGGATGAGGTTATAGGAGGAAATATATTAGAACCTGAGATAGATGAGAAAAAATAAGTGAAATTAAAATCCATTAAACATCACATCAAGGAATCTTAGAGTTGATATCAAATTTATGATGACAATCATTAGCGTGATCTGAAATTTGAAGTCCGTGAGAAGGTGTTTATATGAATTAATCCATGGAAGAAGGTTATGAGTTTTGAGAAGAAAGGAATGTTGAGACCTGTGTATATTTTCAATTTTAAGATTCTTGATCAAGTAAATATAGTTTCTTATCTCATAGAACTTCCACCAAATCTCTCTTAAGTTTACGATGTGTTCCACGTATCTCTCCTAAGGAAGTACATACCTAACCCTTCACATGTATTGAACTTAGAGTTCATACCACTAGAGAATGATCTTTCTTATGAGGGAAAAAAATAGATTCTAGATCACATATAGATAGTTCTATGAAAATACCACTCACTTGGTCAAAGTTTTGTGGTGAAACCACCAATTTAAAGAAACCACTCACCTAGTCAATGTTTTGTGGTGAAACCACCAATTTGAAGAAGCTACATGGGAACATGAGGATATGATGAGGTAGAATTATCCTTATTTGTTTATATTGGAGTGAAAAATTTAGAGGAAAAAATTCTTTGGGGGGGTATAATTTAACACCCTAGGTTTTTATGAAATATATATTTTTGATAAATTTAGTTTCTTTGATAGCTTACATTACATACAACATTGAGTTTAAAAAAACATAATATGCTATTGATATTATTATTAAAACCTGAAAATTATAACCTAGATATTAAAACTGGTGGTTCGAATAGGAATAACAACATTTTAAAAATTAATTATAATAGTTTTATGTAAATTAATCACATTGATATAAAAGTACTTAATTTTTATTAAAGTATTTATATGTTTTTAATATACTATGTTCTCAAAAAATGATATTATTTTTTTTGTGAAAAAATAATAAAAGTATTTTTTTACCAATTTTAGAAAATTTATTTTAAAAAATAAACTTAATTTTTTAAATGTACATTTCAAAATAATCTTTGAGTTAATTTTTGTGAATTTTATATAAAAAATAATTTTTTGGATGAATAGTAAAAGAATTCTGATTTTTATTAAAAAATGCCTTTTCATTTGAAGAATTTACAAGATCCATTTTATTTTAATATAGTTTTAAAGTTAAATTAGTTCAATTATATATTTAATAATCTAATTCATGTCATTTTAATCAATTTAATATTGAATTTTGACATTAAGACTTTCTATACTTATGAAAATTTTCTCTTTGTAAACCACTTTTTCATCGCACTTCGGGTTTACTCCTAAATTAAAATTTTCCGATTATGTGAAAAAAACTTATAAAAATGGATTATATATTTGTAATAATAAAATTTTATATTATATAATAAGTTTAAATTATTTTTTGGTTAAAATTAATAGTAAAACCGATGAATATTAATTACCGCTGTTAAGGTTAAAATAGCTTTACTGGAGGGTTAAACTTAAAAGATAATGGTTAAAGTGATTTAGAAAATTATTTAAATCCAATTTATAGACATATTTAGACCTTATATCATATAGGGTTAGATAATTATCTATTTTGGAGCCTTTTTTCTTGTTTAAAATGTGGTCACACCTTTTTCTTTTAAAATATTCTAAGTGTGTCCTCTCCCCTACATATAAAAGGGAACCCCTATCCTATCCTCTATACAATTAAAAAAACACTTTGTTTCAGAAAATTCATGTCCAAATATATTCCTTAATTCCCTCTTCAAATACTATATTAATTATTTTTGTTAGTAAACCCTCCTAAAATAACTTGAGTTATTAACCATAAGAGGTTCTCCGAAGAAGATGTAAAATTATTAACCTTGTGTTTTTATTTTATTTCTTATTCCACCTAATTGAAATATTTTTCAGATATGTTGATATAATAACAAAATTATCTACCATATACTTAGATTTTATTAAGTTAATATAATTACCAAATATCTATATCCTCTTCTATCAAATGGGAAAAAACCTTTGATCTTGTGTATGGAGGACTACCGCCTTGCGAACTGAAGTAATTTGTTTTCCATACCCACATATCACAGATAGAGATAATAACAGATTTAATGTTAATATATGACATTTATGACATTATTTTACTAATGAAATTATATAATCATATATAACTTCTTAAATTCCAATCCATTGGAAAATGATAATGTTGTTCGTGCGTACGTGTGGACTACCACCTCCATAAAGAAATTTGTAATGTTTTTCATTTTTTTATATGGATAGTAAGAAGGATTGTATTTGATTAATATATATGATATATATAAAATTATAGTTATTATTTAAAATTTAATTAAAATTTAATTTTCTTTCATTTCATCTTTTGAGAAAATGGGAACAACGCTCATGCATACGCATGATCTACCGTCTCCATGAATGGTGTAATTTATTTTATATATCTAACTTTAATATATTAGTCTAAATACATATATAATAAATATATATGATATTTATACAATTTTAAACATTATTAGAAGATATATCCATGATCAAAGTAAAATTACCAAAAATTCTAAACCAAAACATACATGATATACGTATAATTCATTTCTCGAAACATGATTTTAATAAGGAATTGTTAATAAATGGGTAATAACATGTCATAAGTAAATAGTATATGGTATTATATATTTAATTATGGTTATAGAATTTACTTATAATAAACCTATATTTATTATATTAGAGGTTTTAACCTGTACGAAGGAAGTTGTGACTTAAGGTAAGGGGATTTTCATCTCACTTTTATTACTACGAGACACATGCCATATTCACCACTTGTTTCATTTATGTGGTGTATATAGTACCCATTAATTTATTTTATGATTATTATTATGAAATTTATGGGAATTTACATATATATATAAGTTTATTTATTTCATAGGGATTATTATTAAAAGGTTATCAAAGTGGAAAGGGTTTGATGTTACAATCTCATTGTTTATTGGGGTCATTTATGATTATGCTTTCAATGAAGAGATCTTATAATCTACCCATTAGGAAACTAATGAAATTTATTATACTTTGGTTATTTATTTAAATTACATGTTTTAATTTAATTTTACCCTCTTTATATACTCAATATTTCAAAATAATGTTTTTAAGGAAAAACTGAATTTATTTATCTCTTCAGTCGAAAACCCTTTTTCTTCTATATCAATGTTTTCTGAAAATGTTTTAAATTTTTTTCCACTATTATTAAATTATTTTTAAAAGAAAATTTACCCATGTTTTAATTTTTAAAAAATGGTTTAAAATGAATATTATTATTGTTTTTTGAATAAGTCTCTCTTGAATTTTTACCCTAAATGTGAAAGGAATCATCATTTTAACATGTACGACATGAAAAATATTTTCTACCACCATGAGCACTAAATGGTTTTAATATTTCTTTACTTTTTACCAAGGTTATTTTAAAATATTTTTGTGTTTAATATTTAATAAATTTTTATATTTTAATTAACTGATTTCAAAATGGAAAAGTTAATTTCCTCAAGATTATTTTAATGATATTTTTATAGAATTTATATTAATCAATGACACCAAACATTGGTGTTTCTTGTGATTTAGTGGAGATTTGAGTCAAAGTTACTATACTTATTATTTATATGGATAGTTTATATTTATGATTTTGATTGAAATATGTTTCTGAGACGCATTTCTTCCCCAAGTGTTATGTTATGAATAAATGTTTATGAAACACATTTCTTTTTCATGGGTTATGATATAATGAACATTATATGATCTTGTGGGACAAAAATGTATGGATTATGTGATGGGTGGGACCTATATCTCCTTCCAATGCATTGGGAAAAGATTAATTACATCAAAGGGTACACATGAGGTTATCCTAATCCTGAAAAAGGGTCCATGAGAGGTTTTCCAAAGCTTGGAACAAGTGGGTACATGGTCATCCCAATTCCAAAAAATAGGGTATGTAGGATTTATCCTAAGAATTAAAAAGAGGGTACATGGGATGCTATCCTAAGCCTAAGTTAGGTACATGGGTGGTTCTCCCAAGCGTAACATGTTATGAATTTTTTAGTGGGTAGCCTTGACATGAGGTTTTCTATGATTATGTTTACACCACAAATCTATGTCTTATGCCAATGTTATATTCTCATGGATCATGTTCTTTGATTACTTTATGATTAAAATATTATAAACCACCAATATTTAAGATTTGACTCAGTTTTATGATATATTATATACAAGGTATGGTTTTAAATTGTTATTATCATGTTTTCATACCCTTATGCTCATGTTATGTTTATATCCCCCTTGTTTACCCTTATTGAGAATTTTAGCTCCCCCTTTATAATGTTTCCTTTCCCCAGGTTATGAAAAAATGTTTTAATTAGTGTATTTATATAAAGTGTACTATATGAGAAAATATTTATGATATATGTTTAAGATATATCATGAAATAAAAATATTGTGTATCTAGTCTCCAAATACACTAAACCTTTACGGTCCTCAGATGTGTATTGGAGAAATTTATTAAATATTCATCTATTAAGATGTTACATCTATGTATGAAAATACTGAGTCATTTTACATAGTGTAGGACCTTACATGGTCTAGGTTTTAAACCTTGTATCAGGGCATTTACTTTGATAATGCCCATTTTTTCCACACATAATACATTTAACTATATATAGTACCTTAGGACGAACTTCATATCCTTCCATTGAACACTTTGTTTTTCCACAGAAATTAATTACTCTATGAACTTCATTTACATATAGAAAAAATATTACCATTCCTTTAATCCATTCTCCTAGGTACTTCTTTTCACATTTCTAGCATGAAGAAAATTGTACTTTCTTTACCCTATGTTCATTACCACTTAAAAATTCATAAAATTACAACTTTATCTTTTTGACATGTAAGGAAACAATAAAAAGTTTATATTGTTAGTAATATATCATGATAGATGATTATTCATAATAATAAGGTTTCTATTTTAGATCCAATATCATTTAACTTCTTAGGAGAACAATCATTTTATTATCCATCACATTTAGTATTAATACGATTACTCATAGTTCTAGATGTTAATGAAAAGCAAATAAAAATCATAGTGTGAGAACTCATTGTGTAACCATATAATCATTAAAAATTCCTCAAAATCATGAAATGTTATAATTAATCTATGACACATTTGGTTTAACCTAGGTCATCCATGATCATAATTTATTCATATCCTTCATAATTGTTCATAAAGAAAATATGAAATAACCTTGGCCTATCCCCAAAAGTGTCAAACCAGATGCACAGTAAGGTCTCATTAACTATGCACTAGAATGATGGATGATATATATTCTAACAACTATTTTAGGGTTATTACTCCTAGATGTATATGTGAAAAAACTATATTGACTTTTAGTATACATCTACGGATGTATTATGAGGAAAAATTAATGATATTATCCTTTACTTAGACTTATCCTCAAAGTTTACCATATGGTTATATTCCTATATCTATGTAATAATAAATATAGTTCCGAAGGATTATAATGAAATTTCTTTAATACCAATTGTATAAATCTAAAATACAATAACCCAAAACCTCTGTATCATTTATTATATTATTAAAAGATACAAGGGAACTGACCATGCATGATCAATCAGTTTAGAAGTCTTGAATAACCAGATATATACATGATTTCCATATTACATTGAAAATATAAAATACATAGCATAATAATCATTCTAAAATTATTGATATTATTCATAATGTACTTCTTAATATCCCTGATAAATGAAAACAAATAACATTTGTGCTTAGATGATCTGTAATGGTTTTGTTCAATGAAAACTATCATTAGTAAATAAGGAATAATCAACATGGTAGAGTGGATAATCAAAACACAATCCATTCAATCAACACTTAAGTTCAATAATGATCGATGTATAATTTAATCATAGAAAACACATGGATAAAGAATATTGGATTCTTAAAAAAATGAAATTCATAATTCTATACATTCATGATCAAGACCTCTCAACCAAAATATCCTGAATCTTACTGTCATGGTCTCTCAACCAAGACATAATTCATATTAAATAGCTAAGTTTAAACCAAATACCCTTGTAATATAGAATTAAAATTATTTTTTCTCATGATACCCATCAATGCATTGAAGGGATATCTATAACCTGGCCCCACTCATCATTTTCATGCCCTATTCATTCCATATATTTTGAATGATTAATACAATTCATTATCAAAAAGCCTTATAAGTTAAGGATTATCCACATTGAATCAATAATATTGAACAAGGGTACTTCATCATCATAAAATATCTATATAAATAATATATATGGTATCATTGGATCATATCTCTAGTAACATTAGTGGGTTTTTTTATAGTTGAAAATACCCTTAAAATATCACTATAAAATTTCTTGAGAAAAATACCATTTTCTCTTTGAAATCACTTATTAAAATATAAAAAGTTAAAAAATATTAAATAAAAAATTTTCATTTATTTTTTTTAGAAACTTATAAAGTATGATTTAAAGAATTGGTTGGTTATGATTGAAGGAAATTCCTTTCAAACCATGTATATTAAAGTAAATATTCCTTTTATATTTTTGCTAAAAATTCAAAATTTCCTAAATTTAGAAAATGATAAGAATATTCCTTTTATTTTTTTTAAAAATTAAATCATGGGTAAAAATGAATTTAAAAAATAAAAGGGGAATATTAAAAATGTTCTTGAAAATATTTTTAAAAAACATGGACTGGAAGAAAATTATTCTTGATTAAAGAGGAAATAAAGTTTGTTTTTATTAAATACATTTTCTCTATATTTTTAAGTACCCAAGATAGAAAAATGGTAATATTACCTAAAAATTCTATGAATAACTATATAATAAGAAAATTAAAGGGTTTTATCATATAAGTATCATATAATTTCCCACAATGAAAATTCAAACATAAACAATCCCAAAATAAAATGATATTGTAAACAAATCTGTTATAATTCTTATAACAATGAAGTGAAAATTAATTAATGAATTGATTACTTGTATGAAATATAAATATACATAAAACAAGTGTAAATAAAATATAAAATAATAAAAGGTAGTTACACACATAATCTTATCATATTAAAGATAATGAAGAAGTAATATGACCCAATGAAAAGAAATTGAGTTATGAAATCCATTTCCTCAAGTCCTGCATTCCATAGAAGTGATTCTAATCTTAGGAATAATAAATTTAGATTTATTATAATTAAATACAAAAAAAATATACATATATATAATATCATATAATACCCATTTATTCTTATCACCTATTTTTCAGTAATCTTTTATTACTATTATTATTGTTTCTAGTGTTAATTGCTTCATTTATTTATAAGAATTTTGGTTTGTTAGTTCAATTATGTGTAATTTGATTATGGTTCCATAATATACAAAATTTTAATCAATATATAAGTATCATATATATTCATTATATATATATATTTATCCATAAAAGGTAGATATAAAAAATGAATTACACTGTTCATGGAAACGGTAGGCTGTACGTACACATGAACACTCTTTTCACTTTTTGATGGATGAAATGAAAGAAAGGAAAATAAAAATTAACATTTTAATAATAATTATTATATAAAATATATTTCATATATATTTGTTAAATTTATTTTTAATACCATCCATTTAATTTGGAAATGAAAAACAAATCACATCACTTTTTGGAGATGGTAGTTCGCATGTACACATGAGCGACATTATTGTTTTCCAATGGATTGGAAGGTAAGAGGGTAGATATTATATCATAATTATCAAAGAATAATTATTTCATAAATATCATATATATTCATTATTTACCTATTTATAACTAACTAAGTAAATTGGTGATGAAAAATGAATTAAATCTTTACATGGAGACGACAAGCCGTACGTACACACGAGTGATGTTTTTTCTTTTCATAAGACTGAAAAGAGATGGAAAATGGTTTCCCCATAATCATAATAGAATATAAATATATTTATGATACTAGAGATATTATTTTATGAGGGGTATAACATATTTATATGAAGTAGAATAAGAAATAAATTTGAAAGAGTTGGTAAAGACGATTGCCTATTATTCAATAAACTTTATTTAGATTTCTTCTTAATGAAAATTTAAATTATATTTTAAGAAGAAAAAACCTATAAAATTTGTCTAGATAATTTTATATGATAATTGGGTATATTTTGGTAATGATAGGTTTCTCAATAACGTGTAAATAAAATAGATAAAGGGTGTAATTTCATAAGTGAGTGGATGGGCAGTCATATAATTAAGAAAAGTATTAAATTAATTTAAATTAATTTTCATGAAAAAAAGGATCCAATGTAATATAATTAAAATATAATATTACTATTATTTGAAATAATCTCATTAAATAATATTTATACAAGTTTTGGGTTTGTTTTCACCCTTATATATTAATTTTAACCCTTGTTAACCCTTTTAACAATTACCATGATATCAATGTTTTTTACTTGCTAGGGGTCAATGAAGTTACTATAAAAGGAAAAGTAACCCATAAATGGAACATGATTGATTTTTTAAACTATATCCCATTTACGTGGCTGAATAAAATATTTTTTAATGAATTTTAAATCATTTAATAAAATATTGTTTATTATAAAATATCATTAATGTCATTTTTTTAGAAATACATGAAATATTTTAATATAATTTATGTCTAACTCATGTAATTTTTTTTAAAAATGACATGGATTAGAAAATAAGGAATATTTTTCTTGTTAAAATTAAAAATTTAAATTTATAAAGGTTTAAATATCATTTTAAGCCTCATCTTTTTTATTAACCCTTTTGTTAGTCATTTTTAACCTTAACCTCGATAACAACTCTTTCAATATTAAAGGGTTATAATTTTACTTATATGGAGACAATTTTATCATAAATTTGAAAGGGATGAAATTTTATACATTTTATCATCATAATTGTCATATTTAATTTTTTTTTATGATTTTTAAATAATTTAATAAAATATTTTTTTAACATAAAAAATCATCAATGTGATTTTTTACACTATTTATTTAATTTGAATTTAGTGTCATTAATATTTTAATGGAATTTAGATATAAATATTTAATATATCCCTAATATTTTATATTGATCTATATTTTTTTAGACACTATTAATCACCCAAAAAATATTAATTCTAGGATTTTCAAAAAGAGTTTACTAGATTTTTCTACTGCATGCATAAGCACTGTGTTAGTGTTTCCTAAAAATTTAATGTAATTATTTAATCACTAAAAATTAAAAATAAATTACCACTATAAAAAAAATCAAAGCAACATTGAAAAAATATTTAAAGCAGTAAATAATATAGCGTAACATTATTTGTTTTTATCCCTAAGATTATTTGTTTTCATTATTTGTTTTTTTCATCACTAACCATCTATAACATGAAATTATTTGTTTTTATCCCTTTAAAAAAATATTATATTTATTAAAAACAATAAATTGACATTTTTTTTAATTTTTATTTTACTTAAATAGTATAAAGTTCAAAACCAAAGTTGAATGAAAATGGTCATATTTTTTAATTTTGGATGATTATGGATGAAATATACTCATACAATTAATTAAATGATAGTTTATAATAAATTTTAATCCTTATCGCATTAGTTTTAACCCAAAATAACTTATTTATCATTTACTAAGGTGATAATTTTTACAACATTTATTATTTATAATTCCAAAAAATAAAAGGGATATATTTAAAAAAATTTAACATAATTGTTCCAAATATAGTATCCATTTCTCAAGATTTAATCTCTATAAGTGGAAGATATTCATTTTAATATAAAACCTCAAAATGAAACAAAACCAATTTTCTAGAAAAAAGTTTTCTTAAGTATAAAAATTTCTTATACAAAAATCCATAAAAATTAATTCCCATGAAATTAATTGAATTAAAAAAATATAAATGAACTAATTTTACTTTTAAAACCATTTTAAAATAAAATAAAACTTTTTAAAATCTTGAAATTAAAATATAGTTTTCAATAAAAATTTGTATTTTCACTATTCATTGAAAAATAAAACTCTTTAGAAAATTTTATAAAATTCACTGTAAGATAATTTTTACATGATGATTTAAAAAATGTTATTAGTTTTATGAAATATAATTTCAAAATGTTTAAGAAATTAATTATAATATTCTCTCATAAAAATCAATTAAAAACCATTTTCGAAGAAAATATATTTTTAGAGAATAAAATGACTTTACTAAAAATTGAGTTCTTATTTCTAAAGAATTAATCAATAAATTTGTATTTAATCGGGACTAAATATATTTTTAATATTTTTGATTAATACAATACATAAAATCTAATTCAACGACTTGATTATAATGATTATATTTTAATAAAAATATTTCATGATTCATTTAACCTCGGTTCTGTATATCTTGTACGCTATAAAAAATAGTGTTATTTTAAAATATCAGGATACTATATCATAAGTACCACTATAATTCTAACAATACTCACCAGATTTATAGTGGTGTAATATGTAGTAACTTAGTTTTCCACTAATATTTCAGTGGTGTTTTAACTACCTTTCAGTGTGAAGGCATTGACCTCACCTAGTACACTTTGCTTATAGATGGAATCCATTGTGACTGTTTAGTAAAAAACACTTATTTTCACTTAATATATGTTTCAAGTAATAAAAAACTCAAGATAAAATGCTAGTAACATAATAGAACTTTTGATATCACTGAAAAAATTTATTTTATGAGATCCATACACAATAATATTTCCATTCTGGATGATAAAAAATGTTTTAACACGTAAGAAAAAATAACATAAATTCAATTCAAGAGAAATAAAATAAAATTCAATAAAAATTTAAAAGACTAATAAAATTTATAAAATATTATATTAATAGATATTTTTTAAATTATTCAACACAAAATCATAAAACATGAGAAGAATAATCTTGATATAATTGAAAAAAAAGAAATTATAATTTCATCATAAAGATTAAATTAAAAAGATAATGGACCTTAGAAGTTTAGGTTTGAAGAGATACTATAATATGGATTTTACCCCTCCTTTTATGATCAAATTTCACATAATTATTCACATATATTATTCAAAAAAATCAATAACAAATAATAATAGTTATAAGAAGAATAACTTACATACATTAACAAATTATGGAAACCATGATAAAGTTTGAGAAATGAAATCATCCCCCATATATAATTTTCACAAAATAGTTAAAAAAATAATAAAAATGAAAAAGTAAAAGACTTCATATTTGAAGACAAATGGATGAAATAATTAGATATATGTTTCTAAATTTAATGAAAAATCATCCATGTGTATTTAGTGAGGAGGTCTATGTGATAAATATGACTATTCACTGAGGTCTCAAGGCTAGAAAGTTAGTGATGAATAAATCTTTACTTTCTTGGTAAAGGTTCAAAAGATTATAACTGTCCCCCATTAACTAATTCCTCATCAGTAGGTTCCTCATAATATGTATCGCTATTCTCATGAGTATATTTATTCTCATAATTTTATCATAGAATATATTTCTCCAATTTCCTCTATAATGGTAAAGGAAACAACTATGGATGCAGGCATGTCCTCATGAAAAAAATATTGGTTTTGATGAGGTTATTAGTCTTTAACAAGACTTGTTATTTATAAACACATTAATGACTCCAAGGTTTCCAATAAAAAAATTGTTTGATGTAGAATTTTTTAATTGATTTTTCCTTATAAAAAATTTCATAATCTATGGATGATAGATCCAATTTGAAGAAATCAGAGATATAGTAAAGAAAATCACTAAAGAGAATAACTTTGGATTTCATTAAATGAGGCTAAATATAATATATTACTTGAAAACTAAAGTGAATTAAATTTAATATAAAGACCTAGGTGATAAATTTTATGATATATATGTCAATTTTTTCCAACACATATAAATCACTAAGAATTAGAGTTATATAGGTATGTATAAATTTATCAATTATACATGCATTAGCATATATGTCATTGAGATATATTTTATAGGATGATTATTTATCAAAATAAATTTAAAGATAAATGATTAAGTTAAATTATGGATTCTAAGGGAACTCCCTGAAAGAGTATAGATATGGTCCCTCATGTGCAATGTTCATTAACTCAATAATTTCTTGAAAGTATATTTAAATTATTATATCATTTATATTAAAATAAATTGTGTTAAAATAATCTCTACATTTAAGGGTGATATTATTATATAATTATAGTAGTACATGATGATAATGAATATATTTTAATGGTGGTTCAAAGAATGTTTTCCATCCTTGAAATGTTATAATTTTATAGAGAAGGATAAATAAAGGTTTTAGCCACAAAAAATCAATGATTATACCTAGTATAATATTTTTATAATCTAGGAAATGTAAACTTTGATGACTAGTGGTTCATGATAAGATTATTCAATCTTTTATTTTTCATTTTTCATGATTTAAAAGGACCCATTGTATTAAATAAAATAAATAGGAATGTTTTATGTGGTGAAATATACTATAAAGAAATGTGGGGTTTAATGAGAGAAATATAAAGAAGAACCCTAGTATAATCCTTAATAAATATGATAAAATTAATGAAATAATGTTAGAAAAATAGTTAGAACTTACTAATTTAAATGAAAATTTGATATAAAATAATATAACGTCTTAGGATACTAAGAGAGAGTCATGAATTTTTTTTATGAGTGAATTATATTGTGAGAAATGAAATAAAAATAGAGGGGAAATCATTTAATGAGTTGTTTGACCTACCACTGTAACTCCAATGTGGCCTACTAGAATTCCAATGGTGGAGGCAACAACAAATGTTACATTCACCAGAAATATGATGCCGCCATACTAGAATCATAATGGTTTTTTGAAACTTAATAAGAAAAAAATAACATTGAAAATAAAATATAATAATTTAGGGATAAAACCCTAATAAAATTAACCTAAAATAAATAGAAAAATGGAAAATTTATGAAAAAATTAAAATCTTGAATTTCACCATTATACTAAAAATTCAAATCACTTTCAATATGAAGGAAATAAACAAATGAAAATATTCAAGAATGAAAAAATCATTAAAATATTCACAAAAAAATTAATTGTAATTAAGATATATAGGACAAGTATGGATTTAAATTAAAAAGGAAATTTTGTCTAAAACATGAATTTTATTAAAAAAGATTAAACAGAGATATAATTTTTCAATATATATATATATATAAATTTCAACTAAGCTCATGTTAAAGTGAGAGTTACATTCTATCCATTCGTAACCACCCCTCTATAGAATCAAAACATTTTCGAGTGAGGGTTTTTGTGAAGATATTTGCTAGTTGGTGTTTGGTTCTAATGAACTTAAGAAAGATGTCGAAATTTTTCAAGACATCTCATAAAAATTGATAACTAAGTGAAATTTTCTTATTGAATGATTTTTTGAATAGGATTGTAATAGATACCATTGGAACCAGAGTTTCCACACTAGATGTGTGCAAGATCATAGGTTAGACCATAGTCTAGAAGTGCATTTCTCATTTAAATAATTTGGGCACAATAACTTCCCATGACTATGTATTCTAATTTGATGATATAAAGAGGATATTATTTTATATTCACACTATACCAAGAGACTATGGTTTTTTCTAGAAAGTGACATATTTTACTTGTATTTTTCCTATATAACTGAATTACTCCAAAGTAAAAATTTAAAAAAATTGTTAGTTAAAAAGATGTATGCTTTTGGTAGAAGAAGCCAATGTTTTTGGTGTGTTTAAGATAAATATATTTTTTATATATTTTAGATTAGACTCTATATGCTTGTCTTGAAAATATATAAAAATACAAACACTTAACATAATTTTTGGGTGATCCATAATAAAGTAATGAAGGCTCTCAATCATACCTCAATAAAGATTATTTTATAATATTTAATAGAAATAATCCAAATTTTTCTTACATAAAGTAATCATAGGGGAACTAATTTCCATAATGACATAAATTCCAAAACACTTTATGAATCCATTTATGTATTTCCTTCATCTTACATAAATTATTTCCTTATTTTTATTAATTTAAAACTAATAAAAAACATTAAGTCATCCATAAATCTCATTTCAAATAATCTGATTATAAATTTTGAAAACATATTAAAAATAGATTCCATAGTTAAGACAAATATAACATCATCGATATAAATTTATAAAACCAGAAAATTATTTGAAAAATGATTTAAAAATTAGGAATAATTGAATTTTTCCATTTGGAATTCATTACCTAAGAGGCATTACGTAAAATAATTATTCCCATATCGAGGAGACTATTTTAATCCAAAAAAAGATATAAATTAACTTAAACACATGATTTATAAATTTTGAATCCTTTAGTCTATGATGTTTCTCAATGTATACCTTTTTAAAAGTAAAACCATTCAAGAAATCACTCTTGAAATCAATTTGAGAATGAATAAAATATAAATGATAGGTGAATGGAAATAAGATTCTAATGGATTTAAGCTAGGAAATGGGTTCAATGGTTTTTATAATCAATATCATATTTCTTATTATATAATTTTATAATAAATAATTTTCTTTCTATTTGTGTTTCCTTGGTCATCAAGCGTATTCCTAAAAACCATTTAGTATGAATAATATGATGATCATGAGGATTTTCAGCAAGATACCAAACATTATTTCCATTGAATTGGTTTAAATTTTTATATATAGAAAGAACCCAATTTTCACTATTAATGAAATTATAATTATTTTGGGGATCTAGGTTGTCATGACCCAACCCTAATCGGGGCTCGACCGGTAACTACCCCAAACCCACTTTCATAGGTCAGGTGGTGGTGACAAGCCACATAAGGAATATTCTAAATGGGAGGATATTTCCTAATATACCTGTATGAACACACCCGACCATCTAAATAAAAAAGTTTAGAGTAATAATAATTAAAATATGAAACAACTAGAATATAACAAATAATGAAAAACCTCTAGGGTGTACATGGTCATGATGGTGAAAATTGAATTTAAAATGGAAAAAATACACGCCCAACCAGAAAGATGTCCCAACCTAAGAAAACTAGAAATTAAAAATTTTGAGAGAGCCCATATCATGATCTCCAAGATCCATCCACCATACGTGGTCCAATTCTCCCAATATCCCTAAGATAATCTATAGTCATCACTGACCTTTACTTCGTCTACATAATGTACAACACATGCAGACAAAGCCGATGTAGGGGTGTGTATATACATAAGTTGTTGGATGCATTAAAAGATGAAGGGGGACTAGTAAGAGACATGATAAGAATAGATAGTAAATAGCTCAACCTAAAGAAAGAGAGTAAAAAAATCCAATGACCTGAATATAGATAAGTATATATATTCTAAAACCAAATAAACACAAATGAGATAGAATGAGATCTCCATCTCATAACCCAACCAAGGAAAAATATTTCCATTAGTTCTAGAAGTTCATCCTTGATGCCCAACATCTCATGTGTCTATCCTGAGAAGTAACTATGTGGAGGGCCTGTGCCTCACTACTATTTCGTACAGTCAAGGGGGCATAATATCTAAGTAGAGGACCCATTCCCTAGTCTTTCAGGGGGGTGAAACTCAATAATTATCCATAGAGAACCCACAAACTAATGTGTTAGGGGGTTCAACTCTGTAGGCCAAGGACCCGTGCCTTGGTGCATCATGGGGGTTCCACTCTAGTGTCATGTGGACCTCTGCCCTATCCTATCAGGGGGTTTCACTTAGTAGATAGAGGAACTATGCCCTAATCCATTAGGGGGTACCACTCTATATGTTGAAGACCCATGACTTAGTGAGTCATGGGGGTTTCACTCTGGTGTCATGAGGTCCCACACCCTATCTGAATGGGGGGTTCCACTCAGTGTATCTGGTGATACTCTGCATGATCATTTCCATTTTCAGGTACCTTAATAAGTGTCACACTTGGAATATATCTCATAGTATCTCAAAAGGCACAAAGGAACCCACCATAACATTATATGTAGAAAACACTTAGGATAGGATACTCTTGGGCTAAAATTTGAGTCCAAATGAAGTAGATATGAGAGGTTGAAGTTTACTTAAAAGAAAAGAAAGGGTACACGGTGTGTTAGAGGACCCACATAGCATGTGGACCCAATCCATATCCTAGCCATGTACCTAGACATATATGAATCAGTAACTAGGTTGAACTACATGACATATAGGGAGTCTACACAGTGTGAGCCAACCACTCGAGGTCCCTACCCGTGCACCCTGGTCGTGTCCGTGTACTACAGTACACAACATGTGCCCGACCGTTATCATGCCAGTGTACTGCCATATTACATGAAGAATTTTCCAGAATAAGTTCACATGGTGTGTGGTGGTCCCACACATCATGTGATAATTAAATTTCTCGAAATTTTATCTATCTCATCCAGGAACCTACATGCCATGTGTTCTTCAGATTATATGACGTGTAGTCAAGTTTTTTCTAGAACTTTAGATATGATCTCTGCACACTATATATGATGTTTTTATCTTTTAATTTAGCCTATTTGATTCCCAAAAATGGTGAATATAACTATGGATGGTGGATTCTGTAAATCCGGTGGCTGAAAATTGAATCCCATTCATTCCCGTGTGAACCCGTACACACCGCCACCCCTCCAGTCAATCCCCTCACCACCATCGGTGTTGGATGTCAAATAAATGATAAAAAATACATTCCATTCCTTAATTAAACCCCAAATACATCCTTGATCACCAATCCATTCATCGAACATGGAACCAGTTTGAATTTTGGGGTCCGATCGGGCTCGATCCTGCCTGATAAAGTCAAATCACGACCTTGTGGTCCAAAGATGACTAATGAGAAGAAATATAGGGAGAAAGGAATCAAAAAAAAAAAAATTTTATCGATCTTTAACATGAATTATTGGATAAATATCATAAATAGGGATATATAGGGTTATAAAATAATTGAATGATCAATTTAATTTTAATACATGAGCACATGAAATTTTCCACAATTGGCGCAGATCAAAGAAAAGGATTGATCATGCTCAATAATTTAATCAAATGTGGAATAAACCCAAAATGATGTGTCCTAACTTGAGTTTGTATTTTTTTTGTCGAATAACATGCTCTCCAATGATTGAGAGGAGTTCTTGTGTTCACTATGCTTCGTTCTTCTTTGATCTGTAGTCTCATCGACATCAGATTCGATTCTCCAATAGAAGGAGAGGAAAAATGCTCTCAATCCTCCCAGTTTTTATATGGATAAACCTAGATAATTTTCCATATTAGTGGATTTATAGGGATTATATTTGGTTAATTTAATGAAAATAAATAAATTTAAATATTTATTTTAACTAAACCCACCCACTAATGATCACTATATCCAAATGCCTTGTGCCGACCTATTTTAGGTCATGCCTAGGGTAAAAATCATGTTTCAGACTCAACTGTGGTTTCAAATTTCTGATACAGGATTTCATTTAAGAGATATCAAATTTTATTTATGAAATTTCATGCGCATAATATAAAATATATTTAATATTTTTTTAAAATTAATTTCGGGAACACTAGGCCTCAAAATCCCATGTTGTCTTAGCATTTAGCTTTGAAAATATTTAGAGAAATATTTAAATATCATAAAAGAAAAAATGGGTCTCCAAATCATCCCCCCCTTCAAATTTTTTTCCCCAAAATGAAAAACTATGCAAAAATATCAGGATACTGAGCCAACATCTAACTCTCCCTGTCCTAGGAACTCTCTTACACGTTCCCATGCTACCAGAACACAAAAAAAAAGGGGATAGTCCTTCTACATAGGGTTATCTCTTATCGATTCTCAATCACCACCAGGTGATCCACAAACATTACTCTATCCTCAATTTTTAGCACACCCCAGTCAATAATTTTCATTGGGTTATGCACGTATCTCCTCAACTTTGACATGTGGAAGACATCGTGTGCCTGTTACAACTATGGTGGTAGGGAGAGGTGGTAAGAAACCTCACCAAGCCTCTATACAATCTTTAATGGCCTGATGAAACTCATGGATAACTTGACTCACCAGAAAAACCTCACCAATACTTATTGTGTGATGAATCTTAGGAAAACATGGTCTCCCTTATTGAACTCTAAGGGCTTATGATGATGATCTGTATAAGATTTCTTCTTGCTCTGATTTGTACTCATCTTCTCATAGATGACCTGCACCTTCTTCTTATTTGCTTTCACTATATATGGACCCACAAGAGATTCACACCAATATCTGTTTAGTACAAGGGTAACCTATGCGGTCTCACATACATGGACTCAAAAGGCTCCATGCCGATAGTAGAGTGGTAGAAATTGTTGTGTGAAAACTCTAACAAGGTTAGATGATCCTCTCAGCTCTGGTATAAGCCTAACACATAAGTCCTTAGCATATCCTCCAACACCTAGATAGTGCACTCGGTCTACCCATCTATCTGGGGGTGAAAGGCTATATTCATCCTCATTCGGTTCCTAAATTCCTCCTGCAAGTATCTCCATAACCCTGACCTAAACCACACATCATGTTTAAAT
The DNA here is from genome assembly GCA_963277665.1 of Viscum album. Taxonomy (NCBI): domain Eukaryota; kingdom Viridiplantae; phylum Streptophyta; class Magnoliopsida; order Santalales; family Viscaceae; genus Viscum; species Viscum album. The sequence goes on along the minus strand of OY728153.1, from coordinate 977,090,398 downwards.
AAAATATACAAGGTAACCCCATGAAAGAAAAAAAAATCTGCCATACATATATCTTCCCTAAAATATCTACCAAAAATCTGCTCCCTGATAGCATAGAAGTGTGAAGACTTCATGATTCATTCAACTATCACCCAAATAGCTTCATGGACCTTCACTGTCTGCATAATTCCTATCACAATGTCCATGAATATTCTATCCCACTTCCATTGAGTGATCTCAAGAGGTTGTAACAATCCTACTGGAACCTAGTTCTCAACCTTCACCTGCTGATAGGTGAGGCACCGGGGGATGATCTCACCCAGGATCTATCTCATGTTGCACCACTCAAACCACCATTTAAGGTCTATGTATACCTTAACCATATCAGGATATACAACTAAATGAGAAGTTTGGAACTTTAGTATCCCCTCCTCCCACATCGTGATTGAGACCATCATCCACCCCTAGAAAAGGATGACATGATTCACTTCTTTAGAATATCCATATAGTGAATCCTCTTTATATATACCTATTCATGAAAGACCTCATAGTCAATGTCTCTTATCCGAGACTCTTTCACATTATTGAGAAGTGTAGGAGTCAACATGATCAATAGAGAGAATGTTGCACCCTCCTACTCCCCTGGGGTCAGCTACAAGGAAGCCAAATACTCAGAAGTATCCTACACCAAACAATCCTGGGAATTCCTACTGAGGGAATATTCTACTGTGTTTCCCATCCCAAGAGTGTAGACTATCTTGAAGTTATAGTCCTATAGGAACTGGAACTATCATTGCTATCTTAGGTTTATATCTCTATGTGTGAAGACATATGTAAAAATATTAATATATGAGTAAACCACAAGGATATCAACTAGAGGATAGTTCTTCCACATCCTCAGGTATAAGAATATGACACCCATCTCTAGTTCTTGATTTTCATACTTCTTCTCTTGGGGTATTAATTTCCATGACCGATATATGATAACTTCCTTCCACTGCATCAATACACAATCAATCCCATCTCCCAAGGAATCACAATGCACTACATACTCCATGCCTTCCTATTGTAGTAGTAACACAAGATAACTCATCATCCTTAACCTCAACTCCTATAAGTCCCTTTGGTACTGATTAGCCTATGTAAATAGATTCCCTTTCTATACCAGGGTGGTAAAAGGGGATGAAATCCGGGAGTAGTCTTCCACAAACCTTCAATAGTACCCCTAGAAATCAAGAAAACTCTATACATCTGACATGCTCTTGGGTGGATCCCAAGAAAGAACTGCTTTGATCTTCCCCAATTCCATAACTAAACCATGGTCATAAATTACATACACTAAAAAGTGAACCTCCTGTATCCAGAACTATCACTTCATGATACTACCATAAATTTGGTGTTCCCAAACCTAATATAATACCATCATGAAGTTCTTTGTATGATCCTACTCTGACATAGAGTAGATGAGTATTTCATCGATGAAGACAACCAAAAACTAGTGCGATTACGTTTGGAAAACCCTATTCATAAAATCCATAAACACGGTGAGCGAATTTTTCACACCAAAGGGCCTTTCCAAGAAATCATAATGTCTGTAGAGATATCAGAATGCTAGCTTCAATATATCAGCCTCGTGAACCTTCAACTGGTGGTAGTCATACCTAAGATCAATCTCCGAGAACCATCTTGTGCCTCCAAACTAGTAAAATAGTTCCTGATTTTTTTGTAAGCGATACTATTTCTTTATTGTGTTCTGGTTCAGGCGATGATAATCCATGAAATACATAAGCTCCAATCAGACTTTTTCATGAATATCACTAGAGATTCCCAAGGGGACACACTGGGTATGATAAATCCCTTTTATTGAAGGTCCTCTAATTTCAAATGCAACTCTTGGATCTTGGTTGGGGGCATCTAATATTCCATAGAAGATATTAGAGTGGTATCTGGATGTAAGTTAATACAAAACTCCATGTATCGCCTCAAAGGTAGTCCCAAAATGTCCTCAGGAAAGATGTACATATAATCCTCTTTTAATGAATGAATCCATATTCCTAAAGAGCCTGATAAACCAAGGGATATAATCAAAAACTGATGGGTGATGGGATATAGCCTCCTTCTTACAGAACCCACTCTTCCCACTATAAGATCTCTCTCACCCACAAAGGAGAATCTAGTCACATCAGTGCGAAAGAATCTAACTTGTCTGTGGTGTTAGTAAATCTGGGATTGAACCACGAATAACTAATACATACCCAATATTATGTTATAGGGTTCTATAATTATGAAAAAAGGTACCATGTGAACTTATCTATACCAGGAGATAGATCACACTGCTGGAAGATAAATCATATAGAATAATCATTCCTTATAGGAACCTCGAGATAAAGATGCTGGGATAAAGAATGTACTGGAAGCTCAAGCTCTCAAACTAGTAGTATAGATATGAAGTAATTATTGAACCTATGTATACTAATGTTTAAGTAAGAGTATAATTAACAAAAATCATAGCTTTGATCATCTCGTGCACCATGGGGTCATAAGAACCCATAACATGTAGTTTTCTGTGGCCCCAACCACCAGCTCCCTAAGCCTGATGTGGGTTGCTTGATGGTGGTGGTTGAAGGATCACAAAACATCATCCACCACCCATAACTCTTCCTTATGTAGATCCTCCTTCTCCTCTACCATATTTGACTCCCTTGGGGCCTCCCTACCCTCTCCTAGAAGATACCTAATAACATAACCATCTCTACCATAGAGGTCCATCTGCTATCTGCCTGCACTCTTCAACATGTATGTTTGGGTAGTCATATGAAAAGTGACCCGTCTTTCCACAAGTATAGAGGCTCATCTCTTTGGGAAACCTTGGTCCTCTGTACAACCCCTAGAAACATGCCCGAGTCTAATCTTGGGGAGGTATCTTTCACTAATATCCTATCAACTGACACCTACTAGCTACGACAGAAAACTAAACCCTGTAATACATAGTGCCAACTCCAGCTGCATGGTGTCCCTTTGATAGGAAAATATATATAACCAGTTCCCACACCAACTCCCTAAAATTTATGGGAATGCATAAGAGAGCCATGCTGACAAGGATCTCTCTACGGAGTCCCTCCAAAAAATTCCTTGCTCAAAAGTATCCAAATCAGGCCATGTCGAGGGAGTACCATGTAAGGTATGAGAAACCAAAAAAATACTCATAAACTATCATCCATCCATTATGTAGCTCAAGAGGCTCCTAAACATGATCTGATCACAAACAGTTGGGGTTGTAATCCTCATGAAACAACTGTTGTAAGTCAGGCCATGAGAGTGTTGAATCATTATGCATCTGGGTAACAAGACTCCACCAGTGCCTAACTAAACCATGTAAAAGTCTAGTTTACAATGAAACCATTGGATACATCAGTTTCCGAATAAGCCTAAATATTTGGACCAGTGACTCCAGAAAATCCTCTGCTATCCATGGATCTATCTTTCTGTGGAACCTCAGTGGCCTCTAGTGTTGGAACTCACAAAGTTCTCTAAGACCATGCTTATCCTCAACCTACTATACTGGTATTATTTTCTTCAAAACAGGTGGGGTTGCTGCTATCTATACACCTGGAGTAAGTATCTCATGGGGTGGACCCTAAATAAAGTCCTCATTTCTCATTGGATCATCATCATGATCCAGAAACGGTAACCTGGCTTTCTTTCATCAGGGATGAATCCTAAAAATTTATTCAAGATGTTCCAAAATTAGATGAACACACACACACACACAAATATATATATATATATATATATATATACACCATGGGGAGATGAATCAAGAAGGATAATCAAAGACTCAATCTAATATGATGATTTTTCCATTTATCCCTACAAAACAATGTCTCGGTATATCGAGTTGACCAGAAGGCAATCATGGTCTTGGTGAATGGATACGTCGTCCACCCATACCATCACTGGGTTACCTGGATTGAGATTTACACTCCATAAAATTTGAAACTATTTCTCTAAATCCCAACCAAATCCTAATAATGGGACTACAACAAACACCCTCCCAAGGAATGAACTTCTCTAATACCAATCTATCACCACCCGAATATAACCGGGGCTCGAGCCGCAACTAACCTAGGCCTTCATCTATAGTCCAGGGGGTGGTGAAAAGCGACGAAAGAAATATCCTAAATGGGAGGCCTTTTTATAATGTACCTATAGGTACACACCTGACCATATTAATGTAGAAGTGTAGAGGAATAATAATAAAAATATGTAAAAACTAGAATATAATGAATCATGAAAAATATATTGGGAATACAAGATTATGATAGTGAAAACCAAAATTAAAAGGCGGAAAAATACATGCCCAATTGGAAAGATGTACCAACATGAAAAAACTAGAGAGTAAAAAGGATGAGAGATCCCATATCCTTATCTCTAAGATACGACCACCATACATGGTCCAATGCACCTAGTATCTCTAAGATTATCAATATTCATAGACAACCTTTCCTTCAACTTCACAAGACATGAAAAGTGTGGCCAAAGGCCTTTAAATGGTGAGTATATACTTACCTAGTTGGATGCCTCGAAATCTGGGGGGGTAGTAAGAGACATGATAGGAACATATAGTAAAAAGCTAAACCCAAAGCATGAGAGTAAAAAAATACAACGACATGAATAAAAATTCATATATATATATATATATTCTCAAACCAAAGAAATCAAAATTATAGATAAGGGTATCTCCATCTCATAACCCAACCTAGAAAAATGGTGCCATCAGTTCCAGAAGTCTATCCTCACTTCCTAGCATCTCATGTATTTGTCTAGAGAAGTAACTGTGTGGAGGGACCACACCTTGCCACTATTACACATAGTCGAGGGGAAAAATATCCATGTAGAGGACCTAATACCTAGTCTTTTATAGGGGTTCCACTTAGTAAGTATCCATAGAGGACCAATTCCCTGATGCGTCAGGGGGATTCCACTCTGCAGGTCAATGACTTGCACCCTAGTTCCTTGGGACGGGGGGGGGGGGGGGGTTCCAATATAGTGTCATAAGGACCCAAAACCTATCCTATAAGTGGTTCCACATGATAGATATAGGACCCATGCCCTGGTGCATCAGGGGGGTTCCACTCAACTTTCATAAGGACCCACTCCCTTTCTAAAAGGGGTTTTACTCCGTGTCTCTAGTGATCCTCTGCCTCATCACTCCCATATTCGGGTACTGCCTAAATAAGTTTCATGATTGGAACATCTCAAATAATATCTAAAAATCCACATTAGAGGCTATCGTCGCATTATTTGTTGAAAAACACTCAATATAGGCTACTCACAGGCTAAAATTCAAGTCCAAATGAAGGAGATACGAGAGGTTTAAGTTTCCTTAGAAGAAAAGAAGGTGTGCACAGTGTTTGAGGGGACCCACATGGCTTCTGGCCCCCTCCATCGCCTGATTTGTTACATGGAGGTAAAAAACTAAATAATATTATAGAAATACGAGGAATGTTGGGAGTCTACACCTCATGTCCCAATCAGTCAGGGTCCCTGACCGTGCACTCAGGCCGTGTCTGTGAACTTCTATACAAGGTGTGTTCCTGGAAATATCATTCTTAAGAACTCATAGAGTACATGAAGAGTTTTTTATCATATGGTTACATGGAATGTGGGGGTCTCTCATGATGTGTGATACTTAACTCACTTGAAACACTAACATCTACAATGAGGGACCTACACGACGTGTGTCTTTCGAACTACATGATGTGTTTTCAGGATTTTATATAACATTAGATTTGATCTCTATGTGCTAGATATGGTTTTCCAAGTTTTGGTATAGCCTCTTTTCTTCCTTGAAATGGTGAATCTTACTCCATAAAGTATATTCCAACAATTCGATGGCTAGAAATTTAATCTCATTCATTCCCGTGTGAACCCGTACGCACCACCATGTCTCGGCTCAATCCTATCACCGCCATAAGTCTAAGATTTCAAATCCACAAGAATCCAAACCCATTATTCCATGATTCATACTAAAATCCAAACTTGGTCACTAATACATTTGTCTCATGTGAAACTATCATGAATCTAGGGGCCCGATCATGCTCGATTCCACCCGACAATGTCGAATTGTGACCCCATGGTCCAATGATGACTTACGTGAAGAAATTTGGGGATAAAGGCATCAAAAAAATGTTTTATCAATAATTTCCAAGTGTTCTTGGACAAAGATCATGAACGGTGATATTTGGGGTTAGATTATAATTGAATAATCAATTTAATTTCAATATGCAGGTACATGAAATTGTCCACAATTGGTGTAGATCAATGAAAAGGATTAATCATGCTCAAAAATTTAATAAAACGAGGAAGTAAACACAATTTATGAGTTTTAATTGGATATTGGATCATTTTTTGTCGAATAACATGCTCACTAATGATTAAGAGGAGTTGTTACATTTTCTGTGCTTTGATATGATTCGATCCGGAGTCTCATCATCATCTGATTCGTTTCTCAAATGGAAGGAGAGAAAGAATACTCTTGATCCTCCTAGGATTTATGTGGATAACTCTAGAGGATTTTCTATAGTGGATAATTTATAGGAATTATATTAGGTTAATTTAATTAAAATAAACATATTTAATTATTTATTTTAACTAAACGGACCTGCCAATGGTCCCTATATCTGAACACCCCACATCGACCTATTTTAGGTCACACCTTGGGTAAATGTCTCATTCTTGACAAAACTATTCTATCAGATTTCAGATATGAGATTCTATTTAAAACATATCCCATTTTCATTAAGAAACTATGAATGTATAATATAAAATATATTTAACATTTTTTTAAATTAATTCTCAGCACACCGAGCTTCAGAATCGCACGCCATCTCAACTCCTATCTCCAAAAATATATGTAAAAATATTTCAAATTCTTAAAAGGAAAAACTGGGTCTCTACATGGGTGTCATAAAAATTTTCTATGTTATACAACATTTAAAATTGACCTTTTTATATGAGTAATGACTTTTAAATCACTGGTAAAATTTTGTCAAGGATGGTCAGTAGATATTAGCCATGCCTTTGGAAATAAAATTTAATATAATTCTTCCTTAACTTTAACTTTTTTTGGTGGTGGTGGAACACTAATGTTCAGCCTTTCTAGGTCTTCCATAAAACAATAAATTTGTGGTTGATGTTTTCAAAAATTATCTTCAAATTTGATCCAAATAGATTCTTCTATGATCTTTATCCTCTTATAAATGAATTAGTAAGAATTTATCTATCTGGAGTATTTAATAAAAATAATTACATCCAATTTATGATGATAATTTATAATGTTATCTTTGGTTTTCAGAATATATCATTTGTAACCAAAAACCTTAAAAAAACAACTTTAGGTTTCATACCAAGGGGTTTTCTTAAGGAATGGAATAAAAATAGCATGTCTAAGATTATAACAAGTGGATTTTAACAACTAGTAACAAATGCATTTATAGAGTTTGAATTCCTTTAATAGAGTTCATGAAATATATTATAATGTTTGATTTAATATTTCAACAACCTTTATTTTTTGAATAGTTCTAGGAGTAGAAAATGAATGATTATAACCATATGAATTAAAAACTAATTAAAGAAATTATTTTAAAAATATCCCCTATAATCAATATAAATATATATGAAATTATACCAGTTTTCATTTTATATTTCTTGGTAAATTTGATAAAATATTTACTAGCCTCATTTTTATGTGTCAATAAATAACCCCAAGAAAATCTAATAAAATCATTGAAAATTATAAAAGTTTAAGATTTACCTTTGATACATGAAACATGTGTTAGACCTAATAAATTAAGGTGTACCAATGTGAGGTACTTTTATGTGAATTTTTAATTTTTATATTTTATTAAATATTTTTCTATTCTTACCTTGTTTTCATGGTTCACATAGAACGTCTTTTTAAAACTCAACTTTGAAAAATCTCATCCTAGTTGGTCTTCATTGAGTTTTGAGAATTTTTGTGTGTTACAATTAATAAGAAATTTATGTTATAACCAATACTCAATATATTATACACTCAATATTTTCACATGTTGGTTAGAAATATATTTTAAATAAAAAACATGTACATTTTGAAAATGAAATTTAGAAAAATAGAAACTTACTGTTAAAATAAAAGACTCTAGAAAAATAATTCTCAAAGGAAACCTTAAAAAAACTATAGTATAATTGAATAATAAATAAAAAATTATTTTTAATATCCAAAATATATAATTTTTTTATAATAGTTGAATAAATTAAACCAATGGTACCAATATTATTGATTTTTATTTTTGAGTTATCACTAAACATTACACGTCCACGTCAAGATTTTATAATAGATTGAACTTAGAGAATTATTCATATATCTTCCATCTACCATGTACCAATTTAAGATTTTATTATTAGACATTTGTCTTCATCATTTACCTCAATTTCAACTATGAGATATTTAACACTATCATCACTTGTTTTAGTTGATGAGAGGGAGTCATCACACGCATAACAAGTTGATAGTTTGAAATATTATATACTTTAATTTATATATTTCATATTTTTTTTTGAAAATGGGGTTATATTATTTTATGTTCCCCTTATGATTTCATTCATATCCTATAATTTCATATTCTCTACATCGATCCTCGTTTTTGGATTATTTGAAGGATTTCTTCCTTCTAATTTACTTATTCATCTTGTTTTCCAAGTGTGAAATTTTATTTAAAATTTTATAAGTGTTATCTTCAGTTTATTTGAATAATGTTGTATTATTTTCCTTTAGCTCCATGTTTTTATTTTTTTCTTTCAGTTTCATTGTAATTACATATGTCATGAGAGAACCTATGAGTTCGTCTGTGGGTATATTCTTGATATCCTTTTATTCTTGGATTTCCATCTCCTTGGGTGGAAAATAGATTGAAACTTTTCTAAGTATATTCTTCATAAGATTATTCAAATAAATAAAAACACCAATATATCTTATACTATTTAAAATTTTATAAAAATAAGTAAACATTTCAGTAATAGATTCATTAGAATTTATTGAAGATTTTTTAAAATAATATCTATGCATGTCTTGTATAGTGTCCTTAACATTTCTTGTACCTTCATGTGTTTCCTAAAGGAGTTTTTAAAATTTATGAGTAGTATTACAAGTGGAATTATTATTATATTCATTTCTATCTTTACTATAATGAATAACATATATGTATTTTTCTTCAACTTAAAAAGAAACTATATCACCAGGAGTCCATTTTTCGTTGGATTTATTAGAGAATATATTACTATTAATTAATTTTTTTTATATGGGATAAACTATAAATACAATAAAATTAAACATTTGAGTTTTTCAACAAATATATTATATTCCATAAAATAATTTATCATAACCCATTGAGTGTCCCTCAAGAACACCCAGGTTGCTATAGGTGGAGACTACCCTTTATGTTTTTTCCTTAAAATAGATTAAATATTAGAAACCAAGGATGAATTTAAAACCAATTTTTGGTTAAATATAGTATCAATAGAGGCGAATATTTTTTTTAAAATTAAAAACAATAATTTATAATGGAATTTTTTTAAAGGAATAAGTAGTGTAATTTAAAAGGTTATAATATTTTTTAAATAAGTTTGTAACAAATCATGATTTTATTAGTGCTTATATATCCTCTCTCCAATGAATAGAGGATTTATTTAATATTTTGGTAGTAAAGTAATCCAAAATTAAGATAATTACACATTATTTATATTAATTATAGTAATAAACCAAAATCCCTCACATTAAAGGTAATAATCATCCAAGAAATACAGAAGGAATAAAGATGGATTATTTTAATAAATTCCTAGAAAATCATACTCTCTATTTTTATAGGAAAATGAGATTTAAATCAATATAAAATATGGATAATGGTGAAGTAATTATAATGTGATGAATGAAGTATAAATTTTCTCAAATTTTCTAAAATAAAGTAATCATCAATAACTAAAAATAATAATTTATTTTTTGTAGGATGGATATATCCATTGGATTAATTAAATAAGGGGGGTTTAATTTTATATAAACATCCACTGAAACCTAGTTAGGATGCCCTTGTAGGATCAATAACAAAAAATTAGGAAGGAGTTTATTCCTAAGAATTAACAATGTTTAAGTTTTACACACCATAAATCTAGTGGTGGTGGTAGTTTCCATTACCTCTTCCATCAACCTTTTAGTGATGTTTCAATACCCTTATGGTGTGAAGTGTTAAACTAATCCAAGTATCCACTTTTTTAGGATTGACTATATTTTCATTTTTTGGTTTAATGAACACTTTTTTCACATAATAAATTCTATCAATACTAAATCACTCAAGATGAAATGTAACTTGAGAAAAAATTTCTGCTCACTAAAACAAAATATAGGATATGGGATCACTGTATAATTTTGTTTTAATTTAAAAAACTATATTTTCCCGAATAAAGTAGTAGAAAAACATTGAGAGATTCATCCATGAATTATTAGGAGAATTCCTGATACTTAAGGATTGTTTTTTGGGAGAAGAACAATGTGTACACTTGATCCTTTATTTGGTGGAACTTTAAGAGGATAAAAAATATATTTCATAGTATTTTACAATTTTTAGTAATATTTATTCCTATTATTGAGTTTTTATACTTATACTAGAGTTGAAAATAATATTATTTCTCCAAAAATTATACTATTTGTTGATAATAAAATGAATATGTGTAAAGTAATATTACAAGATCTATACAAAAAAACTTTTCCACTCAATAAAATGAGTCATTGAACCATGTAAATATATTATATTATATTTTGTTCCATTTATTTATCTATCTATAATTTTTTTAGTTATTTGAGATCCTATACACTAACTCGCATGATAATATTTTATGTGAAAGTTTTTCTTCATATTAATTATCCCCCTTCTCAGTGCTTCTCACTATGCTTTCCTAGGAAAATAAAATATATTTAACTTAAACATTCATAAGTTATTATTATTTTAAAGAATATTCATATTTAAGTCTTACTTTAGTTTTATTATATTTATCCACACCTATTTTTAGAAATATTATTTATTCATCACTCAATCTCTTAAGAAATTCAACTTCATTTTTTTTGATATTTTGAATTTATTTCTTTAGTTTCTTAATGTGTTCTATATTTAATTCAATGGATTCTTTGGGTACAATAATAATACATGTTTCTTTATCCAAAATTATTAATGAATCAAATTATTTGTTAAAATGAGACACGATAACTTTCATTCATTATTTTGGACTCATTTGTTTTCTTATGAATTATTATCTTTAAAAGTGTCATGTTCCTAAACTTATTTGGATAGGAAAATAATTTTCTAAGAAAATATCCTTTAATTATTGAGTATTTTTCTTGGTTGGAATTAATTTTTCTTACATCAACTTTTTCTTTTTTATCCTTATCTAATTTATCATTATGTTTCCTTATATAATCACAATAAAAGTGTATCAGTCCTCTATAGTTGAAGAATTAAAAAATAAATTCACCATTATATTTTTATTTTAAGTTTTAGATACTTTTAAATATTATTAAAAAAATCTAGAACAATTTTAGAAAATTTATTGACCATAATAATCATCATTAGAAGAATATTCATCTTTATTTTTTTTTAATTTTATTATTTTATTCCTTTAAAAGAAGCATCCTTTTCTTCTTTGACCTTTTTTATGAGAACACCACTCTTTCACGTCTCATAAGTAATGAAGATACTATAAATATCATCTTGAGAATATTCATTGATATCTCTATCTTCAAGGGTTCACCTTTTAACTTCCCCTATTATAATATATAAAATAGTATAATGATTTTTTTTGGAAAAAATATAAATTTTTTATGAAATATATTTTACAGTATAATAATATGAATAATAATAATAATAATGAAAAAAACAGCAGCAACAACAACAACAAGAATAATAATAATAATAATAATAATAATAATAATAAGAAAAGTTTGGGTAATGATTCAGAACCCATACCCATTAAATTAACTTGAAAAATGATAAATGATTAAAAAGTGGAATGATGAAGGAATTTATACACATCACCTTTTATATTTGAGTCACATAAATGAAAAACCCATAAAAAAATATTGAATAACCAATAGGATTTTTGATCCATAATCATCTTCTTTGATAATACATCACTCACCATATTATATTCCCTATAGATGTTGTTAATTCTAAACTATTTTCCTTAAAAATATTTGAGGCATTGGAGCTAATTCCTATAAATTTATAATTAAGACAAACATGTGAAATATTCATGGGACATGATAAAAACGAGCGATTCAATTTCAATCCAAATATAGTTCTTATAATAATAAAATTTATATTTTAAGGCATGGATAATTGAAAATAATTTTACTTTAAATGAAATATAGTTACCTAGAAACTATATGAATGAGCCTCTATAGTTTCTAAAGATACTACCATATCCTTCTAGTCTTAGATATCCCATATAAGATCCATTAATATTAATATCAATTCAATTTTTCCATAGAGGGATCCATTTTACAAATGAGATCTTAGTAGGCTACATTGGGATACCAGGGATACTAAGAGTGTTACACCCCAGTCCCACACTCCTGATCCCAGTTCCATAAACACATAATTTACATACTATATTTGATACCAACTATATATTTATGAGCATGTCTATACTATAATTAAATTATTTAAAGAAAACATTTCATTACAAACATTTCCAAGACCTTTTAGGTTTAGTTATTTAGATAATTAAGATAAAATTTAAACTAATAAAGAAAATGTATTTCTCAACTAAAGGACATTTTTCTTTCCATTATATAAGAAAATAATTAATCCATAATAATTCTTAAGCATCTCTTTTAAATTCTACACATAAGCTATCCTGTTAGGCGTATCATGTGTAATACATTTTTTCATAACCCATGTAAATGGAAACATAAGAAGGGGTGATATTAAACACACTATAAGGGTAAACATAAAAATGAAAAATTAAATATTACAAGTGACTATATGATGAGAATAACTAACATGGAAGGACTAGATAATAAAAAAATATTACATAATAGAAAGAAACCAAAAGCATGAAATGTTAATGGATAATAATATAAAATAATATATCACATGGATAAAAATAACTAAATGTATGCTGCTAGACATCTTGATTTTACCATCAAGGCCAAATCTAATAAATCATTATTTTCATCATGGTCGTATCCAATCCATCATCCTGGTCATCAAGAACATAGTTAAGACATATTTCTGAATTGGGTAAGCATTCACCAAATACCCAAACATGTTTTTCCTATGAGTCCTACTAATGAAACTAGGGGAAATATAATACTAAGATCTACCTAAAACTTGTTTAATTCTAATACATTCATTATATGAGATAATTATCAAACAATACATAATCAAAGTTAACAATAATAATCCCTATTAGAATAAAAACATATGAAAATGCCAATACATTTCCCTATGTTAATAAAAGGGATAACATGATTATAACCCATCCAAAGAAATAAAGTTTATGGTTAAAAAATATATATTTAACTTTCCGGATTAATCATTTAACATCCATATTAGTGTAAAAACTATACATATTTTCAATAGTTCCCCAATCAATAAAGGGAATGGATTTATATGTAAGCATCCCTTATTATATCATTGTATAGAGAAAGAGGTATATAATTATATTAATTATTTTCCCAAAGAATAGACCAATAAAAACTAGGTGAACACTATTTAATCAAATAAATAAAATAAAGAGTGCTCACAAAGTAATGGCAGTGGAAGAAAAATAATACCTATAAAAGAGGATGATTTAGAAAGACAAAGAAAATGATGGATACTTTATTTGATATAAATTAACATCACATAATACATTCAGAGAAATAAGGTGGATGTTAGAAAAATAATATATCCCCAGTGTAACAAAGGAAACTGAAAAGCATATTTACATAGATGAAAAACATCCTTGAAAAATAATGCTTCAAATGACATCACACAAGAGGGGTTCAGGAATTGAATTGTATGAAACCATGAGTTCAATCCACAAAATTATAAATATATATATTTATTAGAGGATAAATCATGAAACATAAATACTATGAGTTTACATCATTTTTAATGTGAAAAGTAAAATGGTGGTGAAAACTTAAAAGATATTTTAGAAAATATTTTTAACATTGACGTAAAATACAATATTACAAGTCAATTTCAAAAGTATATTTTGAAAAGGAAAGGTGAAATATTTTTAAAACTTATACATTTAAACTGAATCTCCAATAATTGAACCTTTAAAATTATATAAAGTTTTTTATTGTAAATGAGGGGCCAAAGATAAAAAAATTTATTATAAAATGGTCCTTTTTAATATTTTGAAATTACCTCTGTTGAAAACCCACATTGTAAAAATGGAAAAAAATTATTTATATTAAAATTTAATTTTACAAAATAGGATTCTAAAAAACCATATAATAAGATATTAGGGTGAGATAAACCAATCATGGAAGAAAAAGAGTTGAATATAAAACTTTTTATCTCAAAGAAAGAAGATTTTAGCTATCAACATCCCTTATGAGAAACATACTATATAAGGTAAGACATATTTTACAAGTATTTTTGTGATAGGAATTTAAATCCACAGAAAAATGATATAATACCTCATAATAAAATCAATAGTATAATTTACAAAAATTATATGTAATAGTGTCAAACTAATTATTATAACTCAATGAATGAGATTTGAGTTACCAAAAATCATTATTATTGGGAAAATAATTAAATAAATAGTCCTTTGAAGAATGTAATATGATTTGGATTAGTATATCCCCTGAAATAATTTTTTTTTGATAAAAATAAATCCATGTTCTGTAAATACACTATACAAGGAAATCATGGTGCACAAAATGCATTATGTCTCAAAGAACCATCATTGAGACCAAGAAAGACGTTACAAACTTAGAAACGTTTGAGCTAAAACCCCTTAAAGGATATGTTTTCAAATGAAAAATTAAATAAAATGAATAATTAGGGTATAATTTGACAAAATATTAAAGGGTATGTAGATACACCATACAAAATAAAGTATGGTGTATAATAATACGTATGTCTCAAGGAATTAAAAATTGAGATAAGAAATTATTATATTTTATCCAACCATCCAAGAATTCACTCTAACCATTGACATAACAAACATATCTATATTAGTAACTCATTTTATAAATTTAATCATATATTTTATATACATAATTTTCATTTATAATAATTTTTTATATGAAATCTAGCCAGTTATTACCTATTTTTAATACCAGCTGTAAGTAATCTTGATTGTTTTGAACTGGTTTTATAAAAATGATGTCGATATTTATTCATGTTACAAAGTTCATTATATCAAGATAATGAAATGTACTATAATATATGTTACTTGATTTATATAAAGGTGTATTTTCATTCTATTTTAGTTTTTGGTTATAATCCATGAATATGAAATTAAATATTATCATGTTTTGGCGATTCTTAATGAATAAAAGGTGTTTTATTAATTAGTGAGTTTAATAATAATGATACAATTACAAAACAAAAAAAATCATTATTTATATATTTATATAAAATTATATGACTAATTAAGTTCTCATAGTCATCCATGATATAAATGCATAACATTGTTCAAGTAGGTGGTTTAACCGACCCAAACATGAATATACTATGATTAATGGATAATTATGTGGTGGTTTAGTTGTAATATCATTATTCAAAAATCATAACGATATTATATATATTTATTAGCGTGATATATCATAATTTTAAGGAATTATAATGATAATTACTGGATTTAAAAGTATTACTTAATAAGAATAAGAATATTTTCCTCATAGTATGCTTATTTTAAACGATTCAATTAATGATGATTGTTCATTGATCATATCATTTATAGGTTATATAATTTTTCATAACATAAAATTAATGATCTAATAAACATAAGAAATTATCCATTAAACACATTCTTAGGAAAATACAAGAAATAAAATAATGAAAAGAAGAATGAATCATTCCATGGTGGCGGTAGTCCTCATGTACGTATGAATTGTGGTTTTGTTTTCATAGAGAGAGATAAAGGAGTAAAATAGTTTATCATTTCATAATACTAAATATGTTATAAATATCAAAATTATATATTAAATTCTCTCTTTCTACCATCGATGATACGTAGTTAAGGAAAACAAACATGTCTCTTTACACATACACATGAATCACATTTCTGTTTTTCTTAATGGAAGAAGGGAAATGTGGTTAATAGTTATTTTCTTAGCATAATAACATTCAGTATATAAAAAGTAATTATTTAATTACATTTATATTTTAAAATTATAATTTTAAATAAAATATATATAGTTAATAAGCTAAATAAAAATGATTACTCATGTTGAGATATTTGAGTTTTTTCTTGGAGGATTCCTTTGAAAAGGAGATCCTATATTAATTTCTCATAACAAAAATCTCAAGGAATAGTAATATTATTATAGGTTATGGAAAATGGGAGGGTTTTAATAGGAAGCTAAATTTTATGAGTGGTATTGAAGGGGTGGTGAGAATCCCATTTTATAAGTGTGAAGGGATGATGTTTTTATAAATTCACATAATGTTTTAATAATGGGAGTCACTCTCAAGTCATGTGGTTCCAAAATTGAGAAAAAATGGAGCGAAGAAGATCTAAGTTCGATAAATGCCTCTGACACACATTATTACACTTGTTTTTAACATTTTTATCCTTTTATATTATGTTAAACCCTTTTAACCATAATTTACTCTTATTGCGATAACAAGTTTGTATCTAAGTAATTTATCCTTTATGTTTATAAATAACATGGTACTTATTATATAAATTATACCTACTAATTAAAAAATTTAAATTAATTTTATTTTTTTCAATTTATAAAAGTTATAAAAATAAAATTTAAAATTATAAATGTATAATTTATAAAAACAATTTCTTGAGAAAAATATTCCTCATGTTCTAAAATATTAAATTTAGGTTTATAAACTAGAATAATTTTTTTAGATTAATAAATTCATTTATAAAATACATATTGTTTTTTATAAAAAGGTTTCAAAAATATATATTACATACTTACATACTAACAATGTATTTAAGTCATAATATTTGTAAAAATATTGTACTGAATTATTTACCTTAAAATCAATATTTCATGAAAAATAAAAAAATTAACCTTAATAAAATATTACTATAATGAATCCAAAATAATTCCTATTTTCTAAAATTAAAATTATAAAATTTATAAATTTAAATTTTAAATAAAATTATAAAATATAATGAAAAAAAATTTTTATAGGGAAAACGTATCTTTATAACAAGATATAACATTATTATTATTTCATATAATTTATTAATTAATGTTAACCAATTATTCATATCAATATATATTACCATAAAAAAATCATAAGTTTCTTGTGATAAAAAATTATAGCTCAAAAAAGGATTTTTTTTTGAAAAATACAATTTTAAGCTTAAAATTATTTAATTAGTCATATTTGCTATAAAAACTGAATTTAATTAATATTAAAAGAATCCTTTATTATATTTTTATAAGTATTCTATAAAGTGGTTATGCCTATTTATTATTGCTAATTAAATGGCTAGGTTTAAATTTCCATACTTAAATAGTTATATTTTATCAAAATATATCATGATTTTGTTTAAGTTTGGCGTTGCATGAGGATAAATCTATCAAACACATTTAATTATTTAAAGGTAATCATATATTAAAAATATTAGGGTGTTATATTCTCCCTCCCTTAAATAAATTTCATTCTCATAATTTTAATCATAATATAAGAGTAATTTCAATTGGGAACTCATTATTAACCATACACTACTAGATCACCATGGGTTTATTTACGATGTGAAGTGAGATTTATCTATATAAAATTTTTTATAATCCATTTATAATGGAAGCTAACCCATTTCAAAATCAACATAGAATTATAACATGGGAAAAATATCTTGATATATAATGAATAAATTATCATAAAAAATGAATATGGAATAATAATAATCACACCATTGGGTGTTTTTTAAACTCAGTATCCAATAGTTGGTGAAATTTTTTATAACATAAGACATTGGAAAATATAGTGTGAAAAATCACTATTCCTAACATTATTAGTAGTTTATTAAGTATTTCCTTGTTCGAATGATTATTGGTGACTATTTAACTCATCAACCCTTTTATTGGGATAATGAGTAATATAATTCTCAACTCCCTTGTAATTGATGCAATATATTTATATATATTATCTATTTCAATTAAATTTTTGAGTCTGATGGAATTCATCTCTACACTTATAGCATCTAACTATCCCTTTAAGGAAATTTTCCTCTTGATTCTTCTCACAAATTTAACATGAAGGAAATTGAATCTTCTTTTTGTCACCATATTCCTTCCTTAAACTCCCTTGAGTCTCTATCCTTCTATTATTTTGTGTGTTAAATATTTCAATTATGTTCACATAATTAATCATATTTCATGATAGTTAGTGTGTAATTATCACTAAATTTCTTAGTACAGTCCCCATTTATATGGTTTGATCATTGAGATAGTCACTACATTTCCCTTACCCCCATTGTTTACTTAGTTTATTGTATCTCTATACATTACAGAAACTTTTACTAAAAGGGATTGAAATAAGTGAAAAATAACATAATTAGAGAATTATGAAGATTTAACATTAAGATATCATACGTTATCACACTTCTATGTTATTTTATAATTATTTTATTCCTACCTATATCACTCTTAGTTCAACCAATATTATCCATATATCAACCTATATAATTCTAGGTTCAACCCAGTTTAATCTTTGTTTGGGATTTATCATACTCCTTAACTAAATCCCTTGAATTAACTAGAAAATAAATCTTCCATAGTGATTCAAAAAGAGAATATGGTCACCCAAAACGTATCCCTCAAGAGTGTCTAGCAAGGTGTGTAGTCTTAGGCCCATTCACCATACACCGGAGAAAATATTGAGTCAATAACCAATCGACCTTTTTTGGGGTGATTATCCCTAGATTCATCTATGCCACAAATGCATCCACTTTCTAGTATCTAGATATAGATTTGATTGTTAGGATAACCACATACACAAGACTTTCTAAAACTTTATAAATTCATCCTATTCTTAGAATTATTCCTTGGATTTTGAATAAAGTATTCTTATCCCAATCCCTAAATAAAATGTGAATTATTACCTTAACCATAAATAAAAAACTATCCCAAAGGGTTATCTATACCAATGAAATTTTGATTAACCTTAACTTATCAACCCTTAAATTATCCTAAAAAAACATACTAATCATTAAAGTTATCTAAACCCTTTTCTGATGCAAACTGTGACACTCTAGACCTACACTCTTGGTCCTAGTGCCATAAATGCATACTTTACATTTAAAGAACCGGAATTTCCATGTAATTGTTTTTAAATATATGGGAATTTTACGAGTCCACGAAAATGAATGGCGTGTGATTCTGAGGCCCGGTGTGCCCAGAATCAATTTTTGAAGTTTTGTTTGGGTATGTTTAGTAAACGTACGAGCGGGTTTTTCTAAATTTTGAACAGGTGCTCGAAATTGAAATCCGAGGGAATATTTGAACTGACAGTGCCAGTATTCACTTAAGAAGACTTTCACCTCGATGGCAGTTGGTCGAGGGTGAAGGTTAGTTTTTAGGTTTTTCGTGGAAATAATAAAATAAAATAATGACAGGTTTTATTTTTTTTATCTATTATAACCACCCATGTGGAAGTTGAAGGTGGAGACCACCACACCTTAACCTCCCATGGGAGGTTACGGTGGTGGGGACCACCCAAGGCCTAAACCTCATCTTCATGTTTAATTGTGATGGGGACCACCCGAGTTTTCAAAACCTCCCAATTTGAATTTGGGAGCGAGGACCACCCGATTCCCTATTAATGGGGGGGGGGGGAGAAGAAAACATCTCAACTCCTTCATTAATGTGGAGGAGCCTCTTGAGCTTCCTCCACATTAATTCTACCAATTCACCAATTGATTGTGCCATCTCTCCCTTAATCAATTCAACCATTTTGAATATTATGCTAACAACTTAATCTATTATTTGGAGGATATTATTTCATTTTGGTGGAACTTGGGAGAGGATAAATATTGGGAGAAAGCTCCCTACGAAGAACCCTCCACTAAAGAAGAACGCTGATGAGGGACGCCTTCATCTATGAAGAACAACCTCCTTCGACCTTATTCCTCGGACTTCTTCCGAAGTGGGATGTCCTCATCCACGGCGAGTCGACGCTAGTCTTTTTACCAATGGTTCGTCTTCTTCCCCGTGACTCCGTCGACGAACAACGAACAAGGTATGGATTTATTCTTTATTTGTTTAACACTCCCCATGTTCTCCCCTCCTTTTTATTTTCGGGTTTGGGAATTGAAATTAACTAGGGTTATGGGAATTGAAAATATCTTCCATGCCCGTTCTTTGTTTATGTTCTTGATGAACCGTTTGCTACCACCCTAAATGCGGAGGGTGTGGGCCAAACTAACATGGCCCGACCCCTCTGCCATTCTTCTTTATGATGTTCTTCAGAATGGCGATGAGGAAATGAGATGATGAAGGCGAAAAAGGAGACGACGCTACCACCAGCGGCCACTGCGAGCCGCTTCTCCCCCGGGGCGCCCCGACCGATCCGGCTCCGCCGCCCGGGGCCGAACCGCGCAGCCCTTCAGCTTCTGAAACGCCCCCGCGGTCTCCTCCCTTCTGGCAGAGCCTCCCCGGGCCAGGCCGAGCCACCTTGGTCAGGCCTTCCACTAGCCGAACCATCTCCTGGCCACACTGGCCTCCCGAGCCACCCAGACAGTGCCCACCCGCTGGCCCCGCGCCGCCACCAGCTGAACCGGCCCCGGCCGCGCCGCGCCCCTGCCGCGCCACCTTGGATCGCCAGCTTCCCAAGCCCCCCAGCCGAACCAACACCGACTGAGCCACCGCGGCCTCGAGACAAGCAGCCCCGAGCTTCCCTCGCGGCGCCCTCCAAGCCGAGCCGCCCACGTGCCGACCCACGACCTGTCCGCACCCTCAGGACCGGTCCGCGCCCTCGCGGCCCTCCGCAATCCCTCACGGCCTGCTGGCCTGGTCCTAGCAGGCTGAGCCGAACCTAACCTTCTAGCCCACCCAAAAGGTCCGGATGGGACCACCCAAACCAGGTCGGCTCATGCTGGGTCGGGTCTGGTCGGTCTGACTGGGTCGGATCGGACCGCAGACCCACTATGACCCTTTACTTTCTTTTGGCCAAATCTTTGGCATTGGACGTCTGTTTGACGAACCGTCAGTGGAGCTGGATTTCTTGTAGCATGAGGGTCCCTTTGAGTATACCCAACTGGAGTTTGGGGTATACTTGGGATTCGGTCAGGTCGGATTGTGCATGAATCCAATCGGGCCCCCAGGACTAAAAGGATAATAACTCACAGACCGGGCATCCGATTGACGCACCGTTTATTGCGTTCAGACCCCTATGACATGGCATACCTTTGGGATACTTCTTCGTGGGACTTCGTGATAATTGGAGCATCGAATAGTATCTTGTGGAGTAGATATTCCGGAGACGAGCGAGCATTTGTGTAGGTACCTAGTAGCTGGATGAGACTTGACGACCGCTGACCGTTTGACTCGGAGTGACTCGACTTGCCCAGTGGGGAGCGCCTGGTTGTGGTGGAAGACCCACGGTGGAGGAGCGCGCTTGGTGATGCAGAAGACCCACGGTACTTGATAGGAGGATTACCTCTACAGGCTATGAGGGGGAGCACCTGGGTGTGGCAGTAGACCCACGGTGGGGAGAGCCTCAATGTGACGCAGTAGACCCACAGTACTCGACAGGAGGAGTACCTCAGCAGTACAAGGTTAGTGGGAAGTGCCTCTGTGTACTCGATTGAGTAGGAGTTCTCTAGCAGGTGAGGTTTTGATAATGTGAATAAAATTCAGGTTGAGCTGAGTCAGTACTTTTTTGTTTTCCTCATGTTTGAGATGGGTTACTTGATAACTTGGGTATATGTATGGGAATATACCTAAGTAGGGTTATCTGATAATTTATTTCGTTGTGGATTATCCTTGTTGGATTTTTTTGAGACATTGAGGGTCTCGAGGTCCCTATTGAGTATCGTTATACTCACCCCTTCATGGGCTATGCCCGCACCTTATTGTGTTGGATGCAGATGTCAGACAACGCTGATCTAGGGTGAGAGTATTAGGAATGGATAGTACCGAGAGGTGGATCTTATGACGAGTCAGTACCCGGAAGAGATGGACAGACGTGGAGTGCTGAGGAGGATGCGATCTGTACCTACCCTTCAGGTAGGACCCTCAGAGGATGACCCATCAGTGGTTTTTCTTTTCTTCAGTTGTATTTGTACTTTCAGTTTCTTGTACTTTATAGTTGGGCTTATATTTTCAGCCCCTTTTACTTTTCAACACTCTTTTGTTATATAGTTTACTTAGTGTTTTGTATCTAGCTGTGTGCTATGTTGTGTATGTTTATAGGTTATAAAGGCAATGACTTCCCAATTTTAAGGAATTATGCATTTGGTGCTAGTCGCCAGCCCCTCGCCTATGGAATTCTGGATTGGGGTAGCCACGACATGGGCCCTGGGGGATGGGTCGTGACAAATTGGTAGCAGAGTAGTTGGTTCTTCCACAAAACATATGACTCTGATCTTTTCTGTAAAGAAATAGTGTTAAGGGTAGTGATTGTGGTTCGCAGTTTAGGGAGTCCAATGTTGGTGGAGCAACCTATGTATCCATACACCAGGACCCTGACTTCTGATTTCATACTTAGTGCATGAAAAAACTGATTGTATGTGTGTTTTCAAAAGTTTTATTTTAGTCATATCATCCAAGTAAGCTCACTAAATATACATTTTAACCGTAGCAAACTTGTTTCTTTTCAGGATGCATCCACGTAGAATGCCCGTTAGAGTTCCGAGAGTTGTACGCATAGATAGCCCACCGAGCAACGAGGCCTCAGTGTAGGGACCTCTTCCAGTAGAGGCACCAACGGTACCTTTCCATGTTTTGACACCAATTCCACCATCCCTAGCAATAGACGTTGCACGCCTCTTGAGAGTATTGCACAAGTTTCGGTGTGAGAGGCCACCCAGGTTTAGGGGAGAGCCAAACCCACAGGCGGCTGAGGATTGGATGGAGGATGTGGTGGGAGTTTTCCGATTCTTAGGGTAACTAGCTGATTTCGTGGTGATTCTTGCTGCCATAATGCTACAGGTAGTAGTGGGAAGATGGTGGAGCTTGATGCCCTAGGTCCACGATGAGATGAAACTTCTCTGTGTAGACTTCGAGAGCCTGTTTCGGGCAGAGTTTGTCCTAGAGACTCTTCGCACAGTGCGCATATATAAGCTACTTAATCTGCAGCAGGGCAGCATGACTGTAGCCCAGTACTTAGCGAGGTTCAAAAACCTCTCACGCTGCTCCACCAATATGGTGCGAGACCATTTCTTCAAGGCCCAGACCTTCGAGCAGGGGATCCGACAGGAGATCAGAGCTTCGATGATCTACCTCAGCATCCTGACATAGGCGGGGGTGTTAGGGAGAGCCCTCCTAGTATAGAGTTTCCTTGCAAAGCAGTCTCCAGCAGCGAGGTCCACCATTAGTTGACACATAGCAGATTATTCTGTAACTGGCAGTAGATAGATGTCACAAAAGTCCTAGAGGACCAGACCTACAAGTTCATGACTCCATGACTCAGGATCGGTTGTGGGGGGCACCCAAAGCGGAGACAGACTTTCCCGGAGCGGGCAGTGTTACTCATGTGGCTGACAAGGTCACATGGCTCGTGACTGTCAGAACCGCTATACATATGATCAACAGATGGTCGAAGGATCACCCAGGCAGAGGCAGAGATTCGTTCTAGGTGGTCTGAAGGGCGCAGGTTGACGTGGTAGTGGATCTGGTCATGCAACTAGTGGTGGGAGACATTTCAAGGTATTATCATCACCACCACCAATAGGTCCACCTAGACCAAAGGGACTAGGAGGATAGGGGAGAGCTCAGCTCCAGGAAACTGAGGCCTATGATCATGGCACTCTGGAGATGAAACGAGGTACAATCTGTGACTACTCCACCTTAGCTACAGTACTTATTGACACATGTTCCAGTCATTCTTTCATTTCCACTACCCTCATTCAGAGCTCATAGATTCTAATAGAGTCGTTTGATCGATCCTTATGGCTAGAGACTCCTACGGGAGAAGATTCGACGATTACGCACTGGTGCTGGCAGTGTGAGCTTACTCTCGGAGGAGAGATCTTTGGCTGGGATCTCTTAGTAGCGGTGTCGAGGCCTTACGATGTCATCTTGGGTGTGGAATGGTTATCTACAGTCCATGCTCAGATTAACTGTATTAGGAGAAAATTACGGTGTGCCTGCACAGATGGGACCAGGTTTACCTTCACCGGCGAGAAGGGAGCCTTTGCAGCACTTGACAGACTTACCCGAACGAGGGTGCAACAGATCACTCATCAGTTGTCTTTCCCTACCCCCAGAGTAGTATATGTGGAGAGCTAGAGATATCCTATAGTGGTGGACCAGTACTAAGATGTTTTCCCTGATGATGTCCCAGGTCGACCTCCTTATAGGGAGGTTGACTTTTACATTGACTTGTACCCCGGGACGACACCAATATCTACACCAGTGTATCCGATGGATCCTATGGAGCATCGCGAGCTGCAGGTACATCTAGAGGACTTTCATGGGAAGGTATTCATCCAGCCCAGTGTTTCTTCTGGGGAGCCCTGATTCTGTTTTCCAAGAAGGTGTATGGGAGCTTGAGGCTTTGCATTGACTATCGGCACCTGAACCAGGTGACCATGAAGAAAAATTACCCACTTTTGAGGATTTACGACCTCTTTGATCAGTTTAAGGGAGCACGATGGCTCTCAATTATATAACTTAGATTAGGCTATCACCAGCTCAGAGTTCGAGACAAGGATGTGCAGAAGACGACCTTCAGATTTTGGTACAACCACTATGAGTTCTTGGTTATGCCATTCAGTGTAACCAACACTCTAGTAGTGTTCATGGGACTCATGAATAGGATATTTCAGCCATAACTCGATCGCTTTGTCATATTCTTCATTGACGACATTTTTATCTACTTGACAACTGAGGAGGAGCATGCCTATCATTTTTAGGTAGTACTGGACACACTCCAAGAGCACCAGCTTTATGGTAAGCTCTCGAAGTTCCAGTTCTGGATCTGATAGGTTCAATTTCTAGGACATGTCATCTTAGAGGATCGAGTCTTATTGGATCTGGTGAAGATTGAGGCGGTACATGCTTTGGAGCCACCCAGGAGTGTGACAGAAGTATGTAATTTCTTGGGTTTGGCCGGGTATTACCATAGATTTGTGACAAATTTCTCCAGAGTTGCAGCAGCACTATCAACCTTGACGATTAAGGGGAAACCCTTTGTGTGGTCGGAGAGATGCCAACAGAGCTTTCAGGAGTTGAGACAGAGGCTGACTAGTGCCCCCCATATTGAGGCTTCTAGAGGAAGGAGTATGGTACGTAGTCTACTATGATGCATCAGGGACTAGACTAGGATGTGTCCTGATGCAGGAGTGAGCAGTGATCGCTTATGGTTCTCAGCAACTGAGACAACATGAGCAGAAATACACTACCCATGACCTAGAGTTAGAAGCAGTGGTCTTTGCCTTGAAGATTTGGCAACAGTATCTGATGGGTGAGCATTTTACCCTATAATCTGATCACAAGAGTCTGAGGTATATCTTATCTCAGAAGAACCTGAACCTGAGACAGTGACATTAACTTGAGTTCCTCTAGGACTATGACTTTGATATAGTCTATACTCCCAGGAAGGGGAACATTATTGCAGATGCACTCAGAATGAGATCTGTTATACAACTGAAAGGCGAGGCGACGAAGCAGCTGGCTACATTACAGATATCCTTTGTGGATATGGATGGATCAAACTTACTTCAGTCTCTTACAGTCACTCCCCCACTTCTTCAACGAGTCAGGGAGGCACAACATGGGGATACTGACTGCGAGGCACGATGTGCTCAGATATCCACAGGGCAGGCACCTAATGGATTTTATGAAGGTGGGGAGCACGTCATCCTCTTTAGAGGACGTACTATGGAACCAATGTCATTTCAGGAGGAAGTGTTGAGGGAGTTACACACATCCCCTCTAGGGGTACATCCCGGAGTGGCGAAGATGTACCAGAATCTCCGACGACAACACTGGTGGCTAGGAATGAAGAAGGCAGTTACAGAGTTTGTCTCTCGGTGCCTCACTCATCAGCAAGTGAAGTTGGAGAATCTGGTACCAGCAGGCTTGGTTCAGCCTTTAAAGGTCCCGGTGTAGAAGTGGGATGGGATATACATGGATTTTGTGACAGGACTTCCATGTAAATCCAGAGGTCGTGACTAAATCTGAGTGATCATCGACCGAATCACCAAGTCGGCCCACTTCCTATCGATCAAAGAGTAGGGTTCAGTAGAGAGGTTGGGACATCTCTATGTGAAGGATATTGTGCAGCTATATGGAGTACCTTCGACGATTGTCTCCGATCGTGACACACATTTTACTTCCTGGCTATGGAAGGGGTTGCAGGAAGCTTTCGGGATGCAGCTTCGTTTGAGCACCACCTTCCATCCTCAGACGGATGGACAGACTTAGAGAACGATTCAAAACCTTGAGGACATGATCCTTGCATGTGTCCTCGACTTCTGTCGCAGTTGGTAGGATTACTTACCTTTGGTGGAGTTTTCATACAACAATAGCTATAACTCCACCACTGGGAAGGAACCTTTTGAGGCGTTGTATGGGTGACCTTACAGATCGCCTTTGTGCTGGACTAACCCTGGGGAGTCAGCACTAGTGGGACCAGAGATGGTATGGGATACCACAGAGAAGGTGCAGATCATCCAGGAGTGGATTAAGACTGCATAGAGCTGGCAGAAGTTGTATGCTGACAGGAGACGGAGACCCCTGGAGTTCAAAGATGGCGACCACATCTTTCTACAGGTCTCATCTCCATGAGGTCTATGGAGATTTGGCCGAGGCGGAAAGTTATCTTCGATATTCATTAGACCATTTTCAGGTCCTCAATAGAGTTGGTGACGTGTCATACTACTTAGCACTTCCACCTCAGTTGCACCGGGTGCATGACGTTTTCCATGTATCCCAGCTGAGTAGATACGTGCACGACCCTTCTCTCATTATCGACCATGGCGAGCTGGACGTCAATGATGGGGCGACTTTTATGGATGTTCCAGTGGATATTGAGGATCGACATGAGCAGGTCCTTCATAGATGGTTGATTCCTCTAGTGCGCGTTCACTGGAAGGACGAGAACCTCTAGGAGAGCACATTGGAGAGGGAGGCTCAGATGCGTGCTCAGTACCCCCACTTGTTCCCTTAGTTTGAGTTGTAGCTTATGGGGACGTAAAGACCTGAAGTGGAGAGAATGTAAAGACCCATAATTTCCATGTCATTTTTTTAAATACATGGTAATTTTACGAGTCCGCAAAAATTGACAGCGCGTGATTCCGAGGCCCGGTGTGCCCTGAATAAATTTATGAAGTTTTGTTCGGGTATGCTCAATAAACATACGAGCGGGTTTTTCTAACTTTTGAACCAGTGCTCGTAATTGAAATCCGAGGGCACTGTTGAACTCGTAACGCCAATATTCACTTAAGAAGACTTTCACCTCGATGACAATTGATCGAGGGTGAAAGTTAGTTTTTGTATTTTTCGTGGAAATAATAAAATAAAATAAATACAAGTTTTATTTTATTTTATCTATTATAACCACCTATGTGGAAGTTGGAGGTGGGTGCCACCACAACTTAACCTCCCATGAGATGTTATGGTGGTGTGGACCACCCGAGGCCTAAAACTTATATTCATGTTTAATTGTGGTGGGGACCACCTGAGTTCTAAAAACCTCCCAATTTGAATTTGGGAGCGGGGACCACCCGCCCCCATATTAATGGGGGGGGGGGGGAAACCTCTCAACTCCCTCATTAATGTGGAGGAGCCTCTGGAGCTTCCTCCACATTAAATCTGCCAAGGCACCAATTGATTGTGCTAACTCTTCCTTAATCAATTCAACCATTTTGAATATTATGCTAACAAATTAATCTATTATTTGGAGGCTATTATTTCATTTTGGTGGAACTTGGGAGAGGAGAAATATTGGGAGAAATATCCCAACGAAGAACACTCCACCGACGAAGAATGCTGACAAGGGACCCCTTCAACTATGAAGAATGACCTACTTCGACCTTCTTCCTCAAACACCTTCCGATGTGGGACGTCCTCATCCAGGGCGAATTGACGCCCGTCTTTTTCCCAACGGTTCGTCTTCTTCCCCGCGACTCCTTTGACGAACAATGAACAAGGTAGGTGTTTATTATTTATTTTTTTAACACTCCCCATGTTCTCCCATCTTTGTACTTTATGGGGTTGGGAATATAAATTAATGAAGAATTATGAGAATTGAAAATATCTTCCATGCTCATTCTTTGTTTATGTTCTTGATGAACCGTTTGCTACCACCATAAATGCGGAGGGTGCGGGACAAACTAACATGGCCCGACCCCCTCCACCATTCTTATTTATGATTTTTTTAGAAATGGAGATGAGATGAAGAAGGTGATGAAGGAAATTTCCCCGCCACTGATGGCCACCACGACCCGCGCTGCCCCCGCGATGCCCTGACCGAACTGGCTCTGCCGCCCGCCGGCTTCTGAACTGCCCCCGTGGTCTACGCCCTTCTGGACGAGCTACCCTGGGCCGGGGTGAACTTCCTTGGCCGTGCCGTCTGTAGAACGAACTGGCTCCTGGCCACGCCGGATTCCCGAGCCGCCCCGACAATGCCAGCCTGCCGGCCCCGCCCGCCACCGGCCGAACTGGCGCCAGCGGCACCGCACCCCGGCCATGCCACCGTGGTCTGCCTGCTTCCTGAGACCCCGGCCAAACCGGACCTAGCCGCTCCACCCCAACCTCATGCCGAGCCGCCCCGAGCCGGCCTCGCGGCGCCCTCCGGGCCGAGCCGCCCACGCGTCGACTCACGGTCGGTCCGCTCCCTCGCGAATGGTCCGCTCCCTCACAACCCTCCATGACCACTCCCGACCTGCTGGGCTGGGCCGAACCTAATGGGTTGGGCCAGACCCAACGGGTCAGGCTTGGTCAAACCGATCCGGGTCGGCCCAGGCTTGGTCGGGCCGAGTAGGTCCGACTGGGTCGGACCGGACCCCGGGCCCACTATGACCCTTTACTTTCTTTTGGCCATATCTTTGGCACTGGACGTTCGTTTGACAAACCATCAGAAGCGCTGGATTTCTTAGAGCATGATGGTCCCTTAGAGTATACCCCATTAGATTTTGGGGTATAGTTGAGATTCGGTCGGGTCGGATCGTGCACGAATCCAACTGGGCCTCCAGGACTAAATGGCTAATAACTCATAGACCGAGCGTCCGATTGACACGCCGTATATTGCGTTGAGACCAATATGATGTGGCAGACCTTTGGGATACTTCTTCGTGGGACTTCGAGATAGTTAGAGCATCGAATAATAGCTTGTGGAGCAGATCTTGCGGAGATGAGTGAGCATTTGTGCGGGAACCTAGTAGCTTTCTAGGACTTGACGACTTCTGACCATTTGACTCGGAGTGACTCGAATATCCCAATGGGGATTTCTTGGTTGTGGTGGTAGAACCACAGTGGAGGAGCATGATTGGTGACGTGGTAGACCCACGATACTCAACAGGAGGAGTACCTCTGCAGACAATAAGGTGGAGCGCCTGGGTGTGGCGGAATACCCACCGTGGGGAGCGCCTCCGTGTGATGCAGCAGACCCACGGTACTCGATAGGAGGAGTACCTCAGTAGTCCAAGGTTATTGGGAAGCACCTCTGGGTGATGCGGTAGGCCCATTGTACTCGATTGAGCAGGAGTTCTCCAGTAGCCGAGGTTTCGATAATGTTAAAAAAATCCTGATTGAGCCGAGTCTGTACTTTTGTGTTTTCTTCATGTTTGAGATGGATTACTTGATAAATTTGGTTTATGTATGGGCATATAACTAAGTAGGGTTATCTGATAATTTATTTCTTTGTGGTTTATCCTTGTTGATTTTTGTGAGACCTTGAGGGTCTCAGGGTCCCTATTGAGTATCGTTATAACCACCCCTCCACGGGCTATGCCCGTACCTTTTTGTGTTGGATGTAGATGACAGTCAACACTGATTGAGGATGAGAGTATTAGGATTGGACGATACCCAGAGGTGGATTTTATGACGATTTGGTACACGAAGGAGACAGACGGATGTAGAGTGTTGAGGAGGAGGCGATCTGTACCTACCCTTCAGATAGGACCCTTACAGGATGACCCAACGACTGTTTTTCTTTTCTTCATTTATATTTTTACTTTCTGTTTCTTGTACTTTACATTTGGGCTTGTATTTCCGACCGCTTTTAATTTTAATCACTCTTTTGTTATACAATTTAATTAGTGTTTTGTATCCAGATGTGTGCTATGTTGTGTGCGTTTATAGGTTATAAAGGCAATGCCTTCCCAGTTTTAAGGAATTACGCCTTTGTTGCTAGTCTCCAGCCCCTATCCTATAGAAGGCGGGCTTGAGGTAGTCACGACATAGGCCCCGGGGGATGGGTCATGACATTACATATTGGATTTGATACCAACTAAAGATTACCAAATATATCTATCCCAAAACTAAATAAATAAAATAAAATATTGAATTATATATATTCCCAACACATTTTATGATTAGAGATTTAAATAATCATGAAAAAACATTAACTAATAAATCCCATGTATTTATCAACTAAAGGATATATTTCTTGCAACTATTTAAGAAACTACTTAATCCATAATAATCCTCCAACATATCTCAAAAATTATTTATATAATCTATCTAGTTAGAAATATCATGTGTAATACTATTCTTCATAATAGGTAAATGGAAACATAATTAGGGGTGAGCTCAAATGCTCAGTAAGGGTTAACATAAATGATAAAAATAAATGATCATAAGCAAGAATAAATAATATGGAAGGAATAGATAATACAAAGTCATGCCATAATAGAATGAAATTGAAAGAAAGATATATTCATGGATAACAATAGGAATGAAAATATCACATTGATAATAATAAATGAATGTATAATGTCATAAATCTTGACCATACCATCAAGGTCTTTTCCAAGACATCATTCTGTATATCAATGACATATCCAAGACATCATCCTTATCATCAAGACCACAATCAAGACATATTTTTTATTTGGGATAGAATACACCAAATACCCAAATATTTTTCTCTCATGTGATCTACCGATGCATTGGGGGGATATATAATATTAGACCCCACCCATCAAATTTTTATGTTCAATTCATTAATTATATTACATAATGAGTAAATAAATCAAAATAAAATTTTACAACTACCATCTATATTATAATAACAACATATGGATGGCCATTAATTTCCCCATTTAAATAAAATGGATAAAAACATAATAAATCATTTGGATAATGAAGTTGGATGGTTAAGAAATACATAGTTAACTTTACAGAGTAATTAATAAAAAAACATATCAAAATAAAAAATATTCAAATTTTTATTAGTTACCCAATCAATAAATGAAATAACTTTCTGTATAAGAATACCTTAAACTAAAACCATATAAAGAAATGGGTATATATCTAATTCAATTATTTCTCTAATAAATAAGTATATAACATCTATGAGATAATCCTTCAATCAATGGAAGGAAATTTAGAGTGTTTATAGAGGAAAGGCAGTTGAAGGAAAATCATGCCTATAAAAGAGGATGATTTGGAAAATACAGGGAAGTTATGAACCATTTATTTGATAAAAAAACATTACATATTCCATCTTGAGAAATAATGTGTATGGTTATAAAATAATATATACCTAGTGTGATAAAAGAAACTCAGAAGTATGTTGATCTAGATGAAAAAACATACTTAAAAAATAATGCTTCTAATAGTATCACACAAGAAGGGATCAAGAATAAAATTGTTTGATACTATGAGTTAAATCCCCCAAATTTGAAATATATATATTTATTAGATGATCAATAATATAACTTAAATACCATGAGTGTAAATTATTATTAATATGAAAATAATAATGTAGGTAAAAAGTTAAAAGAGATTTCTGAAAAACAATTAACATTAACCAAAAGTAAAAACATAGATGTAACTTTAAAAAGTAACTTTTTAAAAGGTGAAGTAAAAGATTTTGAAAAAATTTACTTTTAAAAATAATCTCAAATAATGGAACCTTTTATATTAGATAATGACTTCTATTATAAATATAGAGTAAAAGTTAAAATATTTGATCATGAAAGGAACTTTTTTAATACTTTGTAATTATCTTTATTGAAAATACAAATTTTAATATAGTAATAAAAAATTCTTTTTATTAAAATTTAATTTTTAAAAATATGATTATAAAATACCTTATAAAAAAAATATTAATGTGTGTGAACCCAAGAATGGGAGAACGATGTTCAAGATAAAAATTTATAACTCAAAGAAAGAAGATTTGAGTTTTCAATATCCCTAACCTACAATATACTCCATAAGGTAAGAAATATTTTATAAGTATTTATGTTATAGGTATGAAATCCATAGAAAAAGTGAGAGAATACAACATAATAAAATCCAGGGTAGAATCTAACCAACTTATATGAAATAATTTCTAGAGAATGATCATCACTTAATGAATGAAACTTTAGTTACCAAAAATAATTACTATTGGGGAAATAATTGTATCAATTTCCATTTCAAGACGGGAATATGATTTGAATTAGTTCATTGTATAAAAAAATCATGATAAAAATATATACATGGTAGGTAAATATACCGTTCTATGAAAACATAGTGCATAAAATTTATTATGTCTCAAAAAATCCAAATTGAGAGAGAAAAAATCCTTAGAACCATAGAAACATTCAAGTCGAAACCCATTAGAGGGTATGTTTTCAAATGAAACATTAGATACCATTAATAATGAGAGTATCATAATACATAATAATAAAGTGGTAATAGATACCCCATTATCAATAACACATGGTGTATAATAAGAAGTATATCTCAAGGAATTGAAAATTGAGTTATGAAACCCTTACCTTTTATCAAGGCTTCCATGAACACACTCTAACCTACTGTATGAAAAACATAGATATCCTAATAACTTAATTCATAAACTTACTCATATATTTTATTTTAATACTATTCATTTGTAGTAATTCTTTATATGAATGATAGTTAATTATTACCCATTTTCAATATCAATTATAATTAATTTTGATCGTTTTGAACTAGTTTTATAAAAATGGTGTTTGTATTCATTATTATTATAAAGTTATTCATATTAAGACAATAAGAGTTACTATAATAGATATTACATGCTATTTATAAAGGTAAAATTTCATTACATGGTAGTTTTTATTATAATCCATGAATATAAAATAAAAAATGATAATGTTTTGGTGATTCTAAACGAATAAAAGGTATTTTATTAATTAGTGATTTTAATAATAATTTTACCATTACAGAACCAAATAAAATACTTATTTTCACATATATATAAATATTATATTATATAAGTAATTGAATTCCCATATCCATATTTGATATAAATTCATATCATTGTTCAAGTAGGTGGGGAAACCGACCCGAACATGAACATACATGATTAATGGACGATTATGTAGTGGTTTCATTATAATATCATAATTCTAGAAGAATAATGATCTTATTTATTGTTTATTATTTTAATATATCAAAATTTTATGGAATTATAAAAATAATAAATGGATATAATATTATTTCATAATATGAATAAACGATTTTCCTCTTAGTACACTTATTTTAAATGATTGAATTAATGATGATCGTTTGTTAAAAATATCATTAATATATTCTCTAGTTTTTTTGTAAAAAAACCTTAATTATATAAAAAAATTATATTTATCCATTAAACCGATTATTAGTACCATCCATGAAAGGATGTAATGAAAAGGGAAATTCATCTTTCCGTGGAGGTGGTAGTACACACGTACGCATGGATGATGATTTCATTTTCATTGAATAAAAGAAAATATTAATATGGTTTATTTTTTTTATAATCTTAAATAAGTTACAAATATCATAATTAAATACTAAATCCCATATTTAGACTAATCAAAATTATAAGTGAAGGAAAATGAACATGTTACTTCACACATACACACGAATCATGTTTTCATTTTTCTTAAGGGAAGAGATGAAAGGTGGTTAATTGTCATTAACTTAGAATAGTAACATTAAATATATAACAAATAATTATTTAATTATATATGGATTTGAAAATTATAGTTACAAATTCAGGGTAAAAAGTAAATAAGTTGAGGAAAAACAATTACTCATGTTGAGAACCTTAAGTTTTCTTTATAGAATTAATTTGAAGAGAGAAATTAGGCTAATCTCTAATGAAAAGAATCTCACATAGGATGAAGAGGTTTTTATGGGAAGTAAATATTTTAGGGTTTGAATATGAAACTAGATTCTTGGAGTGGTATTGATGGGGTAGTGGTAGGATCCTTTTATAAGTGAGAATGAATCACATTTTTGTAAATACCCATAAATTTTTAATTATGGGAAGTCACTCTAAATTAAAGTGGATCCAAAATTGAGAAATAATAGAGTGAGTATGATATAATTACAATATGGTCATCAGACAAACATTATCAAACATATTTTTAATATCTTTTATCTTTTTTCACTATGCTAAACCCTTTAACCCTAATTTTCTCTTCCCACAATAACTAGTTTGTACCTAAGTAATTTATTATTTATGAATAAAAATAAAATTTTAATTATTAAATTGTATGGAACTAATTATTCCAAAATTAAATATATTTTATTTTATTCAATTTCTAAAAGTGATAAAAATAATTTTAAAATAAAAAATGTATAATGAATTAAAACAATTTCTTGAGGAAAATATTACTAGTGTTCTAAAATATCAGATATACATTTGTAAACTAGATTAAATATTTTTAGATTTATAATTTCAATTATAAAATAAATATTATATGTGGAAATGTGTTTCAAAATTTTCTATGGAATACTTATATTCTAATAATTTCATTAAATTACAATATTTTTAGAAATGGTATATTGTAATATTCACCATAAAATCAATATTTTCAGAAAAATATAAAAAATTCATCTCAAGGAAATAATACTATGAAAAATCCAAAAATAATGTTCATTTGTTAAAATTAAAATTCTAAAATTTATAAATTTTACTTTTCAATAAAATTATAAAATATAATGGAAAACTATTTTTATTAGGAAACAAGTCATTAGAACATAATTTAGTATTCTTATTATTTCATATCATTTAATAATTATTGCTAAAATATTATTCATATAAATATATATTTACATTAATTAATCATTAGTTTCTTGTGATAAAAAATCATAGCGCATAAGACACAATTTGTTTTGGAAAAATTAAATTCAAAGCCTAAACTAATTTTTTAATCATTTTACATAAACCTATTGAATTTTATTCATATTAAAAGTAACCTTTATTTTATTTATATTAATATTTCATAAATAGGTTAGTCCTATTTATTCCCACTAATTTAATGGCTATATTTTAGTAGTCATAATTAAATGTTTACATTTTATCTAAATATATCATGATTTTATTTTAGTTTGGTGTTGCATGTAGAGAATATATTGAACACATTAGTATATTTAAAGGTAATAATATATTAAAATATCAGAGTGTTATATTTTACCTCCCTTAAATAAATTACATCCTCACAATTTGACTCATAATATTATAGTAATTTCTATAGGGAACTCATAATTAACCATAAACTACTAGATAATCATTTGTTTATTTTTGATGCAAATTGATATTTATTTATATGAAAAATTGGTATAACCCCTTTATAAATGTAGAAAAACCATTCCTAATTTCACATATAATTATACTATGGGAATAATATCTAGGTATATTTAGTATAACTTCCCACAAACCATGAAAATGATTTAATAATATTCATACCTCCATGTGATTTTATTTTTAACTCAATATCCAATAGTTGGTAAACAATTTCATGACATAAAAAATCAATAAATCTAGAGTGAAAACTCACTATTCAATACATTAGTATTAGTTTCATTTTTTTCCTTATTCGAATGGATGTAGGAGACTATTTACCTCATTGGTCCTTTGACTGGGACATTGAGTCACATAATGCCCAGCTCCTTTGAAATTGAAGCAACAAAGTTTATAGATTATCCTTTACCCTTAAATCTACGAGTCTGATGGCCTTCATCTTCAAAACTATAACATATATCAATCCCTTTAAAAATGTTTCTATCACGATTCTTTGCACAACTTTTAAATGAAGTAAATTGAATCTTATTTCCTTCATCATCTTCACCCCTACACTTTCTTTAGACCCCTTATTTCTCTTATTTGGTATGTTCAAGATTTCAACTATGATCACATAGTTAACAATATTTCATGATAGTTTATTTTTTATAATCACTATTTTTTTAGTTCATATTACATTCCTATGGGTTGATCATTGAGGTAGTCACTACATTTTCCAGACACCAATTTG
Organism: Viscum album; assembly: GCA_963277665.1. NCBI lineage: Eukaryota > Viridiplantae > Streptophyta > Magnoliopsida > Santalales > Viscaceae > Viscum > Viscum album. Next base: position 977,053,588 of record OY728153.1, on the reverse strand, counting down.
TTAACTTGGTTCATTCTAGCTCCACACATTACTGAAATCAAAAGGGGTTAATATAAATGATTAAAAATTAACATCATAATATAATTATGAAAATTTAACCAAAAAATATCTTACTCTATCACACTATCTTTTTATCCTATAGTTATTTTAGTCCAATATATATCCCTCTTAGTTTAACCTTTATCATTCATATCTCAACCTATACCATTTTAGGTTCAACATAAGTTACTATTTGTTTTGGTTTTCTCATATTCCATAATCAAAACCCTTGAAGTAACTATGAAATCAGTCCTTATTAGTGGTTCGTAATGATCATATGATAACCCAAAATATATCCCTCAAGAATGTCTTTCTAGGTGAGAAATATTATGACCATTCACCGTGCATGTGAGTGATTATTGAGTCAATGCTCAATCAATTTTTTTTGGGTGTTTAACCCTAGATAAATCTGTCCTATAACCACATCCACTTGAAATTATCCAAACAAGGATATAATATATAGTTAAACCACATAATCAAGAATTTTAAAAAACTTCAATATTTCATCCATTACATAGACTTATTCCTATGATTTTCACTAAAGTTCTCTTATCCTAACCCATAAATAAAATTTACAGTATTACCTTAACATTAAATCACATACTATACCAAATGGTTATCTATATTTTTTAAATTATGATAAACCTTAAAATATAAACCCTTAAAACATCCTCAATAAATATCATAATATCTAAAGATTTTTGAACCCTATACTGATACTATCTATAACACCTTAGACTCACACTCTTAAGTCTAGTTTCATAAACACACACTTTACATACTGTCTTGATACCAACTATAGATTCCTAGACAAATATATCCGATAATTAAATGAGTTAAAGAAAGTATTTCATTACATACATTCCCAATAACTTTTAGGTTTAGATATTTATAGAATTAAGAAAGAATATTAATTAATAAATACCATGTCTTTCTCAACTAAATGAAAATTTTCATTCAACTATATAAGAAAGTACTTAATCCATAATATGTCTTTAACATCTCCCACAAATTCTCTACATAAGATATCCTGTTAGAAATATCACATCTAATAATTTTCTTTATAACATAGGGAAATGTAAACAAAGGGGTGATATAAAATTATCAGTAAGGGTAAACATAAATGATAAAAATTTAATATCATAAGTGAGGAAAAAATGATCATAAATAATATTTAATTACTAGATAATAAAACATCATGCCCTAATAAAATAAATATGAAATCATGACATATACATAGATAATAATGTAAAAGAAAATATCACATATATTATAATAAACGAATATATAATTCCAAAAATCTTGATCTTAATATGAAGTTCTCTTACAGGAAATCATTCTTCCATCAAGGCTGTATCCAAGATATCATCCTTGTCATCAGGACCATACTCAAGACATATCACTAAATTGGGTATTCATAGACCAAATACCAAAACATCTTTGTCTCTTGATACCTATTGATGCATCGAGGGGATTTATAATGTTGGGCCTCACGCATCACTTTTTTAACTCCAATACATCCATTATATTAGATAATGAGTAAAACATTCATAATCAAATTTTACAATAGTCATTCATATTGGAATAACAACATACAAACACCAATATTTTTTCCATGTCAATAAAAGGGATGATATGATCATAACCTTTGTTGAGAAATATTGTGTATGGTTAAAAATTAAAGAGTTAACTTTATTGAGTATTCAATAAACATCAGTATCATAATAACAAATATATTAATTTTAAATAGTTCCCCATTCAATAAATAGAATAAATTTATATATAAGCATACCTCAAAATAACATTGTATAGAGAAAGGGGTATATGATTAAGTCAATTATTTCCCCAATAAATTATTTTATGGAATCTAGGTGAACAACTCCCATTCAAATGAATGAAATATAGAGTATTTATAGAGGAAATAAAGAGAAAGGAAAATAAAGCCTATTAAAGGGGATGATTTAGAAAGACAAATAGACATTGGATTATTTATTTGATAGAGAAAAAGATTACATAATCTATCCAGATAAATATGGTGGATGGTTTTAAAAGAAAACATTTACAATGTAAAAAATGAAACTTATAAGGATGTAAAAAGAGATGAAAAACATCCCTGTAAAATAATGTTGTGACCAATATCACACAAGAACGAATGAAGAATCAAATTGATTAGTACTCTGAGTTCAATCCCAAAAATTATAAAAATATATATTTATTAAAGGATAAATAATATAATATATATCCCATGAGTTTAAATCCTTTTTAATATGAAAAGGAAAATGGAGGTAAAAAATTAAAAACATCTATTACAAAACATTTTTATCATTGACATAAAATAAAAACTCACATGTCACTTTCAAAAGTTACTTTTGAAACGGTGATGTGAAAGATTTTCATTTTTTTACTTATAATCCCTAATAATGGATCATTGATAACAACATAAAGTTTTATATTGTAAATGAGTAGCAAACGATAACATATTTGATTATGAGAGGAACCTTTTCAATGCTTTGAAATTACCTTTGTTGAAAACCCACATTTTAAAAGAGTAATAAAACCTTCCTCCAAGTAAAAATTCAATTCCCAAGATATGATTATAAAATACCATATAATAAATTACAATGGTGAGATAACCGAAACATGGATGAAAAATATTTAAAATAACACTTTATAAATTAATGAAAGAAGATTTTAGATATCGACATCCCTTATTGGAAACATACTCCATATGGTAAGAAATATTTGACAAGGGTTAATGTGGTAGGAATATAAATCCGTAGAAAGAAATTAGATAATACCACATAATAAAATAAATGGTAGAATTTGACCAACCTATGTGAAGTAAGTTCAAGAGAAAAATTGTAACATAATGATTGAAATTTTAATTTCAAAAATCATTACAACTGTGGTAAAAATTGAATCAATAAGCATTTGAATAATGGAATATAATTTGGATTAATATATCAAACTAAATATAAAATAATATAAAAAAGATCATAACTGGGTAATACATACACCATAAAAGTAAACTATGGTGTATAATATGTATTAACATCCCTTCTGGAAACATACTCCATAAGGTAAGAAATATTTGAAAGGATTTACTTTATAGGAATATAAATCCATAGAAAACAATGAGATAACCCCATATATTACAATCAAGGGTAGAATGTACCCAACATATATGAAGTAAGTTCAAGATAAGAATCATAAATCAATGAAGGAAAGTTGAGATTCCAAAAAACCATACCACTGGGGTACAAATTGAATCAATAGCTATTTGAATGAGGGAATATGATTTGTATTCATATATCAAATTACATAAAAAATAATATGATAAAAATTTATAACTGGGATATAAATTAAGAAAAAAAATATTTGGAAATGATTTATGTGGTAGGAATATAAATCCCTAGAAACAAATTAGACAATACCACATAATAAAATCAAGGGTACAATGTACTCAACCTATGTGAATTAAGTTAAAGAGATCAATCATAACTCAATAAATGATAGTTGAGTTACCAAAAATCCTCACAAGTGGGGGAATAATTGAATCAATAAACATTTGAAGAAGGGAATAATATTTCTATCATTATATAAAATTAAATATAAAATAATATGATAAATATTCATAACTAGGTAATAAATATTCCATACAAAGAGAACGTGGTGCATAAAATGTATTATGTCACAAAGATTCGGAATTGTGACCAATAAAACCCTTACAACCTAAGAAGTATTTGATTTAAAACCCCTTGAAGGATATTATTTAAAATGAAACATTAAATACCATGAATAATGAAAGGATCATGATACAAAAAATTAAATGGTCTGTAAAAACACAATTTCAAATAAAAAATGGTGTATAATAAGAATTTGTTTCTCAAGGAATTGAAAACCAAGAGAAGAAAGCCCTTTATCCCAACTTAAATGAATGCACTCTAACCTCCTGTATAAAAAAATTTCTATCTTAATAAATTATTTCATAAATTTACACATATATTTTACATTTAAACTCTTCATTTATAATCATCCTCTATACGAATTATAGTTAGTTATTAGATATTTTCAATATTGGGGGTAAGTAATCTTGATCGTTTCGAACTAGTTTTATAAAAATGGTGTTAGTATTCATTATTGTCAAAATCTTCATCATCTAGTGATAATTAAAGGAACTAGAATAGATGTTCCATGATAATTATAAAGTTATAGTTTCATTTCATGGTAGTTTTTGTTATAATCCAAGAAGTTGAAATTTACAACGATCTCTGTTCAGTGATTATTAATAAAAAAATGGTGTTTTATTAATTAGATCGTTTACTAATAATTTTTACATTATAAAAAAAATAATCATTTCCATATTTATATCATATTATACTATTAATTAATATCTCATATTCATCCATGATATAAATTCATAGCTTTATTCAAGTAGGTGTTTAAACTGACCAAGCATGAATATATCGTGATCATAGCATGATTATGTGGTTGTTTAATTATAACAACATTATACTAGAAGAATAATGATATTATTTATTGTATATTTGGGTGATATATTATAATTATAAGGAATTATAATAAGAATTATTGAATATGAAAATATTACATAATATGAATAAAAATATTTTCCACTTAGCACACTTATTTTAAATGATTGAATTACCAATGATTATTTGTTGATAATATCAATATTAAGTTCTAATATTTATCATAACATAAACTCAATTTTGGTAGGAGTGAGTATCTTAAGAGGGGTGGGGTGTGGGGGGTGAATTGAGTACCCAATAAAAATTTATATCTAAAATAAATTATTTTGAAATCCACCAAATATTAAAATAAAACCCAGTTTATCAAAATAAGTAGTATGACATAGATATTTATCTTTCTAAAGATTTATCTAAAGATTTATTAGGTCTCAGATGAATAATATACAATGTTATTATATCCTTTGAAATAATTTTACTTTATTAAAATATTATGAGAAAAAAAATTAAGATAAACTATCAAAGTATATATATTTTTTACAGTTAAAATAATTTTTAGTTTTAAAGAGAAAATAAAGTAAAACAAAATTAAAAAACCCAATAAAAATATTGAATACAAGAGGTTCAATATCACATAGAGATTTATTCCTCTCCACTTTATGATCAACCACCACCATGTAGTTTATATAAAATAAAAAAGATGATCCCCAACATGGACTGGGTTTTACAATAGTTAACAAACATTACAGGTTATACAAGACCTCTTCTATAATTATACATGGGAGAAAAACTAAACAAGTCATTAAAGGACCTCTACCACTCTTATCTATGGGATAAAAAAATATGAAAAGAGTTTGAGATTTCATTGAGTGTCTTCTAGTTTAGCATAGGAGGTAGTGTGCGTGTGATAAAATAGAGTTTTCACACACACTTGTCGAAATGAAACAAAGAAAAATAAAATTTATTATTATAAAAGTGTAGAGTTTTGGAATTATTGGTCTGTTTCAATACATATTGTGACTCATATTTTGATTTTTCATTAAATATTGATTCAGGTTCTCTTAAAGACTTTAGGAAAACAGAGTGTCACGGACTCTTGTTATTTAACTAGAGGAAAGAAGAAAATGTGAATATATTTTTCAGATTTTAGTCAAATGTTTGTATAATGTGAGATATTTTTGTTTGAAATTAGATTTATCTATATGTATATTTAGTAGTAAAGAAATATCATTTTTCTGACTACTTTCTTGATGAGTTACCCTTTTTATCACAAGGAAGTGTGCTGCACTTTTATCAACAGAAACAAAGGGAATATCCAGATCAGCTGCTTTCTTGTACTGCACATTCTGGTACTCTTTTCCATGCTTTCTATCGATCATTTAAGATACAATCATTAAAATTTTAAATTTCATTAACTTAAATATATATATATCCATTAGAATAATATGAATCAAAAAGATATATTAATAAAATTTTTGAGGTGTCTTAGACTGGCAGTGAATTAAGGTCTAATGTTGTATTGCTCTAGTGGTATATTTTTCTAGAAGTATGATGCTTTATTTGTCTTAGATTATCCAAATTTCCACTATACTAGAAGTTTCTCAACAAGGGGTTTTTGGTCCGGTGGTGCGTGGTCTAATGATGTCTTACACTCAGCTATAATTTTATGTTGGCGGTGTGAAATTAATAGTGCCTTATCTAGAAATATATTTTACTTTGCCAAACTTGTGTTCTAGCATTATGACATATTGACAGTATGTTGACTGATGGTGTCTCAGAATTTTCGATATTTTTATGCTGGTGGTGAGTCATTATCAATGGTGACTTGGGTTGGCGGTGCCAATCTTAATGGTGTCTCATACATAGACAAATTTTTCACAAATCTCAGATTAATGGAATACTTACAGAAAACAAGAAACTTATTAATAACATCAGAATCATGATTTTGTGATAATTAAAATAAGGAGTTCAACAATCTACCCCCTTTTCATGATCACAAATCATGGTATCAAAAGTATTAAAAAAGTATGAACATGATATCTAAGGTAGTATAAATCAGAACATATTATTCCCAATAATTATAGATTATTTCATGAAAAAATAAGAAAAGAGTAAGTATTAATAGTAAGTATCATGAATTGAGAGATTAAAAACAGATAGTATCAAGTATAATATAGATATAACACAATAATAAATCATAGAATTTACACAGTTTTCAATATGCAATAATAATTCTCCCCCTTTTTGGATTATAAAAAATTTAAAGATGAGAAGAGTAAATATAGTAAAAGGAAGAAAAACAAAGATAAATAATAGAACGATAGTGATAAAAGTCATTCAAACTGATTATCAAAAATTAATTAAAAACTAGGTCCCATAAATTACATACAACCTAAGAAAACAATCAAAAAAGGTTTATGATTTTCCAGAGCGGTCCATTGGTTCTTTTCCTTTAGCCTTGGATTTATCTTGCTCCTTATCTAAGGTAGTGGTATCAGCCTGAGGTAAGATAGAGGGAACACCAGATGAGAGTAGAGTGACAATTTGAGCTTGATATTCCACAATAACAATGTTCTAGAGGTGTATCAAATCTTTAAAATCAATCATTGGAAAAGGATAGATTCTGGAAGGAAAAGATGAAAGAGGATCTCAAGAAACTCTTGGTTTGAGAGACAGCTAAAGAGTAATAGGAATAGATTCCTAAGAAATAACTTAATATCCCTGAACATGATGTAAATAATTTATGAGATTGATTAAATTCATTATAATTTGGACACTTCTTTCAATTTCACTAAATAAATCATTTTTATCTTCCATAAAACGGTTCAATACTGGAGTCATCTCCTGGGGCTGTCTTACTTGTTCTTTGAATGCCCAAGTCATAGGAGTCTTCCTCAAATTTTTGGCCAAGAATTTTAAATTTGAATCCATTTTATGCTTGGTATAAATCTTTGATAGATAAAACTTGATAGACTTAGTTATAGTTTCCTTGTCACCTTTCTTTTCTTGGGAATATATAGAGAATAACTTAAGAAAATGATCATAATTAAATCTAATTATACTCAAGGTTTCTTGGGGATGATCAATGATACTACCATAAGAATTTGATAAAGCAGTTATATTCTTATCTCTGACAACTATTCTTAACTAATCAATATCAATCACTAGAGGAGGAGGAACATCAACAATAGAAGTATCTGAATATGTATCCTCAAGAATTTTTAGGATTACATTCATGGATGTTTTAAAATCAGATCTCATTTCTTCATTCAAAGACTTGACATATTCCGACTCCTCACTTAGATGATTATTCTCAAACTGTATCACATTAATATGATGCATAATATTTGGTTGGATATGTTGAATAATCCACACGAAAATGTATCTCACATCTTTCTCACAGATTAAATTCAATTAAGGAGGTCAATTATTTAACTTTAAATAAAAACCAATCATCAACATTTTACTAAAAGAATCCAAGTCACATTTAGTGACTATATCAACTAGAATAACATGAGTAGATAGAGTATCTAGTTTATGTTTTGGAGGTTTCGTTGAAGAAATTTTTTCTAAAATACCTTCAAATTCTATTTGAGCTATCAATGATCTCTTAGGATCAACTTCAACCCAAACCTTAGGTCCACCATTCTTTGGTGGTATCATTAAAAAATTAGAGTGATTTACCAATTCTTCTTATATTGGGTCAACCCATTGATCTAGAAAGATAATTTAGATAGATACAATAGAAGGAGGTACCAGAAAATAAGGAATTTCTAACACTTAAAGATTTTTTATAACACCAAAAATCTATGTAGCTGAGGTGTTTTTAACATGAGAAGGATTGTATTCAATATTTTTATCAATATAAGGTGAAAATATCTACTGAAAATCATCCCTTTAGACATCAACCATTGATTTTAATTCCCTGTGGATATAAAAAATAGTCTTATCAGCATCCAATACATCAATTTAAACACCACTACATTGCTCATAAGAAGGAATCTCCATTTTCTCTTTCTCATCCACACACAGTTCTACAAAAGAAATCACACTCAGCTATTCCATTGTAGCAGAATTAGAAATTGTTTGCGCACTGGAAATAGAGTTGGAATCAACTTCATCAATAGAGGTAGATTCATTAAATATTTCTACATATTGGGATTTCTCCCCCTTTACAAATGCATCCTAAATATTTGGAGGCATCTACTCTTCATTCCTATTAATTTTGACACTAGTACCAATAAGGTCAAAATTATCATCATTATCACTTCCATCATTTGCATTCCTTTTATTTCCATTATCATATTATTCTTTATTTTCTTCCTCCTCATTATTATCATCATTAACATCTACTTTAGTTGATTTAGAACTTTTGTACGGCTCCTCTACAGATACCTTAGTCTCTTCTTCATCACTTTTAACCAATTTTCTCCTTTTGGAAGTCTCTTAGGTGGATTAGGAGATCCAAAAGTAATGGGAGAAGCTTCGAGAGACAAGCCCAGATCACTACCTACATCAACATATGGTTCCTTTTCATATTCTTCAGTAATAAATTATTCCTTTATCTCATTAGAGTTTTCAATAACTTCATCAGGCTCCAATCCTTGATCAAATTCATCCTTCGGTCGGGTTGGATGATCAAATAGATTGTACTCAGTATATAATTACTCATAATATCAAACCCACTCTTTATTCCCATGGTTCTAGCTAATATTCATTCTTGAAAAACTATAAATTTTAATATCGAAACTAATACAGTCTATACTAGACTCTTCATCCTTACCTACTAGGCCCTTGTCCTTCAACATGGCAGAAATAAACTTCTAGTAGATCAAGGAGTTGGATATAGAGGATAGTTTGGTCATATCACACATATAAACTATAAAATGTCTATATATATTTATATTGTTATATTATGTCATAAGATATAGAAGAAAAACATCTTGGTATCTTAGTTTTGTGAAATCACCATTTCTTGGGAAAAGTATGTACTGTGAAAACTTATAGAGAATCCTACATTCCCCATCCAAATATGAGGTAACAAGCCTTCTAGTTGTGCTATCTCTTATTAGTATAGAAATAGACTCCTCATATATAAAAAAATAATTATATTTTTAAATTATACCATGATAGTAATCATAAATTCCATCATGAGGTACACCTCAACAGTTAGCCCATTTATTTAAGGAAAACCCAATACATGTCATTTCACACGACATATTACTCAATCAACACCATATTCATCAAAAAAAATCTCTACATGCTGATGAAACTTATAAACTATATTTCGGTTGAAATATATTTTGTTTTATGAGAACTGCTCTAACCACCCTTGGTTTTATTTCACTTTTGAGGAACATAGTAATACTAGACAATAACCACTTCAATTCAACTTCATTTTCTGGTATAACAATTTCGTTGTCAAGCACAATATTAAGTGGTGAAATTGGAGAAGGTTAACTTGAATATTTCTTTCGATTCTTATAATATATAGACTTAGAAGGTGAATAATTGGAAGGATTATTCATTATAGGCATGAAGAATTGTCCCGCAAGCTTGGTTGAGGGTAAGGAGAAGGTTTGAAATATGAGAGGAGGAAGGGTTTCACTATGATTAAGAGAGAAAGATATGGGAGTTCCGTATTGGGATCAATCTGTGTTGGGAATAGAAAATATTCCATTTTGATATCATTTGGGATTTTAGGGATTCTTAAATCGAAATAATACTTCAAATAAAATTCAAAACTGATTAAAAACATGCATCGAGTTATAGTAAATAAGATAAAATTGAAAATAAACTGGTGGTTCAAAATATCTATAAACAGAGAGAATTTTCAATGGTATGAAAATAAATGACATAACGTGAAAACAACATGAGAATCCAATGGTGTGTTTCCATAATTACATGTCAATCATAAATGCATTTCATCAAAAATTATACTTAAAAAAAATTAATCATTCCTAATTCTGGTTTGATATAATTCATTCTACCAGAATTCAAAGGCTTAGTAAATATACCATCCAAATAATGTTCTATTACAATAAATTCAAGATTGATATATAATTTTAGAAAATGGTCTCTCAAAAAGTGATGTGTTGTATCAATATGCTTTGTGCTAGAATGTGAGACTGGATTATTTTAAATGTTAATAGCACTTGTGTTTTCACAGTTTATGGGGAAATGTTGAAATTGATATCCATAGTCTGGTAGAGTGTGTTTTATCCATAAAATTTGTGCACAACAACTACCTACAACTTTTTGCTTAGCTTTAGTTGGGGACAGAGCTACAAAAGTTTATTTATTACTACACCATGAAACTAGAGGCTTGCCAAAAAAGTGACATGTTCCACATGTGCTTTTTTATCTAGATTTCATCCACCAAAACCATCATCTGAATAAATCACTAAATAAAATCCCAATATTCTTGGGTAAAAAAAATCCTAAATGGTTGTATATTTGAGGTATTTTAAAATTATTTTAACAACAAAACAGTGGGACTCTTTTGGGTTTTATTGAAAAAATGTAGACATACACACACTAGACATAATATCCGGTTAGTTTTTAGTCAAGGAGAGAAGACTTTAAATCATACCTCTGTAACTTGTTTTATCAAATGTTTTCCAAGCTTCATAAAGATCCAATTTACTAGTGGTACTCATAGAAGTATCACTACTCTTAGTTCTATAAAAGTTAAATGGTTTTCGAAGATCTTTTTTATATTTACTTTTTTTAAAAATCTAATTGCTTCTTTATTTTGAAAAATATGAAATCCAAGATAGGATTTGAGTTCACCCATTAAACTCATTTCAAGCTCATTTTGAATCATTTTAGAAAAATTAGTATAAAGATAATTTATCGAAGATCTAAAAATAATATCATTAATATATATTTCTACTACTAATATATCTTTTGAAATTCTCTTTATGAAAAGATTAGGATCAACTATTCCTTTTGAAAATCCTTTTAAAAGAAGAAAATTGCTAATTTTATCATAGCAATCTCTAGGATCTTATTTTAAAACATATCAAGCTTTAGTTAATTTAAAAAATGGATTTATAAAATGAGTATTTTGATAACAATAGGGTTGTTAAATAAAAACATCCTCAATTATAAAACCATTTAGGATTTAACTCTTTATATCCATTTGATAAATCTTGAAATCTACATGTGCTATATAAGCAAGAAGAATTCTTATGGATTCAAGTTAGCCTATAGGTACAAATGTTTCCTCATATTTTATCCATTCTTATAGAATATAAACTTATTCAAAATGTCTAGCCTTTTTTCTAACTATAGTTCCCAAATCATAAAGTTTATTACTAAAAACCCATTTTGTGCAAATATTAAATGTGTCCTTGGTTCTATATAAAATTTACCACCCTTTTTTTCTTTCAAATTGATTCAATTAGTCTTGTATTGGTATTACCCAGGATTAATCATTAATAGATTTATTTATTTTCTTTGGTTCATGTTGAGATAAGAAAGCTTGATGTTCAACCTAATTTATCATAGAATATCTATTTTGTGTTCTTATATTTATATTACCTACAAAAACATATAAATGATGATACTTAATGGTTCTAACATCTCTAGAGAAAGAGGGACTACCACTTCTGCATTTTCAGGTTCAGGTTCTAGAAGTTCTAGAAATTATTTAGAACTAGATGATTTTTATCATTATTTTACAGAAAATTATAAAGGTTTAGAATTTAAATTTAGGGAAGCTAAATCATTCTCAAGGTTTTCTAAGGAAGTATTTGGCTCATGTCGATCAGTTTCATCGAATTTTACTTAAACTGATTCTTTCAAAGTTTTGGTATTCTTATTGAAAACTCTATAGTATTTACTAGAGATTTAATAACCAAGATAAATTCCTTCAACAATTTTGGAGGAAATTTTTTCAAGATTATCCTTAGTATTTATAATAAATGCTTTCTAACCAAAAACATTAAAGTAATTGACCTTAAGTTTTATATTATTCTATATATCATAAGGGGTATTCTAAAGGATAAGTTTGATCGAAACTATATTGATGATATAACAAGCTATATTGATAAATTATACCAAAAAATAGATGGGTAGTTCATTCTCATTTAGTATAGTCCAGGCTATCTCTTATAAGGCTCTGTTTTCCCTTTCAAAAACTCTATTATGGTGGGGTTTCCTAGGAGTATAAAAGTTATGAGTGTATCCATTTTTTGATAAATATGATTAAAAATATATATTTTCACACTCACGTCCATGATAAATCTTTAATTTTTTAATTTTAACTCCACTAATATTTTCTATAGACTTAGCATACTTGGAAAAGTAAGATTAGGCCTGACTTTGGTGAGATAAAAAGTATACCCATGTATACCTAGAATTGTCATTAACTAGAACATAAACATAACACTTTCAATTAAGACTTAAAACTCTAGATGTTCCAAAAAAATCTATGTGGACCAATTTAATGGGTTGATAAGTTGACACTTATTTCTTTAATTTAAAAGATACTTTTTATTTTTACCTTTTTAGTAGGGGTTACAAACTTTATCATTTGGGAACTCAAGCTTAGGTAGATCCCCAAGTAACCATTTTCTAATTATATTTATAAGTGAGTGAATGTTGTAATGTCCTTGTATCCTACGTGAAATCTAGGATTCCATGTGAAAGGCACTTTATCATGAAACATTTTTAGAAATTAAGGAATTTAAATCTACAACATAAACATTTTCATTTCAAAAATAAGTAAAAACTAAAAATATTTAAGAATAAAAATAACTAAAAGAATGATTCTAAAATTTAACATAAAAACCATCATGAAACAATTGAGAAATGCTAAGAATATTATAATTTAAACCATCAACATATAAAACTTTATAAATTAAACTGATTTTTTGTTACCAATCTGGAACAGGCTGATGATTTTTCCCCTAGCATTGTCACTAATGGTGACATGTACACCATAAAACTTTATGAGGTCCTTGAATCATGAATAATCTCATGAAATATTTCTTAAACAACCAATTTACAATTACTATAGAATTATACTATAGGTCTTTAAGCATTTTTTCTGTAAGACAAGTTTTAAACAAGAAATGATCTTGGGACCCATATTATTTTTGGTTTAGAAATGTCAGAAATCAAGGCTTTGGGAATGCACATTTTCCTAATGGGTTTCCTATAAACATATTTAAAATTTTATAAATAAAAACCTTGTTAGGAATTTTTATAAAATGATTGGTAGTAGAACTTTTAGGTCTAGATTTAGGATTTTTTTTGTTATTTTCCTCTGTCGAGATTGGTATCCAATTCCACTAATATATTTTGGTGAAACTTGCTTTCCAAAAAGTTTTTTGAGTCTATCTCTACAATTTTTAAACTTTTCAATATATTTATTTAATTTATTATTTTAAAATTTATGTTCAATGTTTTCTTTGAGCAGTTGAGCATTTTTCTCTTTTTCTATAGACAATTCAGATTTTATATTTATAGTTAGAGAATGATTCATTTTAAGAATTTTATACTTATCCTTTAATTCATTAAAGGTGTATTATAGAGTATTTAAGTATTCAAATAATTCTTCATTTGACATATTATTATCATCATGTTGTTCATTATCAGATTTTTCAGACTTATGCAAAGGAAAAATACTAGAAACAGTAGGTAAAGAAGATACCTCACTTAATTTATTCACGAAGCACATATTTGCTATGTCTTGATTATATTAAAGTGAAGAATTAGAATCACTGGAGCTATCTTTAGAAGAAATCTAGGTGGACTTCATAGCCTTTTTTATCTTCTATCCTTGTCTAAGTATTTCATTTTATACTTAATATTTGGATAATAATATTTTTTGTGAACTTTCATTTTAAATTCATAGAAGACAACTTCCCTTGGATAACCATCCTTCATTAATTATTTATTCTATGTTCCTCTGTTGTCATACTTGTATTTATAATTTTATTTTATAAAAAACATTTTATTCCTATATAACTTCTTAAATCTTATAGCTAAGTGAGCTATCTCTTCATCACTGTCCGGAGGTGATTCAATATCACTGGAACTAGAAGCTTGTACTTTCTCTTTCTCCTTTTCCTTTTATTGTCTAGTGGAAGTTGTCTTTAAAGCTACTGAATTTATTTTCGCCTCCAAATATTATTCATACTTTAACATTAATTCATATTCATACATCATATGTTTTCTAATCAACTCTTTCAGATGAAGTTTACTTTTGTCTCATGATTCTATGATTGAAATTAATGTGCCTCTCCATCTTTCTGGTAGGAATTTTTGTAGTCTCATAATCTGATCCTTGTGAGATATCAGTTTTCCATACGAGATCATTGTGTTGAAAATATAATTAAACCATATATACATGTTAGAAATGGTTTTATTGGGATTAATTTTAAAATTATCATATTTAATAATATAAGTATTAATCCTCATCTCTTTAACATTTCAAGTTACCACATGGGAAATAGACAGAGTGTCCCAAATTTGAAATTCTATTTTACATGAAAAAATTCCATTAAATTCCTCATCTCCTAAAGCATAGTAAAGGTCATTCATAGATTTATAATTATTATTATAAGCTAATTTTGTTGCATCATCCCAAGTGCTTCTAGCAGTATCAGGTATAACATATTCTTCTTCCATAGATAAAAAAAATGAAAAACCATGATTTCTATATGAATTTTCATGTTAATCTTCCTTTGGGAATAATTTGAATCATTAAATAAAGGAGGTATATTGTTAGTAGAACCTTATTTTCGATTATATATTTAAATAAATAAATTTAGAAATGATAGAAATTTGAGATCTTTTATGTAGAACTAAAATCACAATTGAATAGAATTTAAAAACTTTAATACCAAAGATTAATACATATAATACCAAATAATGGCCAGAGTGAGTATCTCAATAGGGGGGGGGGTTGAATTGAGTACCCAATTAAAATTTATATCAAAAATAGATTTTTTTGAAATCCCCCAAATATATAAATACAAACAAGATTATCAAAATATGTAGTATGACATAGATGCAAATCTTTCAAAAGATATATTTAAATATTGATTAGGTATCAAATGAATAATATAAAATAATATTATATCAATTGAAATTAATTTACTTGATCAAAATAATATGTGAACACAAATTATGATAAACTATGAAAGTTTATATTTATTTTATTGTTAAAACAATTTTTGAGTTTTAGTGTTGAAATAAAGTAACAAAAAATTAAATCACATAATGAAAAGATTAAATACAAGAGTTTTAGTCTCAATTAGAGACTTAATTCCCTCCACTTAGTGATCATCTACCACCAGGCAGTTTATATAAAATAAATAAGATGATCCATAACATGGATCCAGTTTTAAAATAGTTAACAAACTATCCGGGTTACACATGACCTCTTGCATAGTTATACATGGGATAAAAACTAAAAAGTCCACAAAAGGACCTCTAACACTCTTATTCGTAGGAGAAAAAAATGAAAAGGGTTTGATAAGATATCAAGTATCTTCTTTTTTAGCATGGGAGGCAACATACATGTGAGAAAATAGAGTATGCACACACAATGCTCAAAATGTAATAAAAAAAACAGAATAGAGAAATATAAAGGTGTAGATTTTAGAAATGATCATTCTATTTAAACGTGGCTTGTGAATATTGATTTTATTCTACAGTGAAGCTTGAGTCAGGTTCTGTTGAAAAATTCATGAAAACAGAGTGTTGCAAACTCTTGTTCTTTAACTGGAGGAAAGTAATAAATGTGAATGTGTATTTTGGATTCTAGTAAAATATTTATAGTAGGTAAGATATTCTTGTTTACAATTAGGTTCATATTTATGTATTTTCAATAATCATGGACTCTCATATTTCTGAATATTTTCTTCACTCATTCCCCTTTTTCTCATGAGGGAGTGTGATGCACATTTTCCAAAAATAGTAAGAATAATATCCATATCAGTTTCTTCCTCACACTTTACATTATAAAAATCCCTTTAATGATCTCTATAGATCATTTAAGAGACAATAATTAAAATATAAAATAAAATTAACTTTAATAAATATATTTGTTAGAACAATTTGATTCATAATGATAAGTTAAGAAAATAATGGCGGTGTCTTAGACTAGTGATGACTCAAGGTTTGATGCCCTCAAATCACATCTCACACTCAACCCAAGAATCCACAAAGTAAACAATCCCTTCTTCAATACCCAATAATGGGAATAATAATAATCAAACAAGTTACAATAAGGTATTATAACAGTATAGGATCATCATAAGTTTCTAACCTATCCATCAAGAATCATTAATTCAATTCAAATTGTTTTAAATAATTCAGCATCCAAAAGGGTAATCATCCCCTCTTCCTTTAAAAAATCATCAGTATAAAACCAAATGTTCCTTTAAAACAATAGTTTGTTCCAAACAAACTATAAATCATTCAAATGAAGTATTATAATTTAAAAAGGTTTGATTACATTTAAAAACATGGGTTTACACCCTCTTTCCATGAGAATAAATAATGTATTCTAAATAACACAAGAAAAACCATTTCAAAACAAGAGTCAGATCAATAAAAGAGGGTTCTTCGTAATTTAAAAAATTCAATCATTTGAAACTACTTATAAAACATCAAATAGTTAAACTCATTCCATTAAAATCAAGGAATTTTAATTTAGAAATCAAAAGCTAGGACAAAGCCCTCAATTTCACTAAAAATACGTTAAAAGTTATTTGAAAATATATAAAAAAACATGAACTTTATGAAATTCATAAAATAATGTGATAGATCAATATCATAGCCATTTAAATCACACTATGTTATATTCAAATATATTAGGGTCAAATAATCTTTCAAAAGGATTTTCGAGAAAAGTTTTCATAGTACATGTGTTAAAAATAAAGAAACATGTACCTAAGAGTTTTCAAGAAATAATCAATTAAAATACAAAACCAAAATCATAGAAACACCTATATGGAATATTTGTAATCCGAAAACAACAAATATTAGATGTGTTTACTTCTATGGAGATCACTGGATCAAAAAAGAGATATCTATATAGAAGAGAGAAGAGATAGTAGATCCAAAATTTCAAATCAATCAACCATGATCCAATGAATTACAAGGCTTCCATAGCCTCTAGGAATAAATAATCAGGATAAGAGAAGAGATTGAACACTAAGAGAAAAAGAACTTATCCGAAGAGAATATCTCTATATTGATTTGAAATTTTATCTACCACAAGATGAGATTTGGGGAGAAAAATAGATCAAGAGGGATCCTAAAACCCAAAGGATTGAATTAGGTTCAAGTGGGAGGAGTTTAGGGTTAACTATGTTGGTTTTAGGATTTTAATTACAAATTTTAGAACATTAATTACCATTTACACAGTGTATTGGGTTAGTTCGCATGGTTAGTACTTACAATGTGCCTAACCATATGCCCAAAACAAATCCACTAGAAGAGATGAGCACTCAGGATTCACAATTAGTTTAACCATGCACAAACCATGTGACCCCCTTCTGTACAGGTTTCACACTTTTTCTAAGAATTCAGAAACAGTACGATCTTTAATTGGGATACTGGAAATATTTCCTAGTTTGGCTGTATGGTTTGTGAGACCATATGTTAACCATCCCCACTATAGGAATTTATGTCCCCATACTGCTTCTAGTATTAAATATTGAACAATATGACATAGTAAGAACTCGCTCACCCATCTTGTGTGGTGGGTGGTCTGCAGTCCAGAAGAGACACTCACCTGAAGTATAACAACTCATACTCAACTCCAAGATTAACCCAACAAGATCATCACATGTATCATAACTAGAGAATGAATGAATAATTAACATAGCTCTCTACCCCATTTAAATATTCCCCAAAATCACACCCCTTAAACCCCTCACTGTGGAGAAACATATAAGATCAAACATCTACATGCAAGGTAAATAACTGAAAATTATTTCTACCCTGGTATATACTCGATGATAACATAGTATTTTCAAAACCAAACCTCACCCCTTGATGAGAACATGAAATCAAACGCTATCACCTTAGGGTGCTTGGTCTATCAAAAATACACATTTTCCTAGTTACCTGAGTATATTCCAATGGTCTATCCAAGTCAAAATGGAATGATCTAAAAAATCTAGATCAGTGAAAAAAAGGGAAATACACTATCACAAGGGATATCAAAAATCACATAAAAATATAGCTATAACCATCAAGGAGAAAACAAGTGAATGTTAAGGAAAAATAATCAAGCCAAACATCTCAAGGGTTTTCAACACAAGATACTTCATCACTAGAAGTACAGTGAGCATCAAGGAACTAAAGTCATTCAAAAAAAGACCTGGAATTCAAGTTTTCACATCCACAAGGAATAACCACCTAGATCTCAAAAAAATGAAACCAATCTCACATTGTCATTGAAAAAATGTCCCAAAAAAGGTCCACAAGATATCATCACAAAGATCCCAAAACTAAAGGTTTCCAAAAATAAACAAGCCATAAGAAGGAAAAACTAAAAAAGGTTCCACTCTCACATCGTAAAAAACAAGCTTGATCAAAATTTACCACATCCAGTAACCGATATATGACAACCAACAGATCCCACACTACATTAAAATCTTCTGTTTAAGGCCATGATTGGATATCTATTATCATGAAGTATCTATTGCCCCGCAGTCAGGAGCTGATTTTCCCGACAAAAACTTCCCTTTACAGACCCCCAACTTATAAAACCTCATAAGGTGACCTAAGCAGCGACGCCATTTATAAACTTTTGGAGCTTTCAAACAAAACCTCTTAGAATTAACAGATTATCCACATTGGAAGCAAACAACATGCATCTTATTTCCACGAGATTATTCTCTTTTCTCAACCATGAATGAGGTATTCTTTACTCCATTTCGTTTAACTAGCTCTACTTCAGCTGAAAAATACCTATTAAGTATATACTGATAAGAAATCAACCCAAATGTAGGCATGTTGGTTAAAATATTTGGGTTAATACCTTTAAAAAAATATATATATCCTTTCTGAATCCATCGCTAAAAATCCCCAATTTGAAACATACCAAATTTGAGAATTTCTTAGTATAGTCTAAAATTGACATCTCATCTTGACCAAAACACAAGAACTCAAAAACTTTCTCTTTATTTACTTACTATGGATACTACCACTGAATGAATTCTAACTTGAGTAATTCCCAAGACATTATTTCACTCATACAATAGATAATCAAAACATCCCACCACTCTAGGCCAAGAACCTCAAATAAGAAGTTAATAGACTTGAACTTTAGTGCATCAGGTGTCTTGATAGAATCTAAGATTCCTTCAACATCTGGAAGCCACTTTACTACATCAATATAACATTACTCAACTTTATAATAAGTTGGATGAAAATACAAGAAGTGAAGGATGGGGTTCAATGAATGGAAAGTCAGATTCTCTACCACTCAATATGGAGTTTGGGTAGAGTCATCAACAAGAGATGCCACTTATTGAAAATGAAAATGACCAATCCAAAAACTAGACCAATGATTGGGCATTATATATTTCATAGAAAACTTCCTATGGTACATTTATTGTCAACATAAAACACAATCATATAAACCCAGGCTTCAAAGAACACACAAATAGAGCATAAAAAATTCTAAACATGGTAAAAACCCACTTTTATCAAAGCATCATTGATTTTAAAACAAATAATATTTTTCCATTTAGAAATAATTAATCTTTACTATTAAAATGATAAATATTGATATAAATGTATTATAGTTTTCAGTAATTATTTACCATCTCATGGAAATTCTTCCATGGTTTAAAAAACATTAATTCCATTCTCCAATTATCAAAAACATTATCATTTTAAATGCATTATAAAGATTTTTTTTCCTTAAAACATTCTATAGAACATCAAACAAGAGTCTTTTGAAATTAGTTTTCCAAACCAAAAAATCATAAAACTCACTTTTTAGTAATTTAAAACACTTTTCAAAGAAATCAACATAACTATTTTTAGTCTTCAAATTTGGTTTTCAAAAAGGATTTTAAATCACAAACAAGGGATCAAAGCTAAATAAACACACAAAATCATGAAATATACCATATCAATAACTATCTTAACTAAACTCACTAAAGTAAAGTCACTTGGAAGATAATATAAATGGTTTCATGTTTAGGATCAAGTCGAAGTATGCATGGCTTGGTAGTATGGGATGGTAAACCACCCACCAATTTCTCAGTAGTTATTGGATTGGCTTACATGTTAGTCACACCAATAATTCATAGTTTAACAAGATGTTAAGGTGTAGTGAAACTTTGGTAATATTTTTATTCAAACACAAAACTCAGAAGAGATTCCCAAAATCAAATATTTTCTAATATAGAATTAAAATCTCACATTACATTAGAGAAAAATTACTCAAAAGAAAGACTCAAGTCCCCACTTTCCCTAGTAACTCAATTATCATTGTGAAGAGTTAGTGATTAAGGATCCACTCACGAGCTACCTCATGAGTGATGAAACATTCTTAATATTCTTTATACAGTGACTCCAAAATAACATAAGGGATTTTAAAGTCAAGGACTTTTATTTAAGGAAATACATGCTCTGATATCATTATATATTAAACCACCAATAATAACATCTAAAACGATACCCAATCTGATTTTCCACTGTCTTAAAGAGTGTTTCCCATATCCACGGGTTGATGAAAAGAACCTAGGAATCAATAGAACACCACTGAGAATGATTTCACCCAAAAAACAGTTCAATAATAGAGTACACTATAGAAATATCATCAGATACATAAATCAACACATACATATGAATGTATAAAGAGACAAAAAGAAAACTAAAATATGAACATAAAAACCAAAACCCACCAATTAGTAGTCCATGACCACCCATAAAGTCCCATATCACCACCCTTGGTTACCCAAGAATGAACCCACAAAGAAAGAAGAGAGAATGAACACCTGATATAAGATCATATAGGGTTACAAACACCAAACAGTACATTTATAGTGTATGCTAAAGAACCCAGTATGATTCCACCAAATATCCAATATAGTTACTTAATAGGTTAATTCAGATTTTATAAAATATAAATACAATAAATTGATTACAAAGCTTGGTTTTGAAAATAGAGTATTAAGCATTTAAAATCATTTATCAAACCGAACCTGTAAAACATGCCATTCCACCATTTAAAAACTAAAAAACTTATTGAAAAATATTTGAAATTTATTTCACATGATAGAGATAGATAATCAAGAAAAGATGGGTATATTCACTTGACATCGAAACTACAAAAGTGTTAGTTCAATAGTGTCAAGGTGCATAATTACAATAAGTATATCAATCAGGCCAAGAAACTATGGGTACAAGTGGTGATAATTAATGATGTCATGTAATGAGTATCAAGTATATGGATTTAATCATTACAACATAAGTACAATAGTGATTCCACCTCAGAATAGCTAATAAAATTACAACATGAATAATTTCTTGGCTTACATCTAGTCTCACAGGTCTCAAGCAAAGGAGTTCCACACACAATCACTTTCCTGGACTCATGTACATAGACTAAACCTTTAATGTAATCTATAGATACACTAGAAGTGGTTTAAGTCCACTAATGAATTATATATATATGTCATCCCATATAACTATTCAGGTTCCCCAGACTTGTCAAAATAGGTGGATGAGGTAATCAAGTTACGAGGATCACACAAGGATCCTTATCAATATCAATGATTCCCTCAAATCACATCTCACTATCACCCCCAAGATCCATCAACATAAAAAATACCTTTTTAAACACCCATCAATGGGAATTATAAGAATTAAAAAATCTAAAATAAGGGATTATTAAAAGAGAGGATAATTATAAAGTGCTAACCAGGGATCAAGAATCATCAATTCAGTTCAAATCCTTTGAAACAATTAGATATCCAAAAATATTAATCATACCCACTTACTTTCAAAAATCATCATTATAATTCCAAAAAGACCTTTGAAACAACCATTTATTTCAAAGAGATTATAAATCATTCAAATGAAGTATTATAATTTTAAAAGTTTTATTACATTTCAAAACATGGGTTTACAACCTATTTCTATGTGAATAAATTATTTATTTCAAATAACCCAAGAAAACTGATTTCAAAACAAGGGTAAAATAAATAAAAAATAGTTCTTGGTAATTTAAAAAATTCAAGAATTTGAAACTATTTATAAATCATAAAATAGTTCAACAAATTTCATTCAAATCAAGGAATTTCACTTTAGAAATCCAAACCCAATCCAAATACCTAAATTTCAACAAAATATCCTGTAAAATTTGTTTGAAAAAAATCCAAAGAAACTTGTATTTTAAAGAATTCATAATTTTTTTGATAGATAAAGATAATATACATTTAAATCCCACTTTTTTTCAATTCAAATAGATTAGGGTCAAAGAAGCTTTCACAAGGAATTTCAAGAACAATTTTCATAGAACATGTGTTAAAAATTAATAAACATCTACCTATTAATTTTCAAGAAACAATGAATTATAATATGAAGTAAAATCATAGAAACACATACATATAATATTAGGAATCCAACCATAATAAATAAAAGATATGTTTCATTCAATGGTGATCACCAGATCTAAGAAGGTTGATTTTGGTAGAAGAGAGAAGAGATCCTAGATACATAATTTCACATCAATCAACTGTGATTAAATAAATTACAAGGCCTTCATAGCCTCTACGAAGAAATATTCAAGATAAGAGGTGAGATCTAAACCCAAGAGAAGATTAACTTACCGAAAGAGAAGATCTCTACTTCGATTGACACTTAGATCTGCCATGAGATGATGTTTGGGGATCCAAAATGGGTCTAAAGGGATACCAAAAGACAGAGGAGTTTAGAGATAATTAGGGGGTTTCATGATTTTAATTACATTTTTTTAGAACATTAATTAATTTTTTTCTTAGTTTCTTGGGCTAGGTCGCATGATTAGTACTAACCATGCACCTCACCATGCACCCAAAACAAATCCATTAGATAAGCTACACACTTATGATACAAAAATAGTTTAACTATGAAAAACCCATGTGAACCCCTTATTTAAATGTTGTATAAATTTTAAAACCAAGCACAAATGGTGAAAACCCTACTTGGACTACTGGAAATATTGCACAGCTTGGCTGCATGGTTTTTCAGACCACACACCAACTGTGAAAAGGCCCATAAACATTCAAAAAACTCTGAAAAAATATGGAAGCAAACCACAAAGATATCCAATCATTTGATATTAAAATAAATGGGTCAAGAAACATAAAGAAAGTTAATCGGATGCTATAATTATCATAGAGGATAATTAGATCTTTAGTATAGAATAGATGTGTGGGTACCCTTAAATTATTTGATAAGAGTTAGACATCCTGGAGCAACTTATTTTAACCAAAAATTACTAAGATAGTTTTTAACAATTTCGTAGAGTAGATTAGATAAATGATTACCAATTATGATACCTCTAAATAATTTTAAATATACTAAAGGGGATTCATTCAACAATTCCGAATGCATAGTATTCTAGAGAGGTGTAAATATGATCCTCAAAATCCTAGCAGGGAGACCAAACTCCTTCAGGAAATCCTCAAAATAGTTTTATTTGATAGTATTAAATGATTTATATATATCATTAATTTTAGAATGGTTCAAATTTATGGATTTATTTTTGGTGTAGTTTAACACTCTATAGGGCAGTGTGGATACAATCCTGGATTTTTATCCCAAGTATAAAACTAAACTGACTGGGTGAGACAACCTAATTAACGATGGATTTGAGTTTTTATGCCGAGATATTACTGATTATTTTAGGGAAATATTTTCCAACTATAATTATCCAAAAATAACTAATATCAAATTCCATATTTGGATATTAAATAAGTAATTGTTTAAAAACATTGAGCCACTTCTTTTTTTGATTGTATTTCATTACAAATTTCGTAGAAAACCATTTTTACACTTTATTTTATATTTCAATGAATTTAGAATCTAAATAGTACACTCATAATTTACTAAAAAATATTGCAGGGACACATGTTATTATTTCATATTATTACCATAATTTAAACCATAACGACTAAAAAGATCAATTTAAAATTTTAGAAGTAAAATATGGAAAAGAAAAAATTTATTTTCTCATTTATGTTTATTATTTTAAATAAGAATAAAATATTAAATGAAACCTCTTAAAATCACTTTCGAGGTTTACTTTATCTAAATTATTCAATAATAATAATAATAATGATATCAATTTTTTATTTTTTTTAAAATTAAAATTTAAAATCTACAACTCCTCCACACAATCCACAAGTATGAGGTATTTTTTTATAAAAAATAAAAAATAAAAAAGTAACATAGTCTAATTATTTATTAGTGGATAATAGAAATCATCATTAGTGAAATCCTCACCTTAATTTTTCTAAATCGAATTCAAATTAGTTAAGGTAATTAATGCCCCCAAAAAACCATTGGATGAATTCAAAATTGGGATTTGGTGTAAATAAATTTTTAATATTGATATGTTGAAACATAAAAATAAAAAAAATATGAATAATAAAAACAAAAAATTTTAAGAAACAAAAAAAATTAATTTTCAAATTTTTATAAAATAAAAATATTTTGGGAGGGGGATATATTATTCTCAATTTGAGTTTGATCCAACCTGGATATTATGCTATGCTACCAGTATGGGCTTGTTCTGGCTATAGTGAGGCTATGATTTAGGATTAACAAAAGTGATGGATGTATGACTGAATGATATAAGACACTTATTAACTTGTTTGATCCTATACTTACAGTACCCAGGTAAGTATGATCAAATATAGTATTTATACTTCTGGTCACCCGACTACTAACATGTAATTCCAATACATCTATATATAGAAAGTAATAAATATTTACTCCATTTATTAAACATGTTCATTAAATTTTGATCATGTACAAATACTGGTATTGAATGTCACCCTCCAACCTCACTAATAAATATTAAATAAATAATTATTCTTCTCCACTCGACACATAATATTTAGTGTAAAATTATCTAGTGAATATTTATATGCCTGTTTTAGGGGTTATGAGAATTTTTTATTATTGAAATACACCTTATCTAAGATATGAAGAAATAAAAGACCATACTTTTATAAAAAAATGATGCACATGTGATGTTGGTGGAAAATAAAAAATTATACTAAATTAGTTCCACCTGTGATGTCTTATCACCAATGACAAGTTTATTATACTATATTATTTTGGATGAAAAAATAATTAAAAAATAAAGATTATATAATTTGGACTATAATGATAAAATGATCGACATTATAAAATGAGGAAAAATATCTGAAGGATAGTTTTTATATAACTTATTTTTCTTTAGTATCTGTATGGAATGACACAACTAATATACTTGGAATCTTACATCACTAATGGAATATTTTTTTTAATAAATCACCCTATCATAAATATTTTTAATTTCACTATAACATCACCAAGATGCCTTATATTATAAGAATTTAGTTTTAATATTAGTTAATTACATGTTTCTATCCTCTAGAATTACTTATAAAATCAGTGACTACCCCCTTAGTCAAACATTTTCATAAGACCATAATAGATTAGGATCCAAAGAAATTTTATCACCTAAATTTTCAATATCAATCAAATACTCATCTTTTTATTCATTAATGGTTAATGATAGCTTCCAAAAATTCAAGTATCCTAACCTAATTTTTATTGATGTTTTCTTTAATCATGAGGTAGTTTCTCCCTTAGATGATGTTCATTTTATAATGTGGAATTTCAATCAGTTTACATTTATCCAAGAGTTTAGGTACTATATTATATTTATTGGCGATTTTCCAAAATTTAATTTTTTCATAATATATTTTTTTAAAGTTATTCATTTTTTTTCTTTTTATAAAATAAAAAATAAGTTAGATAAATTATTTCCATTTTATATAGTTTGAAAATGTTAAAGAATATTTTCCCTAAAATTTTAATTCAGTTATTATTCCTCACAACACTATTAATAATTATGATATCCTCATGCACTTCATCAAAATTTATTACTAATGGAAAATATTGAAACATTATGTATAATACTAGTAACTTCCTAATTTTTAAAAATACACCCATGATATTTTGGGTTTACATCATTATTCTTCAACTTATTATGATTTTTTATACTTAGTTTTCTATTACAATTCAAAAAACTATTTTAAAATATATATACCACAAAATGGGATAATGAAAAATAATTATTTATAAAATAAAACTTTGAAATATAATCACTCATCGATGTTTGGTCCAAATCATAATATAAAACAATTTGTGTGTCAGTGATTGCAAATTTATGGATCAATCATTTGAAAGAAATC
The DNA here is from genome assembly GCA_963277665.1 of Viscum album. Taxonomy (NCBI): domain Eukaryota; kingdom Viridiplantae; phylum Streptophyta; class Magnoliopsida; order Santalales; family Viscaceae; genus Viscum; species Viscum album. Next base: position 977,026,620 of record OY728153.1, on the reverse strand, counting down.
ATCATTTCAAAATTCAATATTCAAGTATCTATTATTCACTATCATGATAAATTCTATTTGATTAAAAAAATTAATTTTGTTTCCCCCTTTTTTTATGATTATCCTAAAAAATTAACCATTTATTCTCTTAGACATTGTGAATGATTTTAAAAATAGTGCTATAAATGAGGATATTTCTAAATAGGGGAGTTAAGACCTGTAAATAAATTGAAAAAATAATTATAATATTTTAACCAATCTTCTAAGATCATCCAATAGTTTTTTATAGTTCATTATGAAAACCATTATCTGAAAAAGGCAATTTTAATCTCAAAAAAATATATTTACCCTATACCTATACACTATTGATAAAATGATAACATGTAATGAACATGTATACCTTATGATACATAGGAAATATTTAAGCTAACACTTCTAAAATAAATATATGGGTTCTTAGAGTTATTTTATTGATATGAGTAAATCATATTTAGGTATAAAATTTACACAATACTTCTTACCAATGAGGGGGAGATCAAGGGAAATTAATTATCAATCTAGGTAAAAATTGAAGGTTAATAAAAAATGAATTATATTGCAATGAATAGTTTTTAAATATCATTAACTATTACCATTGTGAGTTTTATTTCAATTATATTTGTGATAGTCGTTGATATGTCATGATTTATATCATTAAATATATTATATGTTTTGAAAAAAAGAAATTATTTATTATAACAACCCCACATGTGAAATTTTTTAAATAACAAATCTATATGATGAATTAAAATTATTATAGTTAGGATCACTTTAGATATATTGATAATAAAAAATAATAAATCAATAATCTAACCTAGCATTCCATGATAAAAAAAGGATACTAAAATTGATTTTCATATTATCAATGGGATAATTATTTTTTGGTTCCCTCAAAATCTCTTTAATTTAAGTTGAGGATGTAATTGATTCATCATTTTTCATGTGTGAATTTTAAATTGAATACACATGGAATATATATTAATATGTATAGAATAATATTGTGTAGTGGAATTGAATTAAATTTAACGTCAAGATTTATGTGAGACATACCTTGAGTAAGATAAAAACATATACTCTGTTTTTTGTGCCTAATTTTTATATATACATAAACTTTATAAATCACTAATGTTTTTTTATAATAATTATTTCTATTTTATTCACTATTTATTATGATACATAAAACTGTGAGAAAAGAGAAGAATAAAGTGACCAAATTTCTATAGAGAGAATAACTTTTCCTTTCTCACTTTAATATGAGAAACAAAAGGGAAGGAAATAAAACTTTCTCCATAAAAATATTTCTTTATTGGTTACTAGAAATGATAGAATGAAATATTTATATTGTGTAAGCATATTTTAATTTAATGAAAATGAAATAATTTTTTGAAAAGTCTATTTTTTAATCAAATTTTATAATATTAAATTTTTTTATACTATAAAAATATCATATGTCATATCATAGATCATATATAAGTTAAATATATTATAAATAATCAATATATGGGTATACCAGAACCTTTTTCCTATCACATCTATGTACAAAGTATTATCAATTAGTATTAAATATAATAATCAATTTTGTCACATATCCCATATATATCCTCCAGTTATTTTAATTTTTATTGTGTACTCATATTAGAATTATTTTATTTCCTCACATTAGGTTTCCTTTTATATGTAGAAAAAGACATATTACCCCAGTATACCGAGGACCTATGAATATATAAAACATTTTACCAACAAATAATAATTATTTTGGCATTTTCCCTCTACAACATTTAATATCTAGATTTTTTTAATTATTGATTTAGATTCAAGTGAGTCACTTTTATTCTTTATTTAAATAAATAGTTTTTTTATGATCCTATGACTTCCATTGTTACATTGGTGAGTTTCCCCAATTTTAAACACCATGTATTCTTAGATTTATATCCAAAACATATACTATTGGTATAAATAATTTTAACATTTTTGAAAATCACTAGAATAGACTTTACCACATATTTTTTCTAGATTTATGTGAATTACATCTAGATAAACCTAATAATTTATTGATCATAGAATTTGGTAATTAAAATATAAGATAATCATTAAAAATAAATAATCTCAAATTAATATTTTTTTGTCTGATATAAATTTTTTAACTAGGTTGAGAGGGAACTCTTACATTACCTAAAGGCTTAGGAGCACAAAAGTATAGATTACATGGACTGAAGGCCCATGGGCACTAGCCCTTACTTATTTCAATGATCTGAACACACTGGAATAACTCCTCCCTATATCCTCTTAAATTGTACATCCAACTAAACAACTGAAATTACTAACAACTTATAAGTTCCCTTGTGCAGAGATGCACAAGATGATAGTTAGTGCTTTTCCCTCCTTGAATCCTGGGATTATTTTTCTCTATATAGTGTTAAATGACTAATCGGGATCTGCATGATCATTGAGAGGAGAAGAGAATGAATAAATTTTCATATCTTTTTATGGTTTTTTACTTTTGAAACACTATTTACCTATGATTATTGGGAATTGAAACTACTAGAAAACGAAAAACAAGTATACCTATGGGAGTATAGATATTTAAATGGTTCACTACTCAATAAGAGTAGCTAGTCCCTGGAATGGTTTGAAAATAATATAAGACTAAAAACCAGTAGAAAATAATCCATTATTGTTTTAAAAAAAATTAAATATCCATAACTTGTATAGAATTATATTCCTTCGATAGTGAATGTGATACTTACAATGATAATATGATATAACAATTTTTGCAACCAAAAAAGCTTCACCAATAGGCTACATCATCTTCACTGTACTGATTGAAATTTCTTCACACTTTCTGTCATATAATTTATTATTCCAATTAAATTTCTTATATAGTAACAATCGTTAAATTATGTATAAAATTTATATTTGAACCTATTTTTCCTATCACCCCCTTTTCTGGTAGTATTCTATCTAAAATCCTCTATTCGATAATACATCCCGTACCCTTATCCGAGTTCCTTTTTTAGAAACCCTATTTTTATTATAGCAACTATTGTTCTAACACTGATCAGTTAGGTATATTTCCGATGATACCTTTATATACGACACTACTATATCTGATTCTATGATAAAAAAACTTTCATGCTCTATAATTGACACATAAATTCTTTAGAAATTCTCTTAGAAACAATAATATAAACACTATTTCCACAATGCACCACCTAACCTTTATATAGGAAGAATTTATCAAAAACATTTTAGAGGATTCTGAACTTCAAATTCAATGTTACCAATTGAAATTTTAATTTCTTAATCAAACATTTCAATGTTTTACTGTCTACAAACTTCCTAAAAGATAGGAGTTAAAAATGTTTATTAGGAAACTTTTCTTATACCTAGACATAAAAAAACTTTTTAAACTTCCTAAAATATTTTCTTAAATCACGATACCACCTAAATTATTATTAAATAATTGATTATAATTCCCCAACCCCAGTTACCCAGAGTCAGTGCATTATTACATAACATTGGCACGATCGCAAGAGATTAAATCCCAAAAGACCGATCAGTTTAGAAGGCTTGGAAGTACTAGATACATTCATAATATTTACATTACATTATAAAATGAAAAACAAAAAAAAATTATCTCCATTTACCACATTCACATCCCATAGACTATCCCTGTAGGTCAGTCATAATATACTTATTCGCATCCTGGAAGAAATAAAACATTGAAAGGGGTGAGTTCATATTCTTAGTAAGGAAAACAATATAGAAAAAACATTCATAAATAAGCATAAACATTTAATACAATATATAATACTAAAAAACAAGACTTTTAAACTTAAAATTTATCATAATATGGAAAAGATAAATCAAATAATTCCATTTATTTATTCACATGGATATTCTTCTAGTCGAATAATCATATGTAATATCAATAGCCAATTTCATAATGATGGAATGCATAAATTCAGACTTCATAACCACATAGTTAAGGCCTCGTGCCAAGAATAAAAATAATATTTTGTCAAGGCCTTGTGCAAAGACACTAGTTTGTCTCATGAGACCTATCGATGTATCGAGGAGATATAGCGGGCTCCACCCGTCACTTACTAAGTCCAATGCATTCCTCATATGAAAATGTTTAAACATAACATAAACATTCGTATTAAAACTAGCATACGAAATGTCAATACCTTATCCACAAACCAGGAATGGTATAAAAATAACACACCCACATTAAAATATATCACAAAACTTTCAATATAGTATAGAATATTTTTATCATAATAAATAAACTTCAAATAAATTTAAAATCCATCAAAGGATGTTGATATAGATGAAATCAATACTTTTTAAGAGAAATATCAATTTTTATTTTGAAATCATTTAAAAGTCATGTAATTATAAAATAAAAAATTTATTTTGAAAATATTATTATAATATTATAAGGGAATATTATAAGGTGTTATAATGATGGAAAATAGCCGCACCCACCGTATATTTTTAAAAAACATTCTTTCCTTAATGTTTTTCGAAAAGGTCGTAAAGGACCTTGTTTGGCGAATGACAGAAAGATTCCTTTATAAACATTTCATAAAAAGTAAAAAAAGGAATAAATTAATTTAACCCATAGTCTAAGAAATAGTAAAAATGTTTTGAATTATATTTTTAAGAAACACATATGTGGATGATAAAGAGGTCCCAATAGATACTCATGTATAAACAATCTCAGATAATGAAGAGATTTTGGAATTAACCCTTAACTTGTACTTTTACTTTGTAAATGTTATGTCAAACTCCTGTATAATAATTAAAAAATTGTAATTAAATTATACAATAAATATATACATAAATATTATATCATATATGATCCTCTAATATATCTTTGTTAATAATATTTAAGTAGTGTCATCGTTTTGGGTGTTAACTGACTCATTTTCCTTTATATGATTGGTGACGTATGCCATGTTTGTTATAAATAGAATGTATTTTATTCACATAAATAATGATATTAAGTTTTTAAACATTATTTTTAATCATAAAACGAAAATTATTCTTGAATGATTACGATGGGGAATGAATCTCATCGCGTTCGTGGAGACAACAATCCGTACGTACGCATGAGGGATAATATCATTATATTGATTGTGAAACCATATGTAATTGGATGGTATATAATATATACAGTATCATTAAATTTCTATATTTATTATTTACATCATTTATACTCATTATTATACCCATCCAAATAATGAAGTGTTTGAATAACAAGCTACACCACGACGTGGAGACGGTAAGCCATACGTACCCACGTATGGTGACTTTGTCATTTACAGGATGGATAGAATATAGAATATGGTTGTAACATATTTATAATAACATAAAATTATGTAGAAGTTACTGGAGTTATTATTTTGGTATGGAAACAACAAAGAAATAGGATGCGAAGGAGAAAAGAACTTGAAAGAGGGTGGTGAAATTATTACCTCTTTTTCGGGTGTTTCCTTTTGAGTTGATCAAAAGGGCTCCTTAGGTTGGCTTTATTATCAAAGTAAATAATTTAGGTTGAAGTGATGGATGTTGGGAAGATATTTGGGTAGGTTTTGGCTGATCCAAATGGCTTTGGAGGTGTGAAATTAAAAGAAGGGGAAGTACCCTTTTATAAGAGATGTAAGGTTCACTTTAGGGAAAGCTTGAAATATTATTTTATAAAAAAATTATTTTTCGGTTTCTAATTGATCCAAAATGATTTATTTCGAGGCTAAAGAGGGGATGTGTCGAAAACCTTTCATCCAATCGGTTTTAGATAGGTTTAGGTTACCATATTAACCTTATCTTTTAGATTTAACTCTTAGTTAAATAGTTTGACACTTACCATGTCTCATTGAATTTTTATATTATATGGTTAATAAACTTACTATAACAAGATAATAAAGCCCCAAGTGGTTGATTATTAATATATATAACCTTATATATGTCTTTTTGCAGAACCTTAGATTTTTAGGAATATTATATCATTTAACAATATAATATTTGTTTTAACAACTCATTTATGTCAATTTTGAAACTATTTAGTTTTTTGTTTTTTTTAAAGTCATAACAGCATGATTACTTCAAAAAAAAAAAAAATTAATCAACCCTAACATGTACTATTAACATAGAAACTTATTGGAATTCAAAAAAAGTCTCAAATTACATTTATTTGGATAATTATAATATCAATCATGTTAATCTTTCATTAATAAGGTAATTACTGCATCATCATTGTTTCATAAATAAATTTCATTATCTAATGTATAAAAATTATAAATAAAATTACATTATGTAGGAAATACTTTTATATTTCTAATGAATATTTATAGTGTAATTTTTCTAATGTATAACCCTATATTAAAAATACTTTTGTTATTAAGATTTGAAATTAACACTTTTAACTCTTCTTTAAATAAAATAATAATAAATTTTCAAATCTAATCCAAGTAGACAAAAGGGGGTCATATTTTATTTCTAAGGTATTTTTTGGATGAATTACACTTATCCAATATAATTAGGACATGTGTTAGGATAATTATAATATCATTTTTACCCTTAATTACTATATTTACTTTTAACAGTGGTAAATAAAAGTCAAAAGTTACTATTCACCAAAAATTATTTTCACCTTATTGAACCACATTTTTCCTAATGATTTCAACCGTGTCTCTTGGATTTTTGAAATTCAACTCACAGAAGCAGTAAAATTATGTTTTTTTGCAAATTTGCAAATGCTCCCAATAGGTGGGTAAAATACGGTAAAAAGTTCAATAAAATTATATATATATATATTTATTATAAAATGACTCCAATAAATTATATTGAACAAATATAGGTATTATGTATCTATTTTTACCTAAATTAAATTAAAATAAAATAACTAATTATTTAAATAAAAAGTCAGTTTTAAACAATAATGCATCGTTTTTCAGTATTCATCAAAAATTGAAAGTTTTTAGAAAAATACCAAAAATTCACCCTAAGCTAATTTTGATATTATGAATCCCAAAATGAAGTCCATTTTATAAAATAAAATTTCAAAAATTTCAAAAAGTGGGTATTACTATTCATAACAACTAGTTTGATTAGTTGTGGTGTGTTAAAACTCCAAGTTGTGTACAACGCAAGCTACTGCATTATTGAATGGGAATTGTATAGTGGAAGCTTGAGGTGTTACTTTCTCCCCCTTCAAATAATTTCATCCTCAAAATTTCTAGAATATTACCGCATAAAGAGATTCGGGTGGTTCTTCATCATAAGTTCCTCAGGTTCCCAAGTTGCCTCTTCCATCTTATGATTTCTTCATAGAGCTTTCACTAGACGAGTCGTCCAATTTACCAACACTTGTTCTGTTGTACCAGGAATTCTGATAGGATCTTCACAATAAGATATATTAGGTTCCAATTCTAATTCTTCATAGGTGGGTACATGCATTGGGTCAGGCATGTATTTTCTCAATAGTGATACGCGGAACTCATCGTGAACTTTGGAGAGATTTGGCGGCATTTCCAAATGATAAGCTACCACTCCAATTCGTTCTAGAATTTGAAAAGGTCCAATGTACCTGGGACTCAATTTACCCTTCTTACCAAATCCTATGACACCCTTCCTTGGAGATACCTTCAATAAAACATGATCTCCTACTTGAAATTCCAAATCCTTCCTCTGATTATCAAAATAGATCTTTTGCATACTTTGAGCTTATTTGATGTGGGTTTGGATAACATTCACCTTTTCCATTGTTTCCTAAACAAGTTCTAGGCCTATAAATTTTCTTTCACCAACATCATCCCAACAAGTTGGTGTGCAACATCTCTTTCCATATAAAACTTCATATGGTTCCATCTGAATACTTGAATGGAAGCTATTGTTATAGGAAAATTATACTAGATTTAAATATTGATCCCATATACCTTGAAAGTCTAGTGAGAAAGATATCAATATGTATTCTATGGTTTTAATTGTTCATTCAGATTTTCTATTAGTTTGAGGGTGGTTGGTAGTACTTAAACAAAGTTCAGTATCCAAGGCCTTCTAAAGTCTTTTCCAGAATCTTGATGTAAAATGGGGATCATGATTAGAAACAATCGATTGGGGTACACCATGGAGTCATACAACTTCACTAATATATAGTATTTCCAGAAGTTCAAATGGTAAATATTCTCTTATAGAAAGAAAATGTGATGACTTGGTAAGACGATCAACAATGAACCATATTGCATCATTCCTTCTAGGAGTCTCTAGTATCCCCATGATAAAGTCTATCATAATATTATCCCATTTCCACTTAGGTATGGGAAGAGGATGCATGAATCTTCCAGGCTGTTTCCTTCTAGATTTCACTTGTTAACAAACCATACATCTTGACACAAAATCAACAATCTGCCTCTTCATGTTTTCCCACAAAAAACGTTCATTCAAATCTCTATACATCTTGGTGCTCTAAGGGTGTATAGAGAAATTGGATCTATGAGAATTATCCAACAATTCCCTTTTTAGATCAGGTATGTTAGGAACACAAAGTCTCTTCCCAAATTTCAAAATTCCATCTTCATATATGAAGTTACTCAATCTCCCATCATTCAAAACTTTAATCTTCTTTTGAAACTCCTCATCATTGGTCTAGGAACTCTTTATCCTTTCTAGTAAAGATGGTTTGGCAACCATTTGAAAAGGTATTTATGTTTCACCTTCCATGGTTATTACCATATCTATCTTTATTGGATCCATTAAAATTTTTTCACTACTAACTCTCATCTTGTTTAAAACTCAATGATACTTTCTACTCAAAGAATCCACCACCTTATTTTCCTTTCCCGGGTGGTAGTGTATAGTGCAATCATAATCTTTGAGTAGTTAAATCCATCATATTTGTCTCATGTTGAGTTATTTATGTGAGAAAATATACTTCAAACTCTTTTGATCAGTATATATCTCCGATTTTCACCATATAGATAGTGTCTCCATATCTTCAAAGAAAAGATTACAGCTGCTAACTCAAGATCATGAGTGGTATAGTTTTGTTCATTAATTTTTAGTTGTCGTGATGAATTAGAAATAACTCTGTCATTCTGTATAAGGACACAACCAAGTCCTTTTTTGAAGCATAACTATAAATAAAAAACCCATCATTCCCTGATGGTAGAGTCAATATAAGAGCATTGAATAATCTTCTCTTTAGTTCTTTGAAACATTCATCACACTCTTTTTTCCAAACAAATTTAACCCCTTTACGTGTGAGATTGGTTAATGGGTTTTCTAATCAAGAAAAATTATGGATGAAGCGCCGATAATAACCTAATAAACCAATACAACTGCATAAGTCAGTTACAATCATCAGTGATGGCCATTCTTGTATTGCTCTTGTCTTAGAAGGATCAACAAAGATTATATCCTTAGAGACAATATATACAAGGAAAGAAATCTCCCGAAGCTAGAATTCACACTTGATAAATTTCCTATATAATTCATTTCTTCTAAGAGTCTTCAGAATAATGCGCAAGTGATTTTATTGATCTTCATATATTTTTGAGTATATCAATATATCATTAATAAATACCACTATAAAGTCATAAAAATATTCATTAAAAACTTTATTCATTAGATGCATGAATATAGAGGGTGAATTAGTTAATCAAAAAGGCATTACTGTAAACTCATAATGCCCGTACCTGGTTCGAAATGTTGTCTTTGGAATGTCTTTATTTTTCACACACAACTGATGATATCAAGATCTAAGGTCAATCTTTGAAAAATATTGAGCTCCATGAAGTTGATCAAATAAATCATTAATGAGAGGTTGGGGATACTTGTTTTTTATTGTTATAACATTGATCTCTCTGTATTCAATGCACAACCTCATAGATTCATCTTTATTCTTAACAAAAATAAGAGGGGAACCCCATGGAGAAACACTAGGGTGAATAAATCCCTTATTACTCAATTCCTCTAGTTTTTTCTTTAGTTCCACTAATTCCATAGTGTCCATTCTATAAGGGGTCTTCGATATGAGCGTTGAACCATGAATTAAATCAATGGAAAACTCAATTTCTCATTCTAGATGATGTCCAGATAAATCCTCTGGAAACACATCAACATATTCTTGCCAAATAGGTACGTCCTCTATTCAAACATTCTTTTCCTCACCCATAGTTATTCAATTCTTCTCTTCCCCAATAATTGAATTTATTAGAGCTACTGGGGGTGGATCTAGATATGAATTAGGTGGTGATGTTTCTTCTCTAAAGATAAGGTAGTCCTTATTATAATAGAAAATTTTAACCTCATTCTTCTTATAATAAAGTTTCACATCATGGTCTGAAAGCCAATCCGTACTAAGGATTATATAAAATTCAATCATTTTTATGATGATGAGATCAAAAGATAAAGAACATTTATATTCCCTAATGGGAACTGATTCACAAAACTTTGTTGCGATGATACTTCCCTTAGGAGTTTTGACCGACAACTCCCTTGTTAAGTAAAATTGAAAATATCTAATTTTCTTAGCAAACTTGGAAGATAGGAAACAATGCGATGATAAAAAAGCAAATAAAGCATTGGAAAAACTTGAGGAAACCATTAAATTACCTACCACCACATCTTTCGGAGCTTTAACTTCAGCAGTAGTGATTGCATAAGCTTGTCCTTACTCCCTTTGCATTTCTTGAGGTAAGTTTCCTTGGAGATTTGGACATTTGTTTGCATAATGACCCTTTTCTCTAAAATTGTAGCATTCAACATTTCCGACCTCTTTCTTCCCCTTGAAATCATGAGCTTGGTGGCCTTTTTCACCACACTTGTAGTAGACTCCCATTCCATTTAGGAAAGTACCGAGGTGTTTCTTCACACATTTACTGCAGGATGGATATTTAACTTTTACCTTCTTCCCTGTATTTCCATTTCGAGAGTGTTCAGCAAATATCTTCTTCTCTTGCTTTTCTTTAAAGTCATAAGACTTAGAAAATTATTTTTCTATCTTGATAGTGCATGAGACAATATATTTGTACGACGAGAAGGATTTTGAGACTAAGGCTCAATGGAGAAATAGTTTTAACCAATCAAAGAATAGATAAATCATACTCCATGGGTTACTTATATAATCTACCGCATGCCTTGCTAACCTTGTAAATTTAGCCTTATACTTTGTGACATTATCATCATTATTTTGCCTCAGACTTAGAAATTGTCTTTCCATATCTGCTCGATGGTAACGAGGAAAGTATTTTTCTAAGAAAATATCTTTAAACTACCTCCATTTCATGTTTGATAATTCTTCATCTTTCTTTCTATTTTGGATTAATGACTACCGTTGATCTGCATCTCCCGTGAGGTGATAAACTGCGATGACAACTTTTTCCCTTTCGCTACTGCCCAAAGCATGACATATTTTCTCTAAGGAACTTATGCATTGCTCAGCTACTAATAGATTTGTACTCCCATTGAATTTTGGTGGTTGTTTCCTCATTAAGCAGTCTAACATTGATCCTTCACGTTGTGGATCAGGGTGCTCCATACGGGTTAGGTTATTATTCATAACATGAGTGAGTTGTCCAAGTATGGTGATAAGCTGATCAGCACTAGTTGCATCACCAACTCCACTATAATTATCTTGAGTAGAAGGGAAATCCCTACATGAATTACATGCATTGATACAGTTTCAATTCCTTCCACTAGGCACTTTTTCTAAACAATGGAATATAATAGATTAGTGTATAAATCACAATACATAATTCCAAACTTGTAAAACAGTTAACATAAATTAAACAGTTTATAGATATAATCCATAATCATAAAAAATGTTTTCTTTGAGGAGGTATATACTCATAAATCCTTCATAATGGTTTGTAAAGACAATTTGAATTTTCCTAAGCATATCCCCTTTGATTGTCGTAACCAAGAGTGCAACAAGGCCCGTTGTCGTGTACCGGGATACCCCGGGTCATGCCCGAAACTCTTTGTTAGAGTATTCACTCCTAGGTCCATCTGTGCCAGAGCTGCCTCTACCTGCTCGTATTAAGACAGAGATGTATTGCTTGGAAAATATACAAAATCTATACATTACCAAAATTCTAGGAATTTCTTCTATACTAATCCTCAAAGTCTATCTTAGGGTAATGTGCTCTAATCAGAGTTTATCTAAATCTAGTTTCTATGTTTTGTACTAAACTTACTCTAATACAAACTGTAATGCCCCGACCCCAGTTACCCAGAGTTGGTGCATTATTACATAATATTGGCATGATCAAAAGGGATAAAATCCTGAAATACCGATCAGTTTAGTAGCTTTGTAAGTACTAGATACATTCATAAGTTTTACATTACATTATAAAATAAAAAACAACAACAACATTGTCTCCATTGAAAACATTCATATCCCTTAGACTATCCCTTTAGGTCAATCATAATATACTTCTTTCAAACCTGTAAAAAATAAAACATTGAAATGGGTGAGCTCAGATGCTCAGTAAGGATAACAATAGAGCAAAAAATTTCATAAATAAACATAAACATTAAAGGTAATTTATAAGGCTAAAACACAGGACTTTTAAACTTAAACTTCATCATAATATGGAAATGATAAATCAAATAATTCCATTTACTTATTCACATGGATATTCTACTTGTCAAATAATCACATGTAATATCAATAGCCAATTTCATAATGATGGAATGCATAATGCCAGACTTCATAAACACATAGTTAAGGGATCGTGCCAAGACTACAAATAAGATTTTTTCAAGCCCCTATGCCTAGAAACTAGTTTACCTCATGAGACCTATCGAGGCATTGAGGAGCTATAGACGGCTCCCCCCATCACTTATTAAGTCCAATGAATTCCTCAAATGAAAAGGTTTAAACATAACATAAACATTAATATAAAAAATAGCATATGAAATGTAAATAATTTATCTAGAAACCATGAATGGTATAAAAATAACACATCCACAGTCAAATATATCACAAAAGCTTCAATAATGTATAGAATATTTGTATCATAATAAATCAACATCAAATAAGTTTAAAATCCATCAACGGATGTTGATATAAATGATATAAAAACGTTTTGAGAGAAATATATCTTTCTATTTTGAAATCATTTAGAAGTCATGTAATTATAAAATAAAACATGTATTTTGAAAATATTCTTATAATCTTGTAAGGGAATATTTACAGGTGTTATAACGGAAAAAATAGATACACCCGCAATATAAGTTAAAAAACATTCTTTCCTTAATTTTGTCAAAAAGTTCGTAAAAGGACCTTGTCTGGAAAACAACAGAAATATTCCTTTATAAAAGTTTTATAAAAAGTAAAACAAGGGTATAAATGAATTTAACACATAGTCTAGGAAATAGTAAAAATGTTTTGAAGTATATTTTTAAGAAACACAGATGTGGATGATAAAGAGGTCGAAGTAGATACTCACGTATACACAACCTCAGATAATGAAGAGATTGTGGAATTAACACTTACCTTGTACTTTTCATTTGTAGATGGAATGTTAAACTACTGTATAATAGTTAAAACATTGTTATTAAATTATACAATAACTATATACATAGATATGATATCATATATGATCCTCTAATATTGCTTTGTTAATAATATTTAAGTAGTATCATCATTTTGGGTGTTAAATGACTCGTTTTACTTTATATGATTGGTTATGTAAGCCATGTTTATTATGAATAGGATGTATTTGATTCATATCCAGAAAGATATTAAGTTTTTAAAGATTATTTTTAATCATAAATATAAAATTATTCTTTAATGATCATGATGGGGAATGAATCTCATCGCGTTCGTGGAGACGGTAATCCGTACGTACGCACGAGCGAAAATATAATTATATTGATGGTGAAATCGTATGTAGTTGGATGATATATCATATATATAGAATAATTAACATGTTATATTTATTATTTACATCCTTTATACTCATTATTATACCCATACAAATAATGAAGTGTTTGAATAACAAACTACACCATGATGTGGAGACAGTAAGCCGTACATACACATGTATGGTGACTTTGTTGTTTATAGGATGGATATAATAACAAATATGGTTTTAATATATTTATAATAGCATTAAATTATGTATAAGGTACTGGATTTATTATTTTGGTATGGAAACAACAAATAAAGAGGAAGTGGAAGGAGAAAAAACTTGAAAGAGGGTGGTGAAATTATTACCTCTTTTTCAAGTATTTCCGTTTTAATTTGATCAAAAGGGATCATTTGGTTGGATTTATGATCTAAGTAATGACTCTAGGTTGAATTGAGGGTAGTTGGAAAGGTATTTGGGTAGGGTTTGGCAGATCCAAATGACTTTGGAGGTGTGTAATTAAGAGAAGGGGAAGTACCCTTTTATATGAGAGGTGAGGGTCACTTTAGGGAAAGCTTGAAATATTATTTAATAATAAAATAATTTTCGGTTTCTAATGGCTCTAAAATAATTTATTTCAAGGATAAGGTAGGTATGGTTCGAAAAAATCTCAACTAATATATTTTAGATAGGTTTAGGTCACCATATTAACCTTATTGTTTAGATTTAACTCTCAGTTAAATAGTTTGACATTTACCATGTCTCTTTGTATTTTTATATTATATGGTTAATAAAATTACTATAACAAGACAAGAGAACACAAATTGGTTAATTATTAATATATATAACCTTATCTAAGTTATTCTACTGAAAAATATACTTTTAGGAATATTATATCATTTAATAATATAATATTTTTTTTAAAAACTCATTTATGTCAATTTTGACACTATTTAGTATTTTGTTTTTGTTGAAGTCATAAAAACATGATTAATTCGAAAAAAATTTATTTAATCAACCATAACATGTAATATTTACCTATAGAAGTAGTATAATTTATCAAAAGTATCAAATTACATTTATTTGGATATTTATAATATCAATTATTTTAATCATTCATTTATGAGGTAATTTCTGCATCATCATTGTGTCATATATAAATTTAATTATTTAATGTCTAAAAATTATAAATAAAATACCATTATGTAGGAAATATTTTTAGATTTATAATGAATATTTATATTAGAGTTTATCTTCTGTATAACCTTATATTTAAAATAGTTTTGTTATTAAAATTTGAATTTAAAACTTTTAACTCTTCTTTAAATAAAATAATAACAAATGCCCTAATCTAATCCAAGTGGACCAATGGGGGTACTATTTTATTCCTGAGGTTTTTTTGGTCGAATTAAAATTATACAATAGAATTATGACATGTGTTAGGGTAATTATAATATCATTTGTACCCTTAATTACCCCAATTACTTTTAACCGTGTAAAATAAAAGTCAAAATTTACTATTCAGAAAAAATTATTTTCTTTTTATTAAACCAAATTTTACTTATTGATGTCAACCATATCTCTTGGATTTTTTAAATTAAACTCACAGAAGTGGTAAAATTAAATTTTAAGCAAATTTGAAAATGCTCCTAATAGGTGGGTAAAAGACGGTAAAAATTTCAATAAACTTTTATATATCTAAACTTATTATAAAATTACCCCAATGAATTACATTGAACATATATAGGTATTATGTATCTATTTTGACATAAAATAAATTAAAATAAAATAACTATTTATTTAAATAAAAAGTCGGTTTTAAACAATAACGCAGTATTTTTCACTATTCATCAAAAATTGAAAGTTTTCATAAAAATACCAAAAATTCACCCTAAGATAATTTTGATTATCCAAATCAAAAAATGAAGTCTATTTTGAAAAATAAAATTTATAAAATTTTTAAAATTTCAAAAAGTGTTAATTAATATTTATAACGGCTAGTTTGATTGGTCGTGGTGTGTTAAAACTCCAGGTTTTGTACAACGCAAGCTACTGAATTATTCAAAGGGAAATATACCGTGGAATCTTGGGGCGTTACATTGATCATATAGCTCAACATCATCATAATGTATGACTATATAAAAAATTTGTGAAGCTCCACATAAATTTTTCGGTACATATTTGTGGTGACTTATCTGTCCTGAGCTAGTTTGTCCATTATAAACTCATATGACACTTCTTCATCTAAAATTTCATTATATAATAAAATCATGATAATTAATTCTATAATCTATGTACGATGATCTCATAACCATTATTTTCTTGGAAACTTTTAAGTTTTGTCTTCTTCAAACTTCCTTTCATCAAAATCTTACACAATAATGTCACCATCTGATGATCTTCATTTGTTTCCCCAATTCGATGAATTTTTAATGAAGCCACTATTTGATCATTTAGATTGTAAATCTCTCACCGATGCCTCTACACACGATATTTTTATTGTGGGATCGGTCTAAAACAACGTTTTCCAATCAGATCATCCTTCTAAACACAGTCTTGTATCTTTTTCAAGAAATGTTTGTATAGAAATATTAGGTCTAACAAGTGATAAAAACATCTTCATTTGAAAAAAGTTATTTAGAATCATGAATTTCTTAATATAATAATTATGTCTAGTACTTTAACTATTATAAGAGAATCACCTAATTTTACTTTACTGAATATCTCTATCCGATAGAATAATGAAAATAATCATATATATATTTGCTTCTATCATCTATCTGATCAACTTAGTTCGATGGAATTTCTTCCATTAGAACCAGTCTATTCAACATTGTTAGTAAATATAAATATTGTTAAGAGATTTATGTTTGAAAAAGAATACAACACTTAAGTAATACTTCTTACTTTTTAACTATATTCTTCTAAAAAAATATAAATCTTATAGGTCTCAATAATCTTCCCCTTTGGATTTTTTTTTTCAACCAAGGAATATAAATCACTTCAACTATGAAACTCATGAAATGGATTACTATCTAATTATTCTAAGCCTATGTGAGTGAACTTGATATTTGAAATAAGAATCATTGAACAATAATGCCATACTATACAAGAAGTAGTGATTATATATTTTTTTGAATTTATTCATACACTCTAAACTTTATAATTAATAAAAAATTCAACCAATAAAAACAACCTCCTACTTCCACTTCAAAAAACTATTAAAATAGTTAACACATACTGAAATTATAGATTACCCATTTTTAAAAACTCCCCCAAAATATATTCTCTCCCGTAATAGGTAAAGAACACATGGATAGATAGATTTATGTTACATATTTTCTCCCCCTTTGAAAACACTATATGGAGACATGATGAGAGTGGGGGTGGAACATCACATAAAATATCCTTGAAGTGAGTGAGGTTGTATAACCATAATAAACTTCAAATTCTGAAATGTTTCTTGTAAGAATTTTTTAATGAATAAATCAAACACTTTCTTTGTTATAGGAACAAACTTCACCTTCACTTAACTTATTTCCGCATGCTATTTGATAAAGTGATATTTAATATCAATGTACTTATATCTATAATTTTTAATAGATTCTTAATAATATTGATAGTACTTTGATTATCACAAAAAAAGGGAAGGGGTAACTTCATATTAGTCGAAAAATATTCAATTTGTGTCCATATCCGTACTAACTATATTACGACTTTAGTGGAAACTATATAATCAGATTTAGAAGTGTTGAGAGTTACTAAAATTTTATTATTTTAATTATAACTCACACTTATTTCTTCCAAAGAGAAAACTCCACCAGATGTGGATCTTCTTTCAATGATACAAACTTCCCAATCTATATCTATTTAACAAAGTAAATCATACTTTCATGTACTATCAAATTTCAACTTTAAATCATTTGTGCATTTACATATCTAAGAATTATTTTTACAAACGCAAGATGAGATTCTTTAGAAGCAGTTTTATATATGGAACAAAATGTAATAGCATATTCTATATCTTTCCTTGAAGATATAATATATAATAGGATTCCTATTAAATTTATAAACTATTTAGGATCAACATAATTTCCTTTCCCATATTTTACAAAATTTTTAACATTGAAATGGGTTTGGTAACTGGCTTTGAATATTCTATACCAAATTTATTCAGGATTTCATTAACATATTTCTATTTTTAAAGGAAAATGTACTTTTTTGAGATATGTGTAAGGAAAGAAATTATTTAATTTATCATATCATATAAATTTAAAATAATTTTTATATCTCCTCAACAAAAATTTTAAAAATTTCTTTATCATTTCATGTGAATATGATATCATCAACATAAACAATAACAATGAGAGAAACCACTTGATTTTCTTTTATGTATACATTTTAATAAACTATTTATTTTCTGAAGTTCAAACTCTTCAAGGGAGTATCTAGTTTAGAATTCAAAGATCTCATATCTTACTTCAACACATAAAAAGCTTTCTTAAACTTGGGAATATAGATTTTGCTTTTACCAACCATGAATTTACATAGTTTCTCAATATAAACTTCATCATTTAGAACTCTATTAAGAAAATGCAACTTGAAATCCATCTGGAAGATCTTATATATTTGTTTTACTATAACACCAAGAATGATTATGATATATTCAAGTAATTCTACTGGGGAAAAATTTCATTTTAATAAATTGTTTTAACCTATGAATAAGCTTTTAAATCATTATTTATTTGTTTCTTATAACTTTAACCTTTAATTCAACTTGTTTCAGAAAACCCATTTTGTTTGAATCATATTTTTATCTTTTGATTTGGGTAAAATTTCCCATGTATCATTATTTTTAATTTTATTCAATTATTCATTCATGGAATCAATACAATCTCGATTCTCTAAATATTCTTTAACATCTCTTAGATTAACCTATGTATTCAAAGAGGTATGTCTGAATATCCTCGATATTTTTCTGGTTTAAACCTATTTCCATTCACCTCTAATGATATATTAGACCTAAAATTTATTCCTCAATGTTAGATGAGATGAATTAAATTATCCATCATCAACTGAAATAGATGAATTCAAATCTCTATCTTGTATATAATCAACATTATCACTTCTGTTAAGAACTTTTTCATGTTTTATAACTAAAACCACTTCATCTTCAATTACTCTCATATCCATAATTGTCAGTAAAAATTTTCTATCAAAATGGTCTAGCACGTTCACATATATAGAGTCAATGATATTTCTTATTTTATTTTTATAGCACTTATATCCTCTACCATTACGAGGTAATCCAAGAATGATACTATCAAAACCTCTTTGATCAAACTTCCCAAGATTCTCACATTTAAGTTTGATAATACAAGGATTTAAAAACACCATTAATTATCAAACACTTATGGATTCTTTTCAATACATCAAGTATTGAGGAATATTGTATTTGGACTATAAAACCAATGTATTTGAATGTGAATTTCTACTACAACATCTTGTCTCTAAAAGAAAAAAGAAGTATCATTTTCAATCAGTATAGTTCGAGCCATATCATCCAAAATTTTATTATTTTATTCATAAATGACATTATTTTGTGGTGTGTATGGTGTAATATGTTCATAATGAATTCTATTTTTTTGAATATATTATTTGAACTTTGTATTTGTGTATTGAAGACCATTATCATCTTTAATCTGCTTTATAAAATATCTATATTATTTATCATCACTACTTTTAAAACTATTAACATTTTTGGAGCTTGGTATTTTTGTTTTAAAAATGTAGTACAATCAATACAATTAAAAATATCAATAAAGGAAATGATGTACTCATCTCCATTTATTGATTACTTTCTCTTAGGCCCATATTTTTCTGAAAGGATAAGCTCAAATAGATGAGTTTAATGCATATAAACTTTTCTATATATAGAGTTTATAATATTCTATTTTTGGAATATCAAACAACATGAATATGTTCTTCTTTTCATTTTAGGAATGTTAAAAATAATTTATTTATTTTTCATCTTTCTCATGTTACTCTAGAACATATTTCCAATCCTACTATTCTATAAATAATTTTCTCCCATAATGCTCAGATTACATAAACCATGTGCATCTAAAACTTGAGATTTTTTCCTTAGTTTATTATCATCTCATTACAACTAGCCTGTCTTCAATCCTTTTATCAAAAAAACCATATCTTCTAAAATCAAATTATTTTACTTCATCACAGAGCTGTGAATTTTTTTGTAATTTTTATTTTATCCCATCAATAAATAAAGAACTTATAGATTTAAATATTTAATTTATAATTATAGCTAATCTAAGGCCTTTGACTTTGATGGACACATACATTTACAATATTCACCATCCGTTATTTATAATATTTTACATTTTTCAAAAAAAATAAAATCTCTAGTTATATATCAATAACACCTAATATTCAATATCTAAGTTCATTATTTTTTTATGCGGTCTTAATAAGAGATTATAAAAAAATGACCTTTATTTTCCTTTTTATTCCTTCATAAATCTTTTTGAGATTTATCTTATAAAAGTTTTTGATATGAAAATATTACATGACATCTGTTAGTAAGATGTCCAAATTTATCACATATTTTTTTTCCAAATAATGAAATCTATTTTATTTTTTTTAGTGTAGGTTTTTTTGGTTGTCATTTTTGAGTGGGTTGACCCCCCATAAATCTCTAACACTAATACCTCATGGATTCATTAATGTATTAATGATTGGACTGACACATTTTTACTATATTTCAAAAGCCTCTATAGTACTAATGATATCCATAGAAAGCATATTTTCCTCTGCAACTAGTATGTCTTCAAGAACAATGTATCTATTTCCATCGTATTTCTTACTATCAACCTTGGATTTATATTATGATCCAAAATTTTGGTACTCTTGGAACATATTCTTCTAATCCTTATCAAATTTCTTAGTTACATTAGTATTTTTTTTCAAACATTCATTCCTAAAGAATTTCATAATTTTGACTCTACTTGTTTTGACTATATACAGGATCTTCTTGACCTACTTATTTTTTTTAAAATTTTAATATTTTTTTTTCAAGCCCTTAGGATGATATTTTTTGATCCTTACGAGATTCAAATTTCCTAGAACTTTGAACAAATACAAAAACCAAGTTTTGAATTTTTTTAATTCTTTCTCAACTTTGACAAGTTTTTGCTGAACAAGGTTAAAATATTTCTCATTCACAGTTTTATTTTATTTAATATTGATGTTGAGATTTTTCTCTTCATCAATTAACTTATTCAGATCATAAATCTCTTTTAACAACCTAGATTTTTCATCAAGAGTTAATTCCTAATTGCTTGTTGAAATATCTTCTTTGTTAAACTTCTTATTCTCCTTTTCAGATATGAAAATAATTTAGAGACATTATCCCAATTCTCATTTAAGAATAAACTCCATTAGAGTCTCATATTATTCTTCTCTAGATCTTCTACTTTCATCCCTAATAAATTTATCATCATTCAATTTTTTAATAAGTAACTTTTTAGAAGCATCATCACTGGAGTTTTAAGATTTCACATCACTATCATCATCTTCCTCAATTTGGATTTTTTTTATTTTTTTATATATTGTGAGCTTATTAAACTTTACTTTTTAGAGGACTTTAACTTTTATGAATTATTATTCAGATAAATTCTTGACCTTCCATCTTCCTCACCACTATCATCATCTTCCTTTAGAATTATACAACTTATTGATCAATGTCCAATGGATACATAACTAAAGAAATTCATTGGTAAATTTCCTTTATACTTTCCCTTGAATCTTTTTATATTTCATTAAAAAAGACATAAATTCATCAGTTTTTTTTATTTAATGCAATTTTAGTGTCAGAGTTACTGGATTCTTCCTCCAGAACATTCTTAGACTTTCTTTTCTTTGTAGCATTGAAATAGATTACTTGATTTTCAGTTTTCATATTCTTGAATGTATTATCTCTTATCATTTCATATGTGATGATAATACCATGTATATTATCAAAATAGAGAGTTCATCTTATCTTTCTTATAAGTATATTTACTTGATATCAAATATGTTAGGAAGTATTCTTAGATTATTTTCAATAATAGTAGAATCTTCTAATTTCTCACTAATTTTTTTTGTTTCTTAAAATTACATTAACACTTATAAATAATGGACCAACATATTCATCATCTCCCATTTTAAGATCTCAAAACTTCAATCTCAAAATTTTTAGCTTGTATTTCTTTAATTTCATATTTTATTCATAAATATTCTTTAACTTTTCCTAGATTACTTTAGATGTTTTGATTTTTTTTACCCTTAAAAACTCATTTCCATAGAGTGAATAAAGTATAACATTTATAAATCTCCCATAATTCTCCATATTCTTTTTATGTATATATGTTAAAGGGAAAATATTGGTAGGAGGAGGGAAACCATTTATAGAATCTTTATGAACTTCATAGATAAAGGATAATGGATAGGGTAGCATTACATCCTTCCAAATATGATAGTTATTCCCATCAAAGAAAAAATCTCCTTACTATAAATCCATTGAAACATTCCTTTTATTAAAATTATAATATAGAAAAAATAAAAGAACCTTTGATCTGATACTACTTAAAAGGACTAATCAAGATCCATGTCATCATTGAGAGGGGGAGGGTATGAATCAGTGATATTCAATTTTCTATGTTTTATTAATTTAGAAAAACCATTTACTATGATTGGGGAGAATTATATATACTGAAAAATAATAAACAATTACACAAATAGGTAAATAAATACTTATATGTTTCATAGATCCATAAGAGTATATAGTCCTTGATATGGTTTGGAAATTATGAAAGACTAAACAACCTCTAGAAAACAATCATTTGGTGTTTTAAAAAAAGCATAGAATATACATAACTTCCATAACACTATATTCCTTGTATAATTCATGTTATCCTCACACATAAAATATTATATGTTTTTGAAATAACAAATAAGCCTTCACCAATAGGCTTCAGTGTTGCCACTATTTTTCATGAACTATCTTCACACGTTACTTCATATAAGTTATTTTTTACTCTTTAAATTCTTGGAAAACACTAAGAAAGATATTTTGTATCAATTTTTTATCCAAACATGTTCATACAATCACCAATCCATCTTATAGCAATATATCCAAAATCCCCTGTCTGATACTCTATATGGAACCCTCGATCTAGTTCCTTTATCTAATAACTTGTCCATATGATGCCAACTGTTAGTATGAAACCAATCTATCTGGTATACTACATTCGATAAATCTACATCTGATTCTACTGTTTGCGATTCTATTATGAAAAAAATCTTTCATGATCTATTTTCTACACCTATATTCTTTATCAATTCGCCCATATACAATAATGTTAGATACCTTTGTACATTGCTCCTTATGCCCTTTATATAGGCAAAGTTTCTTGAAAAGCTTAGTGGGGAGTATGAAATTCAAATTCAATGTTTATAATCAAACTTTAAATATGCCTCTTAGATCTTTGAGTGTTTTACCATCATTAAACTTCCTAAAAAATAAGAGTTAATAAATCTTTATAAGTGACTTTCCTTAAACCTCAGTGTTAATAAAATCTTCAAACTTCCTAAATATCAACTTCAGTCATGACCATAAGTTCATGATTATTATAGAATTTAACATCCATCTCATCATCATTAAAATGTATATATAGCATCCCACCTTTTTATCACATAAACTTTCATTACATTTTACAAAACCGAGGATCTTTAAGGTTTAGTGTCTTGGAAACCAGGAACTTAAAACATGAAAACATAAAACATTATTCTTAAACACTTGAAAGTCTTCTCCTCATGTTCATCCTAGGTTTATTACTGCATCTCATAACCTGGGGACATACATCAAAATAAAGGGTGAGCAGAAGTCCCAGTAAGGGAAACAAGGGGAAACATTTAACACGTGAACATGGGATACATCAACAATGTTATGTAAAGAACTTTAAGGCATGAGAAAGAAATCACGAGGAATATCATAATAAAAATAACATTTTTCATAACTTTAAGATGTGGCTACATAATTTAACATAGAAAATCATGAACATATCACCAAGGTCCATCCCCAAGGTGTCATTTGAAAATTACCAAGGTTATTCACCAAGATATCGTGAAAATTGTAATCTCTAGTGGTTACATCATTACCCAATGCATTGGAGCGCTATCAGGGCGCACCCTTAAATTTGACTTTATTATCATGTGAGCCACATATATCATCATCAAAAATTTAATAAATAACCCATATAGCATAAAATAAACGGATTTCATTTCATAATCATAACGTTTTTAAAAACTGCTTTAAAGACAGGATCTTTACGTCACTTTAAACCCACAGAAGGGGAGAGCGGTTCTCATGTATGTAAATCCCAGAATTTAAAATAGAAAATTTTGATATATATGTGAATAAACCTATAGAAATAAGAGCTTTGATTATTCAATTTATAACATAAAATAATTTGGAGAAAAGAGAGAGGCATTTTGAGACGAAAATTCTGCAGCATAACGACTACGTTTCGGGGTTTTAGAAACATTGAAAAGAGAGGGGACATGGGTCAAACATTCATAAATGACCCATAAAATAGTAGAGGTATAGAATATGAAGGATATATGAAAATGGTAATGAAATTTGAAAGATGTACCATATGAAATGAAGAACATGAAAGGAAGACAAAAATAAGATTTCTCTTATGAAAATTCGGCAGCCTAACAGCGTCACTTAAACTTCAAAAAAGAATTGAAGAGATCAAATAGGGTCTCTCATCATATGAACATAAGAGTTCAGTATGATAGATATATAGATCATACCACAACATAATAAAAAGGAACTTGAAAGACTTGACATGAAAGTAGAACTTCAAAACGAGAAGGGTGAGAGAACCACTTAAAAATTCGGCAGCCTGACGGCGCCACTTAAAACATCAAAATACTGGATTGAAGATATCAAATGGGGTATCTCATAATATGATCATAAAATATCAGTATGATAGATATAGAGATCATACCCCAACATAATAAAAAGGAACTTGAAAGACTTGACATGAAAGTAGATCTTGAAAAATGAGAAGGGAGAAAGAATCAGTTACAAAAATTTTGGCAGCCTGACGGTGCCACTTAAAAATTCATAAAACGAAATAATGAGAGTAATAGGGGATCTCTCATTATATGAACATGAATAGGGAAGTAAGAGGAATATAAAAGAACATCCTTTCAAATAATAACATGGAGCATAAAAGAAATGACATAAAAGAGACTACTCGAAAAGAAAGAGAGAGGTCAGATCCCTTACCTTAAAACGTAACTCTTAAAACTCAAAGGTTTGGACCTTGAGGGCTTGGGGGAACCTTGGGAGGACTCCTTGAGAGGTAAGGAGACCAAAAAATCATTGGGGGAGAGTTGGAAGTGAAAACTAAAGGAGGAAAGGGTGGGTATTTATAGGGAAAGTGAGGGGACAAGGCATTAATGGCCAAGGGAAACCTCACAAGTGCTTTTCTCAAAACCATGTGCTCTCCCATGGCATTTACCATGGAGTTTGGCCACATGGGGCCCCCAATACAATAATGCATCACCTTTGGCCGGCCAACCCTTAAAATATCTCATGACATCATCATGACACAGTTATGATGTCATTAAACATACCGAAACCCTAAAACTGCATTTTTACTATTCACTGAAAAATTCATCTTTCTCAGAAAAATCCCATAATTTCACCTTAACCAAATATCAATGCTCTAATTAAATTTATGAAATCCATTTTATAAAAAAAAATTTCTAATTATTTTTAATTTAATTTTTAAATAAAAACACTATTCATTGAGAATTCATTTTTTTCAGAAAAATCCCCAAAAATTACCATAACATAATATCGATGCTCTGTGTTCAAAAATAAAGTCCATTTTATAAAAATAATTTTCTAATTATTTTTAATTAAATTTTTAATTAAAAAACACTATTCACCCGAAAAAACTAATACTTGACTAATAATTTATGAAACCGTTATTTACCCATTTTATTGAATCTCATTACTTAATCAAGGTGTCTAAATTATATTAAAACTTTCTTTAAGTGAGATTACTAATCCATTTGGACACATTACTAATCCTAATCATAAAATCACTATTCATAATTTACTATTCATCAAAAATTAAGTTGATCTTATTAGACTCTAAATTTCGTACTGAACATAATTGTAGAAGACCATTTTTTTAAAATGATTACACATTTTTGTTTATTTAAGGTTTACATAAACATTTTTAAAATATCCTTTCTCTAAAATTAATAAAAAATATGCATACTATATTTATCCAGACATTTGAAAATGCATAAATTTCATAAGAAGAAATCAAAATTTTTATTTAAAACAAAGGGTTACACAAGGCAGTTACGGTCTCCTTACATAGCCCCTTATCACACCAGCATAGGACCTAAGTGTAAGGTGTGCTAAGGTGAGAGAATCTGAGGGAGGCTCGGCCAACATCACAAGAGTAGTAATTTCTATCAGTTTGAACTTCTCGAAAGGCGATTCCATTCTAGCTTCACACGATGATGTTCGACTGGGGTTTGGTCCAGAGCAAAGCCCAATGGTGCTACCTCCTTCCCAATTTCTGTCAGATGGGCTTCGATCGGTCCAAGACTACTGGGTGAGGCCATCGAATCGTTTTTCTATATTAAATAACCAAGATTACTTGTATTTAGAGACAATAATCAAAATGTTTAGTTCCCAGTGTTCATATTGACCAATGGTCATATAACAGTCAAAACCCAACCGTCTCATTTTAATTATACTCATGTTATCAAATGAAACAGTTTTGTTGAGTATCAAAAATAAAATAACACACAAAATTAGGAAACATGATTTATTCAAAATTTCAGGTTGTTACAGTATAGCATTTCAAAATCTTCAAAAAGTTTGACAAAACATCATTTGGTATAAATTTGTAGAAACAATTCTATCTAGAACTACTCTAATGTTATAACTTTGTAAGACTCTTCTTCTGAATTTTATTCTCCAATGATCTGATGATAATTTATTTGATATTATTTTTTTAATGATCTCACAACTATTATTTTCTTGGAAACTTTTGACTATTTCCTTCTTCAAACTTCTTTTAATCAAGAGATTTAATAATAATATTTCTATCTAATAATCTTTATATTTTTCTTATAGCTAATGAATTCATTAGGAAACCAATATGCAATAATTTATATTAGAAACCTCTAACCAATTCCTCTATAAAGTTTTTTTGTAAGGTGGAATATTTCCATAATAATGTTTTTCAATGAGATAAATCCACTAAACTTAGTCTAGTAGATTTTTTAGGAATCTTTTTCCCATAATCCTAGGTGTACTAAGTCATGTCAACTTTTTCCTTGAAAAATCTTTAGCTAGAATCATGAATTCTTTTATATAAACATGATATTAAGTATTTTGAATATCAAAAAATCATACCCTAATTTTACATTACCAAACATATCTATCTAATAGAATAATGAAGATAATCCAATAAAACTTTTTTTCCATCCTCCATATGATAACATCAGTCTGATCAAATTTGACCGTTGGACTCATTTTTTTCACCATTTTAGGATAGAATGAAATTTTTAAGAGATTTATGTTTGAAAAAATAAGAATAAAAATAAATAATTCTTATTTTGTAAATAGTTTCTTATTAAAACAACTCCTCAAAGCTTCTTGGTCTCAACATAGTTAGTAATTCTACTATGATCCACCATCTTAGGGTTTCTCTCAAAAGTAAAACCATCTTTTCTTTATGTCTTGATGGAATTGTGGCCCTAATTCTGGAATATTTTGGGCTTGTAGGCCTTAGGACCTGAAGGCCCATGGATGGATTGAAGGTCCTTTGGCCCGAATTCCCATTTTAGGTGAATAGTACCACTTCTATATTACCACTACATTAATTGATACAATACCGATACAATAACTCAAAATTATCCCCATACAAATTTTTATATCATTATTTCATATATGTTTATGGGGTTTTTACCACTAAGACAAAACCATATTCTAATTATTTTAAATCATTATATCAACAAATTTCTTCTTAATAGATTTTAATATTTTAGCTTCTCATTATAAAAATTTATCAATATCCAACTTCATCTTTTTGAGAGTACGTTTTTCCGTTAAAAATTAATATTTAACATCCAAAATTTATTTTCCTTTAAAAACATATTCCTATCGAATTTACTATTTAATTTTTCATGTTCATATACATATAATTTTATAATTTTAATTTATTTCAATATAATCATCCCATTTATCAAGAAATTACACTCCATTCTTATAATATTTCTAAATAAATTTCTTAAGTTTATTAATGGGTTATATGTTATCCTTCATCAGTTATTTGAGACAATTTGTTGAATATATTTTTTCATCCTCACTAAAAGATGATTCTACTTCTATTTTGACATGATTCATAAGTTTTTTATGCCTTATTTTGGACTCATAATCTTTATTTGGGTTACTATCTTCAAAATATAAATATTTATCAAATTAAATGGATTGTAAAATAATTTTCATCCCATATATCTTTATTAAATTTTTTATTTTTTTGACCATTATTACAATTTCATTTTATTAGAGAAACGTTTTCTTAATTTTGTTAATAAAAATATATCGTATTATTCTTTAGAGAATCTCTTGAAAAGAATACAATTCCTAAGGATTTAATCCATTTAAAAATAAACATACCATTATAATTAATATATATTTTCCAAAAATATTAAAGATGAGTAACACAATTTGACATGATTTTCTCAAAGTATTCATAATTATCAAAATTAAAATATTATTCATATTTAATTTCATCCAATTTTAATATAAGTATCCCTTTTAATGTTTTATATTTTCATGAAAACATCTATATTTAGTATCTCATAAGAAATTGAGTTTCCATGTAAATCATATATCGAGAATTCATTGAGATATCTATCCTAAAGGGTTAATTTTTTTTAATATCCATAGTTAATATATATATTCTTATAGTGCTTGATTTTTTAGTAGACTGCAAACATTTTTAAAATGTATTCCAAATAATAATTATATGAATATTAATATTAATTCACATTATAATTTTTAATTCACTTCATAGTTAATTCCTCATCATGATATTAAAGAATTAAAGTGTTTAAACCATTACACTACTTCATTGGTCAATTTTATTCATTTACAAATTTCATATTTATTTCCATTTTTTCTATAAAATTTCCACCAAAATGGTTCCCAGATAATAAATAATTGAAATTATGGAGGGATATATTTTATTATTCAATATGATTACCATAATTTAAAGCTTAATTGCTGAAAATCAGAAATTTGAACTTTTAAAAGTAAAAAACTATATATATAATTTATTTATGATTAGAATAGTAAAAAATATTATAAGAGTTACCATAATTTCTTAAAATATCATAAAGGTGAAATTTTACCAAATTAATAATAATAATATTCTATTTTTAGATTATTTTTTAAAAATTTATGACTCCTCCCCCTGATCTGGAAATACGGTATAACTTGTTTATAAAAAAATTGGAAATTTTAATTAAAGTTTATTATGTATTAGTTATAAAAGAAAATATTAATAATTGAAAACCCATATTTCAATTTCTAAAAAATGTAAATTAATTAGGATAATGAAAGAACAAAAACATGACATTGGAGAACATCCCATTTAATATTTGGGATATTTTTTTTGTTATTTTCATAATAAAATAATGAAATAAAAAATAGAATACTAAAATAAATAACATAAACTTTTAAAAAATAAAAAAATTATTTTCATTTTTTTAGATAAAATTTTTATGGGAGGGTATATAACTTCATCTCAATTAAGGACTTGAATAATTTGGATCCTGTGTTTTACTACTACTATAGGATTATTTGGGCTCTCGTGAGGCCACGTTTAGAATGTAGTGGTGATGTAAATGTTTTGATAGCAATGATATATAATTACTTTCATCTCATTGAGTCCCAACCTTATGCTAACAAGGCAACCAACATTAAAAAATTTATATATGATTTTAGTCCCTCTAATTACAAGTTAAAAATAAAAAATTCCCCTATATACACTAGGCTAAATATCAAATCCATTGATTATTCCTTTTAAATATATAATGATCTTGAGTAATCAAATTGATGTGCTGATGGTTATACAAGTGATTTGATTTATCAAGGAACTATTAGGGGTCATTTATAAATAATAATAAAATATAATACCCTCCATTATACATGAAATATTTTATGTAAATTTATGGAAATTTTTTTATATTCCCAATGTTAGGACTATTGGGATTGTTATATAATTTATTCGCACCTATATTGAGTTAAAGAGTAATAAATTGTAATCCTTTTTCAAGAGAAAGTATGTACATCTGATGGTAAATGGAAAATCAAGATTAATTGTTACTTTCTCTCACCTAATATCACTTATCACTTTTTTCCTATTTATTATAATTTATTATATTAAATGATAAAATTAATCAATAATATGATATATATTATGTAGTTTAAATCATATTAAAAGACAATATACATTTTAAAATAAAAAAAAAGTCTATACAAGATAAATCTGGTATAAATTATTATGCTTTAGTGTTAGTATTTCATGGAATAGATATTAGCATTAGAAAGATAAAATGTTAGGGAAAGTTAATATCTTATATTATATTAAAAATAATTATTCTATCAATATTTCCAAGGTTACTATAACTTAGACATAAAGTTCTTCATGATAAAAATTTAGTGGTTATATAAACTAATTATGAGTTAATATCTTCAGGAACCACTTATTAAATAAATGATTAACCTCTTAGCATAACAATTTCAAATGTCTGTACCATATTTTATAACTTAAAAAATACATAAGAATTATTTACACACACATCTAATTAGAGATAAATCTTATAATAAATAACATTGATTTAATTTTTATTAATGATTAATGATGGTGTTTAAATAAAAAAAATATTCTAACCTTTTTTATATAAGTTGAATAAATCATAAATTAGTGATCCCTTATATGATGTTCATTTTAAAGTATGGGGTCTCAACTGGGTTCCTTAAATCCTTGTGTTTATATACTAAGATATATTTATTGTTTTTCACTGAAAATGTTAGTGGTTATTAGTGGAAAATCAATCAGATTTATTCAATATATTTTCTATGTTTTTATCCAAATGATAAAATAAATTTTATAAAAATTATACACATTTTATCCTATATGATAACTATGAATAATATTTTCTTCCCACTTTCAATCCATTTTTTAATTCTCATGAAATAATATAATAATAGATACACCTTAATATTCTACATTAAACTAATATTTCTAAATGGAGATATAAAATAATTATGGATACTACTATTATTTGTTTTGAATATTAAAAATACTTTACAGTGTTTTCAAATACCACACATGTTTAAATGAGAAATTATAATTTCTCAAAACACTATGAAATCACATATTGTTTATTCTTTAAAATTTTTATGTTAATATAATGTTTTATTTATAAAGGATACTAGAGTCATTTTTTATCTTTAGTGTTTCAAATTTTATTTTTTATTATATGTACAATTGATCCTTATGGATAATTTCATCTTTATGTTTAAAAATGGATCTTATTGGATGAAATAACGCTTAATAATTTATTTTATAATTATATATAAACTATGAAATCATACTGAAAGATCTCATGTTTGTGGGAAAAAATAGGTATATGAGATTTTTATGTTTATATAAAATCATGCTTAAATATTAATCTAAAATGATGTTTATGTAGTTATAAAATGATGTTTATGAGAAACTTTATTTATCATTTTAAGAAAATTTTTACTTTCTTTTTTCTATTTTTTTTGATATTTTGAATTACTGTATGTTCTTATGGTTTTTTAACTATTTTATTGATTTTTAAAACATATATTAATACCAATGATGCTATGAAAAGTGTATTTGAATTGTTTGGTGAAGGAAATATGTGAGGATTATTTTTCAAAATATATACGAGATTTTCATAATAGGTAATGATATTATTCCATGTTATTACTACTGCTAATCGAGGATTACTGTGATTGGTTGACAAGTAACACACACCCGATCTTAAAGATTTTATGATTTTTGATAAAGATACTTGCCATTGATAATAGGATTATAAATTATAATATATGGAACACTCTGAGAAAAGTTACATGAGTTATAAGAAAAAAATTATGAAGTAATGATATTATGCTACTATAGATTTCATTTTCACTACAATCTCGAGGTATATTCAAGGTTTGATCCATTTTTGGTGAAGTGATTGAAACTACATCCCGCTGTATCATCTTTGAACTTATGTTCTTCATTTTGTTTCTAATTTTTCAACATCTTACTCTTTTGAATATCTATTTGAGTTTTTTAGTTGGTTTAATTTTTTATAATCAAATAATGTCTAGGGTTAATGGTTATACCTCATAAACAAAAGGTATATCCTTGGGTTGTGACCCACATACAAAAGTCAAGTGTTATTCTAGGTTATTCATTGGTTTTAAGAAAGGTATGTGTTTTCTTGGCTGATACTCTTGGATTGAAAAATGTAGTTTTTGTAAAATTTTGTCACAACATTTAAAAGTGAGGCTAGTTTTAGTAAGTATTATTCCTCTTAATGAGTTAGAGAACATTTAATAGTAGATATTAGATCAAACTGATCTGATCCACTATAAAAATTTGGTGTTCATAGCTTTTATTTTTTATTAAATTTTATTTGTAACACTACTGTATTTCAATTGAAACTATTTATACTATGCTTGATTTACTTATTTGATAATGAATTTAAAAATTCACAGTGATTTAATAAAAAAATTTAATTATTTAAATGTTTTCAAAAACTTTATATTTACCACATCTAGACCAATGTTCTCATCTTAATATGGGTAAAACATTATCATCAAAACTTATTACACTTGGATATAGGTTCTATTTATTTGATTTTTTGTTCACCAGAATATCATAATAGTCACAATATAAGGAGAAAAACTCCTATAAGATGAAATGAATGAATATAAATGATAGTTAGATTCAATAGAACCTACCATATTTTTATGTAAATAAACACAATTTGTAGAAATATAGAATATAAGTATATATCAAGAAATTAATAATTGATCACTGGATGATCATGTTGAAACCATACAGGTGGCTAGATATTGATCCAAATGCTCTTGTTTGTAATGATGTGGTAAAATGTGTTTTGAATTATAAATTAATGGATATATTATATTTTTATATAATTTAAAGTTTTTTTTAGCTATGATTTACCCTATAAAAAAACCCAAGATATATGAAAAATACTTCAAGTCACACACTACAATACCAACAGTCTTAAAAAAACAAAATTGGGAATGATATGTGCAGTATATCAAAATTTGGATATGGCCAAGGATAAATTCATGAACCAGACATGTCATCAATTTACCATATTCATAAATGAAATGAATTCACTTGGAGATACTTGGGATAAAATTTCTATAGTTTAAAGGTTGTTTCAATCACTACAGAAAATGTGTCATGAAAAGCAGGAGGAGTTCGATGAGAGTAATAACTTTAAGTAATATATCTTAGATGAAATCATTGGGTAACTACTATAGTATAGACATAGTATAAAAAATATTTCATATGTGGAAGCTCATAGAAATAAGCGTATTTCATTAAAATCAAATTTTAATATGTATTATAAATCATTTAAATATGAGTCACTAGGAAGTGATAAGAAGTTGCCTTATTTTTTTCACAACTATTTAAAGAATGGTAAATGAGTCAAGATGCAATTTTGGAAGAGGAATATAATTGAAAAAACGAAAGTTAATTTTAGTAAAAACTATGATATTTCATAATTAACTTATTATGAGTACAAAAATTTGGGACATTTTCGAAAATTTTCTCTAAAATTAAATAATTCAAACAAAGAGAATGATGGTTGGAAAAAGAATAATTGGTAAATTTTTGGTGGATGGTATTACACCGATGATTCTAACTCAAGTAGTGATTCAGAAAGTAATGTGTAATATATAGTCCTTTCTTTGATGAATACATATTTTGAGGTACTTATTTCACCTTTTAGACAATTATTAAAATCTAATAATGTTTTCTACAATGCTATTACTTAAATAAAAATAATTCAGATCATGTTTCTAGTTTTGAATAAAATTTAGATTATAAAAATTATGATATTAAACAACAATGAGAAGAGGATATGATATTAAATAAAAGTGTTTTGAGACCTTCTATATTATATAAATAATTCAAAGGTAAAAATTATAATCTGGTTAAATAAAATAATAAACTTTAATGGGAAAGTGAAAATCTAGAAATGTATATATTTAATAATGAATAATTGAAAAAGGATACTGATTCAAAAATACTAAAATTAATATATAAGAATGATAGGATTAATGTTTATCTTTATAATAATAATGAATATGAGGAAAGGAATTTTAAATTATTTTTTGATAACCTAACTAAATATGAGAATGAATGTAAGAATATCAAGGTTGAAAATAAAAGTTTAAGAAATATTGAATCATTTTTTAATATGAAATTATACGATGATTTATAAATTATTCAGAAGAAAATGATAAATTATATCTAAAATTGGTAGTTTGAAAAAGGACTTGTCTATTTTATTTCAAGGTAAGGAAAATCACGATAAAAAGATATATCTAATAAAAAGGGAAATGGTTTTTTGTTATAACATCCAATAACCAATAATGAATCTAAATTTGTTTGTTAAAAGTTTAAAGTGAAATATTTCAAGTGTTACATGTTTTATGTGTGTAATACAAGGTAATTAGGCCACCGAATGTTCTTTAATTTTTATTCAACCTTTATTCATACTTAAAATGTTATTTCTAAAAAATTATATCATGAAATTCCAAAAAATAGATTTTTCAAGTCTCTTTTGGTGCCTAATATTTCAATTAATAATCATGTTGGATCTAAGATAGTATGAGTACCAAACAATATTTTACTCAATTGATTTTAGATAATCTACCGAATGGCTCTCAAGGATTAATGGTATATGGACATCAATTTTTCTAGATACATGAATAATGATATTTTTAAATTTTTATCTTTCAATTTATATGATGGAGGCTCTGTAACTTTTGTAGATCACTTTAAAGAAAATATTAAATGATTTGGTGAAGTCTAATTATTTAAAATAACTTTTATATCAATGGTTCTTTCTATTGATGGTTTATAATTTAATTTTATTAGTATATGAAAACTATGTTATGATGAAATATATTTCCAATTTGAAAATTATAAATGTAATATTTTTATTAATGAAACCGTCTTATTTTCCGCCCGTTGAAAATGAAATATATATACATTTTATTTCTCCAAAGTAACTAGTAAAACATTTATGTGATTAAATTCTATATAAATAGAATAAATATTTTGATATATGAGGTTTGGACATGAAAATTTTTATCTATTTAATAATTTCTCAAAGCATTGATAGGTATTCTGTTTACCCAAATTAAAATTAAGTAATTTTTTGGTTTTTGATTCATGTTTTAAAAGTAAGAAACATAAGGAAAGTATGGAATATTTTAATGTAGTTAAAACTTCTAGAACACTTAAATTAATTTATCTTGATTTATTTTTCCCTATGAGAATTTATAGTTTAGGTGCAAAATGTATGTATTTTTAATTTTTGATGATTATAATAGACTCACCCAGACTTATTTCTTAACTCACAAAAGTAATTTTTTTACTAAAAGTATTTATTCTTTTAATGTAGGTCAAAATCATAAAGTTTTTTTAATAATATCTATTATAGGTTATAGGGGTAGTGATATTTTAATCTATATTTTTAGGAAATATGTGAAGATAATTGGTATTTAAAAAATTTACTTCTCCTAAAACACTACAATAAAATGTTGTGTTAGAAGGAAAAAATATATTAATTTTGGGAATGAAAAGAAATATTCTTAATGAGTTTAACATTACCAAAGATTTTTGGGTTGAAAATATCAATATTGTTGTCATGCTTTAAATATAGGTTTAATTAGAATAATTATAAATAAAACCCATTATGAATTGTTTAGAGGAATGAAACCTAAATATGGATATTTTATGGTGCTTGGTTAGAGAGTTTTTATCTTAAATAAAAAATACAACATAAATAAGTTTGATTCTAAATGTGATTAAGGTATATTTCTAGGGTATTTTTATTATTTTAATGTATATGGAGTATTTAATATGAAAACATTTATTTTTTAAGAATAATTACATGTAAATTTCAAAGAAAATAACAATACGAAAAATAATTTAGATTTAAATAACGATGAAGAATTATTTAGAAAATTCAATTAAAGTGAAGATGATCCTTAAAATAATAATGGTATTTTATCAGTTTAGGGGAGAAAAAAACTTCTCAATTCTATCCTAAAGAATATAAGACTCTTAAAGATAAAACACTTGAGAAAGTTGTTATAAATGTTGAATCAAGAATTAAAACAAGAATTTTTTTTGTGAACAAATTTACCAATTCTTCATTTTTACTTTATTTTTTACCTAATAATGTTGAAAA
Source organism: Viscum album (assembly GCA_963277665.1). Lineage (NCBI taxonomy): Eukaryota > Viridiplantae > Streptophyta > Magnoliopsida > Santalales > Viscaceae > Viscum > Viscum album. The sequence continues at coordinate 976,990,078 of OY728153.1, read as the reverse complement.
AACTTTGAATTGTTAAAAATGGAATATTAATATTCTTTATAAAAATAATAAATTCAAAATAAATAAATTTTAGAATCTAGTTTAACTTAAAGATAAACAATTTACTAGAAATGAGTAGATTTTTAATCATAAGATAAAAAGATTTTTTAATATAGTTAAAAATAAAGCTTGAATAGTTTCCCATGGTTAATCTGTAGAAAGAGGAATTGATTTTGAATATTTTTTTCTTCTATTTATATGATATAATACATTTAGTAATATATTATATTTGGATTTTTTTTCAAAAATTTTAAAAATTTTAAATGAATATCAAAAGTTCCTTTTTAAATGGATTAATTTACGAATATGTGTATATATAGCAAACCCCTAGTTTTTATAATGACATGTTTCCAAACCATGTTTTTAAATTGTATAAAGATTTTTATAGTCTAAAGAAATCTCCAAGAGCTTGGTATGATAGATTAACTTTGTTTATATTGAAATGTGATTTTAATGAAGTAAAGTTTGATCATACCTTGTTCATTAAGAAATTTTCAAATGATTTTTTTATTTTAAAAATATTTTAATGAAATTTTCTTTGGTTATACAAATAATTTTATTAGTAATGAATTTTCTATATTGATGAATTATGAATTTTACATGAGTATAATCTATAGATTAAATCTGTTTCTTGGTCTTCCAATTTCTCATAGAAGTGATGATATTTATTTAAATTAATATAATAATACTATAGAGATAGTTAAAAAGTTTATTCATTATTATTTTAAATGTATCCTAACCCCAATTAATACTAATTATAAATTTGATTTGGTTGAATCAAAAAAATATATAGATAATAAATTTCTTAGAGGTATGAATGAAAGTTTGTTTTATTTAACTACTTGAAAACATGATGTTATGTTTTGGTTTTTATGTTTTCTACGTTTCAATACAGTCCTAGATAAATTAATTTAAAAGCTATTTAAATAATAATAAGAGATGTCAACAGGACTTCTAAAACTAGGTTATTCTACTCTTATCAAATCTCTTTTGACTTGATATCTTATTCTAATTCTGATTTGGGAAGTTGGATTCTAGATGAAAAGAGAATATCAGGTATGTGTCATTTAATTGGTAAAATATTTATTTAATGGATTTATAAAAATTAATTTTTAGTTTCATTATCCACCCTTTAGGAAGATCATATTTCACCTGCTAGTTGTTATGCCCAAAGTATGTAGATAAAATAAATATTATCTAATCTTAGTTTTTATTTGAACAAACTACCCATTAACTATGATAATACTTCTATTATTTCATTATCCAAAAACCATTTACCACATTAAATAACAAAACACATTAATGTTAGATTTTATATTTTAAGTGATCATATTAATAACAAAGATTTTTTTTGAATTTATATGAATTAAAAATCAACTTGTGAATATATTTACTTAACCTTTAGATTTTATAAAGGTTGAGAAAATATAATTTGAACTTGTTATTCTGGATATTTTTCTTGAAAGTTATATTTTTATATTCTTATTTCTTTTTTAATGTGCTATCAAACATGTGGTATAGATTTGTTTTATTATTATTTTTTGAAATAGATTTGATTTATTGAAGTTTACAACTTTTTTTCCATTAAATATGTAAGTTTTTATAGTTTTTTTATAATTTTAAGTGGATCATGGGTCTTAAATCCTATTTGGTATCTTCTCACTATTTTTATTTTTTTAATAAATTTGTGTATAAGAATTGATTGTGTAAATTAAAGATGTTTTGTATCTTCTTTACTATAAAATTTTGTATGCATTAATTTAGGTGGATTTTAGTTTTTTTTGTTCATTACAGTTTATCTTAACTATGGATCTCATATTAGGATAATATGTAAGATATTTATTAATTTCAGTATGTTTAGATTTTAAAAATAGGGAGAATTTTTAAATAAATTGTACGTTTTTGTTAACTTCTTCATAAATTTCAAAAAGGGAAGATTTTTTTTAATTTCTTTGTAAAATTTAGTTTTATTATATAATTTCCAAAGAGGTGGATATTGTTAGGTTATGGAATAAATTTGAGTGATGGGAAGATTATTAGTTTTGATGCTTGGTTTTTTCAAATATTAAAAAAACTATACAATATTTACAAATACCTAACATGTTTATATGGATAATCATAATCTATTATAGAGAAATTAAATCACAGTTTGTTAATTATTTAACATTTTTATATTTTTAATGTTTTTATATGGAGGATTGTGTAGTTACTCAATAATCTACAGTTTTTGGAATTTTTGTTTTTATTCTATGTATAAATAATCCTTACGGATAATTTCACTCTTATGGTTTAAAATAATTATTCTAAGATGAAATAATGCTTATAGATATATTTTATACTTTTGTGTATGGTCCGGTGGTTTGACCGATTCTTCAGGGAGGTCGGATAAGATGGAAGCCTCCAACCAGCGACCTTAAACATAATGTGGACAGGTCGTTCATGAATGGGTTTATGCGATGGGTAGGTTTGGTTCGGGACAACAGTGGATCGGTTCTAATGGCCTTTAGAAGCTTTCATGGTTCGAGGAACTCATTGGGGGCAGAGGTACTGGCGTTTCACACTGGTGTTATGCTCTGCAAAAGGTTATCGTTGGTGATCATGGAAGTGGAGTCGGACTCTAAGGTGCTGATTCAGGCTCTTCAAAGGAAAGGTTATTTCCCTTGGTGTTTGACTTACCTGGTTCATACATGTGGAGTAGAGCTTTCTAATGACTGTGTTGTCCGATATATCCCTAGAGAGGCCAACTTTTCGGCAGACGAGCTTTCTCGTGTAAGTAGTCTTGACGCCCCTTTGTTGATATTCTCTACAATGGGATCTATACCCTAGGAATGTATAGGTATTGTGTTAGGGGATGCCTTGGGGATTCATCATTTCAGACCACCATGTTGCTTGTAATGTAAAGTTCCTCTCTTTGAAATTAAAAAAATAAGAAAATAAAAGTTCAGTCATATTAATTCTAATAATGCTATGAAAAGTGGATTTGAATTGTTTGATAAAGGGGATGCATGAGAATAATGTTTCAAACTATGTGTGATATTTCTATAATCGGTTAAGATATTATTCCTTGTTATTGTTATGTATAACAATGGATAAATGTGAATTGTTTTTAAGAAACAACCATGTGATCGTATTGATCATGGAGTTATTGATAAAGTTATTTTTCATTAATTAACAAGATTATAAGTTTTAATCAATGGAAATAACTAAAAAAGGGATGTGAATTATATATTATAAATTATAAAGAATTGAAATTCTAATAAAATTACTTTTATTCTCACTATGATCATGGGAGTGGTTCAACATTTGATTAATTTCTACTGAAGTGAGAAGAACTAAATTGACATAAATCATCCTTTAACTTTTGTTATTCATTTTGTTTATGGTTTTTGAATATTATACTCTTTTCATTATCTGTTTGTTTTACTTTCGTTAGTTCTATATTTTCCTAATTAAAATTACATATGGTGTTATTGGTTGTACTCACTAACTAAAAATTACGTCATTGGGTTGTGATTCCTAAACAAAATTTAGGCGTTGTTCTTCATTGTTCCTTCGTTTGAATAAAAGAAAATGTTTTCCAGGTTAGACCTATAGGTGTCAAAAAAGTATTTTTTTTGTAAATGGTTGACTCTCTTTCCCAAATTTAGGTTTGTTTTAGTGAGTACTATTCCTCGCATTAGGACTGAGGGGTGTGTAGAGTAGATGTAGGATCAAGTTATTAAGAATTACTATAGAAATACAGTGTTCATATCTTTTATTTTTCAATGAATTTTATTCTAAAAACAACCGCAATACATTTAAAATTATATTTTTATATTCTTATTTTATTATGTTTCTCTTGCATAATAAATTACACCATGATTTAATAATAATATCAAATTACTCAAAGTATTTAAATAATGTTATATTCACCCCACTCTAGACCATTGTTTTTATCTTACTCTAGGCTAACCTTTATGTCATTCATCTTCCTCCCATTATTATTTTATTATTACCTTGTTTTTAATTCCCATTCAATCGGCTCTTCCAATGAAAAATCCCACCAATTAAAAAAATGTGAAATTCCTATTTATGAAATAAAAAATTTATGTTCTAATCACTCATTAGTTTTTTCCACCTCATTATTGGAAATCACTTATGAATTTTTTAATATTTTACTAATCAGTCATCTCAAAGCATGTCATACAAATAAAGGATATATTCAAATTTATGGTATCAATTTTCATATTTCATTATATATGATTACAAAAATATATTTTGTTTATTCCTTTCATTTTGTGATTATCATGAAAAATTCACCACGTATTTTGTTATAAATTATAAATATATTTTTAAATAGTGATCAATATGAGGACATTTATAAGGAAGGGGAGATAGTCATTGTATATAAATAAAAATAATATCAACATGAACTTAAAAAATAGTCTATGGTCATATATTAGTCTTATATTGTTCATTATGATGAGATTATTATAAAAATTAACTATTATAATATGAAAACTATATTTACAATTTTTTTATATGTTGGTAATAATATAATGATAAGTAATGATCAAAAAAATATCATAGACCTAAATAAACACTTATTCCAACTGTTTTAATATAAATATTTTGGTTGTTCGAGTAATATTATTAGTATTGAGATAAATCAGCCTCAGTGAGGTTAAAACTTAATTTAAGGATTCTTCTTAACTATGGGGATACTGAGGGGAATAAAATACTGATCGGGGAAAAAATTAAATTAAATTAGATAAAATTAATTAACTTATAATGACCAAGATTGATATTTCTTTAATAGTTAACACTACATATCATATTTTCCATTCTACATATGATAATCATTGTAATTTCGTGGTTCAAATCCATATGTATATTAGTTGGTTTTGAAAAAAATAACATGTTTATATTGATGAAAATATATGCAATTTTTTTAATAAATAATCTACATCACGTATTATAATTTTAGTTGATATGTTCATTGTTTTTTTTGTAATAAAAAATAAACACAAAATCTTTAATCTAACCCAACATTCTATGAGTGAACCAAGCATATAAAATCTTCTTTTAAAACAGTATTCGTTAATAAAAATAATTTTTTACTTTGATTAAGGATAGAATTTTTCCATCCTTTTGTGTGTGTGTTTTAATTTGAATACACTTGAAATATAATTTAATGGGGAAAATAACATACTATGTAGTGGAAATAAATCAGAAGTTAGGATCTATTGTGTATAGGAATAGGTTAATGTGAAAATATAAAATTGGTTTTTGTTACCCATTTTCACAGTGAATCAAATTTGGTAGTTTACAACATTTCAACAGAAACCCAACCAAATAAGACATCCATCAAATTTATGAATCATAAAAGTTTATCACAAACCCATTTTTAGATTTTTATTCCTTTATTTTATGTTATTTACAACTTTTAGGGAAAATAAAAATATGGCGTCAAATATTTCAACGAGAACATAAATCATAAACTCTCACACTAATGTTATAACCAAATGGGATAAAAATATCTTTTTTTGTTACTAAAAAGAGTTCTTATATAGTTATTCTAAAGTATAGGATATTCCGTTCATAAGATATAAATTACATTTGAGTTTAAGGATAATATAATCCCTATTTTAAAAGTTTCTTTTTTAATTAGCAATCATAATATATGAAATTAAGATGAATATATTATGCCATGAAAATATCTTATGCTTAATTTTATATTGTATATTTTATAAATATAGTATATCAAATAAATATTTTAGTATCTTTGAACCATTTTTATAGCAGTTCATAGAGAATCATATTTTAGTTATTCAATTAATTATTAATTTGTCCAAATCTCCCACATGTATCTGCAAGATATTAAAATATTTTTTAAGTATAGATATTATAATTATTTTTTTCTTCCCAATATGTTTAATCCAAAAAATATGTTCTTCTTAATTTTTTTCTCACCCTCACTTAATATATATATTTTCCTTTTGAATTGAATATATTATATTAGTAAACATTGAACTTGCAACCATACACTCCATAGTACTTGTAGTTGTAATTGAATATTTAATTTCCTCCCCATAATATATTCTATGGTTAATTTTTTAATTATTATTCTAGTCCCAAACCAGTCACCTAAACTTATTGTTTTGAATAAATAATTTTATTTTATTATCATGGAGGTGAGTTTCTCATAATTTTAATCTCTCCACATTGCTCTAGATTCATCTATAAATAATACATTTTTAGTATAAACAATGTTTTTTTTTATTTTTAGAAATATTTGGAATAAAATTTATGACTTCTTCTTTTTTTATTTGGAGGAATTTACTCCAGTGAATTATAATCCATTCATTCCAAGATAATGTTTTATTTAAACTTTAAAATAAGCATTAATTATCTTTATTACAGTAATTTTATCTAAATTTATTTTAATGTTTAATTTTTTCATTCCACAAAATCATCAAAATCAATCTTCTCATCCTCATATGATTTTATACATTAAGATATTTATTGTAAATATATTGAAGTTATTTTTTATTTTAAAAGTATTTAGATTCAAGTTTTATTTTTATTTTTACATGATTAACTATAATTACTTTTATAATTATTCTTTCTTTAACATAATAAATCACATTGTTGAGAAATTTTGGTTTTTTTATATTATAAAATATCTTTATTTAGTTTCATGATGTGTTCTATACTATCAAAAATAAATTCTTTGAGTAAATTTATAACATATATTTATCTATAATAACCATTTTTTGAATCAATTTTTGTAACAACTATTGTTAGAGTTATATGTTTTCTTTTAGACACTTCACCATCATGATAATTAGTTTCTTCAGAAGTGGTATATTCCTCATCGTCTTTGGATTATTTTTTTCTTGTTAGATATATTTCATTCATTTTTTTTAGTTTTATTTACTAATTGGATTTTATTTTTCTTGGATTGATTTTCTATTGTTCTATACCATATAATTTAGTGATGTTTTTCATTGAGTACTCTTTATAAATATTTGTGACTCCTCTATTGTTGAATAATTTAAAATAAAATATTCCAATATACATTTATTTTTATTTTTTGAAACTTTTTTGATAAGTAAAATAACAAGAACCAATTTTATCCAAGTCACCCATAACATAATTATAATTAGTTAAACATTCATGTTTATTTTTTCAATTATATATCTTTTATTTATTTAAAAGTTATATTTTTTTCTTCCTAAATATTTTTTAGAAGACATCATTCTTTATAGTCACAAAAATAATTATGATACTATGGAGATCATATTGGGATAAACTAATGAGATATCTGTCTTTAAGGATTGAGTTTTTAATACCCACCATTATAATATATAAAATCATATCATAATTTAATTTTTTGATAGAAAGAAGAATTTTATTAAAATTTATTTCAGATCTCAATAATATGAATAATAAAAATAATTTAAACTAAAATTTTGGAATATGAATTAAATTAAAGTACTTAATTAGATATTAAATAAGTAAGTGGTTCAAACCATTTCACCACTTCATTTTATGATTCTATTATAATTAAAATTTTATATAAATACTTTTAAATTCCTTTTTTTCTTTACATAATTTCAGAATATAAACAATGAAAAAATAATTTAATAATAATCTGGTTGAGGGATACATTTTCTTATTCCATATCATTTAAAAAATCTTAACCATGATGAAGAGCCCAAGTCAAATATAATACCATTGAGAGGGATGGGGATGGGTGTTTAGTTTGTGATATATTCCAATTACAATTTATTTTATAAATAAATGTTTATTAATTTTTTGGTCCTCATCCTCTCCGATTCTATCTCTTACTCACCCGTACGAAACTGAAATGAAAAACAATGAAAGTCACACACTGATTTTTATAGGGTTCATCTCAAATAAGGTAACCTGATCCTTGGTATGTTCAGGTTTGTATGAGACATTTATTACATAACTATTTAAAATTTTATGGATTATAAGTTCTTGGATCCAGAAACTATATTTGGGTCGGTATTATCTACTTTCCATTGGGTAGGTATCAACCACTTCCCAAATAATATTTTATTATAGATAATGGTACGACCAATTTACAACAACCTAAAACTAAATTTAAAAGACCTCACTAAATTTGGGATTCCTTTTCACAAAAATCTTATCTTTTTTATGCGCTTGTGAGATAATATTATTATGTACTTGATCACAACTCAAATATTTATAATTTATAATTCTAGAAAAATCCTTTGTAACAAGAACTTATAATGTTTGGTTACTCAAATTTCAAAACCCCTATACATAATCTTCACTATATTGTATCATGGAACTTATTCATATATGTTATTATAAAACATGTATTATTTAACTTTTAGTTCTTGGTGAAATATTCACTTCAAAAACCTTTTCATCCAGCCTCTTTAGAATTTCTTCACACAACTAAAGTAAACAGAAGTCAACTTATTGTGCATGGGAATCCTTTACATACCAAATACTTAGTGTAGATCCAGGAAATTATGCTTCACATAGACCCTATACATGTTTTGATAAAATTATCATCACTCTTGTTATTATCCTATTAATCTCATGAAAATTTTAACAATGTGATGCAATGGTATTTATAGGTTATAATATCCATGATTAGTGCCTTTTTAATCCTAAAAAAACATTACTTCTAACATTCACAAATGACATGACAGGATCATGAATGACATGTCCTGTTCACATGACACCCTATAGGTTTTATTTTTTACATGTTTTCATGTATATGAGTGAACTTAGTTTTTACATGACATACTAATATTATAAACTATGCATCCTATAACATCTTTTTATACTTACTTCATGTACTAAATTTTTATACTGACTTCATGTACTATCCTACCTTTGTAGTTTAAAAATAACTTAAAATACATTCCATCATGTACTATATATTTATATAGTATTATTTATTTATCATCTGTTGTTATCATAAAATAATTCTCAAATTTATGGTCACAAATTAAGTATGTTAACTTCCTAAATTTTCCATTTTTTTCATTTTATAAGGCTTCACTTGATCTTGTATAGTGGTTAACTTGACTGTCACACATTTTATATAGATATAGGTGAACAACATGTGTTTCATGAATGAAAATCCTAGAGCATAAAAACCCTGGGATAGAGATGATTCATATAGATTCATTTCTTCATTTCAAAACACACTCATTAAACAATGAATAGTACATGTTATCCTCTAAAATTTCATATGGGAATTCAGTTTAGGAGGGTGCTTCTTTCTTAATCTGGGTGCTCCATAAGACCCTGCTTAAATCCCTTGGATTACCCATGCTCTATGACCATTTTTTACTCTACTTATCACCTCCCCAAGCCAAGTGACCTCTTTACACACCATGCGCCACACCACATTGTCTATTCACTCCTTCACCACTTAGGAGAATTTTGGTTGAGCCTACCTGCAACCTAACAGTGGAAAATACATGTTTCTATGGATGTCTTAAGGATGAGACATTTTTTTATATATTTATAATATATTATTATCTTCGTCTAAAATTCCACATAAACCACAACACTGAAAAATATTAACACTCAAAGAGTTTTTATAATAAATACATAAAATTCAATACATTCACAAATATTAATCTGTGTGTTCGTCATTAGTCCCATTTTAAATTATTATTAATATTAATAAATAACTTCAAAAAACTCTTGCTAATAATCATCGAATCATGACCTTTCTAAAAGATAAATTTATTGAGACTACACTACTGGATAAGGTAATTATTTTAAAATAATTGAATCTCTCGGTGTTATGAAATTTGTGTCCAAGTGACTTTGATGATCATCCCCTCAATTCATGCACTCCCTTTAAAATCCCCCCTTTTTACAATAAAAATTTCTCAAGATTCACAAAAGGTAAGGAAATAGTCATGCAATCTTATATACATTTGATAAAAGAACCTAAAGCACAATTGGATTCCTCCCAAAATCCAACAAGTAAGAGGGAAGGTTTGAAAGTTAGTGTCTAGCATCATTGTATTAAATCTATCCTTTAGTATTTCATTGGTGAGAATATCAGCAAGTCAATCCCTAATTGGAATGAATTATAGCTTTATATATCCATTAATAGACCTATCTTTGATGAAGTGAAACCTTGTATCAATATACTTATATCTAGAGTAAAATAATGTATTTTTAGAGAGATAGATATAGATTCTATCATCACATGATTTTTTTTAGATTTATCAATATCAATAGCAAATTGATTTTCATATTTAATTTTGAATGGTTTCTCAATATTCACATTCAAGCCATAATTCTATTTTTATTATCTATATTGTCTTAGTTTAATCACTTATACAGACCAAAAATTAATCTTTTGTTGTGATTAATGTAAATGAGTTCTATTTCATACATTTCTAGCTAACACATATTTTTCTAAACTAATAATTCCACTTGAATTTGATTTTATATCATCACAATCACCTACCCAATTAGCATCAATAAATTAAAACTGATTCAAGTTATCTCCTCTTTTGTACATGGAACCACAATTCAAGGAACATTTTATGTAATTAAGAACTATTTTGGAATATGGTTTTTAAAAAACTTCTATTTTGGTAGACATAAATTTTGACTCTTTAGGATCCCTTAGATATCTTAAACATAGGATCACTGTAAAAACTATTTCGTTTCATGATGAAAAGAGATAGAATTATCTACTAATTAGTATTATAAACTCTCTATGATCCACACTCTCTCCTTCAATAACCTTTCTAAGATTTATCCCAACTTGAATGGGTGTGGATACTAGTTTTTATTATTCCACTCCAAATTTTTTAAATAGTTCTCCTACATAATTTTCTTTGGAAATAAAAATAAACATTAATTATTATAGGAAATAAAATCATAGAAAATATATTATCTACCCCAGTATAGAAGTCTCAAAATGAGTGTTAATTTTTCTAGAATTTTTTTTGAAATAATTCTATTGATATCTTTTAAAAATAATATCATCAAGATATACAATAATAATTATAGTATCCAATTCCATCCCATTCACATATATCTTTTTTTCAACTTTCCATTTAGAATACTTTTTTTTCTCTAGTATCTATCAAGCTTTGAGTACTTGGATCTAGGGGCCTATTTGAGTCCACATAGAGCCTTATTTACCCCACAATCCTTTTTCCATTAATCTCAAGGCTGAATCTATCATGTTTTTGAATTTAAACTTCTTCCCCTATATCTTCATTTAGGAATATAGATTTTGGATCTATTTTCTACATTTTTTACTCCCTTCGATCTACAACTGTTATGAACATTCTAATGGCCCCAACCATACAACTAGTGGAAATGTATCTTCAAAACCAATTCATTTAACCTATGAATAAACCTTTTAATAAAGTCCTTAATTTTTTTAGAAACTTTCTATTTATCATTTTATTTATTACTAAATTCCAATTTGGTTCTAATCCTTTTTTTTATATTTTGTCAAAGAGACAAGATCAAAAGTGTACTTCTTCTTGATTTTACAAAGTTTATCATTAATAAAATCAACCCATTATTTTTTATTGAATTCTTATGAAACTGAATGATGATAAATTTGAGAGATAAGTGTATTTTAGTTTTCAATACTCAATCAATTTCTTGTCCAAACTAGATCACTTTGACTTCCAATTATATTTTCTATATTTCTTCAGTTTATGATATTTTATTTTTAAATTATCAGTAGTCGATTCTTTATCACTATCCTAGGAAAAGTTAATAGTATCTACCTATGGTTTGTTCTTAGCTAGTTCTTAATATGTTTTCTCATAAATCTACTCACAGTATTCATGAGAGTTTTCAAAAAGTGGTTCATTTAAAAAATTAATTTTGGTTTGGTTTTCAATGTCCTTTACATCAAGAAAAAAAACCTTGTAAATCCTATTGTTTCAGAATATGTAGTATTTTCCTTTGGAAAAGTTTCATATAAATATACATTTCTTTTCATTATAATAAAATTTAACAACATTTGAGTTCTTAATTTTTATCACATAGGGGTTATATAAAGTATTTTTTGAATTAATTCATTATAATAATCTATTATGAACATGAACAACTATGAATATATCATCTCTCCAAAAAAATAGACCCATTTAACTCAATAAGCATTACTAGTCCCATTTCAAGAACAATCGTATTCATTCTTTCATCAATACTATTCTATCGAGTAGGGAAAGGGGACCTATTTGCATGTTTAATCCCTTGTTTAGAAAGGTAATATTAATAATAATTTTTGTTAAATTCTCTAAAATTTATTGTTCACAATGTTTGAATAGAAACACCTAGATTTTTCTCAATTTATCTTCAAAATGTCTTGAACATCTCCATTTCTTATGACTTGTGTTTCATAATAAACACATTGGTCATTCGTATAAAATTACAAATGAATATTATAATGTACATGTATTCTCTAGTGTATTGATTCCTAATATATCCAAATACATTTGAGTGGATTAATTCAAATGACCTTATTGATTTTACTTCCACTATTTTATATTATCCTCATATCATCTTCCCTTTTTAAAAAGCTATAAAAAACATTTATATATCTCCATAATTATGGTAAATATCTAACATAATTTATCATGAATTGTTTTTTTTCAATAAATTATTACCAAGATGGAAAAGTATTACGTGACAAAGATATTTTTGTTCCTTTAAACTAAGATGACATGAGTTTATTCGATCACCAATCTTAAATAGATTCAACCCTTTTCTTTAATATTTCTGAATCAGATAAATTTTCAGTGATAATTTGAATTTTTTCTCCATTGTTGGATAGGTCATTTTGATATTTGGGAATCATAACAAGGTTATGGTTTTTTGAGGATATACAGTTGGTGTTCTTGTACTTGTTCTATGTTTTAGGTGGAAATATTTGGGGTTCAAATGAGCATCGAAGGAGGAACGAGCATGCTAGGATACTGAAAACATCCCATACAGGCTATTCACATTGTGAATCCCACTAACGACATGAATAGTTTTCTTGGGGTACAGACATGGGGTTTTAGGAAATAAAAGGGGAGAAAGATACCTTGAGGAATTCATGAAATAAATCTGGTTCATGTCATGAATCATGTGGGACATTTCTTAAAAAAAATTAAATAGGGGATTGACCACTTCTTTTTCTGGGAAAGTGGGGATTTATGTGGGAGGGTCTCAACAGACTCCTCCCTTAATTCATTATTCAACAATTTTGGTGATCTTGTGGTGATATTCAGGGAAATGGTCAGAAAAATTCTTCTTCATTCCTCCTTCCATGATTTTCCCCTCATTTTTTCTTAATCAGAAGATGTCAATTTTACAAGAAAATGTCAATTTCACCATGGAGAGTGAAATTGATAGTTTTCATTAATTATTTTTCTCAAACTATAATGAGGTTATCCAAATATAAAGTTTTCTTATGTTTTCATTATGATAAAATACTGTATGAATCAGTTTAAATTTTTCAAATGGGTTTTCCATAAATTGTTTTTATCAGTCCGTTGAATTGGAAGAATCAATGAAGGCTTTTGTGAAACTTAATATGGTAATACATTAGGGGTAAAACACACCTTTTTTTGAAGGTTTCATCATGGAATAATGACCTAAAGCCAGAGGATATAATATAATTCTAGTTAGAAAAATAGGAGGCTAGATGAGCATGAAGGGCCTTATCATATCCTATTATCCCTTATCATCAAATTGAAAAATCATTGTTTGATTTAGGGGGTCTCGTGTACTTTACTTATGGATATTTATTTTCATCTATGTTTCACATGGGTGTTTTGAAACACCATTTATTAAAATTCCCCATTTAATTTTGTTAATTTTTTTTTTTAATTAAATTTGGTTTCCAAATTGACATGGGTGAACGTTTGAGGTCAAAGAAACCCCTATTCACTTACGTTACACCTCGATCACCGATGGCTGTGGCCATGACTATTTTAACCTGATGGCCACCAGACCTCATCAATGGTGAGAAGAAACTACTATAGAACACTCTTTTAGTCCTTTAAGCATACCATGTTGGTTGATAACCATTATTAATTAAATTAAATAAAAGACTCAATTAATTAAAGTGTCTTAATGAGAATGTAATTTTTTTAAGTGTCATGAATAACCATTGCATGCCTGCTCAAGAGAACTACCTCCGAAAGCTGATGTAAATAACTTGAGACATTGGTTGTACTCAATAAATAGTTTTAGTCATTGCATGACCATGATAACCTTATCCATTGAATTGGGTCTTATGAGTTTAGAGGGCTAGTTTGTGATCTTTGGGCTATTTGGGCTCATCTAGAGGAGGATAGGACATGAGAAACTATTCTGTATGATGTGGCCAAGCCTACATGGATTGACCCCAAGATTACCAGAATTGGTTTTGGGTGAGTGAAAAACCTATAGTGACCTTGATGAATGAGATGGGATATAGGTAATCTCTTTACAGATTCCCATGTGGAAGGACCCACATATCTAGCAAGTTAATGCTACCCTATTGACAATGCCATGGGATGCATTGTCCTAGTCCATCGGGTGTTGACCCAAGACCATGAATGTGACTAATTAACGGGTGTGAGTTGGTATGGTATTGGTAGTCATCATGGCGCCTATATTATTCTTAGAAGCTGAAGGTCTATGGATAGAGATGACTAGTGTGGGTGTTCAACCATCTTTTGATGTTTCGTTTTGGATGTACCCTTGAGGCAGGCATGATAATGTTTGGCTAACATGATTGGATCTAGGGTATAATTATTGGATGCCATATTTATTATCTGGATATGACTGGATACTTTCATAGAGTTAGAAAACTATATTGGGGCCAACAAGGATTTCGGGACTGAACATGATGTGGGTTTTCTTAGATTTGGACTCAACCTGATAGGACTAACGGGGTGGGGGAGAGTGTATTACCTAGTCAAGAAATATGATCAAACTTCCATGGGGTTTATATATAAAGTCTTTAATACCTCTTGATATGAAAATACTATTTGGGGGGGGGGGTACCCCTACAATTGAGGAATCTAATCACAATTTAATGGGGAAATACCCATAGTCTTAATGACCTCATGATATGATATGACTAATGGGAGGGAGTGTGTATACCCAAATTTGTGATGACCTCATGATATGACATGAATTATGGGAGGATGCGTGTATCCCCAAAGTTTAAGTAACTGACCAAACTCCCATAGGATTCATACTTGTAGTCCTGAAAACCTCATGATATGACAGGACTATCGAGGGTTGGGGGTATGTATCCCCAGAGTTGTGGAATCTGATAGGAATTCCATGAGATGAAACCTCGATGTGATGATGACCAAAGTAGGATACGATGAATTTGAAACACTCATCATTACATAGGAGGCATGGTCATCCCAATTTGTTAAGAGACACTTAGTCATCGAGCCAAAGCCGTTATGGTCGATCAGGGCTGTGTACCTAAGGTTCGATTGTAATTTATTCTTTAGAGTGGAACCTTATTTTTTAGATGAGCATGTCACATGAAAATATCAAATGTATAAGGTGGCTAATATTGGATTTTATTTTAGGTTACCTATTGCATTATATACTCACACCCTACTCCGACCACCACTACACTTAGGTACCTAAGTATACTTTCACATTGTTAGAGGCACAGGATGGGCTGAAGCCCGTGATAGCATGGTTTAATAGGATAATCCGGTTGGTATCAGGATATTGGATGAGGTTCAGATCAGAGATATTTTTTTGTATTTTTATTCTATTTTTGGTATGAATCTATAACCAGGCCAAATGTTTTTATTTTTATTTATAACATGGTAGTTCAGGGATTCAACACATTTCATGTTTTATTATTGGATGTTTATTTATTTCCTTATTCATTGATTATTTATTACTATGGTTATAATTTGGTTATTTATTTTCTATTTCACACTCTTATATAGGGGGTATTGTATCCCCATAGTACCATATAAGACACCCACTATTAGTCATCATCCTCTAGCATATAGGGAGGCATGCCTGAGTTTTTGTGGTGAAACGATCTAGTTTCTGATTATTTACTAAGTCGAGGAAGTACATTACAAAGTGGTATCATTGGATTGTTTTATTTTATTTTATGATTTTGGGATATATTATAATGAATATTTAGGAATATTTTAGAGCCTATGATAGATATTGGGTTGATATGTGGTGAGAAACTATTCGGTTAGGAAGTTAAAGTTACTGAGGGATGGGATTTCTATTCTAGTTTGTGATGTTATAGCTGTATTTTATTTTCACCTTGGGTGATGCAATTATGGTTTGATTGATTTGATTTATGATGTATATCGATATTTTGGATCATTGGAAAGAGGCTAGTGGTTTGATTTCGACTCTTTCCTGAAAATAAAATATGTGTCTCTTGCATCATATTAGAAACATAGGACTCACCTGACATATATGACCATTAATGTGTGATCTTATATGCATTCCTTAGGATGATAGGTTGTGTGGATATAAGGTGAGTTGCTTGATGGTGAGGATGATGACTTAGTCCTCATGAACATGAGGTGAAATTACCCTTGTGGGTTAATGTGGCATCTAGTGCATAACCTTTGGACCCCTTGAGAGTGGTCCTTGTTCAGGTTAGTTGCATGGACTAGTCCTCCATGGAGAATCCTATTGTATTGGTTCTTTGAGAGGAAAACTTCCCCAGTTTTTGTAGGAGGTTTGGATTTTTATAACTTTAATTTGTAATACCCAGTTATGGATGTCCTAACTTATTATTTCATGTGACATTGGGACTATAGTGTGCTTCAAACTCCATGAGTTTTGAACTTCAGAGAGGTTGAATTGTGGACTAGGTGGTCATACTAAGTGTCTCTTCTGAGACTTGATTGGTAGGGCTGGATGTGAGACCTATAGGCCTTTAGTTCTGAGCATAAACCATGTGTATTAATGCTTTTTTTATAATTGTGACCCATTAGAGTGGTAACCAAGGTGCTACACATATTTTGGATTAAAAAAAAATGCATAGTTGGTTCCATCGAGTTTATGAAAAAGGAATGGATGTGGCTTGGATTGTTTCTAAGAGAAGTATCCTAAGTTCTTGTAGTTGTCCTATAGACTATTCTCAAGGGGTTGGATAATTCCAATGCATAAAACTGCATTTTTGACACAGTTTAGTGATGGAATAGATTTTAACCTTCGATGAGTGAGTCAATGGGAAATAGAGCATGAGTAAACACTTATGACCCAAGAATGACACTCAAGGTGATGGGGTGGTCAGGTGGTTAGACCTGAATCAAGTCAAAATATTAATATTGTACGAACGTGCTGGAGATGTGTGATTATATTTGGGACATTTAAGAGGATGGATGGTTGTTGATGAAATACTTATGGGAAGGGAGGACCAAGGCCCTTGAATGTGTTTTGGGTAGTAATTTCCAACAACATCATAATGTACTCTTAGTCTAGAGATGATCATTCCCAATATTGTGAAATTACTTTTAGTATGCTGAGAGAGAATGGTATATAATCCAAGCTACCTAAATGTGTTTTTCTTAGATGTAGGGACTTTTTTGGTGTTTCTATCATAGAATGTTGTATATAAAGTCATATGGTGGGGAGACCACCATAGGCTGTTGGAGGGTAAAACTCATGTGAGATGGGTTATTGGACAAGTTGGATTATCCATCAGATATTCAAGGAGGCATATTATAATTTGTGAGTTTTATGTATGATTTATCAAGTTATATGTAAACAGTAGATTAAAATCTCGACAAGTTGCTGGTTGGAGTCGGTGAGTTGGCATTTGGATCAGAATGTTCTGTTGTGGTTGGTAGAATTTTTGTTGCGTGATTCACTTTTCATGATATGTTTTGTGGGGTGACTTGTTTTGTGACTTGGTTTTGGGTGTAAATTGGTTTTCATCTTGCTTGAAGGGGCAGATCCCTATTTCATAAGAGTGTTTATTGGTTTGGCTGGGACCTTCTAAGGAATGTTGGACGTATAGGGCTCCTTTGTATGGAGAGTGGACACTCATCCGTTTCATGTTGAAATAAGAATAAAAGTAGTGGTACCATCTCTGGAAGGTGTTTCTCTCTTATTTTATCATAGTGATATAGAAACCATGTTGATCTGATCGATGGAAAACTTGGAACACGTTTTTATAAGAGATAATAATGGTGGGGAGAACTATGGGTAAGAAGTAGTAACAAAAGGATGAATTCTATAGTGGGGAGACCCATAAACTTATAGATTAAATAGATATTAATCAATGGTGTTTCAGAATAAAATGGTTTCTAGAATCACTCTATAGGGGTTTAGTAATGGCTATGAGCAGCAGATCAGGTGTTTAAGGATAATGCACCTCATGTTTAGAGTTGTGTAGTAGAATCACTCTCAGTATTCCAGAGTCGAATGTAATGAAAGGGGCATGGTTTTTAAAACCATGGTGGTTGGGTTAATTTGGTAAAGTCTCATTAGGGATTCTCAGGGATGATATGTTTTATGGAGGGGAGGTTATAAGAATCTATGTCTGAACCAATTCAATTTTCAATGAGAATTTGTATTTTTCTCTACTAGAGGATTGATCATTTTAAAATCTATAAATCAGAATAAGGTTATGAGTATTTTATCACCTAAAAATGGTGATTTTGGAATTTTTATAGGTTTTTGTGGATGTATCCGGGGTTTGGGAAAGAGTCATAGGAGGAAAGGGTGTGTTAAGGTACTAAAAATTGTCCATGAAGGAAATTGACATCGTACATCCCAATCACGATGCGAATGGTTTTCCTGGGGTATGTACTAGGGGTTTTCCATTGTGAAAGGGGATCTAGAGACTCCAAGTAATTCACTAAATGAATATATATCACATCATGAATCACTTATTGTTGGATTTGTTTTAAATTTTAAATAGGGGATTGACCCCTTCATTCTTCGAGCAAATAGGGATGTATACAAGAGGGTATCAATCGAATCCTCCTCTCCTCTATTCTTCACTAATAATGGTGATATTGTGGTGTGATTCAATGGAATCAGAGTTAATATTCTTCCTCCCACCACCTTCCAGGATGTTTTCCCTCCATTTTTGCTGCATCAAGAGATGTACATTTTTCAAAAAAATTCTAATTTCATCACGGATGGTGAAATCATTTGTTTTTGTTAGGGATTTCAGTTATCATAGAAATAGAAGACTTTGATACAAAGTCTACCTATATTCATGTGATGATAAGTTGAGGTGTGAATCCATTTTGAATTTTCAAAGGGTTTTCCCAAAATCAATTTTATTAGGATATTTAATCAAAATAATAAATTAAGGATTTTATACAACATAAATATGATAATGCGACAAGAGTGGAACACACTATGTTTTTTAGGTTTCAATGTGACACAATGACCCAATGATAGAGGATATGATATGGTTATGATTAGACAAAGA
Source organism: Viscum album (assembly GCA_963277665.1). Classification (NCBI taxonomy): domain Eukaryota; kingdom Viridiplantae; phylum Streptophyta; class Magnoliopsida; order Santalales; family Viscaceae; genus Viscum; species Viscum album. The sequence continues at coordinate 976,970,613 of OY728153.1, read as the reverse complement.
TGAGTCTATACGAGCTTAATGGGCCTTGAAAAATTCTATCGACCCTTGGTGTCAAATTGGAACAACTCTATTTTAGGTAAGTGGTCTCACATTATTTCCCTTTGCATTTTTTGTTTTTGTATATGTTTCATGTGGGTGTTCATGCATGAAATTGGGGGATAGGCTCTGATTAATTTAATTAAATAAATGTTTTAATTAAATTTGGTTTCCAAATTGAAAGGAGAAAACACTTTTTGTCATGAACAACCCCATTTCACTTTCTTAACACCTTAGTCATTGATGGCTGAGGCCGGGACTATTTTACCTAGATAGTCTGCATACCTAAGGAGAAGCGAGAATAGACTATTATAGAATACTCTTTTGAGAGTTTGGTTTCATAATCAAGGGATATTCCCATGATTAATAAATTAAATGAATGAATTAATTAATTCAATTGGATTAATGAGAATGACTAAATGCTAGGTGTTACAAACAACTCCTGCATACTTTATAGACACAACAACCATCGAAAGCTGATGTAAAGGTCCAAAGAACTTGGTTGGACTCCATAACACCTATGAGGTGAGGCATGAACAAGAGATAATTTTCCCATGAATTGGGTATTTTGACTTTAGAGGACTCATTTGTGATCGTCAGGCCATTTTGGTTCATTGAGATGAGGATAGGACATGCGACACTATTTGTCTGGTGTGACTAATATTAGGTGGATTGACCATAAGCTTACTAGAATCAGGTTTGGGTGACCAGACCAACCTAGAGTGACCCTATTGATTGAGATGGGATAAAAGCCATATCTTGACTAACGCCCATGTGGAAGGACCCACATAGCTAATAGAGATGTTCTACCCCATTGACAATGCCATGGGACATGTTATTCCAATGTATGGTGTTTTTTGATGAGGCTATTACTATGACTGAGGAGGAAGTGATTTTTCCTCAGCTTTGGTGAGACTATGGGGACCCATGGGTGCCCTAATAATAGAATAACCTGAGTGGGTGACTTGATATAGTATTGGGAGTCATCATGGAACCCGTACTAGTCTCGAAATCTAAAGGGTTGTGGATTGAGATGATGAGTGTGTGTGTTCAACCATATTTCTCTATTTCCTTTTGGATGCACAATTGAGGATTAACTGAAATGGTTTTTATTCCATGATTGTAGATAGGTTGTAGGGATGGGATTCCATGTTTTAGATTCATATATGTTTGGAGCTGAAATAAAGTAGGACCTCAGTGGTGGTGCTTTAGGTTCCGGGCACAGCGGAAGCGCGTTGGTGGGTTTTCCAGACTTTAATTTTAATGTTAAACAACGTTCAATCCGAGATCCGTCACGATATAAAATTCCGAATCTTCGGAATAGAACGAAGAACGAAAAGAAAACAAGAGTCCCGGAACCCTTGAGGAGGATCATCATATGTTGATTATAATTAATTTAATTAATGCATAAGAATTGCCTTGATGGAATTATTTCTTCGTTGATGTGTCCGGTCACGATTCGGTGATCCGTCGTTGCGTCGTAGAATCCAAGTGTAGGATTCCTATAGCGGTGATCCACGCGTGTGTCACGTATCTCTGGACATCACCGAAGAGATCTCCGGGTGCTAGCGCGGAAGAACCTTCGCTTGCGATGTCCGCCTTCGACCGCCTTGATCCGGTGGAGGATCTTGCTCTCGTAACTTGAGGGCGTTCTTGGTGGAAAGGGAATTCTCTCTTGGCTTGAGAGTATTTCCAAATCCATTGTGCACAACAATGGCTCTCAAAAAATGTTGGGGTTGCGAGGATATTTATAATCAGGTTTGAGGTTAATAGAGTTATGACAATAAATAAACGCGTTACGCGTTTTATTTATTTCATTAACTCTTATTGAAAACCCCCATGTTGAATTTTTAATTCCTTGACATGCGCCCACGCTGATTATAATAAGTATCATTTAATAAAACAATATTAAATCCTCAAAATCCCAATTGGAAAAACTATAAGGCGTGTAATAATTAATACACGGCGTGTACTTGTTTTCCATAAAACTACACAGTGTGTATATTTAATATACACGGCGTGTACTTTTATTTTCCATTTTTCTCCACCACATTTATTAGACCTTGAGTAATGACTATTTATTTCTTAAATAAATGTAACTGCATTACTCGCTAATAAATATATTATTTTATCCACATTATATTCTCTCAAATAACTAGTGTCAAAATAAATGTGATCAGACATCCTTAAATAATTATTAAACCATAGTCGGGAATAATATTTATTTAACTTGTTAAATTAATATTTAACTGAGATACATGGACACACTTAGTGTGTGACCCTCTAGGCCTCTTTCTCAGTGTCATTAGGCTGAGCCTGCCTAATGTCCAAGGTTAGAGTCTAGCAACACGCCAAGGCACCCATAGAGAAAGAAGTTAACGCCGCAATGACGTGTCACCTCCTACGAACGCTTACCGTGTAATATAATCCCTTTGTCTCGATATCTCCAATCAAGCGGGTTGCATGCTAGTGACATCAACCCATGTGCTTGATTATTCTTTCTTTGACTTCCCGGAATTGAACTTGCCCATACCTTACCATGGCCATGGATTTATTTAGGCTATATCAATTCCATCAAAGGGCCTGAGATATCTACTTCCATTATGGAACGGAAGGGACAAATCCTTTCTCGCATTATCTATTATTGCAGTATTACTTGTGACGCACCCAACGTATCTTACCTTGCTGCGAACAGTGTGTCATCACAGTTTTCGTCAATACATCTAAGTGCGCGAGTTGTAATACCCATTAATAATAATCTTAAAGTCTAAGGATCAATACACACGTCCAAAGATAGGAACATCCAATGACACTATGAAATGTGGCTTTCCTACTGGCGGGTCTCATTCTCATAATATCCTCCTGGATATTACCAAGGGCGCACACCATGAGAAGGTGCCTCAAAGTTTTATGAGTCTTCACCAATAATGACCTGTATTATTGGTGTCCCTCAAATAATATCATCCGGCCATAGAACATACATTCAAGAACAGTGTTATGTCACTTTCAGGTTCTCATCATAGCAGGGATCCGCTACGACCCTTTAATGCAACAGCTTTCCTTAGGACATTATCACATGACATGTCACGCAGAAGAACAATTAAGATGTGATAAGGCTTTTATTTAATGAATAAGGTAAAAAGTAGTTGGTTCTAGACCACCAACTCCAACAGACTCCCACTTGCCCTGGAGCCAACTGCTAACAACCTTTAACCCATTAGCTCTCACATGATATTCATGCTTCTATTGAGATAGGCCTTTAGTCATGGGGTCCGCCATGTTCTCTTCCGTGGACACTCTGCTCACTGCAACTTCACCCCTTTTATAGAAATCCCACAAGAGGTGATACTTCTGGAGTATGTGCTTTGTCCGTTGATGTGACCTTGGTTCTTTTTCAAGAGCCACCGCTGCAGTATTATCACAATACAATGTAATGGGATCTTTACTGCTAGGCACCACATCAAGCTCCTGGACAAAGTTCCAAATAAAAATGGCTTCTTTGGTTGCATCAGAAGCCTCTATATACTCAGACTCCACTGTAGAATCGGCGAAAACTGGCTGCTTTGAACTCTTCCAGCTCACAGCTCCTCCATTGAGACAGAAAACATATCCAGATTGCGACTTCAGATCATTCTGATCTGTTTGAAAACCAGCATCAGCATACCCTCTGATGACAAGCTCCTCGTCTCTTCCATACACCAGGAACATATCCTTAGTTCTTCTCAGATACTTAAGGATAGTCTTAACAGCAGTCCAATGTTGTTCTCCTGGATCTTCTTGATACCTTCCTACCATGCTCAGTGCATAGGCAACATCAAGCTTGGTACAAAACATGGCATACATGATGGATTCTATAGCCGAAGCGTATGGGATCTTTCTCATCTTATCTTTCTCCTGTTGTGTCTGGGGACACATTTTCTTAGAAAAATGTAAGCCATGTGACACTGGAACCAATCCCCTATTGGATTTTTCTATACTAAATCTATTTAGTATCTGGTCAATGTATGGACCCTGACTTAGTCCAAGCAGCCTCTTGGATCTATCACGAATGATCTTGATCCCTAGAATGTAGGCTGTTTCTCCTAAGTCCTTCATGGATAAACACTTGTTCAACCAGTCCTTAACTGACTGTAAGGCTGGTACGTCGTTTCCAATAAGCAATATGTCATCAACATATACCACTAGGATAACGACCGCATTCCCATTAAACCGCTTATAAACACATGGCCCACATTCGTTCTTAATGAAACCAAATTCCTTTATGGATTCATCAAATCGAATGTTCCATGACCTGGATTCTTGATTTAATCCATAAATGGATTTCTACAACTTGCAAACCCGTTTGGATTCACCTGGTGTCACAAACCCTTCTGGTTGTGTCATATAGACATCTTCCTGAAGGTTCCTGTTAATGAATGCTGTTTTGACATCCATCTACCAAATCTCATAGTCATGGTAAGCTGCTATGCCAATTATGATTCTTATGGATTTAAACATGGCAACTGGAGAGAAGGTTTCATAATAGTCAATTCCTTGACGCTGTTTGAATCCTTTAGCCACTAGCCTTGCTTTATAGGTGCTAACTTGACCTTCCATGTCCAGCTTTATTTTGAATACCCATTTGCATCCAACAAGCTTTACATCAACTGGCTCATCGACCAGAACCCAAACTTGGTTCTGATACATGGAATCCATCTCAAAATTCATATCTTCTAGCCATCTTGCAGCTTCTGAGCTTTCTACTGATTCCTTGTAGGAGAGAGGTTCATCATTGTCCAACAATAATGATTCACCATCCTCGGTGACTAGGAAACCAAATCTCTCTGGTTCCCTTACCTCTCTTGAGCTCCTACGCAGTACTTGTGTTTCTGGAACCTCTTCCACAGGGACCTGTGGAACTTGTTCCTGTACCAACTCCTATGTATCTTGAGCATCAACTTCGTCGAAGTCAATCTTTCTCCCACTATCCTTCTTGAGGATGTGCTCCCTCTCAAGAAAGACGGCTTGTCTGGCGACAGTCACTTTCTTGTCTTGGGGGTTATATAGGTAATATCATTTTGTTTCCTTGGGATATCCTATAAATATACACTTCGTGCCCCGGGGTGCTAGTTTGTTGCCTGAGAAGGCCTTAACAAACGCCTCGCATCCCCATACACGTGTGTGCGACAAAGTGGGTTTCCTTCCATTCCATAACTCGGATGGAATTCCATTTTCCGCCTTAGATGGTACTCGGTTTAATGTGTATGCTGCAGTTTGTAATGCATATCCCCAAAAGGATAATGGAAGATCCGCATGACTCATCATCGACCTCACCATGTCCAACAAGGTACGGTTCCTCCTTTCACTAACACCATTCCACTGTGGTGTATAAGGAGGAGTGAGCTGAGATAGAATCCCAGACTCTCGTAGAAGATCGATGAACTCTTGGTTCAGATATTCTCTACCTCGATCCGATCGAAGCTTCTTTATCTTCTTACCAAGTTGATTCTCGACTTCATTCTTGAATTCCTTAAATTTCACTATGGACTCTGACTTATACCTCATTAAGTAGACATAGCCATATCTACTCAAATCATCAGTAAAAATAATATATTAAGAATATCCACCTCTAGCTTCTATTGGAAATGGTCCACACACATCTATGTGTACCAATCCTAGAAGCTCTGTGGCCCTTTCACCTTGTCCACCAAAAGGCGGCTTGGTCATTTTTCCTTGTAAACAAGCGTGACATCTATCTAGTGGTTTTAGCTTAGTAGAGTCTAAATAGCAATCTTGGCAGAGCTTTGTCAAGCGCTTCTCGTTCACATGACCAAGGAGGCGATGCCATAACTGGGTGATGTATGGGTCATGTGAGTTTGTTTCGTTATCGATTTCCAACACTTGGTTTTCGTAATTTAATACATACAAACCATTATTCAAATGTGCCATACCATAACATGCATTGTTCTTATAAAAGAGACAACCCTTATTTCCAAAATTGAAAATAAATCCATCCATATCCAAACAAGATACAGAAATTATGTTCTTGGTAACACTAGGCACAAAATAACAGTTTTGTAAAACCAAAATCATGCCAGTTGGCAATGAGAGGTGATAGTCGCCAATAGCCAACGCAACCAGCCTTGCGCCATTGGCAGCTCGAAGATCCACCTCTCCTCTGGCGATCTTTCTAAATCTACTTGGTTCCTGCATTTGAATACAGATGTGAGCCCCACAAGCTGTATCTAATACCCAATGTGTCGAAATAGAAAGATTTCAATCGATAACGAACGCACCTTTAGCGTCCCCATGATTCTGGGTGCAGTTCCTCTTCCAGTGGCCCTGCTTGCCACATGCAAAACACACTGCTTCCCGTTCCTTGCCCGGCCTCTGGATCTTCCCCTTCTTGGAGGGACGGTGCTCGGGGGCTTCAGACCGTTTATAAGTCTTTGGCCCCTTTTCCTTGTCCTTCCTTTTCTTGTTCACCAAAAGGACCGCGGGTTTGTCACACCCCATGTCCTTATCTACCTGGCGAATCAAGGTCAGAAGCTCCGATAGACTCTTCTCATTGCCGCTCATGTTATAGTTGACAATGAAGCTAGAGAAGGTCTTGGGCAATGATGATAGGATGAGATCTGTACGCAACTAATCTGGGAATTTAATCCCTAAGATGTCCAAGCGTTCAATGCAGCCAATAAGCTTGACCACATGAGGCCCAGCTGGCGTAGACTCTCCAAGCTTCGTGATAAACAAAGCATTGGAGATCTCATACCTCTCATGTCTCGCCTTCTCTTGGTAGAGATCTTTAAGGTGAGACATCATGCTATACACATCCATGTTTTCATGTTGCTTAAAGAGCTCATTAGACATGGCCGATAGCATGAAACACTGGACATCTGTGGCATCATCCATGTGTTTAATGTAGAGAGATAATTCCTCATCACTAGCCTCTTTCCCAGGTGCAACTGGAATAGGCTCTTCCAGCACATATAATTTCCTTTCGTGGCGAAGGACGACGCGTAAACGCCTCTGCCACTCTTGGAAATTGGTGCCAGTGAGAAGGTCTTCTTTTTCGAGTATGGTGCACAATGATATGTTTGAAGTCATTTTCTTGCCGTTTCTACAATTTAAGATGAGAAAAGGTTTAGTACTTTATTATAAAAATTGAGACAAATAAATAAATTAATACTTATTAGTCTCCCACTATTTTATCGAAATCCAATATCCCTCACCATTGACTTCGGAATATTCTATTGCATGAATATTCTAGTGGCAAGGACCCATATTGCCCTTCGCATTACCCCAACTAGGGTTGGTCAAGAAACTTGAAGGGTTTTAGGTAGGCATTCCAAATGCCAACTGCATTAACTCGCACTTCTTTGATCCGCTGAGTGGACTCCCCAATCCTGAAATCCTTTTTGGATTTCCTCAACCTTTGCCTCTTGGTCACACCAAGTCCTGCTATGGCAGTCAACCCTTGATGCGAACCAAGTCAAGTCAACCCAAAACCTTGAATTAGAATTCCCCAATAATTGAAATCACCCCAACTAGGGTTGGTCAAGCACTTTGAACTATGGTTCGATTCTAACCAAGATTATGGAAGGCTATGCCGACTTAATATTTATTTTGAGGGATTTTATCCTTATACGTAAATTGCCATTTTATTATCTTTGATTACATGATTGTTAATATTAAGTGGGATATACTTAAGTGATTAACCATGTCTAAGATAATATTTACGTATAAGCCAATTTTATTTTAGTTCCATCTTGCATGCTCGTTTAATTCATTAATTGTGTGATCGTGACAACACACCCACAATAAATAAACCATGCAACTGACAGGAATAAAATAAATGGTATGATCATGAGCTTTTATATTGGTTAGTTTATCTAGCGGTTGATAAACTAACCCAAGACCTAGGGGAGAAACACCTTGAACCTTTCGGGTTCGTGTTTACAGCTTTCCACCTGTCCACCTTTGTATCTCCTTGGATTGGTTTCATCTTGGCTTCTGACTTGAGCCGCCTCCACTAGCTTGGGAGCTCCATCAATTACATATGCATTTATCTCACACGCAGGTGAGGGGAAAATGGGGTTTTTACATAAAAGAATCCTTGGGCGCGCAGTCCCTACATATTAATGAGGAGATGGCTCGCAGGCCAAAAAATTTAATTTAAATAAATAAATTAAAAGAAACCATTCACATATAAAGGTCTCGGTCTAGCTCATGATCATCCATACATGCAACGATATTTACGCATAAATAAAACTAGCATTCAATTATTTAATAGTTCTTGTTTAAGATAAATCACGCTCGAATCAATTAATTATCTTTAATTAATCAATCCTTTTATCTTAAATCCCTTTTCTGAATTTCCTTGAGATTCTCATCCATCATAATTTTAAACAAATAAATTCATTTAAAATTATCCTTGTACACAACTTGTACCTTGGAGGCAACCCGGAAAATTCCCATTTATTACACAGATGTTAAATTAAACACATATATATAAAACACCTATCACGTGTTGTGCCTCAGCTTTATGCCTGCACCATGGTACACGTCTCAAGGGTTTGTATAATATAATAATAAATTTTAATAAATCTGCGTAATTTGGGTGAGTACACGGCGTGTAGTTCCGACTACACGGCGTGTACTTTTTCTTCACCGTCTATCCGAAGTACACGCCCGGGGATAGGGCATGTTAATGTACTTCGGAAATTTTCAGAGTACACGACGTGTACAGTGGGACACACGCCGTGTAGTTTCCGCGTTACACGATTTCCAGCCGGACAGGCTATGTACGGAGTACACGACCCAACCCTAACCTGAAGGGACTACACGCCGTGTTAATTGGACAACACGACATATATTCCGGAAACCGTGTGTCACCTGTTTCTGGTCAACACACGGTGTCTTAAATTCTTAGAAAGAATACAATACACAGCCTGATTTGGCGGATCAGTCAATGCATTGAACCTAGACTACACGGTGTGTACTTCTGAATACACGCCGTGTATTCTAGTGTTATACGGCCAGAAACATTTGGCTCCTCCGGAAGAGTTCCTCTATTTTATTTTAATCAAAATAAAAAGAAAAATCCGTTTCTGTGAGGTGAACGGGAAACGAGAGAGGAGGAACAGATCTCGATATTCAGATTTCCAGAACGATTAAACGTGAATTGAAATAACTAAATTATTAAATGTGTAAATCACCAACAAAAAAACTAAATAATTATAACCAACGATATGACCGCTCTGATACCACTTGTAGGTTCCGGGCGCAGCGGAAGTGCGTTGGTGGGGTTTCCCAACTTTAATTTTAACGTTAAACATCGTTCAATCCGAGATCCGTCACGATATAAAATGCAGAATCTTCGGAATAGAACGAAGAACGAAAAGAAAAGAAGAGTCCCGGAACCCTTGAGAAGGATCATCATATGTTGATTATAATTAATTTAATTAATGCATAAGAATTACCTTGTTGGAATTCTTTCTTCGTTGATGTGTCCGGTCACTATTCGGTGATCCGTCGTTGCGTCGTAGAATCCAAGTGTAGGATTCCTCTAGTGGTGATCCACACGTGTGTCACGTATCTCCGGACATCACCGAAGAGATCTCCGGGTGCTAGCGCGGAAGAACCTTCGCTTGCAATGTCTGCCTTCGACCGCCTTGATCCGGTGGAGGATCTTTCTCTCGTAACTTGAGGGCGTTCTTGGTGGAAAGGGAATTCTCTCTTGGCTTGAGAGTATTTCCAAATCCATTGTTCACAACAATGGCTCTCAAAAAATGTTAGGGTTGCGAGGATATTTATAATCAGGTTTGAGGTTAATAGAGTTATGAAAATAAATAAACACGTTACGCGTTTTATTTATTTCATTAAATCTTATTGAAAACCCCCTTGTCGAATTATTAAATCCTTGACATGTGCCCACGCTGATTATAATAAATATCATTTAATAAAACAATATTAAATCCTCAAAATCCTAATTGGAAAAACTACACGGCGTGTAATAATTAATACACGGCGTGTACTTGTTTTCCATAAAACTACACAGCGTGTATATTTAATATACACGGCGTGTACTTTTATTTTCCATTTTTCTCCACCACATTTATTAGACCTTGAGTAATGACTATTTATTTCTTAAATAAATGTAACTGCATTACTTGCTAATAAATATATTATTTTATCCACAGTATATTCTCTCGAATAACTAGTGTCAAAATAAATGCGATTAGACATCCTTAAATAATTATTATACCACAGTCGGGAATAATATTTATTTAACTTGTTAAATAAATATTTAACTGAGATACATGGACACACTTAGTGTGTGACCCTCTAGGCCTCTTTCTCAGTGGCATTAGGCTGAGCCTGCCTAAAGTCCAAGGTTAGCGTCTAGCAACACGCCAAGGCACCCATAGAGAAATAAGTTAACGCCGCAATGACGTGTCACCTCCTACGAACGCTTACCGTGTAATATAATCCCTTTGTCTCGATATCTTCAATCAAGCGGGTTGCATGCTAGTGACATCAACCCATGTGCTTGATTATTCTTTCTTCGACTTCCTGGAATTGAACTTTCCCATACCTTACCATGGACATGGATTTATTTAGGCTATATCAATTCCATCAAAGGGCCTGAGATATCTACTTCCGTTATGGAACAGAAGGGACAAATCCTTTCTCTCATTATCTATTAACGCGGTATTACTCGTGACGCACCCAACGTATCCTACCTCGCTGCGAACAATGTTTCGTCACAGTTTTCATCAAAACATCTAAGTGTGCGAGTTCTAATACCTATTAATAATAATCATAAAGTCTAAGGATCAATACACACGTCCGTAGATAGGAACATCCAATGACACTATAAAATTTGGATTTCCTACTGGCAGGTCTCGTTCTCATAATATCCTCCTGGATATTACCAAGGGTGCACACCATGAGAAGGTGCCTCAAAGTTTTATGAGTCCTCAGCCCTAATGACCTGTATTATTTGTGTCCCTCAAATAATATCATCCGTCCATAGAACATACATTCAAGAACAGTGTTATGTCACTTTCATGTTCTCATCATAGCAGGGATCCGCTACGACCCTTTAATGCAACAACTGTCCTTAGGACATTATCACATGACATGTCACGCAGATTAACAATCAAGATGTGATAAAGCTTTTATTTAATGAATAAGGTACAAAGTAGTTGGTTCTATACCACCAACTCCAACAGGTGCCACTATGGATTTTTGGCTTAGACATGATGCTATATGCCTGAGATTAGGATCCGACATGATAGGGATAATAGAGTGAGAGTGTATCCCTGGACTTGAGTAATCTTATTGTATTTTCAAGTAGTCTATACCCATATTTATGATGACCTAATGATATGAAAATAATTATGGGGGGTGGAGGGAGTGTGTTTCTTCAGAGTCCAGGAATCTTATTGGACTTATGTGGGGTGCTTACCCAAATTTTTGTTTGCCTCATGATATCACAGGACTTCTGATGGGAGTGTGTATCCCTAGAGTCAAGGAATCTAATGATACTTCCATGGGGTGCATACCCATAGTCTTGAAGACCTAAAGTTATGATAAGATTAATGGTGGTGGGGGGGGGGTAGGTGTGTATCCTCAGAGTTGAAGAATATGATCGGACTTCCACGGGATTCATAACTAGATTTTTGAAATCCAAATGATATGAATGGACTGTCAGGGGGGGGGGGGTGTCCTCTTAGTCAAGGAATATGGTTCGACTTCTTTGGGATGAATCACTGAAGTTTTGATGACCTCAAAGGGATTCCTTTTATTTGGATCCCAAATTGTTACTTAGGAGGAATGGCCATCATGATGTTCTTAGAGACACTCCAACATCAGGCCGAAGCAGGTATGTTCGATTGGGGTTGTAGGCCTAAGGATTCATTGTAATTCATTATTTGGAGTTAACCTTTATTTTTAAGTCGAACATGTCACATGAACATATCAATGAATGTGATGACTAGTATGAGATCATGTTTTTGGTTTCCTACCAATTTATGTACTCACATCATATTTAGGATGACACTACACTTGAGTACCTGAGAATACTTTCACTTGGTTGTTGGCATAGGCAGGGTTAATGCCCGTGATATCATGGTTGGGTAGGATAGCTCGATTGGAATCATAAGATTGGATGAGGTTCAACTCAGATATTTAGTAGATACCTTTTGTTATTTTTTTTATTATATTATGATGGGTATCTATAACCATCCTAGAGGGCCGTATTTGTATGTATATCATGATAGTTTTAGTGTTTACTGCATTTCTTGGAATATTGTTGGATTTTTATTTATTTTCATGTTACATGATTATTTTATACTATGGTTGTAAATTGGTTATTTATTTTCTATTTCTCACTCATATATAGGGGTTATAGTCTTCCCATAGTACCATATTAGACCCCCACTTCTATTCCAAAGCCTTTTCCCTATGGGGAGTTGTTTTTGAGGTCTTTTGGTGAGCTGATCTGACTACTAGTTATTTAGTGAGTTGAGGTGGAACATTACATGTTCTTTATCCTTTGGTTATATTTTTTCCTTTTTTATTCTCTTGATGAGGAAAGCGTTTATATAAAAAATTATTTCATTACCTCATCATAAATATAACACACAATCATCTTCTTTTGTTTTATCCCATAAACAAACAAAACATCACTAAATTTCAACTTTTGATGTTCAATTTTTTCTGAACAAATTCGTTTTAATTTTCTGGGAGATTTTATTTCAAAAAGTGACAAAACCACCATTGTTTTGTTTAATGTTATTTAATATCACAAAATCACTAATCATATTTTATTAGAAAATACTCTCAGGAATCTAATTTTTTATCCTGTTACTTCCTTTAAGAATTATTTCAATAATAAATAAATTTTCTCTTTTCACTCCTCTATGAGATTTCCCTCCTTAAATAGTTTATTGAGATTATCAGGAAATCATGGCCATACAATCTCTAACACAACAAACTTCCTATTAAAATGTTTTATAGATCTCCTCTAAACAATAAATTTATTTTGTATGATTAATTAAGGTGATTTTTTTACATATTTCTTTCCCAAATATCTATTCGTATTGTTATCTGGATAAGTCCCCCATAATTCTTTCTATCTCTAGCTCAATAGAAGAGAAATATCATATTATTAGGCCTATTATTTATTCTTGAACACTCCACAACACTAAAAATAACATTTTAAACCCATTATTATTTAATTTTTTTGAGTCAATCTAAAATATTCATCATGCTACATTGATTTATTTCTATCTTCCATTTACTTTGGTTTTGGGGAATTTTCATTCTTAACAATTCCTTTCTATCTTTGATACAAATGTGATATTTTCTGTGTCTTTATCAAGATATGATATCTTATATTTTATTTTAGAACCTATACTATTATTTGAAACATATTTTACATTCTTAGGTTGCACATGTGTTGTTTTTAAATGAGATTTTATACAACACTTCTCAATAGATAAGGGTGACTCACGATTTATTTCCATCACCTTATCATAATCACTTATCATCTTTTTAGGGTATTCTTAGCCTTAAAAATCATTAAATAATTTTCATTTTCTCTTCTTATTACTAGTAATTTTATTCTAAAATTCCTTCATCATTCACTCTTACTCAATGACTTTAACTTTTTAGTGTTTTATTTCTTCAACATAAAAATTTTCAATGTTGTGAAATTCATCATTATCTTTTCACAACATCACAGTATATTTATGTGGATATTTTATTTCATTATTATGTTTTGTGTTCCTCTGAAAAAACACTTCAAGATCAACCTTTAGAATGCGTTTAATGTAGGTTTCTTTTCCTTTACTGCAATACATGAGCTTTATTCTTATATTTCATCATGTTCCATGATGTTACTAAATTTTCTTGCCCCTTCACCCTTAGAATGACAAGTTAAAGTTGTGAATTCATACACTTCCTTAGTTATAAAACTTCTTATTTTATTCTTTGAACCATTTATTAGTTTTCTCCAAAATTATTAGTCTCTTTATAATTTCTTCCCCATTTACATTTTCATGTCCTATCTTTATTCCCATAATATTCACACCCCAAAATCTTATTTATTGTAAAATTTACTATAAAGTATTAAATTAACCTATACTTGAAAAATTAATGTATGAGTTTTCATTTATAATTTACCTTTCATATTTTTAGGTTTTCGGAGATAATGTAAATTATTCTCTTTTACTCTTAATAATTTTATACATTATCCTCTAATTAATTTTAGGAATTAACTTAAACTTCTTTGATTTTGAGTAAGTTTAGAGCTTCAAAAGCCATTTAATCCTTGGATTTCTTTTTGATAACAAGATTCTTTCGCATCTATTAGTTTAGAAGATTATTATTAAAGTCATATAGAGATAAGTTTTATTTCACTTTAGGGGATGATATATTATTATCAAATCTATAAAGAAAGTTTCACATTACAATCTTAAAAATAAACTAATCTACTAAATCATCACCAAAAACTCTGATGTGATTAACTATCTCATTCACCATAGTGAAATATTCTTCAACTATCCAATCTTGATCCATTTTGATATCATTGAATTTTTCTCTATAGATTTTCATTTTGTATTTATTAATTTTTTTACATTGCCTTCGTACATATTCTTGAACTTAAACTATATTTCCATGGAAATATTTTGTCTCATTACTTTATTGTAATCTTTATCAGAAAAGGATATAATAATATATTTATAGCATTTACATCTACTATTAGGTTTTTTTGTCTTCAATTGTCATGGGTGAATCTTTTTTAAGTGGTTAAAAAACCAACTATTAAAACATCACTAACTTCATGGCCTTGGGATAAAATATAAGGCTAAATCTTGTTCTTTAAACCTTGAAAGTTATTTCTATAAAATATAGGAAATCCAATGTTTTTGAAATTTATCATGTTTTTTATATTTAAAATTTTTATAAGAGTAAGGTATTAGAGGGAACCAAGTTTTCTTTTATACCACTTTAAGAGTCTAAGTCAAATATGTTGACACTGGGAAAGGGAAAGAGAATCAGTTGTACATGTATTTTATAATTTCTTTTAAAAATAAACCTATATGGATTTTTAGGGTCTTCATTATCCCCTCTTACATCTCTTCCTTACCCATATGAAATTAAAATGAAATATAAGAAATGATACACATGTATATTTTACAAGGTTTGGCTCCAATGAGGAAACCTACCCCTTGTTTTGTTTAATTTCTTTTGAGATTGAAATTATATCACTATTTATAATTATAATGATTATAAGTTCTTAAATTACTAGGAAAAATTTGTTATGATATCATCCACTTCCCATGGGGAAGGTATTTTTTTTAAAGGTTGGGTCCGAAGTCTCATTTTATTATTTAAAGAAATGACCTCTTTAGACTGGGTAGAGGGAGACCCATTACATATCCTGAAGTCCCAAGGCCAAGTTTCCTGAAAACTAGGCTTGAAAGCCCATTTTTTTGGCCCAAAGGACCCCTCGGTGAATAGTACTACTACCGTACCCGAGCTCCTACAGTACCTGCTACAGTACCGCTGCCACTACAGTCCTACTATAGTGCCTCCACCACTATAGTGTTGCCGCCGCTGTAGTCCCGCTGTTGTTATAGTCCTACTACAGTGCCCCTGCTATAGTGCTTCTCAGTACTGGAAATTAGTCCCTGCCCGGATTTTATCCAAGGAAAAATTTGGTTGATATCATCCACTTCCCATGGGGATGGTATCATCCAATTTCAAATTAATATTACATTAGTTATACTGGTAATTCCGTTTTATAACAACCCCCCAAAAAATTAGCTAGATCACATTAACTTTTGGATTCCTTTACACTAAAAAATGATCTTCCACTGAACCAATGAGATAATATGATTCTTCAATTGATCACAACTACAATTTTCAAAATTTATAATTTTTGAAAAATGATGTCTAACTAAATCTTATAATTTATCGTATCTCAGCATTAGAAACACATAAATAAATTATCTACTATACTTTTTCAAAACTTATTTACACAAATGATTCTAAAATTTTCTTCAAAAATATTTTAGTTCATATTATAATATTCACTTCTGAACCTATTTAATTTGATCACATTATAATTTTTACATGAAAATAGTGTGTGTTGAACTTAAATTCTTGCGTATAAAAGTATTTCTTATAAGATATATTTATTGTAGCATTGCTAACTGATTCTTTGTGTAGACCATATGTGATTTTCTAGAAAATTATCTTCAATATCATTAATCTCTTATTAGTGTCATGAAAATTTTAACAATATCATGAAGGGGTGTTTATAGGATATAATATCTATTCTTATCCCCTTTTCAATTTTGAAAAATATTATATTAAGACTCACAAATCATATGAATTTCTCATGAATGACATGGAATTTTTACATGAAACCCTACATATTCATATAGTGAAAATTTATATTTATATATGAAAAACTATTTTGATCATTTCATATTTCAATATAAAACTGATCATTTTATTTTATCTTTGTATATTTACTTTTTGTACAATCCATACTTTTCAAATTACAAAAATATTTTCATAATATCCATTGTATACTACATGTTTTCGTAATATGCTTCTTATGTGAAATTGTTATTCATATGTCATACTTCAAAGATTCTGTTTGAAAAAAGTATGTGAACATCCAAATTGTTTCAATTTTCTTCACTGTATTAATCTTCACTTGATCTCATATAGTTGATCACTCGATTTTTTCAAGTGCTAAATGGAACCAGGTGAACTACACATGTTACCTATATAAAAACTATTGAACATGAAATATCCATGAGAGAGATGTTGAAAATGATATAATTTATATATTTCTATGAATTCACATTAAATTTTGAAGGAAAAACATTCTCCTATTGAATTAAATATTAGAATTTAGTTTGGGATGGTTTTTTATTATTACTCTGGGTACTTCATATGGTACCACTGATATCCCATGGAGCTGTCCCTCTCCATAGACATCCTCTTACTCTGATGGGAACCCGCCCACACCATGTTCTTGTTTTTTATTCTATTCATCACCACATACAAGATCTTCACTCCTCCACCATCTAGTATAGATGCAATTGAGCCAGGACACTTCCTAAAAACTGTATAGCCTAACTCTTATGACTAGATTAAAGCTATAATATTTTTAATATACTGAGCATATTTTATTTTACTTAGCCAAAATTCCACCCAATCCACATCAGTAAAAACTATTATCACTCAAAGAGAGTTGTTAAAAAACATAACACATTCAATAGCTCTACTACTTAAAATATATGGTTTCTTCCCATAATTATTGAAAAGATAAATATTAATTTTTAAAATAAGTAAAAATGAAAATTTTATTAATTTTTATATAGATTTAGCTTAGAAAATAATAATACATGAGTCCTTGTACTTCATTTTCATCTTAAGTAGGTTTAAATTTCCCAATTTATTAAAAAAATTAATAGTTTGGATTTTCCCAAATTATCTAAGTAAATTCAATATTTGTGGATGATATAAAAATTTGTCAAAGAAAACCTAATATTCAAATTTCAATGAAAATGTAAATTAATTAAGATAAATAATTTTCCAAATGATTCCTTGGATAACCTCTCAATTGGTATTTGTTGTAATTTTTTTTTCAATATTTATATATTGAAACATGAAAAAAATAATCCAAATATAAAAAATAAGTAATTTTAAAAAATATTATTTATAATTATTTACAAAATAAAAATATCTATGGAAGGTTTATAATTTATCAATTTGAGATTGGGATAACCACAATATTATTTTTCATTTCCAATGAAACCTTATTTTAGATTTTATAATTCCATGTTTCTAAAGAAGTTGTGATGCCAAATAGTGTGAGGAATTATATAAGATAGTTTTTAGTTCAATCGATCAAAAAATTATCCTAACCAGGATTCCATTATTGAATTTCACACCTATTTTTATGGTCACCTCACTACCATCCTATAATTTTGACATGTTTGTAATGAAAAACACCAAATATGAAATAAAATTATTACATGTTTTCATTTATTAATGGTTTTGAATAAATAAAATTTTCTATTTATGAGAAAAATAATGAATAGATTTTTTCATGAAAATATCCAAGGTTATTTATAAACTAAGAAAAATAAGTATTCTTTCCCCTAACATAGAAAAAATTTAGAGTAAAATGATTGAGAAAGTTTATATATACTGAAGTTTAGGGTATATGAGAATATTGTTTTTGATGTTCACCTACTATAACTAATAAAGTAAAAATAAGTAATAATTTTACGAGGAAAATAATGCAAGAACAATAGTTGATAGAAAATTAGAAGTTACAGTTGACTCCTCACCAGCTATGATCGGTTATTACCTATACCACATTCATTATATACCAATGTATTAGGCAATAAAAATAATAAGTAATAATATATATATATATATATTATATAATTTAGAGCATGATAATTAAATTACCCACATGATAAAATAAATACGAAATCTTAGAAAGATGAGTGAAATAAAAATTATTACACTTTAGTATCACCATTTCATGTCTTGGATGTTTGAAATTAATGATTATAACATTAGGGAATGTTGATATTAATTATTTTATTTAAAATAATTATGCCATAAACATTTCTAATCCCACTATAATTTGGACATAAAGTTTTATATTTTAAAACTTTGGTTTTCATATCCATAAAATGTGAGTTTATATCTTCTAGTATCACTTAGCATACAATTCACTATCCAGACAATTCAATAATTTTATAAAATTTTCAATGTTTTAACACTTTAAAAATGAACGAGAATGATTTATCAAGGTCATTTTAATAATAAATGAGGTAATGTTTCTTTCATTGATGATTAATGATGGACCTAAAACAATAAGATATCTCAAAATCAGTTTTTGATAAGTTAGTTATATTCTCCAATGTAATTCATCCATTAGATGATATTTATTCTAAAGTGTGGTTATATCCTAGTGTTTAGGTACTATTTTACGTTATGAAAGTTTTTTAAATGTATTTATTTATTTTAAGTGTAAAATAATTTAGAGTTATGGAATATTTTTTTATTTTTATAATTATGAAGTGAAGTAGATATTGGATAAACTATTTGAATTTTATTTACTGTGATAATGTAATGAATATTTTCCTTACACTTTAAATTTCTTGTTAATTCTCAAGAAATTATAAAATAATTTAGATATCCTCAAACACCTCATTAAAATTTTATTACTGGAAGAAAATATAGCAACGTTACAGATAACACTATTTACCTATTAATATGTGAAAATATAGAAATGATGCTTTGGGTTTAAATTTATTTTTCTTCCACCTATTATGATTTTATTTTCACCTTATCATCAATTACCATTTTGAAGAATATTTCAAAATCTCTATCTCCTCAATAAAGGAATATGATAAAAAATATTGACAAAATTGAAATTGTTTGATTCTAATCGCACATATTTTTTTATTTTACCACCACAAAACAAATAATTTGTGGGTTTTTTGTGGGAATTTGATAATAAATTGTTTAGAAAAAGATTATTGTGGCTAAAGGAAATATTCACGTACATGGTATTTATAATAATGACACATTTTAAATGATAAAAAAAGATTCAGTTTTTCCCATTCATTCTATGATTATCCTGAAAAATTCACCCTTACTTCTATTACACATTATAAATATCATATTAAATATTTATCTATATGATGATATTTATAAATTAGGGGATACACACCATGTATTTAAATTTAAAAAATATATTTATGTCCTAAAAAATCATTAATAATCATTTAGTATATTTTTATAGTTCGTTATTCAACCAAATATTTAGAAAAATGTTATCTTTTATAATATGAAAACTATATTTATCTCATTCTTTTATATTGGTGATAATATTACAATTAGAAATGATCATGAAGACATTATGTACCACAAGAAACAATTTTCCCAACACTTTTAAATTTAAGATTTGGGTTGTTTAATTTATTTTCCAAGAATTCAGATAGATCCGTCACAATTAACTATTAACTTAATGTAATCATTTTACAATTCTATTGGAGACCAAAGAGAATTAATTACTAATATTGTTAAAAATTGAATGTTAGTAGAGAAAAATTAATTATTTTAGGATGACCATACTTGAAATATATTTAATTACCATCATTTTAAGTTTGATTCCCAAATATACTTGTGATAATCATTAGAATTATAAATTTAAGATCATTCGGTATATTACAAGGATTCCAAAAAACATATTTATACTGTTAACACAACTTCTGAACATTTTGGTTACTATGTCAACATAATGAGTTATTTTTTTTCAGGTTGGTTTGCTAGATAATTTTTTTGATAAATAATTAATAAGAATTACCAAGATTATTATCTATGGAAGATTTATATAGATCAAGATATAAAACATATTAGGATCATATTGTGATAAGTTCACACTAAGAGGGGGGTAAAGCAGTGTGGGGTGAGTTCTATTATAATTTTACTTTTATCCCTTATTCACCTAATCACTTTTTCATTAAATAGATATCGCTATCTCTTTATCACCTTTTGTTGGTATGAAGATAAATAATAGGAAAGAAAAATTAAGGAATAACAGAGATTGTTATTGGGTTTCACCGCCTTAAAAATGACTACAATCCCGATGACATATAGTTATTATCCCACCCATACAACTTCCTTTTGGTTATCAAATAAATAATGAGCAATGGTATGACCTCACACCGACACTGACTGAGTAAAATGGAAGAACTTACTTTATATCCATGATTTAGAACTAACCATTCTATTCTCCCATGGATTATAGGATTTTGGAAAAATCATTTTTAAGAAGATCAAAATTGAAACTCCAAGTACCTCGTGGAAAGTGTAGGTGAAATCCTTCCTCAAGTAGAACAATCAAGTGGCCTGACTCAATCTTCTTCATACCTCTACCACATATGAATACATTAGTTTGGACTCCTCAAAATTCTATACTTGGAGTATGGTTAGAAACAATGCATATAAACTTTATATTCCTCATACTTCAACAAAAAATGAATAATTTTGAATGGATATCTCAATATTATTTTTCGATGTGAAAGGATTTCTACAGCTATATAACACCTTATTATACTTCAATGCAAATAATATATAGCACATGTAAATTTGGTTCTTATTTATCTCTTCTTCTTTCAACTTAAAGTATATTCACAGTTATGCGCAAAATATTACAATTTATTTCACTCATATTTTCTTGAACCTGTACAAACACACACATAGAATAGTTTCAAAAACATAAAATATTTCTCATATTTGAACTCCTTTAACTATTGGTATTTAATTTTCAATATCTTTGAGTCAAAGAGTTATTAATGTTCTTCCTAAAAGTCTGGATGAATACTAGAATATTTCCTACATTATGATATTTGAAATATCATAGTGTTCTTTTTCTATTCAAATACTTTCTAAATCCATGACCTTAAGTTCAATTGATATTTCCATATAATCATAGTGATGTGGATTCTTCATAAAATTATTTGGAACACTCAATCTATGATTCTTGTTGTTTAGGTACCATTTGATTTTAGTTTGGATCCGGATCATATGTTTGATTATGATGTCTGATCCATGAAAAAAATAACAAAATATTTATCTAAATTATTTCTTCTTTTATTCCTTCAAAATATAAATTCTAAAATCGTAATTTTTCACTCTCTATAATACTAAAAAATTCACTTTGTGTTGAATCCTTATGGTCAGCACATGGGATTATGTTTAGTGAAAAGACTTACACTCCAATATCTTTCAATCATTGTCGAAGACTCACAGTCAATTGTTTCTCAAATTTTTGGCACAATTTCAAATTCACATGATCAAATCCAAATATTTTTATGTTTAGCATCTTGTGTTTTTGGATGAGATGAGATTCTAATGGATTTTGAAATTTTCCATATAGTGGACATCCCATAATTTAAACCTAGTTTCAAAAAGAAATTTGGAGATTTGGAACACTGAAGTGTGTTGTTTGAAGGATTGGTTGAAGGATTGAGGGGTGTAATGGGTGTCTTGATGAGTTATAGGAGTGTCATACTTGAAATCACAAAACCATATAAGTATGGAAGGGGCGCATGGTATGTTTGAAAACGTGTGAGCCTTCAGTAGAAACCGTGTGTCCTGTTTAGTGGTTCTAAGGGTGTCCCATGGTTTTGTAGAACCGTGAACACCAGGACACATGGTTGTTCATATTTCTATAGATCATGAACTGGGGAAACCATATGGTTTCCCAAACCATGTGCTTGAACTATATGACCTCCCTTCTTAGGCTCTGTCACATTCATGGTTGGCGCACGGTTTGGCCAACTGTGTAGCTAAAACATGAAGCTCATTAAAGGGGTAAAAAATACCCCTTTACCCTATTTTCATTAAACCTTATTCCACTATTTCATTTTCTAGAATATTACAGTGTCACCCCTCCCACATGGAGATCCTAATCTCTTCTTCTATCCATGGAACGATCTCCCTCATTTTTTGTCTGAATAAGCTACCATCAATCTTATTGGATTCATACTAGTAATGTCATTTTTCCTTTAAATCCTTTTGTAGTTTCTATTATCTATGTCTATACTATCTTGATGCGAGATAATTCACCATATTTATAGGAAATTAATCCATTTCTTTGATTACTCTTGATTCAGACTAAATCAATCCTCGATATTGAATGTGTGGGTATTTCTAGGCATGAGGTATGTGGTATACAAACTTCCCCTTAAATTTATCATGTTTTATAAATTACACTATTGTACCACTCTCCATTATTTATGCGAAACACTTCCTAAATGTGTTATTTAATTTTTTAACCAAATTCCTTAAGTTTAATAGCTATTGTTTGTTGAATTGTCCATGTTAATGAACATAAAGAACAAAGTGGGAACTTACCTAATGGTGTGAAAAATGAATGAGTTTGACTAATTAATGTTTTTTTGATAAAACCCCTCATTGATGTGCACTATATTCTAAAATATAAAAGTGTATTTTAGATGAAATGTGGAGGGATGTGACACCTCTCTATATATTCCTTGGTGAAATAACTTCTCATAAGTGTTTAGAGCCCAATTCTTATAAATTTAACTTGATAATTTTATAAGGAATGCAGGCTTGAATGGCATGAATCTTACTTTTTCATGTATGGGGATATCTTCCATTTGTAGACTACCCTGACCTATTACTTATATTCAATGATTTCAAACCCTTAATAATTAAAAGGACTACCTAATTAATTATATGAAAATTTTATTGGCATTAACCACTTTTTTAGATCCTCTGATGGGTTATGGAATCCTTAAGTATGTGGCCACCTTCTTGGTATTATTGAAATGATTGTTGTTTTTTCCTACTTCTTGATAAAAGTTGAATGTATAAATGATTAAATAAATTGAATAAAACTTGATCGATACCCATTATCCTTTTTACGAAACTCCAGGGATGGGATCATGCATTGTTGGGAATTTATGCCAAGAGCGATACATGCTATATCTTGGATGGGTTCTCACTGTAGGTTATTTACCTCTATATGAGTGATAAAAGTTCCCAGATGACAAATTGTGCATTTCATTGGTGAAAAGATAGTTATATCATTCCATAAGTGATACTCGTACCCCTGGTGTGAGATACCAAGGGTGGCCTTAGTGGGGAGATGTTTTACTTTATATCGAGAGTGCTACTTGGGATTTCCTATGATGGATTACTGTGGACAGACTCTTTATCCATGGATAAGTATTATGACCATAGAGCAATACATGGTTCCCTTTATAATGTTCACCATTGATGGGCCCAGGTTTCCATTAATTAAATACTAGAGATTCTTCTATTTATTAATTGTATGTGGTAATTAATTAAATTCAAGGATGTGTTTTCCAGGAAAACTCACATGCCTGGGATTAGTACTCCCATCATAGTTTAATTAGGATGACCCATTATTAAATCACATAATATTTTTTATTGGTTAAACCTAGTTCAGAGACATTTCTACTTAGAGAAAGCTGGTATAGTCGACCAAATGTCCTTGAGGAACCTGAGCCGACCTGTTATGTTTATTAATTTATTTAGTTTCATCTTTAATTATACCTAAACACTATCATAATTTATATTAAAAAACTAGATTACAATTTAGACACCATTATTGGTGGCATACTGAGTATATCTCACACCTTTAATGGGCCTCCCTTACATTGGGGTTATCAAGCAGATCCCCATTTTCACAGGTTCTGGATCTATTTATTATGTTTTGTATTATATATGGGATATTCGGACCACAGTGCTGGGGAAATACATAGGATTCTTGTGAAGAACGCCCTTAGGATTTTTTATTATTTTCTTTATCCATGTATTGCATGCTGTACTTCCCCTTTATATTATATCATTATCTAACATGCTACATTGATGTATATTTGGAATTGGGTACTTTTATTCCGTAATTATATTTATCTTCCACTAATTTGTCATCTATTATTAATAATTTTTCTATTTTCAATTATTTATTTACTATTATACCATTTTCCTACTCTGATCACGAGTGTATAGTATCCCCACTATACCTCCATTACACACATTCTGGTATTTGAAAGCCTCTGACATACGGGGAGGCATCCTTAAGGCCATGTGGTGACCGATCCAACTACTAGTTTAGTAGTCATTCAGGCCGAGATGTTACAATGTTTTATTAGAGATATCTTTTTTCCTTTGTCATACTATTTTGGGATGGTAGATAGGAGACTAGGAATACATCAACACTTAGTAAATAACCATGCCTCGGAGTGATCCACCCATGTATGGGGAAAATCGAAGTGGCCCAGGATGGGATTATTGTTTGTGTTGTTTTCTATCACAATTTATTATGATTTCAACTTAATTTATTGGAGTACTTTCCACTACTTACTGGTTTATGTGATTTATAGTATTTTACCCTTGGTCTGGTATGGGAAGAAAGTAGAATTTCATAAATTTTCATAATTGGAACTGTATAAATTAGAAAATGGTGACCCATATAATCGAACCAACCTTTGATCATACTATACACACACATATGCGTATATATATAGAAACTATTGTAAAAATGTATAACATGTTAAACCTTAACTCTTATATAAATTGGTTTCTTTTGGACCTTTTGTACGAATCGAACCATGTAGGTCGATCTTGACCTGTTATAGCTATGAGATAGACTTGAATCAACCAATGTAGGTCGCCTATGTTGTATCATTCTTTTGAGATAAACCCATTAAAATGGGCCATTTAAGCTATCTAAAGAAACCTATATGGATGTAGAAATTGAATTATGGTAGAATATACTTGATAAATAACTCATAATTTAATAAGAGATATTTTAATCTTCGTGATTTGTACTTATATAGGCTATCAGTTAATTAAATTTCCAATTGTAACCTAAAGGGTGTTTTACTCTAGATATTAGAATTGAAATTTTCTTTAGCTGATCCAGTTATGAAAATTTATAAATAACTGAAGTATTTTTAAAATGGTGGTTTATCAAATCAATGGATTAATTATAACTGGATATCATTTAAATAATTAATCTTTTAAAGGATGTTTGATATAACTTTCCTGTTTTTCCTTGCTTCATTAGATAAATGAAGTGTCAGATGATTTTTCCTTATTTATGGTATTATATTTTATTTAAAACTAAATCTTGAAATGTTTAAATAATTAAATGATTTTTTTTGTTTAATACCTTAAAATGAAAGCATAAGAGGTGTTCTTAGTCTAGACCTCATGTAATGGTAGTTTAATCCTTTAATTTTTTTCCTTTCAATGAAGACATGATTGCTTTTTGTAGGCCTATTCTCTTATAGTTGAATCCAAATAATGAGCCCTTAAGCATAGTGAAAATTTCTAGGTGTGACCCTGTTTTGGGTCGATGCTTTATGGTTTGGTAAAAGTCTGTCCCATTATAGGTAGAACCCTCATAACATTAGATACCTTGCTATTTTCTTATGAGAAGTTCCTAATGTGAGGTTTCATTTAGGTGCCGTTTGTACCATGTGGGACTCATATTAATTAAAAAGGTCTCATTGTCTTGATTGGTGGTCACTCAGTGTTTTGACCCTCTTCATAGTCTCATGCACCATGTAATGCCCAATTTTAATGAGTAAGAAACGCCTAGGGCATGATCCTTCACCAAGTACATCATGTGACCCTACTTCTTCCTCCTTCTTAGTGTTATACGACAAAGGTGTTGTCTTCCAGGTTTACAGATGTATGTGTTGGTGTGAATATTAGCTAGTTTTTTTTGTATAGGCCATCATATTCCTAAATCCACAAGTATGAAAATATTATAGACAGTATCAAGGATGTTCCGTTTTTCTCTTGTAATCCTAGTGTAGTTGGCATTGGTATATGCGGTACCCATTTAGTTGTTAAATTGGTACATCAAACAATTAGATTTTGTCATTAATCATTTAATCTAGAGATTTTTGGATTTTATTACCAATCATATTTGGTGTAGGGTGACTTGGGCATAAAAGGAGACTAGACTCATTCTAATTCTTGAGATGATTTCATAAAGCGGATCAGGTGTTTTGACACACTAGTTGGTTGGTTGGGATTCTAAGGCCGATGCTATGATGTACATTGAAATAAATCGGGAGGAGAGTCACATGTACATATATATGTGAATGAAATCTATTGTGTTAAGTGGATGGTTTTCTATCTCTTTGGTTTAAGGCTCACTAAAGTGTGTTCGCCGCATATGGGACTCATAAATAGTGGTTGGTAGAGCATGTGCCATGGGATGAGTGATGTACCTAAATGTGTTGTTAATTCAACTGGGCATGGATCAAATTAGAAATTTATATTATCCCAAACTGTACTAACTACAAGGGTGTATTATAGAAAAAGTGTAGGGTCGAACCCACAGAGAGCAGGGAATGCAGTGATGAAAAATCTAGACTTAAGGTCAGGTTTTTCCAATTTATGGTTGATTTTATTAAACTAGTTATGTGATTTAAATAAATGAATTCAAATAAAGAAACAGATGAGAGGGAAACCAGTTTCCATGGATGATTTTTCTAAATATATTAACTCAACTTCACTTGAAAAACAATCATATCAAATAATTGACAACCAATAAATTTCATCGATAGAAGTAATGGTAATTCCCCATAAAACTAAACTAGAATCCTAATCCCTCAATGTCATATGGATTAAAATAATAGTATGTATTAAATTTAGATTTTTAAAGTATAATAATAATTTTATTCAATGGTCGGGGACAAATAATCTCAATAACATTTGGGTTCATTCAATATTAAAAACATATGGTCAATGATTCAATGATGAATAAAACAAAATCATAGGAACAACATGATACGATCAAATAAAATCATATTTACGAGTGAAGTAAAATCATGCTTTGTAGGTACACAACCCCTTTAAGTGGTTGCATCTCAAGCTTAGAATGTAATCCTGTTTATCAAAATCATAACCTATATAAATAGGCTAGGGTTTCATCCATAGGGGTTTCTCGAGAAAAAAATGGTGTAAAATGGCTGTCTGGGTCATCAAGGGTATGAAAATCCTATCGGAAGATATGGTGGTAATCATCATTTTTATTATGTTTGAGAATATACATGACATAATATTCATATACATGACATGTAATGCCAATATCCAGTGTTGGAATCCACGTTTTACCTAGGTCTTCAGTTTTGATCCTCTATAACATGACATGATCATCCAACAGCATGGGAAATCTTCTTTCATTGCAAAACATGATCCGTTCTACTACTTTTTTATCTTTGCTTCATATTTATTTTCTATTGTTGTGAAGAGCCACTTCATGTGTGATATCCCAAACAAATTTTATGTGTAATAATAATAGTTTTAATAGTTTTACTTGGCTTAATTTTTGTTTTATCCATAAAAATGTTTGAAAAATAAACACAATACTTATTTTATTCAATTAATCACTGAAACATTACATTTCAACAAGGCCAAAGGACCGTAACTAACCTAGAATTCCTACTAGTATACCATTCAAGATCACTGGGAGACCCCCAGACATCACAAATAAACCAAGAAGATAGTGAGTGTCCTTCAGTTTTTTCACAACGAAGAACATTAAATCCAGATCTTTGTCAACAAAACTAAGCATTAAGTGTTTGTAAAGCACCATCTTCACCAAGTTGTCTCTAAAGTTTGGAATACCCGAAACATATTTTTATAGGGCCTCTTTTGACTATTGGTATCCATTGCGGTCCTTAGGTGACCTTTGGTTTTGTAATGGTCACAAAATCTTATAACCGTTGGCCACTTTTAAGAATTTTCATTATATAATGTATTTTTAATATTTTAAGTATTTTAAGTATAAAAATATTTTCAAATTTCTAACTATTTGAGTGATTTAAATTTGTATCTTTGAACATATTTAATTGAAATTATCCTTATAATTTGAAAGCATAATGTTTTAAAACATACAATTAATTTGAAATCAAGACCTTTGAGTTTTAATGAAAAGAGAAGTACATATTAACTTGAAGATGAATATGCATATCGATTTTGATAAAAATAATTGTATTTAAATTTGAAGCCATGTGTCAAAATACTTTTGATAATTAATAGTAAAACAAGGTGTAATTTATATGATAGATTGTGTATTTTAATGTATCAAGTCTAAAATAAAGTTTAAATTAAGTTTTAAATCTAATAAAGTTGATGACATTGTTTGTCTTAATAAAATTGAATATTGAAAAATTATTGGTTTTTACATTATTTGGTTTTAGTGTTGGTTTTAAAACAAGGGTTTATAAAAATATATACCACCAATGGGGAAAACCATCTAACTGAGCTGAAGTATGAAAATCATGCTACTCCTTTAGGAGTAGGCGGCCGAGCCTAAACCCTTCATCCACAACATTTGACAGCTCGTGAGGGTGTGTGTGCATGAATATAGGGACGCATGGATGAAACAAGTAGCGCACCACCATGCAGGGCGACATGGTGGTAGGGGTTGCCACAAAAGCGCGCCTGCAGAGAACCGGTACGGGGTTGTATCATGGAGGGGGAGAGGGAATTATGAGTGATGGATGGGAGATTGAGGCTTATAATGACATCCCAGAAACAATTCTATTTCGATGTGGGAAGAGTTTTTTAAAGAGGGATCTAATCTCGGCTGTTCAATCTCATTACATGAGATCTAGTCTGCCTGATCCAGTCATGGGTTCAAACTCCACCACCGTGGTATTAACACCACATTTCTTTGGAACTTCTGATCACAGACGTAGTTAATATCATCACCTCATCCGTTTTTAAATCCCACGTCTCTCTATAGCCGTATGATCAACCTGAGATTTAATCTTGTCCCTCCATCTCTTTTTTAAAACCGCATAAACACCCTTAGTAGTCCGATCAGACCCCGTGGGATCTGGACCATCCATTTCTTTTCTACATTTCTTCTCCTCGTTTCTTCTTCTTCCCTGCACCAAAACAGTGGCTCACCCATAGTTTCCTTCGATTCTTTTTTTTTCTTTTTCTTCTCCCTCGAGATCCTCCACTTATCTTCAAACCAGCCACCAATTCCTAACCATAAGTCTCGCTTGGACTCCTTTTTTATTATTTTTATTTGATCCTTTTTCAAGATTCCACAATATATATATATATATAATAATATAATAACAATTTTATTTCAATTTTATTTTAAGTAAGATGTTGTACTTAGTTTGTTCTAGTCTTTTTTTTCGATGGTATTTGATTATATTTTATGCATGAATCGTGATATCTAATATATATATATATATATATATCCTCTATAAACCCTAGTCTGCACTTGTTTTCTACCCTAGTTTCTTTGCCACAACCTACAAACGTCCCCTGCCCGACCCTGTTGCTCTCTTGAAGCTAGGTAAGGGATCATTTTTTCTTCAGTTTCAGTTTTAAAACCCCTTTAATATATTTTTATTTTTCACGGTTATATGTATATATATATATATATATATATTTATATATAATTTTTCTCTAAATCATTTTGGGATTTCAAACAAAAAATTCCATCAGTCTTAAACTGATGCTTTTATGGTATAAAACACTCGTAAGGTTTATAATTGTTTTATATTTAAAATTATGTGAATATATGTATACTAATATATGGTTTCTTTATATAAAAAATCAATTCAGGTTTATGATTTTTGAATGGAGATAATTTTTTTAAGTGATGTTCTTAAAAACATGAAATATGTGTGCAGGTTTAGTTCATCATGTTTTTCATACGAAAAACCCTTGATTACAAGTTATGTATATATGGTTATACATATATACATTTATTCATATAACAAGTCCATTTAGATTTTATTATTTACAAATGATATTCGATCCTAGATAGTGTTCACAATACATGTTATAGATACAACGGTTTACTTTGTTTAGTGTTAAAATTCAACCCTATGTATATTTATAAAACAAACCTAATCTACTTATATGGTTTTCAAATGATGAAAATATGGGTTTAAAAGTAATTTCCTTAAGTACATGTAAATCTTGTAAGTAATCAAATTTGTTTTATTTAATTGGACCATGAAAACATATATGCACACATACGATTACATGTGTATATATGGATTTTAATTGTAATTCAAATTAGGTTTTCATAAAACCTATTTTAGTAATTAATTATTTATTTGAAGCATACAATAGTTATAAGAATATATTAAACCTTGGTTTGGGCTATGTAGATCCCAAAGATACACTTCGTGCATAGATATTAATATATATGGTTTGATATACCCACATATATACATATACGTATTTCAAACTTGATTCCTTAAGTATGTTTTATGATGGTTTTCATGTTTAAGCATAAATTTACATTCATGCATGAGTACTAGTTCACATTCACAAGGGTTTAATGAAAGAGTTATTATTTTATGTGATAACCCATTATTTTATGTGTACTAGTTCTTACCACATGTGAAAAATTCAGTCATTTCAGTCCATGCATGTCACTAATGTAGCCATAGCCTAAAACTAAAAAATCTAGTCCTTTTTACATTTATTGCATAATTCATTTCATTTATGAGTATGTATTCAAAAGATTATGGATTTAGAATGTAAGTTCCATTGTAGTATGTGAATGTATTCAAATAAGACCATACTAAGACATATGAGGAATTTATTGGACTTAAAATATAATATGGGTTCACCCAGATAACACTCCAATGCATTAGATAAAGTTGAGTCTCATGATACATTATGTGCGACAGTCTTGGCGGTTAGCCTTGGTTGGTGCTACTATGTGAAACGATCTTGGTGGTTAACCTTGATTCGTACTAAGTCATTATTTATGTATGGTCTCAGCATGAGGCCTTGAAAAAGTAAAGCTTTTTTACATTCCCTCATTATATATTAGTATATGACCAACCAAGGGATTATTCGACTAACAGAATGTCCCTCGACTAAGAATATTATATGATAATGGTGATGAATTCATATGGAATAATTAAGTATGTAAATGGAAAGTTATACAAGGAAAGGGTACCTAATGTTATTGTTAAATCTAGTAATTCATGAATTAAGTGTTAAGTGAATCCTGACTTGTTAAGTTATTTGAATTCTATTTTACAACTTTGCATGTCACGTTTAGAGTTGGTTTGATCAATTTATTAATTGTTCCATATTTCATGAATTTTTTAGTAAATGTATGCGTACTCTGATTTATGTATTACCTACAGTTTTAAATAAACACATATGATTATTATGTAAGAGTTTTTTCTGAAAATATTATCAATTAAACTTTAAAAACTTATGATGAAGTGCCTCAAGAAAATGTATTGTGATTATTTTAAGAGTTTTTGTTTTAAAAAAATTATTCAAATTATTTTAAAACCCCTTACTAGGCATTCTTATGCTCACCCTACATTTTCAATTTATTTTACACGGTTTAGTAGATTATTCCACGCTTTGAATACTCTTAGTGACACCATCAATATGAAGCTTAACATTGTCAATTTTTTGGAAGAAGTGTATCAGAAACATCGGATTTTTATAACCTAAACTGAAATGATCCTATTTATTAGAATGAGATGTGTAATTTTCGTTTTCATGTTTCTATGAAAAAAAATTACACACTATTTTTCATTAACTGACTCTAGGCTTCTAGGGTCAGGGTCGTTACAGTTGGTATCATAGGATCAGTTTGGACAACTCTGGAAAATTAGAACAACACTAAATATTTAATTTTGTATTACTAAGTATAATCCTTTCTTCAAATTTCAGATTGTAGATGAAACAAATATTTTGTCTCTCCCAACCGAAATACTAGAGACTATAGTTGCCAAGTTCTATTTTTAACGCTATAATAAATTTGAAAACCTCTCCCTAACATGTAAAAATCTCTACTATGTATCGAAATATCCTCATGTACTTCATATCCACCAAGGATCAGGCTTTTACTATGTCCTTATAATGCATGCTCAACTTCCATTCTATGTACGTAAGGGAAAGTACTTTGAGGGTTTTTTTAAATTCTTTACCCTAGCTAAGAATTTTTTGTCCCAAGAGGACTTCCAAGAGGCTACGCAAGTGGGTGACCTTCGAGCAGAATATCTTTATCAACTATTGACCTATGGTCTCTATGGTCAAGTTAAGGAATTAAAAATTCTTGGGGATGTGTCTTACCATTTGTTTTATAGACATCAAGTTCATGCTGATGTCTCCCTGCTTCATACATTTCATGATTTTTTGTCATGGAACTTTAGATGTGCACATGAAGTTGATCCAAGTGGCCCGTGCTGTATCTATACGAAAGATATTGAAGAGTTTGGAACCATTTTAGGGATCTGTTTAACCGGGAACTGGAGAAATCAGCAAAAATGGTGGAACATGTAAAGGTACATCACAGTGGTTGTTAGGAAGTTCGTGTCTGTGAGTTTGTGAGGGAATGAACACGTAGCAACCCGAGTTTAATGAACCTTGTCTTAAACTAATGATGTTATATTTTTATTATTTGGAACTTTATTATTTATTTTCAAAATAACATGTCGGTTTTAATATGGTTATTCTTTACTAAGAAGACCCTTTTCTTAAAAAAATTAGATGGAAGAGGAAAGGTAACCAACTAACCTTTTGTATCTACCAACTATGATATGGGAAAAAATAATGTTAAAGTCATGTTCGGATGTATTTGAACCTCTCAGAAACCAACGATTATCATGAAAATATCCTTATCAGTTGTCCAACACTCCTAATATGCTTCGATTCTTCCATGGACCGAGTTTTATTTATTTCCTCTTAGTACATGCACAAATCGCATCCTATACATGACGAGGATGTTATTTTGATGGACTCTTCAAATTTTTTACTATGTTTGAAAGATATACAGCTATAGTGAAATTCCAAGAATCCCCCGATGTAGGTGACCTTCACACAACTTACCTTTTTCAACTCCTAAACATCATGGGAAATATGATGCTTTATGAATTTAAAATTTTAGAAAACAAGGTGGTACTACTAGTTTATAGGAATCAAATACTTTTTGATTCTTTGAGCTATTAATCTCCTATTACTTTTATATGAAATCCAGTGTCTGAATACATAAGTATTACTTCGACTTTTTGAAATATTTCTAGACCAAAGAAACTGAATAATTTAAAGCTTCCATGGATACCATGTCATCAAATAAACACAAGCACTTGTGGTATTAGTAAAGGGGACATTGAGTGTGATGTCTGAAGTATTGGGGTGTCATATAATTGCGATAGAACAATTATTTGATGGGGGGATAATGTGATAACCCAAACACATTTTATGTGTAACAATAATAGTTTTAATTGTTTTACTTGGCTTAATTTTGGGTTTATCCAAAACAATATTTTCAAAATAAACACAAGACATATTTTATTCAATTAAACACTAAAACTTTACATTTTAACAATGCTAAAGAACCATAACTAACATATAATTCCTACTATTATACCATTCAAGATCACTAGGAGACCCCTGAACATCACAGATAAACCAATAAGATAGTGATCATCTTTTGGGATTATCACAACGAAGAACCTTATAGGAAGAGCTATGGAAACTGAACTAAGCAATAAGGGTATGTAAAGAACCATATTCACCAAGTTGTTTCTAAAGTTTTCAAAATCCTAAACATCTTTTTATAAGGTCTTTGTGACCATTGGTATCCATTGCATTCCTTATGTGACTTTTGATTTTTTAGCGGTCACAAAATCTTATAACCATTGTGTAATTTTTAGAATTTTGATAATCTATGGTATTTTGAATATTTTATGTATTTTAAATATAAAAAAATTTTAAATGTTATAATTATTTGAGTAATTAAATGTTGTATCTTTGATCATATTTAATTGAAATATCCTAATATTTTTAAAGCATAATGTTTTAAATCCTAAAATGAATTTGAAATCAAGACATTTGAGTTTTAATGAAAATATAAGTACATATTAACTTGATAAGGAATATACATATGAATTTTGATAAAAAAAATGTATTTAAATTTTAATCAATGTGTTAGAATAATTTTGATAATTAAAAGTTAAACTAGGTGTAATTTATATGATGGATTGTGTATTTTAAAGTATCAAAGTCTAAAATGAAGTTGAAATTAGGTTTTAAAACTAATAATGTTGATGACATTGTTTGTCTTAATAAAACAAAGTGATACAAGCTTCTTTGTTTTTACTTTCTTTGGTTTTAGTGTTGGTTTTAAAACAAGGGTTTATAAAAAAAATATACCACCCATGGGGCCAGCCTTCTAACAGAGATGAAGGAGGAAGCTTGCGCTACTCCTTCAGAAGTAGGTGGAAGATCCTGGACCCTATATCTATAGCACGGGCCAGCCCGTGAGGGTGTGTGTGCGTGCCTACAAGCACGCATGGAGGAACTGAGATGCGCACCACTGTGCAGGGCGACAAAACGGATTGGGTGGGTGTAGAAGTGCGCCCCCAGATAACCGGTACGAGGCAGTACCAGGGAGGGGGAGAAGGAATTATGAGTGATGGACGAGTGTTAGAGGCTTATAAAGACGGCCCAAAAACCATTCTATTTTGATGTGTAATGGGTTTTTAAAAGAGGGACCTAATCTCAGCAGTCCGATCTCGCCGCGGGAGATCTGGACCGCCAGATCCAGTCTCATGTTCAAACTCCTCCACAGCGGTATTAATGCCATGTTTTTTTGGACCGTCTGATCACAGATGTAGTTAATCTCATCTTCTCTTCAATTTTTAAATACTGAATCTTTCCATAGCCATCTAATCAATATGATATTTAATCTCATCCCTCCATTGATTTTTTAAAACCGTGTAAACACCCTTAGCCGTCCAATTTGACACCATGTTATCTGGACTGTCTATTTATTTTCTGCATTTCTTCTCCTCATTTCTTCTTCTTCCTCATGCCAAATCAGTGGCTCTCCCACAGTTTCCTTTTCTTCTTCTTCTTCCTTTTCTTCTCCCTCAAGATCCTGTACTTCTCTTCAGACCAACAACCTATTTCTACCCAAAAGTCTCTCTTGTACTTATTTTTCATTATTTTTTTCTCCTCTTTCAAGTTTCCACAATATATATATATATAATAATATAATCACCGTTTTATTTCAGGTTTATTTACGTAATATTCTAGTCTTAGTTGGTTTTGGTCTTTTTTTTTCAGTGGTCTTTGTTAATATTTTACGCATGAATCATGAAATATAATATATATATATAGCCTATATAAATGCTACTTTTCACTTATTTTCTATGAAATTTTCTTCGCTTTAACCTACAAAAGTCCCTTGCCCGACCCTGTTTGTCCCATGAATCTAGATAAGGGGTATTTTTTTCATCACTTTGAATTTGAAAACCCCTTTTATCTATTTTTATGCTTCACAGTTATATGTATATGTATATAATTTTTTCCTAACTCTTTTTGGGATTTCAAACAAAAATTATCATTAGTGTTAAACCAAAGTTTTCAAGGTATAAAACACCCATAAGGGTTTAAATTGTTTTATGTTTAAAACAACGTGCAAATATGTATACTTATATACTGTTTCTTTATATAAAAAATCAATTCAATTTTATGATTTTTGAATGGAGATAATTTGTTTTTAAGTCAGGTTCTAAAAAACATGAAATACATGTATAGGTTTATTTCATCATGTTTTTAATTTAAAAAACCCTTTCTTACAACTTATTTATATATGGTTATATATATATAGGTTTGTTTATATAACAATTCCATTTTGATTTTATGATTTCCAAATGATATTCACTCCTAGATAGTGTCCAAAAAACATGTTATATATACAAGGGTTTACTTTGTTTTGAGTTAAAATTAAACCCTAGGTATGTTAATAAAACAAACCTAATCCATTTATATGGTTTTCAAATGATGAAAATATGTTTTTAAAAATAATATCCTTAATTACATGTAAATATTTTAAGTAATCAACTTGTTTTTATTTAATTGGACCATGAAAACATATATGCACACATACGGTTACATGTGTATATATGGGTTTTAATTGTAATTCTAATTAAGTTTTCATTAAACATATTTTTGTAATTAATTATTTATTTGAAGCATAAAACAATTATAAGGATATATTAAACCTTGTTTTGGGTTATGTAGATCTCGAACATACATTTCATGTATATATGTATATATGGATTTATATACCCACATGTATACATATATGTATTTCAAACTTGATTCCATAAGTAGGTTGTATGATGATTTTAATGTTTAAGAACAAGTATACATTCATGCTGAGCACACATGTTTAATTATTTCTTTTATGCATGAATACTTCACATGAAATAATCCATACTTGTTATTCCAATTTTCCACAAGGATTGCCTTTGATTATTTTTGTTTATGTTTTAATTTATTTTGATATAATCAACATTTTATGGTTTAAAACATGCATCTCAAAGTCAAAACATGTAAACCATGATATGAAAAGGTTCACATTCATAATGGTTTACTGCAAGAGTTATTATTTTATGTTTCAACCCTTTATTTTATGTGTACTAGTTCGTAACACATGTGAAAAAGTCTATCATTTCAGTCCATTCATGTCACTAATGTATCTATAACCTAAAACTAACAAATATAGTCCTTTTTACATTTATTGCATAATTAATTTCAGTTGTGAGTATGTGTGATGAATATTATGGATTAAGAATGTAATTTCCATTATAATATGGGGAAATATAGAAATAAAACCATACTAATAAATATAAGGAATGTATTGGACATTAATTATAAGATGGGTGTTCCTAGATAGTGCTCTGCATTGGGTAAAGTTGAGTCTCATGAGAAGTTATGTGCGACGGTCTTGGTGGTTAGCCTTGACTTGTACTAAGTCATGTTTTGTATATGGTCTTGGAAGGAGGCCTTGAAAAAGTATTGCATTATACCTTACCTCATTATGTATTAGTATATGACCAACCAAGGGATTATTCGACTAATAGAATACCCCTTGGATAATAATCTTCTATGATAATGGTGATGAATTCATATGGAATAATTAAGTATGAAAATGGAAAGTTATACAAGTAAAGTGTACCTAAAGTTAATGTTGCATCTAGAAATTTATGTATTAAGTGCTAAGTGAATCATTACATGTTTAGTTAGGAAAATTATATTTTACAGCTTTACAAGTCACTTTTAGAGTTAGTTTGATCAATTTATGAATTATGCCACATTTCATGATTTTTTTGTACACGTATGTGAACATTGATTTATGTTTTAACTAATATTTTAATAATCACATATAATTCTTATGTAAGAGGTTTTTATGAAAATATTATCAAGTAACCTTTAAAAACTGACGATGATGTGAGTCAATAATTTTTTTGTGATTATTTCAAGAGTTTTTGTTTTAAAAAGGAATTTATAAAAATTATTTTAAAACCCCTTAATGGGAGTTCTTACGATCATCATACATTTTCAATTTATTTTACAGGGTTTAGTATATTATTCCAAGATTTGATTAATTTTATGTGACATCATCAATATGAAGCTTAACTTTGTCAACTTTTTGGAAGAAATGTATCAGCAGCATCTGGTTTTCCAGAACCTAAACCGAAACAATCCTCTATATTGGAATGAGATGTCTAATTTTCATATTCATGTTTCTATGAAAAAAAATTACACACTGTGTTTTAGGCGCTGAATTTGGGCTTCTGGGGTCGGGGTCGTTACATCATGACATGATGTGAAGTTCTTTTTTATTCCCCAATTTCCATGTTTCCCTAGATATAACTCCAAATGGAGTTCATGGATTAGAAAATAGGAAAAAACAATATGGGGGAAAGATATTATATTTAATCAATTAATATTTAATTAATTCATATATAAAAACCATCAAAATTTGTATACAAAACTAAAATTTAAAATACCCCCACACTCAAATATTTAATCATCATCTAGAAAAACCTCAACATCAAAACACCAAGGGTCCATACATAAAAAAGGGAATATTGAAATTATGATTCTCATAGAAACAAGTTATAACTAAACATAGTAAAATAAAAATATATACCCAATACATAATCCAAGAATCATGCTATATTTAAAATGTTCAATTCAAGACATTCCCCCTTTTCACTCACAAATTTCAAATTTTCATTAACACCCTTGCAATTTATGTTTTTCCTCACACTTAATTTTTCCACTCATCACTATAGGTAAAAATTTAATCGATTTACGAACATACATCAAGTACATATTCCTAACCATAAGCTTTCATTGAATATAGTTTCTCCACCAATTATCGGAAAATATCACAAACTATCATGATGGATTTTCAATAAGGATCAAATGAATTTTTTTGAGGGTAAGTAGATAAAAATGTCAAAAATCAAGTAAGTATTAAGGATGAGGCTAAAATCTAACATATAATACATGATATTCATAAACAAGCTCAATGAAATTATCCTTACCAAAATAATCTCATCCCACACACCACCCAAATAATTCAGTGAAGGTTCATAAAAAAAGTAATCATAATGAAAAATAACCCTCTATTCTTGTTTTTCTTCTTCTTATTTTAATGTTTTGATTGTAATAAACCAAAAATCCACCACCTAACCATATATAATAAAAATCATTAGTCTATAAATGGTGAATTCTGATTTTACTAATTCATAACCCATTTTTTCGTTTTTTATATTTTTAGAGGCTTACCTAGGAGAAGTTTCACATCCATCGTCTAACCACATATGATTTTGATATCATCGGTATGATAATGGTAATTTTTGACCTACATGAGAAACAACCCATTTTTTTCTCATCATTATTTTTCATTTATTTTTTTAACAACAAGAGGTTTATGCAATGGAATATAAAGAATGTATATATGAACCTTCCCGAAAATCACATAGAAACACCCCACAGTCTCCAATTGAATGTGATGTCATGACATGTCAAATTTATTATGATTTTAAGGTTTAATTATAGTATAGGAAAGACCCTAGGTCGTCTCTGAAAGAGCGTTGTTGGGTTTAGAGTGTGTGTTTTTAATAAGAAGTACTAAAATATGGGGTGGTTTTGAAAATAGTTTTAGGATGAAATTACTTAATTGAAAGCATAAAAGTTGAGAAACCAAATGGATTTTGAAAAATATGAGATAAAAGGGTTCATTGTGATTTCACAACAAAAATTCCATGTTTATTGTTCATAGATATTCATTTAGGTATGGAGTAATTACATGGTTGAAATTAATTGGAATCCTAATTAAATCCTAAGATTTTATTTAAATGATTAAAGAACCAAACCTTTATGTAACAATTATATTTTCATAGACCAGAACTTATGCATGGAATATAAGCTTCCAAAGAATATTGAAATCTCAAGAAGGTGGGTATGAAAAGGATTCTTGTGCTTCCAAATCAGAACAACAGAAGTCACACACTGAAAACCTCACACCGATCGGTTAGAAATAAAGAGTATCTCAATCACATGCATTGAAAAAAGAATTAAAATATTTAATTATGTAAGATACATGGAAAAAAGTTTTCACACCCAAATTACTCCAAACGAGTAGCTAAAATATGAATCAGAACTCCCTTGACATGTGCATAGCTCCCTTACAACGAACTCCCACCATTTTTCTTGACACCGGGAGGAGGAAAAATCTTGGGTGGAACTCCTTCTTCATTCGTGACCCCCCCTATAAGGACAGGGGCCTCCAAAACATCAAGTATGAAGAGGTGACTCCTCTAGGACTTCAAAATGACAGAGGTTCACTTCTGGTTCCAACTTACAAATGAGGAGTATGATAACCCTGCTTTTTATTACAACTTAAGCATGCTTTATTACATAAAACTTCACTTGATACAACAAAGAAGATTGAGAGGTTTAGTGTCTTTGGGGCCTAGGATAATTACATAAAAACTTTAAACTTGAAATACATCATCTTTATT
Organism: Viscum album; assembly: GCA_963277665.1. Classification (NCBI taxonomy): domain Eukaryota; kingdom Viridiplantae; phylum Streptophyta; class Magnoliopsida; order Santalales; family Viscaceae; genus Viscum; species Viscum album. Next base: position 976,930,117 of record OY728153.1, on the reverse strand, counting down.
GAAAACTTCCTTTACATGACCACTACATTCCTTCATACATAGCATTGCATGGCATAACCTGAGGACATGCATAAGAAAAGGGTGAGCTATAAAGCCCAGTAAGGGAGTACACAATGAATAACATGAGGAGTACAATACATGTTAGGAAATAGGAACATCAATAGAGCATTAGAGTAACATGAACATAAAGGCATGATAAAGCATGATAACCATAACATGGAAATGTGGCAACAACACTTAACATTGAATTAGCATGAGCCAAGGCTCATTGCACATGGAGCATGAGTAAACCCTCATTGCACTTGAAGCACGAGTAAACCCTCATTGCACTTGAATTATCATGAGTCAACACTCGTTGAACATGACGTATCATGATACTATACTTTACCCAATGCATTGGAGCGCTATAAAGGGTGCACCCTTCTTAAACATTTCATTTCATGCATAAGTGTGCCACATGGATCATAAAACATGGATTCATAAAACATAATCATTTATTCCACGATAAAGGAATGTGGAATTCATACATGAAACTTTATAATCAATAAGTAAATGTGCATAAAGGTGAATAACCTTGATGGAGAAATGGGCATTGTATTCACTACACAATGATATTGGCTTAGAAAATCGGTGTGATTTCGGTAGCGTAACGGCGTGACATAAGAATTCATAAAAATGGTTGATAAGAGAGAAAGGGGTTCCTCATCATATTTACATGTAATGGACAGTAAGGAGGTCATATATATACATGTCCCAACAATTGAAAAGGAATTTAGATTCATGATACAAACGTATTGCTTGAATATAAAAGAGGAGAAAAAGGTTCCTTTCGGAATTTCGGCATAGTAACGGGTGTACATGGGAGGAATTTAATGAGAGAGAAAGGAGTCTCCCATCATTCAAAAAATAATAGGGAAGTATGGGAGAGGTGTGAAACCATACCCCAACATTCATAATTGAAATTAAAAGGACAATACAACTTAAAGAAAATTGACAAAATGAGAAAGGAAGAAAAACCCGTACTTGGAAGTGTGCTTCCAAAAGCTAGAGAGAGGCTTGTGAGAGGCTTCTTGGGAAATTGGGGCACCTTGAGAAAATTCTAGAGAGAGTAGGGCAGAGGTTGGACGAACTCCAAGGGATTTTAGTGAGGAGGAAGTGGGAGCTTGGGTGGGTTTATATAGGAAATGTGAGGGAATTATTTATTATTTAGGTTTGGGACCCCTTATGTTAAAATAATCCAAACCACAAACCATCCCTTGGTATTTGCCCATGGTTTCTGGAAACGTAAAGAGGAAAACAATATTTTACAAGGCCAAGGTCCGAAATTATTAAAAAAATTAGGGTTGCTTATGTGGAGGTGAGTCACACTCCCATGGAAATTAATTTTAAAAGGCAAAGTGTTGAATAAGTCTTGAGGGCTCCATTAATGCTTTGAAAAGTAAGTCAAACAAACCCAAAAACTAATTATTTTAATGATAAAACACATATTGGCAGAACATAAGGATTATGGTATTTTATTACATCACCATTGGGTCATTACGATGTCATAAAACACATTATATATTTAAATGATATTTAATTTTTACCCAAAAATTTGACTGTCTCAGAAAATTATGAAAAATTCACCGTTGGATAATTTCGACGTCTTGATTTCAAAAATAATATTTATTTTATATAAATAATTTTCTAAATATGTGAATTTTCATTTTTAAAATAAAAACTGATATTTATAAAAAAATTCACGGGTTTTGACAGAAATGGATTTCAAACCTTAATAAAAATTTTAATTGCATTCATAAAATTATAAGATCATTTATATTTAATAAAAATTAATGTAATATTAATAATAATATTTTATTAAAATATTATTTAATTCAAAAATCCTTTAATTTAATAAAATATAATTCTTAATTAAATAATAACTAAAAACACTATTTGTACTTTAAAAACTAATTACAATGTATCAAAAATGACTAGAAATTATATTCATTATTATATACAAAAATAATGTACATGAACATGGTGCTACTTATTTGTTACATAACCCCTTAAAATAGCTGCATAAGACCTAAGGGTAAGGTGTGCGATGGTGATAGACTCTTGGGGTGGCTCGGATAACATCGCTCGAGTTGTAATTTCAATCAACTTCCACTTTTCCCGTAGACGATCACGTTCGAACTTGACTTGATGAAGCTCATCTTGGGCTTGGTCAAGGGCAAATCCCAAAGACGCCACCTCTTTTCTGAGCTCTGACAAATGGGCTTCGTAAGGGGAAATTCTACTGGATGAGGCCATCGCTTCCTTTGTCTGAGTAGAAATGGGTTCGTTAAAGCCTTATATTTATACTACTCAGATGATTACTGTTCAACGGCTATAAAAGTAACGGTCACAAATCTTAACGTAAAACTAAATAAGTTAACATCTTATAAAAACATTTTTCATAAAGAAACATTTAACTGGATCAAGATGGATTTTCTATTAATGAAACTTTGGGTCGTTACAATATTCCCCCCTTAAGAAATTTCGCCCTCGAAATTTTCCTTTTCCCACACTAAAACAAATGTGGGTAACTCAACTTCATCATATCCTCCGACTCCCAAGTTGCTTCCTCAAACTTGTGGTTTCTCCACAACACCATGACGAGGGGCATTGTCTTATTTCGTAGAAATTTTTCTCTACGATCTAAGATCTTCACTGGTTGCTCCTCATAAGAAATATCATGTTCCAATTGTACCACCTCAGAAGAGAGTACATGTGAAGGGTCCGGTATGTACTTCCTTAAGAGGGATACATGAAAGACATCATGCACCTTGGCCATAGTAGGTGGAAGTGCTAGTCGATAGGCCACAGCCCCAACACGATCAAGAATCTCGAAGGGGCCGATGTACCTTGGACTTAACTTCCCTTTCTTTCCAAACCTCATGACCTTCTTCCACAGAGATATGCGTAAAAACACCATGTATCCGACTTTAAACTCAAGGTCTCGTCGACGATTATCTGCATAACTCTTCTGTCGACTTTGGGCTACCTTGATATGCTGCTGAATGGTTTTCACGTTCTCCACCATTTCTTCGACCATTTCTGGTCCAAGCAGCATACGTTCACCGACCTCATCCCAACATGCCGGTGTTCTACACCTTTTCCCATACAGGGCTTCATATGGTGCCATTTGGATTCTCGAGTGGAAACTATTATTATAAGAGAACTCAACCAGAGGAAGATGTTGATCCCATCCTCCTTTAAAGTCCATTGAGCACGCTCTCAACATATCCTCAAGTGTTTGGATAGTTCGCTCGGATTGGCCATCAGTTTGAGGATGAAATGCCGTACTGAAGTTTAGTTCAGTATTCAGAGCATGTTGAAGACTCTACCAAAACTTAGAGGTAAATCTTGGATCTTAGTCAGAAACAATAGATAGTGGTACTCCATGCAACCGTACCACATACCTGATATATATCTGTTCCAGTTGATCCAAAGAGAAATCCTCTCGAATAGAAATGAAGTGTGCAGTCTTTGTAAGACGATCCACAACGACCCAGATTGAATTGTTGCCTTTGGATGTCCTTGGAAGTCCGGTGACAAAGTCCATGGTGATGTTCTACCATTTCCATTCTGGTATGGGCAATGGTTGCATCATCCCCTTAGACATCTGCCTCTCTGCCTTCACTTGCTGTCACACGAGGCACTTTGATGTATATTCAGCGATCTCCTTCTTCATGTTATCCCACCAAAAGTTTTCTCGGAGATCTCAATACATCTTTGTGGTCCCTGGGTGAATAGAGAAATTTGAACTATGTGCATCATCCAAAAGTTCCTTCTTCAGCTCCGAACTTGATGGAACACATAGTCTTTTCCCAAACCGCACAATTCCTTCTTCATTAACATTAAACTCTGAGGATCTTCCCTTTTTGATAGCTTCCACTTTTTCTTGGATTCCCGCATCATCCTTCTGAGCATCCTTTAACCTTTCCAAAAGATATGGTTGAGAAATCATTTGTGAAAGGATTGATGATGTTCCCTTCTTTATGATTCCCACATCCATCTTCATTAAGTCTAAGAAGATTGGATCCTTCTCAATTCTCATCATTGATAGAATCGTTGGATCCTTTCTACTTAGGGCATCTGCCACCTTGTTCGCTTTCCCAGGGTGGTAATGTATTGAACAGTCATAATCCTTGATGAGATCTATCCATCTTCTCTGGTGCATATTAAGCTCTTTCTGTGTGAATATATATTTAAGACTATTGTGGTCAGTATATATCTCACATTTCTCTCCATAGAGATAATGCCGCCATATTTTCAAGGTAAAGATCACCGCCGCCAACTCCAGATCATGCGTTGGACAGTTTCGCTCATGAATTTTCAACTTCCTTGAGGCATAGGATATCACTTTATCATTCTGAATCAGCACACATCCTAAGCCCTTCTTCGAAGCATCACTAAATACCACAAAAAGCTCCCCACTTGTGGGTAAAGTGAGCATGGGTGCTGTGATAAGCCTCCTTTTCAAATCCTTGAAGCTTTCCTCACATTCATCACTCCAAGAAAACTTTACTCCCTTTCGAGTTAGCTTGGTAAGAGGGTTGGACAATCGTGAGAAATTTCTCACAAATCGTCGATAATATCCAGCTAACCCCAAGAAGCTACGGATATCAGTTACCTATGTTGGCCTCGGCCATCCCTCAATTGCATCTGTTTTGGAGGGGTCCACAGATATCCCATTGCTTGTGATGATATGGCCCAAGAATGAGACCTCCTTCAACTAGAAATCACACTTGCTGTACTTGGCATAGAGCTTCTCCTTGCGCAAAGTCTCCAGTACAGTTCTTAAATGCTCCTCATGGTCCTCCTTGGTTTTGGAGTATATTAGAATATCATCTATAAAGACTACCACAAATTTGTCTAGGTAATCTCTAAAGACTCTATTCATCAAGTCCATGAATATTTCTGGAGCATTGGTGAGTCCGAAAGGCATTACTATGAATTCATAGTGCCCGTACCTTGTACGAAAAGCAGTCTTGAGGATATCTTCCTTCTTCACCCTTACTTGATAATATCCCGACTGCAAGTCCACCTTGGAGAATTATTGTGCTCCACGCAGCTGATCAAACAAGTCATCGATTCTTGGAAGATGATACTTGTTCTTTATCGTGATTTTGTTAAGTTTACGATAATCGATGCAAAGCCGCATTGACCCATCCTTCTTCTTGAGGAAGAGGACTGGTGCACCCCATGGTGATGCACTTGGGCGTATAAACCCTTTATCCAGATTCTCCTGTAGTTGTTTCTTCAGCTCTTCAAGCTCAACAACAACCATTCTACATGGAGTCTTGGATATTGGTAGCGCCCCAGGTATAAGTTCAATTGATAACTCAACATCTCTTCTTGGAGGAAGACCAGGAAGTTCCTCGGGAAATACTTCAGCGAATTCCCTCAAAATATGCATTTCTTCAAGGGTGGTTTCTTCCTTGGACTCAATCATCTGAGCCAGATATGCGTGCTCATAAGGCAGTAATATCCATGCTTGAGATGATGGAGCTAAAGGAGATTCATCTTCCTCCTGACACTTGTAAAGAATCGGGGGTCGATTCTCCATATGGAGTGTGATTTCCTTCTCTCGACAATTTATGTTGGCTCTATATAAGGAAAGCCAATCCATGCCAAGAATTGCATAAAATTTCACCAGAGGGAGTATGATGAGGTTCTCCAGGAAATTCAATCCACAAATTATAACAGGGGAGGGCTTATACTCATGGGATGCAATGATTTCCCCATTTGCCGTACTCACCGACATCTTTACTTCCATGATTTGTGGGGGTGCTGGGATTGTTCTACTAAACTTTTGAGATATAAAAGAATGCGTAGAACCTGAATCAAAAAGTACATTCACTATTCTTGAATGAATAACTAGTGTACCTGTCACCACTTCTTTGTCGGGGTTCACTTCGGAAGAAGTGATGGCAAAAGTTCTTCCTTGCTGTCTTGGAGGTTGCTGGTTGCCTCCGATAACCCTTGGATTAGGGCACTGATTTGCAAAATGACCTGGTTCTTTGCATTTTTAGCATTGAACAACGCATTGAGGTTCGAACGAAGCGTTCCTCTCCTCTGTCGTAGCCGCGGGTCCTTCTTGCTGACAGTTAACAACTAGGTGCCCTTCTCTTCCACACTTGAAGCATTTTCTTGTCCCCCTAAGGCAATTTCCAGGGTGCTTCTTTCCACACTTTTGGCAAGTGGGGTGCTGTAACTTCTTAGCGCCGTTGGATTTATCCATCAGACCACCAGCATTGAGGCCCACCTTACGTTTCTTGTCCCCATGATACCCCTGTGATTCTCCGATCTCCATTTCAACCTTTAGGGCACATCGAACAATTTCCTCATAGCTGTCGAAGTCACGGATCACTAATTCTTTCCGCAAGCTAGGCTTCAGGCAACCAAAGAAGTTGTCAACCTTGCATTCGGGGGTAACGACAAAGTCGAAAGCGTATCGTGCAAGCCTTGTGAATTTTCCTCGTACGCTCCCATAGATTCTTCATCTTTCTGTTTGAGGGAAAGGAAGTCCCTTTCCATCTTAAGACGGAGGGTGCGTGGAAAATATTTATCAAAAAACATCTTCTGGAATTCCTTCCATTCCAAAGCCTCGATCTCCTCCTCAGGATTCGTATTTTTGATCAACATCCACCATTGATCAGCTTCACCCTCCATACGATAAGCCGCCAGGAGAACCTTCTCTTTTTCAGAGCATTGGAGGATGGAGAATATCTTTTCAATGGAGTTGATCCATTGTTCAGCGATCGTGGGATCGGATGATCCACTAAAAGTAGGAGGCCTTTGTCTCATGAAGCTCTCGATAGCGACTGGTTCTTTCTTAGGGGGGGTTGAACGTTCCTCTTGACCCGTGTTTCTATTCAAAACTTGAGTTAGCTGAGAGAGAAGCGTGAAAAAGTTCGCGATTCCCGCTCCCATTGGATTGGGCATCTCATTAGTACAATCATCACACTGATCTTCACAACAGTTGTTAGCCCGAGTTCTCCTATTACCGGCCATTGGCTGGAATAAAAGGAAAGTTAGGGGTAACACATAAAGGGTAATCCAAAGAAAAAAGTTGATGACATATAAATAAACTTTAATCTCTTTAACTCATGAGTCTATAGGATTCAATCCAGGCTTTTCATGATCTTCCTTCTAACATATATTCTTAGGGGCATTTTTCACTTAATAAGGGTTCATAATAAGATTGTGAATTTATCAAAACATATCCACCGGGAGTGTCATAACCAAGAGTGCATCAAGGCCCGTTGTCGTGCACCAGTACCCATTCGAGTCTAGCTCAAAGTGGTGTTTTCGGGTTTTACCCCTAGGATACATCTGTGCCAGAGCCGCCTCTACCTGCTCGTATCCAGACAGGGATGTATTTGTTTGATAAACCACTTACTTAGTATTTACCAAAACTTAGGGATGTTTTTATTATTCTTAGTCTTGTATCTAAGGCTTTACTAGGGTTTCCTAATCCCCAAAATAACTAAACCTATCCTTTGATACCAACTATGAAAACCCTGCTTTTTATTACAACTTAAGCATGCTTTATTACATAAAACTTCACTTGATACAACAAAGAAGATCAAGAGGTTTAGTGTCTTTGGGGCTTAGGATCATTACATAAAAACTTTAAACTTGAAATACATCATCTTTATTGAAAACTTCCTTTACATGACCACTACATTCCTTCGTACATAGCATTGCATGGGATAACCTGAGGACATGCATAAGAAAAGGGTGAGCTATAAAGCCCAGTAAGGGAGTACACAATGAATAACATGAGGAGTAAAATACATGTTAGGCAATAGGAACATCAATAGAGCATTAGATTAACATGAACATAAAGTCATGATAAAGCATGATAACCATAACATGGAAATGTGGCAACAACACTTAACATTGAATTAGCATGAGCCAAGGCTCATTGCACATGGAGCATGAGTAAACCCTCATTTCACTTGAAGCACGAGTAAACCCTCGTTGCTCTTGAATTAGCATGAGTCAACACTCATTGCACATGAAGTATCATGATACTATACTTTACCCAATGCATTGGACCGCTATAAAGGGTTCACCCTTCTTAAACATTTCATTTCATGCATAAGTGTGCCACATGGATCATAAAACATGGATTCATAAAACATAATCATTTATTCCAAAATAAAGGAATGTGTAATTCATACATGAAACTTTATAATCAATAAGTAAATGTGTATAATTGTGAATACCCTTGATGGAGAAATGGGAATTGTATTCACTACACAATGATATTGGCTTAGAAAATCAGTGTGATTTCGGCAGCGTAACGACGTGGCATAAGAATTCATAAAAATGGTTGATGAGAGAGAAAGTGGTTCCTCATCATATTTACATGTAATGGACAGTAAGTAGGTCATATAGATACATGTCCCAACAATTGAAAAGGAATTTAGATTCATGATACAAAAGTATTGCTTGAATATAAAAGAGGAGAAAAAGGTTCCTTTCGGAATTTCGGCATAGTAACAGGTGTACATGGGAGGAATTTAATGAGAGAGAAAGGGGTCTCCCATCATTCAAACAATAAGAGGAAAGTATGGGAGAGGTTCGAAACCATACCCTAACATTCATAATTGAAATTAAAAGGACAATACAACTTAATGAAAATTGAGTAAATGAGAAAGGAAGAAAAACCCTTACTTGGAAGTGTGCTTCCAAAGGCTAGAGAGAGGCTTGTGAGAGGCTTCTTGGGAGCTTGGGGCACCTTGAGAGGATTCTAGAGAGAGTAGGTAAGAGGTTGGACGAACTCCAAGGGCTTTGAGTGAGGAGGAAGTGGGAGCTTGGGTGGGTTTATATAAGAAAGGTGAGGGAATTCTTTATTATTTAGGTCTGGGACCCCTTATATTAAAATAATCCAAACCACAAACCATCCCATGGTATTTGCCCATGGTTTCTGGAAAAGGAAAGAGGAAAAAAATATTTTACAATGCCAGGGTCCGAACTTATTAAAAAAATTAGGGTTGCTTATGTGGAGGTGAGTCACACTCCCATGGAAATTAATTTAAAAAGGCAAAGTGTTGAATAAGTCTTGAGGGCTCCATTAATGCTTTGAAAAGTAAGTCAAACAAACCAAAAAACTCATTATTTTAATGATAAAACACATATTGGCCGAACATAAGGATTATGGTATTTTATTACATCACCATTGGGTCATTATGATGTCATAAAACACATTATATATTTAAATGGTATTTAATTTTTACCCAAAAATTTGACTGTCTCAGAAAATTATGAAAAATTCACCGTTGGATAATTTCGACGTCCTGATTCCAAAAATAATATTTATTTTATCTAAATAATTTTCTAAATATGTGAATTTTCACTTTTAAAATAAAAACCGATATTTATAAAAAAATTCACGGGTTTTGACAGAAATTGCTTTCAAACCTTAATAAAAATTTTAATTGCATTCATAAAATTTTAAGATCATTTATATTTAATAAATATTAATGTAATATTAATAATAATATTTTATTAAAATATTATTTAATTCAAAAATCCTTTAATTTAATAAAATATAATTCTTAATTAAATAATAACTAAAAACACCATTTGTACTTTAAAAACTAATTACAATGTATCAAAAATGACTAGAAATTATATTAATTATTATATATAGAAATAATGTACATGGACATGGTGCTACTTATTTGTTACATAACCCCTTAAAATAGCCGCATAAGACCTAAGGGTAATGTGTGTGATGGTGACAGACTCTTGGGGTGGCTCAGATAACATCGCTCGAGTTGTAATTTCAATCAACTTCCACTTTTCCCGTAGACGATCACGTTTGAGCTTGACTTGATGAAGCTCAGCTTGGGCTTGGTCAAGGGAAAATTCCAAAGACGCCACCTCTTTTCCGAGCTCTGACAAATGGGCTTCGTAAGGGGAAATTCTACTGGATGAGGCCATCGCTTCCTTTGTCTGAGTAGAAATGGGTTCGTTAAAGCCTTATATTTATACTACTCAGATGATCACTGTTCAATGACTATAAAAGTAACAGTCACAAATCTTAACGTAAAACTAAAGAAGTTGACATCTTATAAAAACATTTTTCATAAAGAAACATTTAACTGGATGAAGAGGTATTTTCTATTAATGAAACTTTGGGTCGTTACAAGGAGCCCAAACTTCCATTTTATAGGCTAAGTGGAAGGTGGTTTTGGGCACAAAGATTGTGTAAAACCACTTGGACCGTGGTTTTAGACCACTTAACCGCATTTGAGTTTGTGAAGATTTGATTCTTTTGACAGATCAGTTTGGATTTGCATCGTAGAGGTCGAATGAGGCTTCAGTTATTTCATATGAAATGTATCCCATTAAATTATTTACCATCTCACAAAATTTCATCCCATTTGGATACACGTTTTAGTTTCAATACGTGGTTGAGTCCACTTGTGTGCATGGATCTTGCGCAGTTTGGCCCATTTTTCTTGGACATCATCATGGGCCCTCGAAATCAACTCCACCTTCATTGATATTATTAAAACAATTATCATTTACCTTTATAAAAGTAATAAATACAAAATTATTTAATCAAACATAAATTTCAATTTGTTATTATTTTTATAATTTTCAATACAAAACAAGTTTAGCACAGTGGTGTAAGGGGGAAAATGAAACAATTAATTGTAGTACGATCACACCCCCACACCGAAACATTTTCACTCCTGGGAAAAGTTATATTTTCAGAAATTATGAATGTAGATATTTCCAACTTCATAATGATTTAACATTCAAGGAAAATTTAATTCTTGATAGAAATGTGATCAACAAAAAAAAACACACCAAAGAGTTATTCTCAATGATTATTGAAAAAGACGCCTCAAAAATTGTATCTAAATGAAATTACAAGAGAAGCATGATACCAATAAAAAAAATTAAAACTTAATCATGTTACTAATTTTTTAGGTGTGTGTGTGGCAACCATTTCATGCCATTCTTTCCACTTTCTATCGAGTAAATATAATTTATTTTAATAATTGTCTACTTACAAGATCCTTTCCACTGAACTTGACCCACATCATTTTCAATAAAATTTCAAGACCCACTCACTTAAGCATTCCCAGAAGTCAAACCATAAGTTCTGGACCTTGATATCCTCATAAATTGTACATTTCATCACTCCCCTTATTTATTAGTTTTTCATAAGTTTCCCTTGGAACAAATATCACACTTTTCTCTCATCCCATGTTTGATCTCCTCACGACACTAATTGTAATAGTTATAACAAGATCAAAGGTTGAGGAAGGGTGGTTTTTGACCTGACCAATATACAACCCTTTTTTTGTTTTTTTTGTTTTTGAAGGCATACAACAGTCAGATAATAGGTACACACACACATGTCAATCTGGTATAGTAATGAAATAGATCATATAAAGAACAAATATATGGAAAAATGATTTTATAAAGTAGAGAAAAATAAAACTAACTTATATTTTCCTTCTATTAAGTATGAAATTTTTACACATAATTATTGGGTGCAAAAATGTGCGGAGAGATTAAGTGACACAATTTTAACTTAATCTATTCACAAAAAATGCACCATTATTCTCAATGGTTTTAAAATGGAACAACGATTTATATCATCAACAAAAAACCAAATTTCGAAAGAAATTCACACCAAATTATTTAATTCTTACCGAAATGCTCATTTCATCAGAATTTTTTTTGAATAATAAAACAATATGAAATTCAGATATTCCATGTGCATTTTCAATAAATTCCATGATTAAACGGGAATCATTTTCCAAGATAAAGTGGGCATACAAAAATTAATATTCAGGAACAAAGGTGATGGGAAGGGAAGGGGGGAAAGTAACAATATATTTCTACAAGCTAAAAAAGAAGAAGAAAGATGATGAAAATTCTTCCTAACTAACCAAAGAATATACCCATTCCCCCACACTTATAGTGTGCAGTTTCAATACTGTAATAAAATAGAATGTGGGAAGGAAGGATAAAACTTGGTAAGTGTCATTCATATACAGCTTCATGAACATGGAGTTCCTCCATCGGGGACTCTAGAATGGATTCATGGAAGTGCTTGAGCCGCTGCCCATTCACATGGAATCTTTGCTTGGTTTCTTTATTTTGAACCTGAACAACACCAAATGGAGAGACGTTAGTAACAATGTATAGTCCAAACCTGCGGGAAAGAAGCTTACCTAGATGAAACTTCATCTTTTAATTTGAAAGGATCACCTTCTGCCCAATGTCGAACTGACGATGAAAGATAAAATGGTCGGGGACATCCTTGGTTCGCTCTTTATAAATCCTGGTGTTCTCAAATGCATCTCTTCTCATTTCCCCCAGCTCTTAAATCTGCAACTTCCTTTGAGCACCTGCACCATAAAGATTAGAATTTCATTGTTTGATGTCCCATTAGGCTCAGTGCTCAATCTCAACAAGTAGGTGACAACTATTTCCAAACACAAGCCGGAAGGGTGACATTCCAATGGTAGTTTTGAAAGTAGTACGGTAAGCCCACAAGGAATCACTGAGTCCAATACTACAATCTTTTCTATTGGGTTGAATTGTTTTTTCAAGAATATATTTAACTTATATATTTGACACCTCATCTTGACTGTTGGTCTTTGGGTGATATGTAGTAGACACTCTATGATCGACCCCATACTGATGGAAAAGTGGTTGCATTGTTCAGTTGTAGTAATGAGAACCCTGGTCACTGATGATGAATCTAGGTAAGCCAAACCTACATAATATTTGGGTTCTCAAATATTCTACAACGGGCTTAGAATCATCATACCTTATGGCTCTTGCCTCTACCCATTTTGACACATAATCAACTACCATAAGAATGTACAAGTTGGAAAAGGAATTGGGAAATGGCCCCATAAATTCAATACCCCAAACAAAAAACATGTCATGAAAGATCAATGGTTGTTGTGGCATTTAATTTATTTTAGAGACATTACCCATTCTTTGATAATGGGGAAAATATTTACAAAATTCATGAGCATCCTAGAAAAGTGTTGGACAAAAGAGACCAGAATCAAGGACTCTGTGAGCAGTCTGTTGGGGACCTAAGTGGACCCTACAAGAAAGTGTGGGGAAGAATCGAAGAACATACTGAAACTTTCTATCTGGAACACAACGCCTAAGGACTTGATCACTACATGTGCTACAAAGGTAGGGGTCATCCCAAATGTACCAAAAAGACTCATGTTTTAGATGAATGACTTGGTTTTTTGTAAAAATATACAGGAATGCTAGATGCTACCAGATAATTTACAATTTTGGCATACCAAGGAATAACATCTTTCACTAAGTAAAATTTCTCATAGGGAAACATATCATTTATAGGAATACAGGGGGATGACTCAATGTATTAGGATTAGGGAATCCCACTAATATGGTCAGCCACCACATTCTCTGCTCCTTTTTTATCTTTAATTTATAAATTGAATTTCTGGAGGGGGAGAATCCAGAAAATGAGACGTGGTTTGGATTTCGGTTTCTTGAGGAGATACCAAAGGGTTGTATGGTCTGAGAAGACAATGAATTTGGAACCCAAAAAATATGAGCTGAATTTTTTGAAGGCAAACACAATGGAAAGGAATTCTTTTTAAGTTTTAGTGTAGTTTTCTTGGGAAGGGTCCAAAGCTCGTGAGGAATCTATAGTGACATGTGGAGATCCATCGACCCTTTGTGACAAAACTGTCCCATCATCATAGTTAGAGGCATCACACATGAGCTCAAATGGTAAATCCCACCATGGTGGTTGGATTACTGGGGGTGACATGAGACTCTATTTTAACTTATTAAAAGCTTCCTCACATTCATTAAAAAAACAAATTCCTTTTCTTTTTGGAGTAATCCAGAGAGGGGGAGTGCAATCATACTAAATTCAAAATTAAAACGATGGTAAAATCCATCATGACCCAGGAAAGACCGCACATCCTGCACATTTTTTTGGAATGATAGGGAAAAAATGACATCTAATTTTTATTTATCTACATGGATACCATCCCTAAAAATTAAATGTCACAAAACTATACCTTGTCACACCATGAAATGGAATCTCTCATAATTTAATATGATATTTTTTTCAATACAGCGACATATGAATAAAGCAATAATACTCAAACATTCATCAAAAGAAGATCCATAAACAGTGAAATAATCCATGAATACTTCCATGAAATTCTCTAAGTAATCAAAAAAATACTAACCATGCATTGCTAGAAAGTACCTGGAGCGTTGCATAGACCAAATGGCATCCTCCTATATGCAACTATGCCAAAGGGAAAAGTGAAGGTTATCTTTTCCTAGTCCTCAGGGGAAATATGTATATGAATGTATCCAGAATACCCATCAAGTAAACAGTAGCGGGACATACCTGCTAGCCTCTCTAGCATTTGGTCAATGAATGGAATAGGGAAATGGTCATTCCTAATGTGTTAATTTAGTTGGTGATAGTCTATGAAGACACGCCAACTATTCTGCACATGAGTTGGAACCAATTCATTGTATTCATTTTTGATTACTCTAAGACCAGTTTTTAGGAACTACATGAACGAGACTGACCCATTGGGTTTTAGAGATGGGGTAAATTATTCTAGTAGCCAATAATTTTGTTACCCACTTTTTTACAACTTCTAAGAGGTTTGGGTTCAGTCAACGTTGTGCCTGCCTCACTGGTTTAGCCTCACAATTTAATAAAATATGATGTGTAAAAATTGATGGGCTAATACCAGTAATGTCAGCTAGTTTCTACCCCAAAACTTGTTTATAATCCCTTAAAAGTTCATGCAGTTTCAATTCATGCTCAGGAGGGAGTGAACTAGCAATGATGACAGACAACTTGTTTCCATTCTCAAGATATGAATATTTTAAATTTTGAGGCAGTTTTTTAGTTCCAATTATGGTTTATTTTGGATTGATGGGAGTGTGTGTGAAAGTGAGAGGTCACCGATCTCATCTAACCATTCTATGGTATCATCCTTTGATGAGGAATGAGCTTTTAGAAGTTTATCATTATCACTGATGTTCATTGGATCCTCACTATTCTAGAAATTATCAATTAATAAACATGCATGACACTTTTCTAGACCACTAGAACAATCAATTCATGATTCATTACCTATAATTTCAATCAATGATGAAAACTCCCAAAGGGGATCAGGAGAAAGAAAAGTTGTTTTTTCCAAGGAAGGGAGTACATCAATTGAGTTAAGAGAGAGAGAAGAATGTTCTTCTGAGGGGAGCTTCATGGAATCAAGGATGTTGAAATGGACTATGTCACCACCAAATTACATAGTTAATATACCATTATAGACATTAATTATCGATTTCTTGGTTTTCAAGAAAGGTCTCCCCAATATAATTGGGGAATGTTCATTCATCCTATCATCTACCATTTTTAGCACATAAAAATCTTCAGGAAAAGTAAAATTTTGCACCCTCACAAGAACATCCTCTAATACACCAAAAGGGTGTGCGGTACTCTGGTTGGCAAGTTGAACCACACTTCTAGTGGGATTCAGTTCTATAACCTACAATATAGAGTAAATGGAGTGATAAATCACATTTATAAAAGCACCTAAATCAAGCGTGACATTGGAAAATAAATAATACCCTATGGTGCAAGGAAATGAGAATATCCCAGGATCGTTGCACTTGGTGGGAAGTGATGGATCTATCAATGATGAAACATTCCTCCCCATTCTTACCTTTCCATCACCATGAAGTATCCTTCGATTTGTACACATTTCCTTTAAAAACTTTACATATCTTTGAATTTTCTTCATGACATCAATCAAAGGAATGTTAACCTGCACTTTTTTGAATGTTTCCCATATTTCTTTATCAAGTTCAGTTTCCTTTTGTTTTCTTGGTTGGGTGGCCATTTGGGGAAATGGAAGAAGAATGGTTGGGATAAGAGACTCATCGACATAAAAAATCTTTCCTTTGGAAGGGATTCTCTCTAGATAATAATTTTATTCTCTTGGATGATATTTAGCAGTGGTTGGGATGGTGGTTTCTTCTAGAGGGGATGAATCTATTGGAGGGGTCATTTGGCTTTTAAGATTAGGTACAATCCTAAGGGTGATGTCACTAATATTTACTTTATCCTTAGGGTTAACTACTAGTTGGGAGGGTAGTTTTCCTTACCCATGACTTTGAATTTCCCTTGCTGAGTTATCTAGTTGGCCTAATTGGGTTTTGAGGTCCTGTGTGGCAGCTTTGGTAGTTTGTTGGAATCAGAGATTATTGGAAGCCATTTTTTTCATCATATCTTCTAGTCTAGGATCAGTTTTAGGAGGGGGCAGTTTGAAAGGGATTTGGGGTGGTTGAGGAATTCTGGGTGGTGCTGGATGACTACTATATCCCTTCTAGTTCCATGGTGGTTGATGTTTGTGGGAATACCCCCTTGCCTATAGGCTTGGTTGTATTTCCACCCACGATTGGATGGATAATATGGTTATTTCCTAAATGGTTGGTTATAAGGGTGGTCTGGAAAGATTGCCTCACAACTCCCAGAAGTTTCTCTTAGTCGGGGGCATTGATCAGAGTATTGCGCATCCGAAGAACATATACCACAATGGATGAGAGGATAATATTCTTATTTCCCTTGGGAAAGAGAAATTTTTCGATGAAGGGTACTTACCTCTGCAAACATCATGTCCACCTTCCTCTTGAATTCAGTACTTTGCACCTCATGGACACCTCGAATGGGTACATCGTAACTTATACCAAATTGTAGAGTGTTCTGTGCCATGTTCTCAATTACGGTCCTTAAAGTGATTGAGGTTTTATCAACTAGCACACCACCTACAACATCATCAATTATATTTTGGTCAATAGAAATTAAACCTTCATAAAAATACTAAATTAAAATATGACCACTTATTTGGTGGTGTGGACAACTCGAACATATCCTTTTAAAGTGTTCTCAATATTCATGTAATGTTTCCCCTTGAGATTTCATTATACCACATATTTATTTCCTTATAGTTTCAGTTCAAGAGGTTGGGAAATATTTTTCATGAAAAAGGCGTTTCATGTCCTCTCAACCTATAATTTGTGAATTAACATAGTAAAGCTAGTCTTTTGTAGTGTCTTCCAATGAAAGTGGGAATGCCATGAGCTTTACTTGTTCTTTATCCACATTTTTAGGTTTTAATGTAGAAGACACGGTATAAAAATTCATTAAGATTCTTTTGTGGATCTTCTCTAGGAATTCCATGGAATCTTGGCAACAAGTGAATTACACCTGGTTTCAGTTCAAAATTGGGTGCAACGCCTTGTATTTGAATATATGTGGGTTGGATATCAACATAAGGTGATGTTACATATTTTTATGTTTGATTGTTTTATACCATTTTATACTCATTAATTTTAGGTTCTAATTTGGTTCCAACAGAAGAGGGGTTTAGAAAAGTTTCATGTTGTGGTGTGTCCTCCTTTAAAGAGTTGTCTTGTGCGTCTTGGGGTCGTTGAAATAATATCATCTCCGGTTCGGGTTTAAAAGGTAGTAGATCTCCTATATTAGAATAATTGATGCAAAAAACCTTCACAAGAAAAAAATCAGAACACAAATATATAGGTAAATGTATAAGATACCACAAATATACATTCACAAAAAATACAAAAAATCTTATAAAAAACACGTACTAAAAACCAAAGTGCTCCTTGGAAACAGAGCCAAATTTTGAAAGTGATATTGGGAAACATCAAATTTATTATGATTTTAAGCTTGATTTATAGTCTAGGGAAGACCCCAGGTTGTCTCTCAAGGACCATTAGTGGGTTTAGAGTGTTCGTTTTTAATAAGAATTACTAAAATAGAGGTTGGTTTTGAAAATAGTTTTAAGATGAAATGACTTAATTGAAAGATTAAAAGTTGAGAAACCAAATGGATTTTGAAAAATATGAGAAAAAAGGGTTCATTCTGATTTCACTACACACATTTCAAGTTCATTTTTCATAGATATTCAATTAGGTTTGGAGTAATTCCTTGGTTGAAATTAATTGGTATCTCGATTAATTCTTAAGATTTTATTTCAATGATTAAAGAACCAAACCATGATGTAACAATCATATTTTAAAGGTCCAGAACATATGCATGGAATAATAGGTTTCAAATCGTATTGAAATCTCAAGAATGTGGGTTTGAAAAGGATTCTTGTGCTTCCCAATCAGAACAACACAAGTCATGCACTTAAAACCTCACACCGATTGGTATGAAATTAAGTGCTTCTCAATCACATGCATCAAAATAAGAATTAAAATATGTAACTATGTATGATACATGGAAAGAAATGTTTTCACTCCCAAATTACTCCAAACCAGTATCTAAAATAATAATTGGAACTCCCTTGACATGTGTGTAGCTCCCTCACAATGAACACCCACCATTTAGCTCAACATCGGGAGGAGGAGGAAGCTCAGGTGGAACTCCATATTCATTCTTGATACCCCTATGAGGATTGGGGACTAAAAAACTTCAATTATGAGGTGGAGACTACTATTGGAATTCAAAATGGAAGAGTTTAACTTCTGGTTCCTACTTACAAATGAGAAGCCCAAGCTTCCACTTTATAGGCAAAGTGGAAGGTCGTTTTGGGAACACAGATTAGGTAAAACCACTTGGACCATGCTTTTCTACCACTTTATAGTAGAATATAGATTTGTAAAAACTTTAAACATGTTTCCCCACCTCTTTAATGTCTCAATCGAAAGGTTGGAACCATTTGGACAACTACATAGCGAGATATTGTTATAATATTGAACACCGCCTTTGACTTTGTGCAGATTTGATTCTTTGGACAGATCAGTTTAGATGGGCATCGTAGAGGAGGAATGAGGCTTTGGTTCCTTCATATGAAATGTATCCCATTAAATACTGGACCATAACACAAAATTTTATACCATTTGGATGCACGGTGTAGTTGAAATATGAGGTTGAGTCTTCTAGTGTGCATGGATCCTACGTAGTTTGGCATATTTTTCTTGGATATCATCAGGCACCCTCCAAATCACCACCATCTTCAATGAGATTATCAAAAAAAGTATAATTTACCATTATAAAATTAATAAATACTAAATTATTTAATCAAACACGAAGTTCAAGTTTTTATTATTTTTATAATTTTCAATACAAAACTAGTTTAGCACAATGGAGTATGGGTGAAAATGAAACAATGAATCGTAGTGCGATCACACGGTTTAATTGCAATATGTGGTTGAGCCCACTGGTTTGCATGGATCCTGTGCAATTTTGCCCATTTTTTTGGACATCATTATGTTCCATCCAAATTACCTCCACCATTGATGATATTATCAAAACAATTATCATTTCCCTTCTTAGATGTAATAAATACAAAATTATTGAATCAATCATGAAGTGCAATTTGTTATTATCTTTATAATTTTCAATACAAAACTAGTTTAACATAGTGGTGTAAGGGTGAGAATAAAACAGTGAATCATAGTGTGATCACCTATGAAGAACAATATCCCATATCCACCATGAAAAAATTCTCCGCCACACTAATTTAATTGAATATCATATAAAATACAAAGAGCTAGGTAAGAAAGGAAATAATGGATTGTAACATGGATCAATCCTAAAGAGGCCTTCCATGGATTCTATGATTTAAGAAGGATCAACATGAAATTGGGTCTCATGATAAAAGGGTTCATCAATAAAATTCCTCAATCATTTCTAATATGAATTTGTACAGTCATAGATTTGGCAAGATTACAATGCATGTTCTAGTTGGTTTACATGCCCCAAGTTTCACTCCAGAAATATGTTCAGATAAATAGGAAATATTTGGTCTAGAATACAATTGTTAATTAGAACATAATATAAATCAATCAGTTCAAGGCATGGACATTGATAATTAGTCCACTGAAAGCACGTTTATTTGAATCAACATCATGATAAAAATTATATCATCAATAATTTTCAATAAATTCCATATTAAATTAAGAAAGTTACTTTTTAAATTCTCATTTATATATTTTTTATTTATTGGAATTATATTTCAAATTTTCCATCATATTAAAATAATTATCCTTGGTAATGATGTCTCCTAGATTAGAGAGTACAATACAAAAAATTTAATAATTTTGTTTGTGAATCAAATTCAATTTAGTTCATGAAATAATTCAATTCATTTTTTTTTCATGCAATGGAAAAAACTAGGGGTTAAAAAATATAAACAATTAAAAATTAATAAACTTAAATTGATGTTTATAAATAATATAAACAGATTCTATCATACTAGGTTCTTGATGTTAACTCTGATTAAATGATGTGTATTAAAACTTATGACATGAAATGATCTTATTTTCTACTCTTCAATCACTCATTCCTTATTCCTTATAGGGTCCAAAAAGATAAAATAAAAAATTCAAGTAAAAAAAATTAAAAATTAAAATATTTGGATCATGTTTGTAAAGAGGCCAACCACATGAAGATTTATTTAAACTGATAAAATAAAACAAATATATATCATAGAAAGCAATTTTTATAATCTGTGTTGTCTCCCAATAGATTCTCTTTTTTTTATGTCCATTTAGCTTGAACTTTTTCCTTTTTTATTTTATTAGGACATGATATAGATATTACCATCTTGTATTTACCCACATCTAACTGTGTTGTGCTTATGGGGTACTCTTTCACTTACTCCTTTGTTGATTCTTCTGGACTAGTGGTTGGATGTAATTTGTGGACATATGTAATGAAAATAATAGAAAATAGAAATATAACTAGATTTTGTAATTTGTATTCTTCACATATTCATTTTCATTTGTATTCATATGAGATTATAGAATGAATTCTTTAATTGGATCCTTATTTTTCTCCTCCTTTTATTGAATTTATTGGAGGGAGTCCCATTATTACTCAGTCTCAAGAATACCAATGATGTTGGTGGATGGTTTTTCATTATCCTCTTCCATTACTTCATCTTCTTTCTTAAAAAATTAACTGGCTTGTACAACTTTTACCACCTTCTCATCTTATTTTACCTCTTATTATTCATATGATTCTATTGATTATATTACTTCGACCTCATTTTCTTCTTCCTCTTCAAACATCTAATATAAAATTCCCATCATATTTCCTTCTTATTCTTTTCACAGTTGCAAAAGGTAATCTATTTTTTCTTCTTGATCTCCTTGTATGCATAGAATGGATTCATTAGGTTATTATATTTCTTCTAAATATAGAGGTTCATCACTTTTAAAGTCATTCTCCAAGAATCATTCATTGATATATACATCCTTATTTTTTATATTTATTCAAAAATTTGAACATACTCAATATTATATTCCCCATCATCACCTTCATAATACTCAATCCCTTTATTATAATTTAAGGGAAGATTATTCACAATGAAATTGAAATTATAAATAATATGAGAAAAATGAGTAATCTATTATCCCTATTCATTGATTTGGGATTTATGACTATCATCCACTTATCCAACACTGGAATGAACTTGGTGAGCAATGTGGCTAGTCTATCATCTGAATTATACTCTTGAGGTTGTCTCAAGGAATGGTATTATTGAATTAAAATATATTGAGGTTGTTTTGTATCAACATCATAGAATTACTCTACCTCTTGATATATGTCATCTTCAAACCAACCTGTTTATGAATTAGAAACTATTGGTAGGATACTAACAAGAGAATTAAAATTTGAAATGATTTTATAAATTTGAGTAGTCAATTCTCCTTGTCCACTGAGTGGGGTATCATTATAGTATATACTCTTGTCTATCACTTCAATGTACTAATAAAGTAATCTAGTTAGTCTTTCCTCAGTATACTGTTCTTGATTTTGTTGAAAGTAGAAGTTTTAATGAGTGTACTACTCAGAATAAAAATTCTCTTGATAGCCTTGATAGTCGGGAGCTCCTCCATGAGGCTAATTGTAGGTGTCATTCTACTATGGGGGTTGTAATTCATCAAAATAATGAGAATACAAATAATTGAAACCGTTTTTCTAATTTTTCTAACCTTCTAAATTTAGTGCATGCCATGTGGTCGGATACTATAGATATTCATGGTATTTTGATGGTGGTGTGGCATAAGAATGATATGATATGTAGTCCATCCTACACAACACCAACAAATTACAAGAATATAATATTGAAAAATAAAAATAATTTTAAAAAAATGAAAGCAAATATAAAGACCTATAATAAAATCAGTTAACAAAAATAGGATAAGAAAATCCTTTAAGCTAAGAAATTGGTCTCGAGTCATCTATAATGGTCCGCTTCTCCCCAAGAATGGCACAAAAACTTGATGCAATTGAAGGCATCGTTAATTCCTCCAAGCGTGGATGAAATTATGTATTTATATTATCCAAAACCATAATAACTATAGGGGAATAATATAGAATATGTGCGGGGTTAAACACATAGAGTGAAGGGAACACATCAATGAAAACTCCAAACTAATGGCCAAGTCATTCTGATTTTATGCTGATTTTATTAAACTGGTGGTATTATTTAAATAAATGAATTAAAATAGAGAAACATAATATAGTGGAACTAGTTTCTAGGGATGGTTTTTCAAAATAAATTAATTCAACTTCACTTTAAAAATAATTATACCAAATATATGCACAACCAAAATATTTCATCGATAGAATAAATGGTTATTCCCTATCAAACTACCCCATAATCCCAATCCTTCAAGGCCATATGGATTAAAATAATATGATTCATTAAGTTCATATTTCCAAAATAAAAAGAAGAATTTCATTTAATGGTCATGTACAAACCATCTCAGTCATGTTGGGCTTCATTCATTATTGAAAACATATGTTCAATGATTCAATGAGGAATATAATAAATGTGTAGGTACAACATGATTATATTGAATAAAATCATATTTATGAGCGATGGAAAATCATGCTTCTTTAGTACCAAAACCCTTTAACCAGTTCCACTCTCCCCTCTAGGTTTTAACCAACCATCATCAGGTGATCTCCATAGATGATTAAATCTAAATACACAAGAGAGATATTTAGAAATAATAAATGATAATATAATATAGAAAACAATGATATTGGAATTCAAATAGAAAGTATCCAATGATTAAATCAATGAAATAAATGAAAAATAGAGATAAAAACATATCTACGGAAGCCTCCCAGTGGTTGCGCTTAAATCTTGGAATAGAGTCACATTTATCCTTACTGGAGCCCTGATAAATTGGCTTGGGTTTCATAAATAGGGTTCTATTGGGTCAAAAGTGAAATTTACTAGCCGTTTGGGTGGTCAAGGTCATGAAAATACCATCAGAAGATATGCTGGAAATCGTTGTTGTTGCTATGTTTGAGAATTTACATGACATGTAATATATTTACATGATTTGTAATGTCAATCTATAGTGATTGAAGACTCAATTTTCCCTGGGTCTTCAGTTTTTAGCCTCTCGAATCAATTGATAATCCAACATCATAGGAAATGTTCTTTCATTTCAAAACATAATCAGTTTTTATTCATTTCAATCTTTGCATCATCTTCATTTTCCATTGTTGCTCCATGTTTCTTTGCGGCATAGTGTGAAGTTCATTCTTATTCCTCAATTTTCATGTTTTCCTTGATATTTCACCAAATGGTGGGCTATCATAACAACACACAAAAATAAATATCATGCATAGATTTTAAATTTAATCAATTAATATTCAATGAATTCATATATAAAAACACATCAAAATATGTTTACAAAATAGAGATATCAATTATTTCTCTTTTTAGAAAATTTTATGATAAGGAAACTCCTATAGTGCGGAGTATCATATCTATATTGTTAGATTATTCCTTCTATTCAGAGGGTAAGAACCAAGAAGTACCGTTTTGGAAATGGTTAGTGCTACTTTAAATTTCCTTGAGGATGTTGAGTTTCGTATCATGTTGGTGTTTTTAGGGAAACACAATAATTAATGGTCGGATGTTTATGAATCCTTTGAAAACATCTATAGTCGATATAAAGTTGGGTGGTTATTCTTGAGTGACCGCAAGATGCATCAAGTGGTGAAGGCATCATGGTCAGGTTAATTGTGCACCAACTTGTGAATTCGAGCTCTCCCAAAAGAAGAATTATTAAAGGTTCAGTTGACCTTTAAGTATGCATCTATTATGATTGATCTGGAACTATACCAATAAATTTATCCTTGGGTAGAAGGAGGGTCTCAGATCTTTTTTTTTTCAGTTATCGTTGAAACCCTCTTAGTGTAATCTTATTTTGGAGATAAGAAAGTCCCTTATCTTGACAATGTACGAGTGTTCTGAGAGAGGGTTGGTTATTATATGTTCTAAATTTAAAATCTATTCATCTTGATAAGTGGTCTCTATCAGAGTTTCATTTCAGAAGTGTTTTTTTTCGAGACATGGTTAGTCTTGAGTGATACTTGGGTTACCAAGTACAAATACTATGGATAGACTCACAGACACTAGCTGGTTCTTGACCCAACTTCTCACCAGATGCAACTTTGTTCATAGTAAGTTTTCTTGATTTGTGGACATCTCGACTATGTACCAGTGTATCAATATTGAACTCCAATTTATGGTTTTCCTAAAATGATTTTTCCTGTACTCTAGATCATGATTTTGATGTTGCACACGAATTTTTTAGGGTTAGATAGTTTTTATAATGGTGATGATCCAATTGTGATGGATCATGTTTATTCCATTTTTATGCTAGGTAATGAAAAAATAATTTGATGTTTAAGATTGAGAAGTCACCAGAATCCGGTTATAAGATTCGGTGGATGTGCTCGATGAAACTGTGAGGTAACCTGGGGGGAGGCACTATGTTTTGGGTTAGTCTATGCTGACTATCCAAGCCAATCATTTTCAGAATAGTCAGCTAGGGTGTATTGACTGGTTTCCCTCTTGTTCTTTTCAATAGGGATAGTAGGGAACCATTACAGACATGCCGTCATGTTTAGATGAGTATGATGTAAATATCAGTTGAGGATTTTCATGGAAAGTTCAGATTGACTAGGCTAACCGAGGTCAGTTTTGGATCAGCCCTTTGAATGAATCAAAAATAATTTTGTTAACATCATTAGAATTCTATGGGAATTCTTTGTACATGATTCTGATAGTTGATATACCATTACTTAGAACCTATGGTGGGAATTTCCACTGGATGGTTGTTTAAAGAGACAAAATCTTGATTGTATCTTGGGTTATTCAATCTCAACTAAGCTCTATCTTGACATTTTAGTTTGGAGTATGAGCATTATCTCAAGTTTCTACAGATTATGTATTGCAGTCTCAAAGAGAAGCACAGAGGTGTGCTGTTCATTTAGAAATGCAACATGACCATTTGAACAAAACTTCAGGACCTCAGTAGGTTAGGTGATATTTCTATTAGTTCCCCTAAGCTTCTCGAGGATGATAAGTTTTAAGGTGGGGAGATTGTAACATCCTTTGTTTTTGGACCATATGATATTCCAAAGGACATTGAATTTTATTGTTTGGTGGACGGGTCATTTTTTCAATTGAGATTTTGAAATAAATTATAATAGTTTCAACACTAAAGCGTGTTGTTTATATACTTAGATTTAGGCCTGAGGGGTGTCACGAGTGTCTCAATGAATTTATAGAGCGCCAAAATCAAAATATCAAAATCGGAGAAGGCTGATAGGTTCGAATGGTTTTTCAGTAACCGTGCGACCCTTCATTATAAATTTTGAGGCCTGCTTAGTGGGGATGAGGGTGTCGCAAGGTTTTTTCAAATCGTGAACACCTGGTCTCATGACCGTGCGAAATTATAGAGGTCTCGAACATAGGAAAACTACATGATTTGCATAGAGTTTCCCAAACCAGACTCATGAACTGTGCAACGTATCTTCTTGGGCAGTGGCCCCTACACGGTTGGCGTAAGGTTTGGCCAACTGTGTGAAAAAATCATATACCTAATTGAAGGGATAAAATTACCCTTTCACCCTATTTTCTTTAAACCTTATCCCATCCTTTCTTTACCATCAATATGTAGTAACTACCCTCTCCTGTGGAGCTCCTCCTCTCCTCTCATAGGCATGGAGAGATCTCACCCATATTTTATCAGAATCATCCACCATCAATCTCATTGGATGAATTATAATAAACTCTTAGTTCCTATTGATCCTTTTGAAGTTTCACTTCTCCTTAGATGTGCTATATTCATGCAAGCTAGTTCATACTATTTACTATAAATTCGTTACTTTCCTTAATTTCTCCTGAACAAGACCAAATCAAGCCTCAATATTGGATATGCGAGTCATCCTAAACAAAAGGTAGGTGGCCTATATCTTTTACCATAAATTCATCATGGTTTATAAATTCATACATTGTGCGTCATGCTGGTATTTTTATGTGATGATTCTTAAATGTGTTATTTAATTTATTGAATTGAATGCCTTATGTTTAGTATCCCTTTTTTGTAAATTGGCAATGTTAATGGACATGAAAATCATTATGGGAACCACCCCAATGGTCTAAAACTTGAATAAATTTTATTTAATTAATGATTATTATTTTAAAAAACCTCATTAAGGTGAACTATATTAAAAAATGTAAAAGAATATTTCAAGTGAAATGTGGAGGGATGTGACACCCCTCTATGCATCCATTAGTGACCAAACCCCCTCATAAATATTTAGGGGCTAATTATTATAAATTGGATTTGATAATTTTATATGCAATGAATGATAGCATGGCCAACCTCTTACTTTTTCCTATTTTATTATATCTTTCATGGGATGTTTAGATTACCCTATTACATTTATTCAATGATTGCAACCAATTAATAATAAAAAGGACTACCCAAATAATTAAATGACATTTTTATGGGAATGTACCTCTTTTAGTGATATTGTGATGGGTTATGGCCTAATTTAGTACTTGGCCTCATTCTTGGTTTAATTTAAATGATTATTGGTTTTGGACCACCTTCTTGATATAAGTTGAATGTCTAAATGACTAAATAAATTTTTTACACCTTGAGAGATCCCTAGTTTTCTTATTAGGGAATATCAATGATGGGTTAATGTGTTGTTGATACTTTACACCGAGAGATACATTCTATACCTTTCATAGAATCTATGTGTGGTTCATTTAAAACAATTTGAGAGATACCAGTACCAAGATGAGAACTCGTGGGTGGGATCGATGGCAAGATAGTTACACCATAAAATGAGTGATACTCAGACCTCATTGTGAGATACTAGAGATGAGATTTGAGGGGACATGTTTTAATTTATGCCAAGTGTGATACATGGGATTTCATTTAATGGATTTCCATGGATAGAATCATTTGGGCATGAATAACTATTACACTCCTAGTGTGATACTTTTTTTCCTTTATATGGTCCACCTCCAGCGGGCATAGGATTCCATTAATTAAATACAAGAGATGTGCATTTTTATTAATTGCATATGGTAATTAATTAAACTAAAGGATGAATCTACCATGCCAAAATCACATTCCTGGGATCGATACTCTATTAATTATTTAATTATGAAGACCTATTATAAAATCACATCATATTTTGTACAAGTTGACCCTTGTTTAGAGACATTTAGGCTTAGGTCGATGCAGGTATGGTCAGACAGGTGTCCTTGAAGAACCTAATCCGACTTGTTGTGTTTGTTTATTTATTTATTTTCTTCTTTAATTATACTTACACATTATTGTACTTTATATAAATATTTTGGATTATGCCTTAGACATAATTGGTAGCGGTCTAATGAGTATATATCACATCCTACTCGGGCCACCATTGTACGGGGGTACCCAAGCATATTGTCATGTTTGTAGGTTCATGATCTATTTATTATGATGTGCATTGTATGTGGGAGGTTATGAGAATAGGTATGATCCAATACTCAGGATGCTCATGGAGATCTCCCTTGAGGAGTTTTATTTTGTTTCTTTATCCATGTATTGCCTGCTGTATATCCCTATTATATTGTATCATTATCTGACATGTATACATAGATATATATTTTCCATTGGTCACTTTTATTCAGTGTTTATATTTATCTTCTACTGCTTTGACATTTATTATTATCACTTCCTCTTTTTTTATTGTTCCCTATAGCACTGTGCTACTCTGATCATGAGGGTACAGTCTCCCCACCGTACCACCGTTATACCATCACTTCAAGTTGGTAGCCACTAGCCTATAGGGAGGCTCTCTTGAGGCCATGTGGTGATTGGTACGACTATTGGTTTTGTAGTCAATCAGGGTGGGATGTTACATGATGGAACATAAAGTCTCACAAGCAATAGAATCAAAGACTTATGATTGAATCATAGGATTATGATAAGTATTTACGATCTATGGGTAAAGACTTATGATTCTGCATTTTTCATTTTTCCAGCCCCATCCCAAATACTTACAGCTACTTTTATCTTTACATTGATGCTTTAAATTCACAATCAAAGTCATATGTTCCGTGAATTTGAAATTTTCTCTGTTTCACCTCCAAGCTGTAAACATTCTTTATATGACTTATGGGATTATTTAAGTAAACAACAGTTCTGTTTAATCACTTTAAAAAATCATTTAAGGAATCTTCAAATTTTCCTTCAAGATTACCCCTCCATGGGTGGATTCTTCATTGATTCAACTGATCTATATTATATTTGGTCTAGATTTAATCAATATAACCAAGAATTATTGAACATCTATACAATAGTTTAACTTTAAGATCTTTCGAAAATGACATAGATAGTACTTCCCGAATCTAAAACATATCACATCTCTGTGATGATCAATACATTAATCATCATATGTAAAGAATGAATCCTAGAATCTATCCAAATATATCATAAATTAAAATATTTTCTCCTTTATTTTCACTTAAGTTATTGGGATCTTAAAAATATAGTGACAACACCATTACCATCATCATTTTTACATGAACAAAATCTAGTTATGAAACACCAAGTAGACTAACTTCATTATTCTTATAATTCCCTTTTCATATAGATAGTAGAATAAATTCTAGAACTTATACCTTTGTCTTATAAATATGAAAACATCTAACTTCTAAAATCATAATTTCCCTCCCCTTTTACATACAACCAATGATGGAAGTGACACTTGTGAAGTTACTTTTGATCATTATTGGGTACACTAGTTTCCTTCTTAACTTTTCACATCCATAAAATATTTATACTTTAAATATTTCATCCTTAATTGATAGTAAATATTACTCAAAAAAATAGTTTTATGAATCCCCCATTTTTAAATTTTTCAATATCAATGCTAGAAAATGGAGTGTCAATATGAGAACTTATTCATTCTCTCTCTTTCCTCATCATTTCGGAATTTCATTTTATTATTTCTCCCCATTATTGATAATAATTATAAATCATATGAAAGAGGGTAGCATTACTTCTACCTTAATAAAAGTTCCATCAGTCATTTCAATTTAAGTATACTCGATCCATGCCGAGTTTAGAAAACAATAGGGTTTGATTTATCACCATGTCTATCCATGGTTAGAAAAATATGATTTGAACCATTATATTTGTCAATTATATTCCTCAAGGTATGTTCACTTGTATCCAGGATAATAATACTTATTAATATCAATTATTTCAAATTTTCTTAGACATTTTTCAACCTAAATTTCTTAATATTACATAACAAACATATTTAAAAAATTGAAATATAATCAATTGGTTTTGATATCAATCAACCTTGGAATATTTCATGTTTCATCAACTTATTGAATTCTTTTTGAAACAAATTTCTTACAATTAATGTTAAAGACAATTCTTTTAGGAACACAAATGAGAGTATAGGCATTAATAAATTTTCAATATTTATTTGTCAATAACCTTCTAGAAATTCTAGATTTTTATAAATTGAATATACCTGATACATTCTCAAGAAACTATCCTAAAAAGATATAATCCATATTCACATAATCATGAGTGATCTTATAATCAAGTAATATTTTTGATTCCCATTGTTTTAGATTACACAATTATATCAATATTCATAGTTTCTTCATCTGGACATATTCTTTTCGTCAAATAGTCTTCTAGATATCATATAATTATTTCCCAATAATATTTTTACTTTTAACATTATAATTTTATAGTTTTTACATCCTCTTATCCTTTATTATGGTTGGTGTTTTCTCAAGATGTTTTTTAGATTACCATTTGACATGTTATACCAAGGAAGTTTATTCTTTAGATCATGAATAGTTATTCCATTTTACTGTATTTCATTAGTTCTCAATTTGAGAACCAACATCACCTAAAATTTCATATATTGTTAGAAAAAAAAAATAAAACATAAATAATAAGGAAATAGAGTGGAACCTATTTTTTCACCAATTTGAGCAATTGTACTAATAATTTCTTCTCAACTAGTTTTCTATTTTTAATTTAGATACATGAATGGATGGACTTTTCATGCTTTAAAAATTATTTTTCATATCATATTTTTCATTGGGTAACCTAGGTTATGTGTTTTTAATATTTTGTATGATTTTCCTTTTAACATAATCTATCAATTCACGTGAAAATCCACGAATATATTTCATGTTATTCAAGGATTCATTTAGGGATGGAATAAATGTTACAAAATTAATTGAATCATGTCCAACCATCTTGAACTTTCCATACATCTCCTCATGATATATTAGGTTATCCTCTTTTGAAAGACTAATGAAATTTGATTTCTTTTTAATGTGAAATATTTCATTTATCTTTATATTTTTCCATTTAGTGGGCGCATAGTTTTCTTGATTTTTCAAAATCACCTATCCAAATTTCCTTAAATTACATAGGAATATAATGAGGCCTTTTGGTTTTTACACATGTATTTTTAAATGTCATATTCACCTATTTAGTCATTTTATTTATCTTTTGGGATATTATTTCACTATATTCATGCTTTTTCTCTTCCACCCTCGTAGTCATGGCCTATCTGAATGTTTCCATGATATGCCCCCTTTTTTCACACAAAAAAGCTTCTCTCTTTTGGTGAATCTTCCATAGTTGAATTCTTGGGCTCATTTTGAACTTCACTAGTATCCTTATTCTTTTTACAAAATGATATATTACCAACCTTCTTTATATACTCAATGGGAATGATCCTATAAGAACATTTATCATGATTCTTTCCCACAATCATCTGGGATCCATTATTCAGATTCCAAGACCTTTTCTCTAAATTTATTCATGTTTCATGATTGAACTATTTAAAATTATATTCCTCTTCTATATTTCCACTTCTATTGAAAATACCAAATATTTTTTCAAGTATTCTAAGTCGATTTCCTATATAAATATTTTTCTTTATATCCTATAGATGTGGATTATTATAAAGTTTTCTATCCATAACTATTGGATATCCATTACTTTCATAGTACAACATATTATATGAGCTATTCACAATCATATGTATGAATCCATTACATCAAAAGAAAAACAAAAAACCTTGTTTTCTTTTTCAAAATTACACGCTGTCCTAATTTTCTATAAATCATAGCATGTGGTTTCTTATATTTTCATGTAGTTAGGTGGGAATTATTTGGGGAACCAATTATCATACAACTACTTCTATATATACTTGACATGATGGTAGGCTTCCAATCACTTTTAATTATCCACATTTGAATATATTTTGTATTTAAATATTAATACATTACAAAAAAAAGTGTAATAAAAATATAATTTTTATAAGTGGATGGTACCCTTTATTTAGGAATAATATATAATAATTAAAATATTATATTAGGATGATTTTTCCTTGTTATAAAGTTATTTAAACATAAGAATCATCCTTTTTAGTTTTTGTGGGTTTTTATTTCTTTCAACTTATTGTGAAGAAATGTATTGAATTGATTCCAGATTATTCAATTTTATTACAAGATCCAAGAATTTTATTTTGAGCATGATTTTCTCACCCTCAAATAATATTATTTCTTGATCAAAAACCGTTATCTTCTATTAAAATTTATCTGAATTTAAATTTAAATTTTCTTTTAAAGTATCTATAAGATCCAGATTCTTTCTTAATGTACAAATCCCTTAATTTTTATTAATTTTCAGTTTATATGTTTATTTAGGACCTAATGTGAATTACCATTGAGGTTATGGAGGTGTTGTGGGTGTACAAGGCTAGTTCAAAGATAAGAACCCATATTTTGGGATGAAAGACCTGGCGCACTGTTAGTAGAAACCATATGGGGAAGGCTTCATAGTTACTTCTAACCGTACTATGCTAGATAGTGGGAAGCTATAGGACACACAGTTTTATAAACCATTCAATTTTTGGTCCATGGATATGTGAAACCCTCTTAATTTTTTTACAGTGGTTTGTGATACGATTTGTGCATGGTTTGTCAAACCATGTGAGGAAACTGTGTGATGTGCGCCTTTTCTATAGAAATGGGTTCACAATTGGTGTACAGTTTGGTCAACCATGTAGAAAAACCACGCAACCCCTTGTTTTGGGGGAACTTACAAAATTTCTCTTAATTAATTTTATTTCAAACCCAATTATTCATTGATCCTACACACAATAACCTCACCCTTGGAGATCCCCCTTTGAATCATATTCTAGAATTTTCCACCAAATATCCATTCTAGCTTGGAAACTAGATCCATCAGATGCATCCGATTCTTCTTGGTAAGATCTATATTCCTTTTGTGAAATTCCTCTTTTTTATTGGTATTAGATGCACTATTTAAGTGAAATATAATATGCCATAATTTCAGTTTCTTCATATATCCTTTTAATTTTCTATTGATCTTAGTCGATTGAGGAGATGATACTAGAAGATAACACTAATATAGACCTACGGTAGGTGGTATCATGATTTTACTTTTAATTTTAGAGTGTTTATAAATATTCCATTATTCCATGCACCCAATTCTCGAATCAACTCCATTGAAATGTATTTTAATTATTTTTTAAAATGAATATATGAGGCCTATGTAATTAATGACACTATTAAAATTTTTAAAGGTCATAAACCTTAAATTGGAACAAACCCTGGGGTGTGTTGTTAGCTAATTAAACCACCATGGGTGTCTTGAACTTGAATTACGATTGAGGTATGTGGTTACCCCTTTCCAACGTATGTAAAATACTAAATTGTAAATGATGAATAACTTAAAGATTTAAATGATTAAAGGAAGGGAATGACATGAACATATCCCTAAGATCCTTCCATGAAATTTATTATTTAAGTTTGACTTTACTTTTTATAATGAAATGCCCACATGAGTTATATTAAATACTAAACCTTAAAAGATTATCCATGAATTTATCCACCTTTTGAGGTGAGGTTAAATTGAATTGTTCTGGGTGATGAACTTGACATTATTAAATGATAATGAATAAATAATTTTTTTATTCCTTGGGTGACACATGGGTTCTTATAAGAACTCCATGGATGGACTCATTTGGATTCTACCTTGTTTATGCTCGAGTAAAACTTGGACTTTATATACTGATTTCCAAGGATGAACTCATGGGTGGTGGGGGGTGCTGACTATTATAGGCTGAGTGGTACTTAGATTCCTTATGGATTTACAAGGATGGAATCAGACTATAGTTGATCATATATTCTATGGGTGATACTTGGGATCCCTTAGTAGACGGCCGAGGATGAACTTGAGAAGCAATGTTGTTACACTATACATAGGAATATACTAGGATTCCAAAGAAGAATTACTAGGATAGACTTGTAGGGTTCTTGGTTTAGGGTACACCTAGAGTGATGACTGGATCTAAAATTAGGAATTCCAAGGATGGGATCATGTTATTAAGTAATTAATAAATGAAATGATTTATATGATGTGTCTACCAAACAAAATAACAAGCTTGGATTTAGTACTTATAATTTACCTTATATATGGTTTGTTTAGGAATATTTTAATCAAATCATAACAGATAATGCTCAGCAATATTCCAAGTCATGAGACTTATTATTAAATGTAAGATAATTGACTAAGTGAACTTGATTATGAAATGATACATGAATAACTATTAATTAAGGGACATTTAGACTTAGCCTAAGTAGTTTTTAGAGGATGGGGGTCCAAGGGAACCCGATCCTTTATGGATTGTTTACTTTTAGTACTTTACTTGTTCTATTACTGCCTGCACACTATTTTCATTATATATTTACTGTCTGAATGAAACTAGACTTGGGGTGGTTGCCTATAGGGATTATGTCTCATAACCTTTTTAGTGAACCTTTGGGTACTCGAAGAGAATATATGATTGAAGGTATGGACAAGAGAAAATTTCCAACAATCGATTCTTGATCGCTTCTTAAGAGGAGGGAATCATATGCCGAGCTGAGGTTCATGATTCTAGAAGGATAGTATTGGGATTTTTTATAATTTTGTTTCATTTACTGTACACTAACGATGTATAATTTTTTAAATTTTTTATTAGACACATGAAATGTATCGTCATTTCTATATATCAAATTCCTTATGATATGATTTATATATTATTCTCTTGTTTTTAATCATCTGTCTGAAAGATTTACTACTTCCTCTACTTATCAATTATTATATACCCACTAGGGTACATTCTGGTGATGAGGGAATGGTATCCCCATAGATACACCTAGGTCCTCGCTACAAGTTGGTAGCCCATTGTGTTTGGGGATAAACAATTGGGGCCATGTGGCTATCCGGGTTCAGGGAAACATCAGTGGAATATGGATTTAGGACATCAAAAAGTGGTATGAGATCCCTCTTTCCTGGTTTGATTTACTATTTGGAGTGGATAGAAAGGGTTGAAAGGAAAATGGAATTTGGAAATGAGCTATGCTCGGGCGTAGCTTATCTGCGTATAGGAAAAAGACAAACAGACTTGAATGGAAATTGTTATTTTCAATATTTTGGATATTATAATTGATTTGATTCCATCGTTGGGTGATGGATTTGAGTTGTGATGTTATTATTGAAATGATTTTCGGTTCTATTTTGTTGCAGCCCAACGTGATGATGGTATTCCATCTCATTCATCATTTTAGGAACTTTATAGGAATCACATGATATGAATTGTGACATGACATTTAGGATTCATTATTTTTTGTACGATTATATGATATGTGTCATGATAGTTATGCCCACTATTGTGATAGAAATGATGGAATGTGTTATGATGTGGATTAAGTGGTCACTATATTTTGGTTCATGAGGTGTATGGGCCCATATGGGTAAGAATTTTGTGATCCAATTAGTTTGAACTTAAAAAATGAAATGTGATATAAATGTGAAATAAATGGAACCGATAATTAATATGAAAGTGAAATGAAAAATCATGTTTTTCATTGTAGAGTACTTCACCCAAACTCGACCGTATTAGTGGGAAGTAAGTATTATTTCTTAGTTATATAAGATCTGTCCAATGCCCAAGCCTGAATCAAGTAGCATTAAGAGGGGTGTGTTTCTTATATAGAAAGGCTTGTACCTATCCTATTTTAGTATATGTGCTATTATCTATGAACTTGATCACATTCTTCTCTGAGGCATGTTTTTGGAATTGTAGTGGTATTCCACCATGATGAAATCTAGTAGTACTCTAGGAGGGTGGCGACAACCACACTCTGGAGGTAGTGGGTCATGGGAAACTAGTGGATCCTACTTTAGTTCCAACTGTGGAACTAGTAGTCATAGTAGACACAAGTGCTGAGGAACAATTCTATGGGGTATTTGTGAGATTCATGTGGAACTTTTAGGGAGAACCATGACCTGCCCAAACTATGGTATAGTTGATGTGAGAGTTAACAAGGTAACATCCACCCACATTTTTTGGGGATGGAAGAACAAATGGTGTAAATTCATGGCTAGAGGCCGTGATATATATCTTTTAACATCTAGTGACACCTCCCAAGATGTTTTTTAATATCACTAAATATATCCTGTGTGATCCCGTAAAGAAATTATGGAATGTAATTAATCAGATGAATTGTCATCAGGAGAGGGCTTGGTTGTATTTTCATATGAACTTCTATGATTAATTCTATCCCGAGATGCCGAGGGTTGTTATATCCTTAGAGTTTATACGCCTGGAGCAGAGTGCATTATTAGTTATGGATTATTCAACCTTTTTTACTGAGCTCTAATGCTTTGAACCTTTTATGATGGATGATTATTTATCCGAAGCCAGGTGATTTAGGGATGGTATTTACAACTTTCGATAGAAGGTGAGTGCCTTTTTATTGACTACTATTTCTGGAATAGTGAATCAAATACTTATCACAGAGCGTAACCTGAGAGAGGTTGGGGTGTGAGCCATCGTAGTTCAACATCAAGATATGGTACTGAATCAACTTATAGTAGGAATCATTGTATGAAGCTTCCATGTAGTGACTTTAGTACCAAGATCACATACTCAGGTAGCCTGGTAAGGTTCTACTAGTGTGGTAGGCTAGGAAATATGATGCCTTAGTGTATGAGGGACCTAGTCGGGGGGAAATCACATTGTAAGATGGGCTAGTTACACTGATTTTTAAAACATTTCTTCTGGAAGCCCTTGAGAGAGAGTCTAGATTGACTCGATGTTTAGGAGTGGGTTTAGAATCCCCTCATTAGGTAGGGAGCTAGAGAACAACTGAATGATTAGGCCAAGGATGTGGTCATGTCCATGGTAGTTAGACCTTAGTTTTTCAATAGTAGTTGTTTGTATTTTCATTGGGTTTCCCGACAGCATCACAAGGTTATGAATTATGCCCGATATACGTAGTGAAACTGACCCTTGTGGAGAAGAATACCGCACCTTCTACCATGATAGTTACTATTCTTTTATCCTCTATATTTTCTTCTTCATTTTTCGATACATGTACTTCTCATAGATTTATATCTCTTCCAGTTGTGGATATCCTTGGGCTTATTGTTCAGACTTATGATGGTTTTATGATGCTTGACACTCTTTTTGGGATTATAACGGAGGATGTAATTTAGTTAAGGGAGTTTAACCTTGAGATTGGTAGGTGTCACATCATATGGGTCCTCCTTGTCCTTGAGATAACAGGTTCTGAAATCATTCTTAGGATGGAATAGTTGGTTCCCTTTCATGTTTTTTTTTGATTTCTATCATCATAGGGTGACCTCTACATCAAGATATGGCATGGAGTTTATTCAAAATGCATAATGATATGTCCAAGAGATTCGATATATAACTAAATATATTTGGATATGCGGGATGAAAAGCTAGACTTTGAGTTGATATCTATATTATTAAGAAACATGTCAAGCAGATTTACCTCTAGTGGTTGATCATTCAGGGAGTTTTTTCTATATGTACTATCCAGATTACCTCTAGTGGGAGAGGTGGAATTATTTATAGATCTAGTTCCAAGATATGCACTGGTATCCATTACAACTTATAGGATGGATACTACTGAGATGTAGGATCTCAAGATGTAGCTGGAGTATTTATATGCAATGTGGTTTATTAGGCCCAATACTTTTTCGTGGGGTTTTCTAGCATTTTTTTTGAAAAAGGTGGATGTAACTCTTAGGTTATATTTTGATTAGAGAAAATTTAACAAACTTGAAGTTAATAAGAGGTATCCTCTACCATAGATAGATGAACTTTTTGATTAGCACCGAAGAGCTTGGGCCTTCTAGAAAATTGATTTGAGATTTGTTTATCATTAGGTGCATGTTAGACCATCAGACAAACCTTGAAAAACCTTTCATTGAAGGTACGGTCTATATTAGTATTTTGTTATGCCTTTTTTATAATTAATGCACTGACATTATTTATGGAACATATGAAATGAGTCTTCCATCCTTATCTAGATTCTTTTTTCATGGTATTCATGTATAATATCTTGTTGTTTTATCACACTCAACACAACAATTCCAATCATCTTGAGATCGTTTTGGATACACTGATAGAGAATTGTTATATGATAAGTTCACAAAGTGACACTTCTAGATGGATTAGATTCAATTAATTGGTCATATTTTCACAGATACAAGAGTATTATTAGAGCTAGAGAAGGTGATATATTTAATTTCATGGGAGTAGCACAAGAACATATTTGAGATACATAGTTTCTTGGGGATGGTTGGATATTACATGATTTTAATACAAAACTTTTCATTCATATAAGTGTTTCTTACAGGCTTTTTTAAGAAGGGTGTGAAGTTATTATGGCTAGATTCTTATGAGATGGAATTTCAGTATTTGATTGGGATACTGACATCCGCACTGATAAAGATTTTTCAATAGCCAGAAAGGAGTTACCCTATTTACCACGATGCATCTGATATCAAGCTAGGAGAAGTTCTTATGTAGGAAGATATATTGATAGCATATAGGTCTTGGAATTTGAGGACACATCAGAGGAATTACCTGATACAAGATATTGAGTTACCTGTAGTTTTTTAACGTATTACACTGTTGGAGACATTAAATACTTGGAGAGTGTTTTGTGGTGTACACATACCAAAGAAGCCTTAAGTACATATTTACACAGTATGATTTGAATATGAGGTAAAGAAGTTGGGTTTAATACCTATGATCTTTATAATTTTAGCTTGCCTATATTTCTGGTAAAGGAAATGTAGCGGTTGATGCCCTGATCAAGGGGACTTAGATGCAGGTAGTTTTGTAGGATAGTAGCGAATGGCGACTCATGTGTTTATTTTTTGAGATACACGTGGAGGTACAAGACAAATAGGAACATTTTTTATATCAACTTTAGCTGTAACCTTTATACTTCTAGATAGTGTGAGGATGGGGTAGCTATCAAATTCTAAAGGCCTAGTCCAATGGGAGAGTGTGGTAGGTGAGGGCCCTC
Source organism: Viscum album (assembly GCA_963277665.1). Taxonomy (NCBI): domain Eukaryota; kingdom Viridiplantae; phylum Streptophyta; class Magnoliopsida; order Santalales; family Viscaceae; genus Viscum; species Viscum album. The sequence continues at coordinate 976,891,241 of OY728153.1, read as the reverse complement.
CTCTACGTTGGACTGTAGGAGAGAATTATTTTCTATGTATACATGGTCATGTATGGGTTTCAATAGACATATGTGATAATATGATGTGAGACTTCATGATTCTTCTTGGAAAGAGAAACTTAGTGTCCAAACTATGTATCAAGATTTACATTGCCAATACAGGTGTATGGGTATGAAAATAGATGTATTTTTTTATCATGTGGTGTTCCACCAGTCATCAGGTGAAGGGGGAACACCAAAAACCAACCAAACTTTGTAGCAGCTGCCCATTCTGGAGTGGAAATGGAATGAAGTCCTGATGGATTTCATGAAATGTTTTCTGAGGTCACATTGAGGTAATGATTCTATATGAGTTATTTTTGATAGGATCACAAAGTTTTCTCATTTACTACCTATTAAAGAGACCTTTTTAGTTAATGATATTGGTGGGTTGAATATCTAATAGATAGTATGACTTCACGGGCTCCTGAATGTTGTCATTTTAGATATGAATTCCCAGCTTACATATCATTCTTGGCAAGGGATGTAGAGGGAGTTAGGTAAACAAGTGCTTCTGATCACATCAAACCATCGCCAAACAGATGGTCAGTCAGAGCACACAATACAAGTTCTTGAGAACATATTGCTATCAGGCGTTATAGATTTTGGGGGCTCTTGGGGAAGACATATACCCTTGGTTGAATTTTCCTAAAAAATAGATTTTAAGGTACTATATATATGGTTCCTTATGAGTCTTTTTATAGTAGTCCATGATGATAAGACTTGTGTTGGATAAAGGTAGGATATAAAACTATGCTTGGACGTCATCTTGTTCAAGAGACTATAGTGTAGGTTCAGTTTTTTCATAAATGGATGGCTACTGCATAGTCTTGATTAAAATCATACAATGATTTCTAAAGTTGACCTTTAGTGCTCGAGGCCATAGATCAAGTATTTTTATGGGTCTCACTGAGGTTGGGACACTGAAGGATCCAAAGACAAGGTAATATTTCACTGTGATATGTCAGGCCATTATAGATTCTGTAGAGAGTCGGGCCAATAGCCTATCAGTTGGAGTTACCTCTGAGGTACCTGGGCATGCATGGAATCTTCCTTGTATCTTAGCTTCAACACTTCCATTCAGACCCATCTCATTATTTTTCATCCGGAGGATATTGAGTTATAGTTAGATGCATCCTTCAAGGAGTATCATGTACATATTGTGGATCGTAGAATAAAGGTTCTCCAAGGCTGGTCAGTTCCTTTAATACTGGTTCTATTACAACATGACCAAGTACAATATGATATCGGGGAGTGGGAGGATGATTGATGAGCATATTGGCTAGATTTTTCCCTAGATTATGCTTCACCACCCTTGAAAGGGAAATTTCGGGATGAATTTCTTTAAGGGGGGAAGTTTGTAAGAACCTGATTCTTTCTTAAAGTATATATCCTTTAATTTTCGTTAATTTCTATTTTAAAAGATTATTTATCACCTAATGAGAATTCCATTTCAGTTCATAGAGGTATTGGGGGTGCTTGGGGCTGGTTGAGAGCCCAAAACATAACTTTTGGGGTGAAAAAGGCCTAGAACACAATTATTAGAAACTGTGCTTGTCAGGAAACACAATTACTTCTAACTATGCTAAGCTAGATAATGGGAAGCTACATGATGCACGATTTGAAAAACCATGTGATTGGGGGTGCACGGATGTGCGACACCCTTTACATTTTTTGATAGTGGATTGAGACATGGTTTACACAAGATTAGTCAAATTGTGTGGGGAATCCATGTTGAGTTCACCTTTCCTACAACAGTGGGTGCACGATTGGTGCACTGTTTGGCCTACCGCATGGCCAAACTATGCAACCTAGTGTTTTTGGCGAATTTACAAAAATTCGCTGAATTAATTCCATTCCTGACATAATTATTCATTATTACTCCACACAAAAAACTCACCCTTGGGGAAACCTCTTTGAATATTATTCTAGTATATGCCACAACATCGCTATCTGATCTCCAAAATTAGATCCTCCACAAGTATCAAATCCATCTCAGAAAGATAACCATTCATTTTATGTCATTAATTATTCTTATTGGTATCAACTGTGCTATTTAGGTGCAAGTTTTGAATGTTTGTACTCTTTAAGCGGGGAATTTGCTTTTGAATTTTGAATCCTATGTTCGGTTACCGCTAACCCTTAAAGAGGATTTTTGAAAATGGAAAAAATGGATTGGTGGTGGTGGTGCTAGTTAATATGCCCTAATTTCAGGTTCTTTGAACTTTGTTTAATTTTATCCTAATTTGAGTCATATTAAGAGATGATATTGGATGATCACTCAACTATAATCCTACGACATGTTGTCTTTTTCTTTTCCATTAAAGTCAGAGTGTTTATATATTTTTTGTTGTGATGGGACAAAATCTTGGAGCGATGCCCTTGAATTATATTTTAATTTTTTTAAAATGAATAGGTGAGACCTAAGCAATAAATGATACCATTAATAATTGTTTAAAGGTCATGAACCCTTAATTGGAACCACCCCTTGAGTATGTTATTTACTAATTATACCACCATAGGTAGCTTAAACTTGAATTATGATTGAAGTGTGTTGTTACCCCATTCCAAGGGATGTTAAATGCTAAGTTGTAAATGATGAATGAATTAAAAATTGAATTGACTAAAGGAATGTAATGGAATTTCCATGTCCCAAGGATCTTTCTATGTAATTATTTGTATATTCTTGAGTTTCCTTTTTATAATAAAATTCTCATGTGAGTTAAATTATTGACTAAGTTTTCTAAGATTATCCATGCCTTTAGCCACATTCTGAGGTGGGTTTAAATTGAATTTCTCTTAATAATGAACTTGAAATAATTACATAATAATTAAGGAATTATTCTTACATGTATTGGGTGACACATGAGTTCTTATTTGAATTACATGGAAAGAATCATTTTGATTTTACCTTGTTTATGCTCGAGTGAAACTTGGATTCCTTATACAGATTTACAAGGATGAAATCATGGAGGGATTATGATAATATTCCATGGATGATACTTAGAGTCCTTAAAGATTTTAAAGGATAGATATAGAGGGAAGTTGATCATATATTCCATGGGTGATACTTGGGATCCCTTAGTGGACCCCCAAGGAAGAACTCGAGTGGCAGTGTTAATACACCACACCTAGGGAGATACAAGGATTCTAATGAGGAATGTTCATGATGATATAATATGGTTCATGGTTCATTATACACCTATAATGAAACATATATTCCCAATTAGGAATGCCAAGGATGAGACCATGTTCTTAAATAAATAATAAATTAAATGATTTATACGATTCATCTGCTAATCAAATACCAATCTTGGATTCGATTGTTGTCCATCACCTTATAGATGGACTTCATAGGCATCTTTTTTTCATACCATCATGAGGGATTATGGGATTCAAGCCAAGCCTCGAGACTTAATATTAAATGCGAGGTAATTGATTAAATGAACCTGATTATGAAATGATATAGGACTGACTATTAATTAAGGGACATTCTGGCTTGGCTGAAGTAGGTAGTATATGATGAGTGTCCATGGGTACCCGATCCTTTATGGGTTGTTTAATTTTAGTAATTCATTTAATTATTATATTACTTCCTACACACTATCATCATTATATATTCACTGAATGGATGTCACTAGACCTTTGGTGGTTTCTTACTAGGATTATGTCTCACAACTTGTTTGGTCAAACGATGGGTACCCAAACAGACTATATGATTACATGTATGGAAAATGGAAAATGCCCGAATAAAAGTTATTTATTACTACTTAGGATCCGAGGAGCATGGGACTGAGATGAATCTTATGATCCTAGTTGTATTTTTTGTTCGTTTGTGATTTTTTTTCAATTTATTATACACTTTCCATGAATAATTGTTTTGGATGATTCAATAGACAAATGATATGTATCATAATATTTTGTATATGAGATTCCGTTTGGAGTGATTTATATATCCATTTCTTTTTTGTTATCATCTATTTTACTGATTCACTACTTTCTTTACTAATCTATTATTGTATATCTTCTATTTTACACTCTAGTGATGAGGACATAGTATTCCCAAAGATACACCAAGGACCTCAGTGCTAGCTGACAGCCTCTAGAATTTGGGAAGATGTGCTCGAGTCCATCTGGCCAATTAGTATTGGGGATCCTTTAGTGGAATCAGAGTCTGGGATGTTACATTTTGGTTAGGTTTTCTAATCATCTTGGATTTAATCTGTAGTTGACAATCTTTGAAAATTGTTTTTTATTAAAATTTATATTTTATTTCTTCATGATTTATCTTGTATTATTCTTTATCATGAATTTTATTAAGCCATTCATTCTGAAAACTGGGGAAACTTTATTCAAGAAACTCATTTATGAACTTTAAGGATCATAACTATTTGGTGATATTTAAACTAATTTTTAGCCTTTAATTAAAATTATTCTCCATCCTTTTATTATCATATTCATAGTGGTTGATGTCCTCCTATATACTGTTAAAAATTCAAAATATATATGAGATAATTTCTTTGGGGAATTATATAGGATATATTTTATAGAATCAATTGATTAAACTTGTAAATCCTCATAATTGTGATCATCATCCCAAATACATAGTTATTTAGTAAGTTAATTTTGACATGTGATTTTTGGTACCCTCAATTTATGTAGGGATGAAAATATACACGAGACTCGAATATTTTCCACTTTCTTTATGGTGAATTCATAGACTATATCTTCATATTCTATGCATTCTTTTTTATTCATTATTGTTTCATGGGGAAACATTATTATTTTTCCCTTTATTATTGATTGATATCTTCTCTTATTTTTTAAGGAGAGGCACAACTTCCATGATTTATTTAAAATGGTACTAAAAATATTATTTCAATATACAGTTCATATATCCTTTTTAAGTTATGAATTGATTCCATAAAATAGAAACTCAAATATGATTATCTAAAATATGTGCGACCTATATTCAATACCAATTGTTAAGATCAATTTGGGACAAGACTACACTAATCAAGGGGGAATAAATATGGAGTATTTTTTTTTCCAATTTTACTTTTATCCCTTAATCACCTCCTCACTTATCTAAGGAATGGATCTCTCTAAATCTTTCTCACCTTTTGGTCAATATGAAGATTTAAAAAAAGGAAAAAAAGATAGTAGGGATTTTTGAGGAAGTTTATCTTCTTGTGGATGAATATGTTCCCAGTGACACATTGTTATTATACCATGTGCAAAAATTCATTCTTATTATAAATGGAATATAAGAAATCATAATACCTTATAATAACTTTCTTGACCTCAAAAAATTAAAAATAAAGCACCTATATGGAATTCAATATCTATGTCTGACTACGTTATTATACAAAATATTAAAGGATATCGACCTAATACTTGTGAATTTGATCAGAACTGGAACTCTTTGTCGATCCCAGAACATATAGGTGATATCCTTACTTAATTGTAGTTGTTAAGTGGGATAACTCAATCATCTTTAGACTTCTACCACTTATGAATAACAAAGGGTAGACTCCATATCTTTCTTAACTTGGAGTATGATCAATATCAGCACATTTAAAATTTCTCTTCTTTAGGATTCTATAGTGAATAAATGTTATAGGTTAGAAGCCTTGATATTCTTCTTCTTATTATTCTACTTCAATGTGAAAAGATTATTATAACACTTCAAAACCTTATTTTTCTTTGAAAAAAATAATCTACTCATGCACAGAGTTAGTGAATATCTGTCTCCTCTTCTTTCTACTTGTAGTATATTCACATGTACACATAGTTCATGACCTTTTTTTCACTCATAAATTTATTCAAACTACACACATATATAGATATAATAGTTAGGTTAGCATCAAATCTTTCTCATATTATTACTCCCGAAAATATAGGTCTTTATTTTTTAGGATCTTTGAGTAAAATTATTTTTGAAATTATTCCTAAAAGTCTAGGTAAAGGCTCATATACTTTATTAGTTTTAATATTTTAAATATCATGGAATTATTATTTATTTAAATATTGATTAAATACATGACTTTAAGTTTTCTTTATACTTACATGTAAGTATGGTGAGGTTCTATAATCATACAGTAGCATGGAACACTCAATAATAGGTTCTTCTTCTTTTGGTCTACTTTGATCTCGAAATGAATCATAATGATATGTTTGATCATGATGTTTTATCCATAAAGAAAATCCAAAAATAATTGAGTGGTTTATTTCTTATTTTATTTCTTCAGAATATAAATTCATGAATATCTAATTTTCAATCAGTAGGATACTAAAAAATTCACTACCTGTTGAAGCCTTATGGGAAGCACAAAGGATTATGTTCAATGAAAAGAATTACAATCCAAATTCTTATTCTTAGAGTTTAATATTTGTTCTCTTTAATTTTTTTAATTTTCTTGAACCATTTCAAAGTTGTTTAATCATATCAAATTCTATTTATGGATCTTAAATTCTTATTAAAATTACAATCAAATCAAAGGTTTATGATGAATATTTATAATCCGTGGATAAGAAATTATGGTCATTTCATTTTCATTTTACCCACCTAATCCAAAATCCTTATGGGAACTCAACAACTTACAATGAATATTTATGTTTTGGATCAAAGTATTACAATTAAGGAGTTTCCCATTTTTTAGTTTCTAGATCAGGTTGATAACGTTCTTCAAATGTCTTATGGTATTCTTCAATGAAAATATAGTAATTTTTAATCACTTCATAACACCATCAAATGATAATTCGAAGTTTCCTATAACATTAACACTAAATGGATGGTTTCTTCATTACTTCTGCTCATCTATATTCCATTAAAGCTAGTTTTGAACAATATAACCAACAAATCCTGAAGTTTCACATAGCAGCTGCACATTAATATATTTCAAAATGGTTATAAACTATGATTTATTACTCCAACACTTATCATGTATCCATGAAGAATGATACATTAATCATCATATATATATATATATAATTCTACCTATAAAAATATCTATCCAGATCATCAAGGATAGTAGTATCTCCTTCCTTTTCCATTTAGTGATTAGAACCTTAAAAATACAATCAAAGAACCATTATTATCAGCATCATTTTTGCTTGAACCAAGTTTTGATATAACATCTCTAGTAGAAGATTTTCATTTTCTTATCATTAAATTAATATATATTGATATTGGTAGAACATCCAATACTTATTCCATTTATATATAAATATAATAACAACCAACATCTATAATTCTATTTTATCCCTCTTTTTCCATAAAACCTGTGATGGAAGTGAAACTTATAAGTTAATTATTAACATTATTGGGTGAAAAACATTCCTTCCAAGATGTTTTCCTCTATTACATATTGATACCATGAATATTTATTTCTTCATTGATATAAAATATAACTCAAACACAATGTGGGTTCATCAAAACACTTACATGATTTTGGTTACCAATTCCCAATGAAGAAACTTCTGTATATATATTTCTTAACCTTCACATAAAAATCATACCAAAATATTTGAAGTTTTCAATAACTTCTTTAATTAAAAATATTATTCTCAAATTTTTTTTATTATATTTCACATAACTTTATATTAAAACTTATGATCTTAAGTACAATCTAATACTTTTTTAGTAATGGTTTATTTTTTAATAAAATTTTATAATGTCATATATTCTTATGTATATTACATTTTATGAAATAATTTTATATTGTATCTTAGATAAAATTAATATATATAATTTATTTGTGGGTATAATTGAACTTTTTTCTTATTTTAGTTGTATAAGGGGAATCTTAAACAAAAATTTGACCTAATTATTAATTTGGTAATATCTCTAACATTTATACACAATATATTTAAACCTATTTTAAGTATAAATGTTATAATTGTTTTGTTTCTTGATAACATAATTCATCTCAACATATAATTTTATCTTCATAGGTATAATCCCCCACACTTTATTTCAACTTTAGTATAAAAAATGTTTTATTATTCTAGTATATATATACTTTTAAATAGCCCAAAAATTAATTGTTTATTTTTTTAAAGGAAATTTAAACTATTTGTTTTTGAATAAGGTAAATTTTGAGAATTTATATTCAAATTAGAATTCCAAGAGTTGGATCAAATCTCAAAGGAATTTTTGGATGTGATTGATCATTTTTTAAAGGCTCTTGAGGTTGACTAGATGTTCATTAAAAGGGAAGAATGAGTAGAGAGATACAAAATTAATTTCATTCACTCTAGTACACAATATAAATCCATTAGGTACGTAGTGGTTGAGATAGTATTTTTATAGACTTAGTAGTTCCATTGGGTGGTTGGTGCTTTACTGGGCACTCAATTGTGGATAGTTGGGTACCTGATGGTTTTGGGATTATTTTAAAAAAAGTAAATCACCATTATTTCAGAATCCACCCCTCAAACAATTTTGAGGTAAATGGGTCTCAAAGAAGGGCCATTTGGCCAACTCCACCACCTTTTCCCTTTTTAACACCCCTTGATGAGGGGTGTTTTGGCAGGATTTTCCATTTTTATTTAAGGTATTATCTGCTACTTCTTCTATAGTTTAATTCTTATTTATTGGGTACTAATTTCTAGTATCTCCAGGTTAGGTCTGGAGTATTGATTCCAAAAGAGAATCATTATGAATGTTCTTTAGAATATGGGGGTTAGAGGATTCAAATATATGACAAAAACATGTCATTTATAATTGTTTTTATGGAGAATGACTACATGATTAGCTTACTAGGGATATCCCCACTTTCTATTAAAATTAAGAAATTATTAGATGTCAGTTTCTGGGGAATTTTGTTTGTAGTCCCATTTGTGTTCTACGGATATTTTCATGTTGTTGGTTGTGGTTTTGGTAGGTAGAGTCTTCTTGGTGAGACTTCATGAATTATGAATTTTGAACAATAATTTTGTAACTAATTACAATTTAATAATTAACTAATAAATTTAATATAATTATTTTTATAATTACTTTTTTAGTTATTTTGGATTAGATAGGGGTAGTATAATAAATTATTTTTGGATCAGGCTCGAACAAGGCTTAGATGAAGCTTTAATTTATGGGTTAACTCTTATTTGAGTTAAGTAATATCTATAATAATTATCCATATGAATTTTTATATATGATTATGTGTGAAAACAAGATAATTATATTTTAGGTAAATTTGAAATGAATTGAGTGTTAAATAATAGAAAAATTATGTAGATTAGAGCCTCCTAGGCTTATTGTGAGGACTCTGTTGCATGATGTGGGAATTGGGATTGCCTGATGACTTTTTCACCCAGGGGGTGATGAATTTTTTTTTATTTTATGAGAAGATAGTGGTACATTTGGAGATAAAATTAGTTTCATGAATCCTTGGTACACCTTTTTGTGATACTATTTTAGGCACGAGTGGATTAGGCTAATGGTTGATGGGAAAAGTGTCTATACATCTCATTTATGGTTGGGAGTTCTCCCTTGAGTGTGACTGGTAGACATGTTTTATTTGGTGAGTGTAAAAGTCTTTTTGGTCCTTATGTGTCATTACAAGTAGGGTTCCATTGGATGACAGGATTGAGAGATATCCTTTGAGAGGTGTATGATAGAAACATAGTGTTGGTCCTTGGGTTTTTTTTGGAATCTTAGCAATGAATTGCTAAGTGGAATTGAGGCAATGGGCATGGAATGATTTTTTTGGATCATGAAAAGGATGTTGATGTATTAATTAGAAGGGGGTTGGACTCAACCTATTCATGCTAGTGTTGATGGGTTTTTAGGAATATATCATTCTCATAATTTTTCAACAAAACTATGAAATAGATGGATCTATCAACTATGCTTTATCATGATAATTAAAAACATGAATAAAAACATTGTACCACCTTTCTATCAAGATACATACAAATTGAGTATGTTTGATGGATATCACTAAGTAAAAATCAAGAGACACTCACCACCATAGGTAGTAAATTGACCACTGGAATCTATGTACTCTTTAAGATATCTATATTAACTTTAAAGGTGTGATATCACATTATTTTATGATGAAAAATTGAGAACTATGATGGAATATAACATCAAACTTGGATATATTATGTCATATTCCAATTTAAAGATATCAAATTCTTTTATATATGCTTCCTTAATTTAATATCATAATTAGATCATTAATTTCTAGTACTTTTCTACTGACACAAATTAATTATTATTCATTACCATTAGATAATATAATAGTTCTAATGATTTTAATGATTATAACATACATTTCATTCCACAATTTAACCATTTTAATTATTTAATTTAAAACAAAATCATTTAAATGTCATAGAGGAGTCCATGAAACTGATATCCATACATCACTGGCTTATCATATAATATTATCTAGGAATCTCATTACCTTAACGAAATTTCCAAATAATAGCCTATGATATATATCATATGTATATCTAGACCTGGAATATAGATTAATCATAAAATTTGACTGATCTATTATTAGTTCATGTCTAATAATCACCCACTTTCACTAAAACTGCATAAGTAATTTATGAAAAACTTCACAACTCATTGTGAATCCATATAAACTCCTTTAGATGTGGTTAATCTAACTCTCTTCATTTTGGAATAGTCACCCTATCCAAAATTTTATCTTAATTCAAATGCCTAAATGTATGAACCTAGGAGACATTTGTTTTCATTTTAAACAAATATAAATGTCCTAATTCATAGATATAAGGAAGGATTATCCTCTAGAAAACATTAGTTCTATTCAATATATAAAGGGTTCTTGTGTGATCTCGTCGAACACACTCATATTTATGTTTGATCATTTCGACCACAAGATGTATTATATAGGTCATATGTATACTTATATAACATCAAGTTACCACTAGACATGAAACATGTTAATCTAGTATGAACTATCTCTCATATATTAAGGATTATTTCAAGTAGATTTACTAGTATGAATTGATACATCACATGTTATTCATATATGTAGTTGATCACATCATATATCACTCAATTATTCTTGGATACATATTTCTTCAATCAAATTCAATCAAGAGAACATATATATTATCATTTTATACAAGTTGATAAATCCTATCTTGTTTGATATCCAACTAATGAAATGATCCAACATATACCCAACATCCCCAAATTATCCAAGCCTCAAGGATCCTATATGAAAGGAATCAAGGTTTATAGGTTCTAATTCATGGAATCTCACCATCCTTAGGTAATCAGGACTCATAATCACTATACAACCCTATGTGTGAACGTATTATATTCTATGTGATATAATTTATGGGTAAATCCTTGATAGTAAGTGGTGAATTATTATCTTAGGAGGACATTCTTTATACCATTTACAACTATTTGTATTTCGTGTGAGATTCTCATCACCCGAATATTAACATATTACCAAAATCTATAATACTCAATGATTATTAATGATTAGGCACAAATCAAAGTCATAATTTGAGGGTATTTTATCATTCCATTGTTTATTTAATTTTTATATAACACATACTAATAAATAAAAATGGATTTTGAAATTTTTATAAAACCATGATCCATTTTACAGTCATTAAATCCCATATATCATGTATCTAATACTGAGAGATTAAATATGATGATTATAATTTTATTGCACTAATGGTTTTGTAAAAGGATATGCTATATTTTTGTCTTTAAATTCCAAACATATATTTCAATCTCTGTTCTAAATGATCTAATGAATGAGATGGTATTTGTGAATGATGTGTTTGGTCCTTTGGGGAGACTGGAGTTCTTTAGACTGAGCGATGAATCCATCATCGGTGCAGTAAATCTCAATTTCTCTCTCTATGTTAGTAACCACTTCAAATTTAGTAATGAACTAATTTATCTAAAAATATTCCTTCACCATAGATGATGTAGTGATGTACTTTATATTTGTTATTTATTCCTCTATGATATATTTTTCATAACTTTTTGAACTGATAGCTCCATAATTGAGGAAAAAAATCCATATTGAGATCTCAAATCTTCTTTGTTAGATTGGAATTCATAATTAGTATAACCCTAAAAATGAGTTCATCCTCACCTGTAAGGACCAAAAACATATCTTTACTTCTTCTTAAGTGGTTAAGAATATTCTTGATTGAAATACAGTAAATCTTACTTGCGTTGGATTGATATATACATGTTATTATTAAATCATAGTGGCTTCTGATTAAGTACATGAAATATCATATATGATAAATCCATAGTAATATGCTGAATAAATTTTGTCTTCCATTTATTACTTATTTTTATAGATCCAACATCTCTCTTAGATTCATGCAATACAACACAAATAAAAACCCTTCTTGGAGTTCCTTATGCTAAAATGCCCAAGTAGTTTTCCAATATATGTGTCTTGACCCACTTCAAGAAATTTTATTCAATATAAATCTATAGATTTTTATATTCATTATGTTGGATTCTTCACCCATGTATTTTATCAAGAATAACATTCCGAACAATACCTTTATATAATGTAATGTTATGTCATAATTTTCAATAAGGTGTATGAAACCCACATAGAATATCAAAAATACTATAACAATCACACTAATATGATTTTATATCCATGAACCATATGTTTTATTAATGAAACAATACACCTTGATCACATTATGAAAAAAGATATTTCAACTATGAGAATCTTGCAACAATACATAAATGGGTTGTTTCAACTTACAAGACTCAGATGCCTTATTTAATACTTCAAAACATTAGGGACACAATATATATACATACTTGGATAAATTCAAATAATGGAAAGTTGTTTTTATATATTTATATTATATATCATAAAAACAATGAGTATCTATAGATAATAATATCTGAATAAATATTATCATCACAACTAAGGAAAATTTATATTCATTGTTGTTACCATAAATGTTTTTGTAACCCTTTTCCACCATGAGAGATTTGATGATAAAAAATATACTATCTATTACAACTTTATTTGATAAAACCCACTTTCATTCTATAGGTATCAGTCATTCCAGTATATTCTCAAAGCTCTAAAATTGTCTACTATATAAGGATTTTTATTGCACCATTAGATCCATTAAATTATATTTTTATTTTTGACTAGAGAAAAATCATTAAAGAGGTAACCCTAGGTAATTTAACCAAAAAATAAATTGATCATGAAATAGAAAAGGAATAAAATTTGAGAATCATAAATGAGATTGGATAAAATGGACAGATTTGTGATCCAAAGATAATAATTGAAACAAAATTATTAAAATGAAAGATGATTTGTGGAGTAATCAAGACTATCTCGACTAAGTGTCCTTTAATTCTTAAATGCAATCTATCTCAAAGGATTTGAGATGGAATATAGAATTATAAACTTATAGAAAGTTTAAACAAATAAGATATGTAAATTATTAATAGTATACCTTTAATTATTCAATGTGAAACATGATTTTATTCACCAATAATCATTATGAATCGATCAATTTGTCTCTAATATCATTTTCCAAACTTTACAAAGAAATAAATAATGAAATCAATGTTTTTTCTTTGTTTTGGTCTATAAATTAAGTTATCTCACACTAAAACATGCATTATTATGACTTTATGCTTATATATTTAATCAACCGAAACAACCCATAATAAAACTCACAAGAAATAAAGGGGATAGATGGGGACAACAAGCTCAAATCATTAAAAAAATAAATTTTATGCATGAAAACATGAGGATTTGTGTTCTTTGGATTTATATTTGAGTATACCAGAATTGAAAATGGAAAAAAAGAAAAAAAGAACAATTGAACAGAAACCTTGAAATTCTATCAACTTCTCAAAGTGTAAAAGCACAAATCTCTTGATTATTTTAAAATACTCCCATAATAGACCATGAGAATTATTTAAAAGTATAATGTGAGAAGGAAGAAAAAATGGACAAATAAAACATCAATATATCAGTACCGTCTTCCCTTGGATGTGCATAGAATCATATTATGATTGTTGAAAGTTTATTTAAGCCATTGAATAGAAACAGATGCACCTATTTTTCAATAAAGTTTTTCGTAGATTTTACATCCAATATCATCCATAATATTTAATACATTTTAACCCACTATAAGACTAAATATCACAAGGCGGTCAATTATTAAATTGTTTATTTATGTATTTACTATTTTCCAAAAAATTAAAAGTTCATTGGAAACATTTTAAAAAAGTTGACATGAAATTACATAAGTAATATTTTATATTCATGAAATAGTTTTCAGTTCCATCCCGTTGCATACATCAACTGATAAACATAATGATAAAATATTGATGTGATATTTTAAAAATAAATTTTACTTCAAGATATATTTTATTTCTAATGTGAATATTCCTCTTTGGACTCATTTAGATTGAATTATTTCCAATTTATTGAAGGTTGGTCAATTATATATATCCATTGTATTCATTTTTAATGCTTCATTTGGTTCCCAAATGAATGTATTCTGTACTTGGTAGTGTTAAATGAAAAGAATCACAATAACCATGGATTCCTAAAAATTTTCAATTGTGTTTTATTAAATTCATAAATGGAAAAAATAGTGAATTGATGTTTTTCCATGGAAATTAAAAAAAATGAATTTTTAATTTTAATTTAATTTTAAATAATGAATCAAAAATATGAGAAAAATTAAAAAGGTATTAAATTAAAGAATATAATACCTTAAAAAAATTTAAATCATAATAATAAGAGGGAAATTATTAGATAATTTACTATTTAATCACACCCTCACACCTAATAATATTCACTCATATCAAAAAATCATATATCCAAAACAAGATCCACACCTAAATAAAAAGTGATAAAACATAAAAGATTACTTTCAAAATGGAAACCATCATTCCTCCATAAATAAATCAATTTTTTTTTTATTTTCTCACATTTTAATTCATTCAACATAAGAAATCCATCCGTGACCCAATCACAACTTTCCTCACATTGAAATTTCTATCAGTATCTCAAGATAAATTTTATCTATAGTTATTCCCATACGTGAAAAATTAATTTTTCATTATAGTGTTTTATATATTTTTATTTATCCAGAACACAAATCATAAAATTATTTTCAATCATGGGTTATTTTCAAGGTTATTTTGTTGGATATTTGTTAGTGGGTATAAATATTTAAAAATTATATGTTAGGAAAAGAGTAGGTTAAACTCTTAAATATAATACATGAATATGAAATTTAAATGACATCAAGATTTCTTAATGAATCCTGATTAAAATATATACACCACACTCCCTTTTCGTGACATGGTCCATATGAAAAAATAAATAAATGAAATGTATGAATTAATACATATATTTTTTTCAAGGATACTGAGATGAAAATGTAAGGTAGTAAATTAAAGAGTATTCTTTCCTTTTTAGAGAGGTAACTGAGTCATAAAAGTGATAATAATGAATAATTTAATATCATATCTATTTTTTTTTATTTTTTGGAGAAGAGGATGAAATTAATGAATCACAAATAATGTTAAAGGCTCATTCCTATTCTCTATACGCTACTAAAAATAGTGAAAGACACCTCACACACTTATAAACGAGCTTCTTCCCAAATAACACACATGAAAGTCATTCCTCTATACCCAATATTGATATTATAATATTTATATATATTAAGAGTGGTAGTAGAAAAGGATAAATCATGTGATAATGTAGCTTAAACCTATAAGGAGATTCATGGATTCTAAGGGATAAAAAATTTCTGATTTAAATTGTTTTCCTTGATTTAAAAATGAGGATATCTAAATAATTTCCTCAATCATATTAAAAACATTTTATTTACTCTAAATATTATAAAGATAAAAAATCAAAAGTTGTAATTCTCAAATAAAATAAAAGTTTCTCACAAGAAAGTGGGGGTAATAGGAAGAATATATCAAAAGGTGTTTAGAATACCTCAAAAGATGTAAAAAATAGTCTCTATCAGTGTTTTTGGGGTACATATTTAAAAAATTGGATAAATTCATAAAAAGTTTCAAAAATCGATGTCAAGGAAAAATATTCCTTATAAATAATCATTTATAAAATAATTTATTTTTCAAAAACTAAGAAAAATATCTCCAAATAAATAAAATAAAATAAAATATTATAATGAATATTCATTAAAAATCTAAATTCCTACAATGATGAAAATAAAAAATAAAAAAATTAAGTAGGTAGAGATTCCCCAATAAATAATTTTAAATTACTTTCAATTAAAATCATGTAGAATTAAAAGAGGAATTCAACTAAACTAATGATAATTAGAGGTATAACCTAAGTATATTTTTAATCGATCTCCTTGAGTTAAGATTTTATATATAGTAATCTTTAAACCTAAAAAAATTACAAAATCTTAATTAAGCTATAATGAAAGTATAGGAAAAATAAAAGAAAAATAATGGAAAGGTAATGGATAGGGGTTTGTTAATCTCCCCAAGTTGGTACTGGGTTATGAGTACCCATAGTTGGAGCGTTTCATTATTTTTTACCCTAAATTATGGTGGATGGAGTTTGTTGCTATAAAACCCCATTAGATTGTTTATCCTGGTATCCATAGTGGATTCCAAGAGTAGGAACCCGCAATGAAGAGAATATGAAATGTTTAGACCTCTAAAAGAAGAACAAAGAGAGAAATTTAATTGAAAATGGGATGTAATGAAAAAAATAGAGGGGCTAACTATTGAATTTTTTATATTCTATTCTATGTGATATTCAATTGATATAGAGGAGACAACATCATCACCGTGGAATATCTGATCTCTTATTATTTTTTGAACCCCATCACCATATTCTCCCTAATAATTGTCAATTTATTTTAATTACCACCTTCCAGGGATAACAAAATTATTTTTGAATCTCTAATTTCAGTATATGGGAGGCCAACTATTAATTCAATGTTAATGAAATTTGACTAAAATCAATGCGAAAAATGTATCTTCTTTATAAATTCAACTTCACAAATTCCCCCCTCAACCATATCTTGTGATTATTAATCAATTAGAGTGGGTAATTAACTATTAACATATTTCTTTAAACTTTTTAGGATGAAAATCAGTGTTATCATCATTCATTATGGTGGCTGAAGGTATTGAATTTTCATTTTCAATTAGTGAGATATCAAATGAAATTTTAATTCCAATAAATTCTAAAAAATATTTATCTTTATCTTTTTGTCCTCCAACACTCAAATCAATAGTTAAATCATGGTTAAAGTCTACCTTACACTGTGAAATGGAAGAAAATAAGTCAAAATCAACCATAAAACCATTCTCATAAGATTATTCAATAGAAAAAGTGCGTGTTTTTGTTAAAATCCTTAAGGTTTGAATTAGATAATTTGAAAATATATGGAAAGTTATTTGTTAACAGTATATGATTAATATGGATGAAGTGATATTTGGAGGACTGTTATAGATTCATTAAAAGCACAAGGTTTTATAAAGAAGGTTAGTGGATACTAAATTTTTTTTTAAGGAGGATAGAAATTATTCCAGAGAACTATAGGCTCTGTCATGTTATTTTGTTGATAGAACAATCCACATTGTAGTACCCAAATAAACACCACAACAAAGGTTGGCGAAATATTACCAAACAACATGTATGACCTTCATAAAGGTATCCCCAAATATACAAAATCTCTATAAGGGTAAATAAATTTTTTCAATTTAATAGTATAGTGGGATACACCATGAATAACTGACTTGTACAAATGTTATTGTGGCCTTTGAAATTGTAAATGTATATGGAGAACATATTACACTACAATGAAACAGAGCTACACTATAAGGGTTACATGAAGGTCTTTATTAAAGGGTAGATTCCATATTTACTAAAGTTGAAGTGTGATTTTATATTTTTATAAAGGTTACTATGCCTTTGGAAAACCTGTGTAATGGTACATAGGGATGTACCATGTTGTAAGATCTTGGGTTATGGAATAAGATTTATTAGGATAGAATGTATAAAGATATTGAATTAATTTCATAAAGTTATACCAGAATCTATATAAGTGTCATGTGAATAAAAATAACCAACTATGTGGAACCATGACATATGATATTCCACTGTAATGTTGAAGAGATTATATCCACTACAGAAAAAGATCTTGATATGTGGAGGAGGTAATTCATAGGGTGCAGGTGAGTTAATGATTTAAAAGTATATAGGTGTCCATTCTATAGAAAATGAACTAAATCACAACAATTCTACTATTCAAAGAGGTTTGGCATGAACATTTTTTGACCATGAGTTAGTTATATAGAAGTTAAATGAGTGAGATTTATGAATCTTGTCTACCAGAGGCTACACCATAAGAGAATAAAATCATTATATAAGTATTTATTGAGATCAATTTATACATCATAGTGGAATATGAAACACCATGGTGAGGGAATTAAGAGAATTCATATACTATAGAATAAGGGACCATACTATTGTAAAGCAATTTTCTTGAAAACTAGATATTTCTATACTACTGGATATTTGACCAAAGGGAGTTACTGCTTGAGAATTTAGTTCCTTAATTTTATTTTAATGACACTTATAAAAAAAATGTATATGACATATAGTAAAATAAAAATTAGTGAAAAGGAATTAGGATTAATCCAAACCATCATATAAAGGGATACAGATTTATAAAACTACCTATAATTGTTCTAAAAATTTAAGTTCAAAGAATACTCTACTTATCTGAATTTAAAATTGGAAGGAATTATAGATGATGGGTTTAAAAAAAGAATAATAAATATTTTAATTCATTGATGATCTTGAAAAAGAATAATAAATTGCTTCAAGTTTGATTGTTCACAATCTCTCTCTGAATAATCATCCAAAGATATCAATGATTCATCTACCCAGAACAGGAGGATGCAAGAGTAGTTAATCATGGTAGATTGAAAATTACATAAACTATGGTTGACTTACATTTCTATAAACTTTGGGTGATATTCCAAGAGTAGTGAAAAATGTATAATAATGGAATTGATCCTTATAAGACAAGTGTTCTTATTCCTAAACATTCCTTGTAGGAGAAATGAGTTTATTGTGATTCGATGCATCGAGAAATTGTTGATAACATTCTCCTTGGATTAGCATGTAGTTGTAAACTAATTAAAAATACTTATGTCAACATGAATTACATTTTATATTTCCTTAAGAGAGAACTTTTTCCTAATCAACCATATATAATATTAGTAAAGAGATAGTCTTGTGAAAAGATAATTGGATCAAAGAATCAGTAATATTAAAATAGATAACCCAATAATTAAGAGGCTAAAATCATTATGATAATGAGAGTTAAAATGAAAAGTGTTTAAATTGGGACTGAGTCCCATACCCAAATTCAACCCCTATCTCATGATATATGTTACCTAATCCCATTGATGGGCCTATAACTTGTATAAAATCAAATGTTTATTTTCTATTGGATTTTTTTAAATATGATTTTATCTAGTGTTTTTGAAATGAATGACATCCACAATGAATGGTCATTTTCATGAAAATAATCATTTAACCAATTGGATAAATAAGTTGATATCATATATGGAAGAAAATTTTGGAGTTCCTTGTTAAGTTATTTTTGATGGAATTTCTATGTTAAGAATACACAAATAAATATTTCCAATAGATCAAATAAATATTGAAATTGATTCCTCTGTCAAGAAAGAATTAATTGAAGATTTTAAAGAATATGAATTTAAGAATTTTTATTAATATATGTTCTCTAGAGATATATAGAATAATCTGGATATGTTTTTGGTGTAAAATAATTTAATAAGCTAGAGGAGGAGCTCTTAATATCAAAAGGAAAAAAAAATGAAAAAAATACAAAGAGGATTATCTATCCAACCAAGGGAAATAATTTTTATTCAACTCTTATATCTAATGTGAATCCTAGTTTGGAGAAAGTATGTATTTAAAAATTTTATGCTCCCATAAATTATTGAAAATAATATGTGATTATGTTGAACAAGTGGTGAAAACATTAGTCTTCTAATCTAGTGAGTGATCTTATTACCATCGTGAAGAGATTCAAGACCAATATAATATGTGGAATAATGGGAAGTTATACATGATTTGAAATATTACTTTATAGAAGATATATACTTAGAAAACAAAAGGATAAAATGTTATAAGTGTCCTTGAACTTCAAAATTAAGAATATAAGCACAATATTGAAAGAGAAAAGTGATTTTATTAAATAAATGTCCTAGGAAATTAAAAAGGAACTTGCAATTGAAATGGTATTTAAGGAAATAATTTCCCCAATAAAAACTAAATAAGAAGAGAGGAGATGGGATAGTATGTATTATTACTCAAATAAAAAATAATTCACTATCAATATAAAGGATAAGAATGCGGAAATTGAGGAAATTTAAGAAATTATATAAAAATCTTAGGAAATGAAGAATATTCCATCTACCATAGAAAAAACACGTATTGATAAGTTAATTTAAAATATTAATTCTAGAAACAAAAGGATTATATAATATTCAAGAAGAATTATATATATTTAATTTGAACTCAAGATGAAAATAATTGAAAAAATAATAATAAGAGACCCACTAAATAAGGTATCAAAAAGGTTCTATTATTGTTGAAGACTTGGGAACATTTGAAGTATGTGATTATAATTACAAATTCCCAAAAGGGGAAGGGAACTTTATATTATAACTTCTCAATAAAGAGAATATTGAATGAGGTATGGTTACTATATAGGATTATTTATATATTTTTACCTTAGTCATTTAAAATGGGTTTATTGTTGGAATGATACATGAAAGGAAAAGGATACCGTAAGGAGGTACTACCTCCTATGACACTAAATGAAGGAAATTATCATGGAAAAAGACATCTTAAGTTGGAAATCAGGTTCATGGTTTTTGAGGAATGATATAGATATAAAAAAGGGTGAACCAGACACCAAAATATGGTTACTAACTAAATCAATCCTAGAATGAAAGAAAACAAGAATATAAGAATAGGAATGAATTTTTACCAATCGTGAGAAAAATAGAATACCATGTAAAGAATCATTCACTAATAAAGAAGAATAATGAGATAGAATTGATAGACTTAATGGAAGAAAAATTTCTTAGGGGTATCACAAAAACCACTTTAAGGAAAGGGATAAAGACTGGTGTAAGTTTCCTCTATTGGGGATAGAAGTTGGAAGAAAGATCCACTAAAGTTATAAGATAAGAAGAGACTTGTGCAAGTGAAATATATTCCAAAATTATTAAAAATCCCAGTCCATGTAAAAACTTAATTTCCCTCATATAATAATAAGTGTGTGTAATTAGTTTCACACAAATAAGATCCACTAGAAAAGTGTTAAATAATCAATCTGAAAAATATGTTCAAAATGAAGTTTAGATTGAAATATTTACGGTATTACTTTACCAAAATTAAAAAAAGGAAACGTAAATGTAGAAGATGAAAGGTTGGTCCAAAAAAACCATCACCATTTCCCATATTGAGGTAATATTATGTACACGTCTTCCCAAATTTTTAATTATTTCTAAATTATTTGAATTTTCATAATAAATTGGGAGATACAATCAATTGCATAACTATAATGAAAAAGAAAAAGAAATTGAGTTGAATGGTAGATCTATTTTTATTATATTTTCACATATAAAAGGTGGTTTTTAGAGTATATTAGGTTATAAATATCATAAAAAATGAAGGTAAATTTGATGGATAATCTCTAATACTAAAACTTCTATGGATTATGGATGGAATTGTGGAAGAAAAATTATAAAAATCACATAATACAATTAGTGTTACATTAATTATTATAACTTTTTTGTTTTGTATCAGACCATTAAATGAGTGAAATCAGTACGGGGGATTAGTGTAATCATACCACTGAAAGTGGAGGTATTATTGGAAGCATTTATATAGATTAATTTTATGTTTATTTATTTATTCTTTATATCAAATGTTATTATCTAGTTATTTTTATAGAATTACAAATGCTATTGTATAGGAAGTGTCATTCCCAATAGGTGGTATCCCAAAATTTAGAATCAATTTTTGGTCTGAAGAAATAAAAAAAGTGGGATTTTGTGATGAGTTTCCAAAGGCAACATTTTTAAAGTAAATAACCTTTTAAAGTTAGGATGGAATTGATTTCAAGTGGAATTAACAACTTGAGATTTAAAAATGGTATCAATTGATGCTTAATGTGGTATGTCTATCATAACTTATGATAAATTTATTTACTACTTACAGTTTTTTATGAGATCATAGGTTATTGATTTATTTGGAAAGTGGAAAGATCAAGATGTTATGGTTTTATTGGTATCAATGAGTGTTATTGAAAACATTGGTTATGTTAAATTAGACTGTTTCTTCCAAAAATAAGCTTATGATTAATAGGCTTAAAAGATTTGTATATAGACTAAAATCTTATTGGTAAATTCAATCACTTGATATATTTTTAATTTATGATGATATTTTGAATGGTTTATTGATGATTTTGGAATTGGGAATTCCAACTAGAATGTTTAACAATTGGTATTAAGAAACGGGTTAAAGAGACTTTTGAAAAATTGGAGACTATAGAGAAGAAGTTTTTCCCAACCCTTAATGAGATAATAGAATATAATGAGTAAACCCCATTAATTTCTAAATGGATGAGAGAAAGTACATCATTTATAGAAGGGGATAATAAATGGTATTTTCTCACCTAGAGAAAGTCAAAATGTTTTCCTAGAATAACTACACATTAGGGGGGGGGAGAAAAGCTAAAGATAAATAAGTATTAAGTGAACAATTTGAATTTCATTGATAAAGGCTGAATTAGTGTATCTTGGTGAATCCATATCCCCATATGAAAGTGGGATTAATAAGAGTTTATATGATCAAAAAAAATCCATGGGGGAGATTATTGAACCCCTAAGGGTTTGTATTTCAGCTGTTGGTAATATATGGAAACTGATTTTTGAAAACAAATGCTTAATATGGATAAAGTGATTTTTTAATATTATTATATATTAATTGAATCTATATGGTTTTATAAAAAAGGATCATGGATACTTCATAGTATCTATTTGGAGGAAAGAAAATACATCATAGAACTACTAATTATGTTGTGATATTTAATTGATAGAACTATCCACACTATTGTACCTAATTTTAGACCACAATGAAGGATATTTAAAAGTAACAAGATATCATGGATGACTCGTTTAAAGGTATACCCCAAAATACTAAAAAAATGTAAGTATAGATCAAAGTTCCCTATAACATAGTGAATTTGGTTACACCACGAAGAATTGTCTAGGGTATATGTATTTAAAAACTATATAAAGGTAAATGGATGTGTATAATAATTTAAAAAATTGTGTCATAGTGCTATGATATAAGGGTTATGTGATGGTCTTCATGTAAGGGTAGATCCCAGCTTGTGTATATATGATGAGTGATTTGAGATTTTTGTAAAGGTCACTATGCATTGGGATGACCTATGTAATGATAAATAAGGATACGAAATCCCATAAGATCTTGGGTTGTACTAAAGGATGCATTTTAAAGGAATATATAATAGTAATTGATGAGTTGTGCAAAGGTACCCAAGAATCTGTATAGGGGTCATGTGAAGAAAAATGGACAATTGTGTGGCACAATAACATAGGCTATACCACATTAATGATGAAGAGAAGTTGTATATTCCATAGAATGATCTTGTGATGTGGAGGAGGTAATTCAAGTAGTGTGGGTGAGTTTATGAGGTCCAAGTATATTGGTTTCCATGTCATAGAAAATGAGCTATGATGTCACTAGTCGAGTGTTTGAAGATATTAGGGGAGATCAGAGATTGATCAGGGGTGAGTAATTTATAATTTAAATGGGTTAAATTTGTTGATATGGTAAATAGGAGGCTACACCATAAGAGTATAAGACTAAAGCATAATTTTATATTTAGCACACTTTCTGTTATATAGTAGAATATTCTACATTATGGTGAAGGCATGAAGAGGATTTTTATACCGTATAAAAAGGGACCCTAATGTATTCAAACAGTTTTCCAGAAAATTGGATATTTTCTAGAAAACTTGATATTTGACAATGGGGATTTATTGCTCAATAATTTTATATCTTAACTTTGTTTTAATAGTATTAAATAGACACACTTAAAATGTTGGACATCTGGAGAAATATGAAGAAGAGGGAGGGAAATGTGAATAATATAAACCATATGATTATGTATGTATTACCCCATGTTTATGTAAAAAAACCCTTTATTTAAGATTTTCATGAATATAAAGTTTAAGGGTTAATGCTGGGAGAGTTTGGTGAGTTTGGGGCTAAAGGAAAGGCTTATGTGATATACACAGTTTTTCTAAACCATGAAAAATCTTAGGAGAAATCCATCAGAGTTGAAGATATTGGACAATAGATTCATCATAATAGGCATTATTTTAAGGAGTCCATGCAAGGATGCCATATGAGGGTCTGCCCAGGTAGTAGCTAGTGCACAGTTAGTGCATGATTTGTCTAACCATGTGACTACACAGTGTACAGGGTTTAAGTGAGACCCCAAAAAAGTGGATCTCACACATTTTTAACTCTAATCTCTAGTTATTTCTCCTCTGCTGCCTTAATTTGGGATTATTCTCAATTGAAGGATGTAGAACCCCTCCAAAGAGAATTTGAATCGATCTAGAGCCTTTCCTTGTCGTTTAGAAGCCCATTTCTTGAGGTCTGTCATCGTTCTTCTTCATTTTTATCACGTTTTCTAAGATCTGCTTATCCTCTCTTCTCAGTTTTTCATATCTACACCTATTATGGGTTGATATAATATTTTAGATTCCTAATATGTTGATATTTGGTCTCTTTGTTTTTAGTAGAAGAGATCTAATGAATTTTTTTGGAATTCTTACTTGGTTTCATTAGTATTCTTCGTCCATTTGCTGTTTTTGAAAAAACCATCAAGGTATGCGGCTTTACTCTTGACTCCTCTTAGTATAACTGATTATCATGCTTTCAAATTGAATACCTTGTGTTGAATTTATTTTTAATTGGATGTTTATAAATCATTGGAAACCCTCTTTAGTAATACTTTGGTAAATTGTAGAAATCTGTAATATTCATTTCATTGAATAAAGTTCTTTGATTCTTAATTTTTAAATGAAGATTTTAAAAGGGGTTTTTTCTAGAATTTTTTAATTAGATTTGATTATTTTTTTAACAAAAGAAATGTTTTTATTGAAATGAAATAATTGACTGGATTTTGTTTGTTTAATGGATTTCAATAAAAGAACATTTTTATTGAAATGGGTTGAATTAGTTTATTTTAATAGTTTTGGAATATATGGGTTATGTGAGTTCATGTTCAACATGACCTTGAACGAGGGACGTGTTCCATTGGGGTATACGGTGCATGACCATAGATCAGGGGTGTCTTTCAGTGGGACCCAAGGTAATTAGACGAGAGACTACTCATGAGTATGGAACTATCGAAACGAGGCATTTATATTTGGGTGTGTTATGAACCATGGAATGTTTATACTAAAATGTAATTGGGAAATGGTTTTAAATCTATGTTTGGTTGTTTTATATAAATATTACTTTTTGTAAAATCCGTTGAAAATATCACCTGTTTACTCGTATTTATGATGGTTTGTGGAACTTTTCTTATGTTTAGTAATAAACTATTTCACCGAGTTTTTTATACGAATGTTGCTAACTTTTTAATCTTAGTGGCATGAGTAGGGATGTTATCGGGGAAATACTATAGAGTTTTATACTCACCCCTTCCTTGGAACTTTAGTGCTTTTGAAGACTCTATCTTCTGGGAAATGGGTAAAGGTAAAGTATCCCTTAGATTTAGTGCCACCTTATGATACTTAGGCTATTTGGTGACGTCAGATAATGGAGTTTGTGGAGCGTGTAGTATTGTAGTTGTGTTTTAGTTTCATGTAGTTTTCATCCACTATTTACATTGAGAGTTACTATCTTCTACTCTAGTAAAATTTGTTGTGGTTTTGATATAAATGAATTGGTTGATTTTTCTTTCATTTATTCATGAATCATATATTGAGTTGTTTGGTTTTGTTTTCTATGTTAATGGTGTTATTTATTAAAGGGTAAATTGTCTCCCACTTGCATTTGAAAACCATCAAAATTTATTTCTCGCCTTTGGCATCTTAGAGGTGTCTCTTAAGGCCAAGTAATGCTTCAGCGTATTCTCAAGCCAATGACAATAATTTGGTTTTTACAATGGACTTAAGCTTTATAAAACTACCCCGAATAGTTCATTAAAGGAATAAGAAATAATAAATTTTATATCTAAATCACAAAATATTTTGAAATCTAGATGTGGGGATTGAAAGAAGTAGATGGAAAATTTTCAAACATTGATGATCCTAAAAATAAATAAGAAAGTTATAAAAGTTGAGGAGTTCACAGATTCTCTATGATGAAGAATCCATGGAGATTAATAATTAATATACCCAGTATAAGAGGATACTTATGAACCTATATGTCCTTCAACAATGATATACTTACATGTTTATAAACTATGGGTGATCTTCCCAAAGTTTTGAATGAATAAGAACCAGGGTAGTGAGACTAATAGATAAGTGAAATTATCCCTAATTGTTTTTGTAAGATAAGTAATATTATAGTTATTTGGTGTATGAAGACATTTTCAATCAAATGATTCTTGTATTATCCCATCGTATTCAACAAAGTAAAAATCCATGTGTCTCTTTTCATGATTGTTTATATTTCTAAAAGACACAAAAGTTGGCTAATTAATAATATATAATAATAATAAATGGATAGTCAAGTGAAAATTTAATCAGTTAAATGTATCAACAATAGAACAATATGTGGACCTTGTAGTAAAAAGGTGATGATCATTTGGTCAAAGAGAATATGAAGGGTAAAGTGTTTAAATGTGGTACAAATTCTATACCATGATTCCCCTCGCCCAGGGTATATATCACCTATTAACCTAGAAGGACCTACATGTTTAGATTATGTTTCAATATTGGTTTTTCATTAACTAGTTATGGTCATCAATAAATTCATCCTTTATAACTATGTGTTTCTCAAAATATATTTATTTTATCTTATGTAAAAAAATTCACTATTTTATAATGAGATTCCATTTCTTTTTGAACATTGATATTATTGAATTTTATTTAATTTATAATTTCATAGAGAGAAATATTTTAATAATCCTTGAATATTATTTAGGATTCCTTGATAAAGGATCCAAAATTTGATCATGTTGTCAAACACGTCAAATTAGATTGTTATTATTTACCATAAAAACTATAGAAAAATGATTACCCTAGGTCATATAACAATTAATCCTTAGATAATTAAATTGTAAAAGAAAAAAATTTAAGAAGGATAAATTATATCAGAAAAAATGGGGGGGGGTTTATTTAAATAAAATAATTAAAACTATGTTATTATAATAAAATATTCTATATAGATAAATCACAAAAAACCTGTGTAAGTGTCCCTTGATGATAAACCCCCACCACTATCAAAATATATGACATAGATCATAGATTCCTTGACTTATTACATGTTTAACACAATAATATATGTGAATTATAAGTAAGATGCCTCTATTGATTCAATTGGAAACATGATGTAATTCACCAAATATAATTGGGAATCAATAAATTTGTCTCTAATGTCATTATTTGTGTTCACTAAAAAAAACAATGAAATCAGTGTGTTTTATGTAGTTCTGTAATTCAAATTTTATTACACTAAAACATGCATTCCCATGAGTAGAAACTTATATATTTAGTCAACTGATAGAACCCATAAGAACACTGACAAGAAGGAATAGTGTGGAAGATAACAACCATCTCAAATCATCTCACAATCCAATATAAGCCTAAAATGATGAAGATTTAGGTTCTAATAATTCATATATGAGAATTATATCCTTGAACATAGAAAATAATAAAAAATTAAATAGAAATTAAACACCAACCTAGAACTTCAATCAACCCCCCAAAGAGTGCAGACACATAACTCCTGATTACATCAAAATGAGCTCTTCTAATTCATTATAAGGATGTTTTAGAAGTAAAAATTGAAAATGAATAAGAAAATGGATAAATAATACATAAATATCGCATTAATATATTTTATTGTATTTTTTATCCTTCTTATTTTATTTTAGAAATTTTCTCATACCCAGTAAATAAAAGTTAAGACATATATTTATAATGAAGAAATGTGATATATTTCCAATCCAATTTTGTATTCCAACTTTAAAGGGAAATTTATACCTCAACATGGAAAAATATTATAAGGTGTTCAAGAATGAAATTTTAAATCCAAGTCTAATATATTCTCCAAAAAAATAATGGTTTATTAGACACATGTATAGAAAGTTATGTTTGAATAGATAAAATTAATATCTTTGGCCATGATAGAATATCTTTTTCCTACCAATTGAGCACATAAATATATAAATTTAATGAGTGAATAATTTCTAGATAGTTTGACAAAAATTTAAAATCAAGTTGTCTTTCATCTAGAACTAAAAGCAGCCCATTTAAAGTTATGATGTATAAAAAGTTGGTCAATTATGTTCTTAGATATATTTATCAATTTATATACTTAATTTAGGCCTCATATGATTGAATTTAGTACTCAGTTCAGTTGAACGAAATGAATATAAATAAACACTTTTTTAAAAAAAATAAATTTATATAGTTTTATTAGGGTAGTAAATATTATAAAAATAATACCGAACTGATGTTTTTCCATAGAAATATAAAAAAATTGAATTTTTCCAATTTAATGTATTTTTAGAAAATGAATTAACTAAATGATACCAATGAAAAGGGATTAAATTATATAATATAATACCTTTTAAACAATTCAAATTATAAGTGTAATGGTGAAATTATTTTATAATTCCCTATGTGATCAAATCTATCTTGGATTTCATGGCATTTGAAAATATCTTGGAATCAAAACTCTCAATGGCCTCTCAGTATGTAGTAGGTTCATTATATAATAACATTATTTTATCATATATTCCCTATGAAATCAATATCTCTTTTCATATTAAAAAATTCTACCAGACCTTTGTGGTACATTTGTTACTTGAGTGAGTATTTATCCCACAACTCTTTTTGTAACCATCTCAAATTATATCTCATGAAAATTACTATTTTTTAGTCTTTAACTTTTCCATGTTCATCATTCTTCTTAACGACTTCTTAACTAATATATTCATTATCAGGAAATATACCAGTTAGGTAAGAGACACTTTTTGCTCAATAATACTATAGAAATAATTTCCCATTGTTTTCTTTGGAAAACCAACAAATAATAATTTTTCTAATTTTGGGTATCTATTATTAGATATTGTACTTCATACATATTCTTCATAACCCTAATGTTTTATAAATGAAAAAATTGTATGTTTCCCACTTCATATATAATAAAAAAGCATTATTATTACTTTATAAGGAATGTTATTAAGTTAGAATGTTGTATTTTTTAGCACATATGTAACACATTGATATTTTAGAATGTATTTTCCCATTTAAAAAAATTCAAGTGTATGATATCTTTCTTTATACACAACCTTGATCTAAACCAAATCACAATATACTATTGATATATTATTATTAAATGTTATTGTTTTTGACTATCCATTGTATTTTTGAGTATAAATATGACTAAATAAATTTTAAAAAATATGTATAAAAGTTTTCATTAATTTAAAAGTTTTTATTAATGCATAGAAAATAATTAGTCAATTTTTAATGTTAAAATAAAACCATTTTATGTTAAGTGATAATGTTTTATAAGTATTTTATGTTACCATATATTATATACAATGTTCACAAATTAACAATGATTTTGATGAAATATATTGGTATTGACTATATATAAATTATTAGTCATTCATAAATTTATTATCAATTTTTTATAAGTGAAGATGAAATCATTTATATGTAAAAGTGTTATTTTTCAAAAAACAAATGTTTCTATCAGCATAATATATTTTTATATTAGTAAAATAAATTAATCACTATTTTTTAATTATTTTATTCTAATTTATAGATAATTTAATCAATGAAATAATTTACCATTCATCAATTTTTTTGTTAATATCCATAGAATTAAAGGAAATTCTCATTATGATTGAAAAATGCATTTTTCCTCAAAATTGTTTTGTCACGTTTTATGATTTTAATTTATAATTAATTTCGACCAAATTTTGGAATTTAATATTCTAAATTATATTCCATATTTTAATTCATCTTAATTAATATTAGTTTAAAAGGTTAAATTAAAATTTGGTCATAATGAATAATAACCATGGAATGAATGTATCACTACAGTATGAGTTAAATAGAGTTTGCAAGGGGGGAATGCTACTAGATAAGGTTTAAATTATGCCAAAAAAACTAGATTTAATTTGATTGGTTGATGATATTTATACCATAAAATTATCATACTTGATGCTTTATAATTTTTGATCCACTTTACTTGAGTAAGGCATATATTATATAATAACATTTCAAGTATTTACAAGTTTCCCCCCATCCTCACTTAAAAAAGGGAACCTTGTCTTATCACTTATCTATAAAACTTTATTAGTTTATATTGACTAATATCTAACCAAATAATCTCACTACAACCTTATCCATGACCTTGAGGTTCTTTTCTTTCCAATAGACCAATTTAATAACCCTTAAGTTTCTTTTTCTATAGAAGATACCCGAAGAATAGGTAAATGTTATTACCAAAAATTTCAAAGTTTCATTCTTCCTAAACCTATTAAAAATATTCTTTAAATACTTTAACATAATGGGATCTATATATTTACTGTATTGAGATGTTTTTATATTAATTTTATAACCATTTTCTATATTTTTCCCATCCATTGGAAAATTCTAACATCGCTCATGCGTACATTTGGACTACCACCTATATGAAGAGATGCGATTAGTTTTTAATGAAATGGTTATATAAATGGTCAAAATGATATATTTAAGAAATATATATGATATAATTATGATTATATAAATAGGAATCATTATTTACCTTTCTTTTATTCCATCCATCGAAATGAAGAAACGATACTCATATATACATATGGACTACAATCTCCTTGATGCGATGTCATTAATTTTTGATAAACACCCTATATATATTTATATAAAACTGTATATAATTAATAAGTATTATATTTAGGAAATTATTATGGTTTTGGATATGAGGAATCCACGAACAAGGTGTATGGACTATAACTTTCGAACCAAAGCATGCATAGAAATTTGACCAGTTTTCACCCGAATGTTCATTTTAATGAGGAATTATTAATAAAAGGGAAATTAGTAATTATAAAGGAATGATATATAATTTTTTATGTATGAATGTAGCTCTAGAATATATTAATAATAAATCTATATATTTTATTTAGTATCTTTTCATGCATACAAAGCAAGACGTGACTTAAGGTAAGGGTTTATATTACAATCTCATTTCTTTTCAGAATTGTCTATGTTAAGAAAAAAGATCAAGAATTGGTGGAAGCCTTAACTAATAATTTGTTAAATAAAAAGAGATAGAGATTCAAGTAAAGAAGGGGTTGTTACATAATTGAGGGTGCATCGCACCACATCTATCTGCCTCCACCATTGGGGCACAATATTCTCGGGCCGTGAAAGACCACATCATATCAAGTTCAATGAGTTCCCTTTTTTCCAAGGCATCTATCACCGAATTGGACTCCCAATAGACATGTGAGACATCCACATGAATTTGAGTGAGTTTGTTGAGATAGTCAACCCACTAAGATAGCACACACCAAGGAACATTATGTGTCCTTGTACTCAACGCATAAACCACACTCTGAGAATCAGATTCAATCCATACCCATTTCCAATTAAACTGGTAAGAGTACCTGACAGCATAGATCATTTCCCAGATTTCATCTTTGTAGGCATTGAAAACTCCAATTAAGTGATAAAAACATCCCTTTTCATACCCACGGTTGGTGCAGAACACTCCCCCATAGCCCGAGGGAACTAGTGTAATCGATGAAGCTTCATCAACATTCACATTGAGGTAAAGCACAATAGGTGGTATTCATCTAATATGCTTAAGCACCCAAGGATTGCATGGCTGACCCAAACTACATACATTATGAGAGTTTGTAAATCAGAAATAATATTCGACATTGAACCATTTTGGAATGTAAAGCAGTATACACATCCATATGAAGGGCCACAATTCCTTTCTGGATAGAGTTGTGTGCACTGCCAAAGATAGCATCATTTATTAATTCCCAAAGGCTCCATTGGCTGCAACGAAAAAAACAATTTTTTTTAATCTGCTCACTACATTTAGCATGATACAGCCCGAATAGTAGCCCAATGGGTAGGGTGCATGTGTTAAAAACCATCACGAACAGAGAGTCCATATTGGACCAGAGCCGCTTGGCCAGGTCACATTGCAAGAATATGTACTGTATGGAAATCTTAGCAGACCAGCATAGGGAACACATATAATCCATATGAATGCTAGCTCATTTGATTGATCAGATTTGGGAATTATGTTTTTATTGATTCTCCAGATCAAAAAGAATCTGGAAGGCCAGATATATAAGGCTTTTAAATTTATGAGCCAAGAAGGTGGGTGAACAAGGTCCCCACAGAGAAGCCTATAAAAGTCCCTACAATTAAACTATCTAGTTCTGCTATATATCCAAACCAAAGTGTCCCCTTCTATAGAAGTGTAGCTATTAATTTTAGTCACCACATGTGTAATAATGATAGAGTCAGGTGAGTGCATATGTGGTAGAAAGCCAAAAATGGACAGAGGGACTGCTTTTGGTGGAACAATTATATCATACATGGGCAGTTCCAACCATTTTGTGCTCTAACAATTAAAAGTGGAGTCCCTACATACCAACCATTATGTATCATGAGTGATCCTCACAAAGGAATGTCTAAGAGATTCCTAAATCGATGATGCAAGGTAGTATTTGTAACCATTGAGTCGCTGTTCTATAAATCTGTTCGAAAGGAAGTCATCATCATCTTCATTTGAAATCCGTATCCATGCGAATTTCCCGATAAATCCATCATTGTAGGTATAAAGATACTTGATTCCTAGCCCCCCATCTCCACAGGTTTTATTCATTCTTTCTATGCAACTGAAATCAACATTCTTTCATGTGTTGACCCTGTCCATTTGAAGTTCGGCACCATGATTGGAAGCTCCTTGAGAATTTATCTCATCCATCTATACATGGAGAAGGAATAGGCAAACTTAGATGTGATCATTGAGTTCATGAGGCAAACCATCCCAACTAGGGACATAGCCTTTGGTTTATAGCTAGCAAATATTTGAATGATACCAGTATATATACCCTCTAGATACCATATTTTCACCTTTCCTTAGAATAGTGGGACCCCAAGATATTAGAAATGTAAGGATCCCCTCCTCACCCCAAGAAACCTCATGATCTATTCCTATTCCTAACTAATATTCAATTCCCAAAAATAATGAATGACTTGTCCCAACTAATTCCTGGCCAACTATCTCCCCATAATGATTAAAGAGGGATTTAATGGAGGATATGGTTCTCCTTGAAGCTTGACCAAGAAATAAAATGTCATCAGCATACAAAAGGTGAGATGGGGCATTATTATTTACACTATCCCTAATCTTCCTGTAAAGTCCTGTGTGAGAAAGATCATTGATGCATTTATATAGGTTTCCATCTGCAATGAAAACTAAATCCCAAATAGAAGATCACCTTATCATACTCCTTTGGTGCAAGGACAAAATCCTCTCAGGTCACCATTAACAAGAATTGACAGCCTTTAAGATCCTCTATGGTGAAAATAATATTCACAAAACCACTATAGAAACCATATCTTCAAATAAAATGAAGGAGAAAGCTCCATTTAAGTGTATTAAAAGCCTTAGAAATATCAATTTTAAGGGCAACGTTCCATTCCTTTGTCTTCCTTCTCATTATATTGACACTCACTGAGGATTGTCTATGTAAAATTTCCATTAAAGAAAATTATATGATCCTTATATTTTATAAATAATATATATTATTCTCATATATTTATTTATGAAATTTTTGAGTATTATTACCATTTCCTCTCTTTGGTACTTAAAATGATCGAGAATTTTTTTTATAGAAAAGTTCTCCTTATTTCTTCTTTCAAGGTTGGGAATATTTTTCGTCAATTTCTATGTACTTCAAAATGTTTTAGAATTGTTACTTTTTTTACCTTTTAATTTATTTATAAATTATTAATTTTTTTTTCAAATTTATTCCTTCTAAATCACTTGACTTTTTACAAAAGTTTGGAAATGTTATTTTTTAACATATACAACATGAATGAGTTCCAAAAGGTATGTAATACCTTATTCAGGAAGATTAATTTAAATGTTTCAATGGATTCTCAAATCAAATTCTATTACAATTTTTCTGGAAATTGTATTTTTAAAATTTACAAAATGAAAATGAATGATTTCTATTTATTTTTAAATCATATTTCAAATTATTTTATAAAAGTGATTTTTCAGACATATCAACATCATTAAAGTTATTTTATACTTCAATGAGGATATGATATTCTGATAAAATTCAATTTATTTCCATGTATGCATTATGATGATGATTCTTTAAGTATGATTTTTGGAAATCTGTTTATTTCCCATAGTTTAATTTCACTATGATGAAACTATGCATGTTTTTATGATCATGTGAAACACTTATATTTGGATTTAATTATGTGATAGGTGGGCATAAAATTATATATACCTCTATTAATTTGAGTAAATATTTATATATCATGAGATAACTATGCTATGCTTGAACCATATTTCTTGTAAAAGACATTAATCCTTGACCAATTCATATTATGTCATGTGCATAATTTTTGGCATGGACTTAGTCTTATGTCCATAATTTTATGTGAGGACCTAATTTAATGTCAATAACATGATATATAGACATATTGGTGTTTGTACATGTCGAAAATGAAATGATTTTCTATATTTATACTTGTTCCACATACTTATGTTATATGGTTATGTTATCCTCCATGGATCATGATTTTAGATTCATGATTGTAAACATGTTTTATGTTAGGTGAAAAGATTTATGCCACGAATCATGATCTATGATCTTGATTGATTCGGTATGATATTCATAAGTTCATCAAGTTCTCACAAACTTATTTTTATATTAAGATCACTTAATATGATTGATATCTTCCATGTTTACTCTTATAGAGCATCTGATCTCACCACTTTGTGTGTTTCCACATTACCTAGGTTATGAAGAAGGTTATTAAGTATGATAATCCTAAAAGTGTAATATAAGTGAATAATATTGAGCAAGATGTTAAATATCTATCATGAAAATATGTTGTTTATGTATCAATTTTATAAAGGAACTAAACCTTTAAGGTCCTCAATCATGCATTATTATGACATATTTTAATTATTAATCTAAAATTATATTACAATTATATAATAAATTCCCAGGTTTATATACTTATTATTAGAGGACAATTGAGTTATTTTTATAGATTACAATTAGAAAAATTTGGTTAAAACTCTAGGGATGAACTATATGCGTTATGGGTTTATATAAAGATGTTATAATTTTGGATATCTCATGATTTATTTTCTTATCATATGAGTAATCACTCTAATTATTGCTTTCAATTTTTTTTTATCTTTTTTGGATTTAGATAATGTTGGGAACTAGGGGGAATAATGATTGGAACAAATATAAAGGAAAATAAAATGAATTTCGTCATGAGAAACCCAAAAGAATATGAGAAAGAAAGAAAAAAATTGTGCCTATTCCTACCCAATCCTCTTAGGAAAATAATAATTTTGTGAATCAAATTGAACTTTAGAATTTCCAAATGAATGATTAAAATACCATTGGGTATTTTAGGAACGGAATACCACTATCATTTTTTGTTCTTCTGATCAATGAGTTAATAAGAAATGGTTCAATGTAATGTAAAATATATTTTTCATTCTCTTGTTCTCTGACCATGAGACAATTGTTTTTATAGTATATATTTAAATGGAAAATATGATCATTGGTGGAATAAGATCAAGAAAAAAAGCTAAGAGAATGAAATAAACTCCATGGAATGGAAATATTTTGAAAGGGAATTTCTCCATATGTACCTTCTGAGGCTCTTCAAAATAAAATGTAGTGGTACTTTATATAATTGAATTAGAAGGATAATTATTTTATAAGTACCTATAATGACAAATTTAAAAGACTGTAATTGTATGCTTTTGGTTTTATCATTGATCAATACATAAATATTGTTCACTTATTTAGTAGTGAAAAAACAATTCTTTGAAATTCATTATCCATAAGAGACTTTGGATTATATGAAGAGATTGTTCGATGTACACTGAAGGTGGAATTGGAAAATAAAAACTCTAAATTTAATAGTTTTGGTAATAAAAAAGTAAGATGGAGTTTCATGGGAACTTCAAAGGTATGTTATCAAGAGAGAAGATGTTTCAACCACCAACATGCTGAAATTATGGGAAGAAGCACTTAGGTAATTGACTGAATGTAAGAAGAAGATGTTTGAAGTGCGAGAGGACTATCCATTAAGATTTTTAATATTGAAAGGACAATATAAGGTCATTTAATGCAATAAAGAGTAATAAAATTAAAAAAATTCACTACATACACTTCTGTGCTTCATATATAAGGATTTTAGGAATTATGGGAATCAATTCCCTAATGCAAGGGTTAACAAGGATAATAATTATTAGTAACCTTAAATGTGAAATGCGAAAATAAGTCTTATATAATCACAATTGGTGAAGTGGGTCATGATAATGATATGGTGAATGGTTCACCTGTCATCCAATCTAGAACTAGAATTGTTTTTATTTTATTAAGGTTATACCACAACTTTTATATCGGAATAATTTCCAAAGACTATCACATTACCACCTAAATCATTAGATGTTAAGTTATTAGTGAAAAATTATAATGGTATATAGATTTCATATCAAGTCTATAAATAATATACAATAGAGGTTTTTAGAAATGTATTTGCTAAAAATAATTTTATTCTCCCAATTGTCTAATTTTATATGACATTATGAATGAATTGGATCTCTTTATATAGAGACCATATCAATTTATAAGAAAATTTAGTCAAATTTCTTATTCTTAATTAACCTATGAACATTTATAGAAGCAAGGATGAACATGAACTTCTAATAGAAATTACCTCTACTATATGGGTCTTACTACCTATTCATAAGGGATATTTATTTAAAATAGTTGGGGAGAAAATAAGTATTTAAGATATGAATATTATTCTGTGTTATATGGATGTATTTACAGAATAATTTCCTAGTTTTACACTAAATCATGAAGATGAGTATTTAATATAACTTATACATAGTGATACACCTATTTTAAATATTCCATATAGAATAGACCTAATAGAGTTGCAATAATTGAAAAAAAAACTCAAGGATAATCTTGAAAATGAATTCATACACCAAGTGAATCATCTTATGGTACACCTATTCTTTTTAATTAAGAATAAATGTGAGTCAATGTGTCTTGCATTGACCATAGAGAACTCAACAAGTTCACTATTGAGAAAAAGTATACTCTATCCCATATTGATTAATTGTTCACTAAAACAATAATTTATTAACACTTTTACAAGATTGAAATCCATTATGAATATCATCAATTGAGCGTCAAGAAGGTGGATATACTCATGACATCCTTTTATATGAGGTATGAACATTATGAATTTATAATGATGTCATTTAGACTTACCAATGCCTCCATTATCTTCATGGATCTAATGAATTGAGACTTTAAGGATTACCTTGACCATCTTATGATATTGTTTATATATGATATTTTTATATATTCAATGATCAAGGGAGATCATTAAGATCATTTGAAGATTAAGTTGAATATTCCAAAGAAGGAGAAGCTGTATGCCAAACTTACCAAGTGTAATTTTTTTCTAAACATATTTTCATTATTAGGTAATGTAATCTGATGTGAGGGTACATCAATGGATCCTTCAAAGATGAATGTTATTGAGTAATTGCCTCTACCAACCACAATGACTGAGATATGTAGTTTTATTTTGTTGGATGGACACCTTCAATTATATTTAGGAAATTTCTCCTGGATACCATGCCCAATTATCATATTGATGCCGATGGGAGCCAAGTTTCTCTAGATATATTAATATGAAGGAAAATTTCAATGAAATAAAGAGATAGTTAGTAAGCACATCTATACTAATGCTACCCTATAATGGATATGGTTTTTTTTTATTTATAGTGATCAATTGAAGAAGAGTATGAGATTATTTCTAACATAGAACTATATGGTGATTGGATATGCATCATGAAAATTTAATTTCGAGGAGTAAAATTAGCCAAGTCATGATTTGGAGATAATAATGGTAATCTTTTCATTAAAAAAATGGATTAATTATCTGTATAGTTAAAGGTGTTCTTTATATACTAATCATAATATATTGATGTATATATTCACACAAAAAGAGATGAATATGTGCTAAAGGAGATGTTTGGAGTTGATTAAATAATATAAATTATAAATATACTACCAACATGGGAAAGAAAATAAGGTGGATGATTATCTATGTCAGAAGGATAATGCTATTTTTTCTATGACAATTATTGAAAGAGATTATTGTTTTGTAGAAGATAAATATTAAAATCCTGAGAAAATGGTATATATAATATATTTGTCTGAAAAATGTTCTACCATCCATACATGTGAGGATTAAAGAGGTAAAGAAAGAATATATGGAACTATATAAGTAGGTGAAGAATACTATAGATATAACCCATTATTTTGATAGAATGATAAGATTTTGGAACCAAGTATGTGTCCCATAAATACCATAATTGAAGAACGATCTATTGGATAAATCTCATGGTTTACTATTATCTATCAATATTTGAAGTATGAAGATATATAGAGATTTAGAAGAGTATTTTTTACCGAACAACATGAAAAATGTTATTGTGAAGTATTTATCTCATTCTTGTTACAAAAACAAGTTAATTCTAAGAGAAATAAATCAAAGGGGATCTTAAAACCATTACCCATACTATAATGGAAATGGGAGGATATCATCAAGGAATTCATCATCATACTCCCAAAAATATCCAAAGTACATAATGATATTTTGGTTATAGTCAATCAGCATATAAATTCAACACATTTCATTACTATTAGAGATGATCTTTATCTGGTCTATATTTATGGGATATACATCAAGCAATGGGTAAGGTTTGATGATGTACCAAATTATATTATATCTAATTGGGATGTATGTTTAACCTTGAAATTAGTGAGAAGTAAATAATAATAATTTAATAAGAGATTAATCTTTATCACCACATATCATTATTATTCAAATTGATAGTCTTAGAGGACTATTCAAATCCTAAAATATATTTTTAGAGAGTAGTCTATGGATTTTTAAGGTGTTTAGGATCAATATATTCATATAGTTGAGTTTTCTTAAAATAATTGCTTTCACTCGAGCATTTATATGGATCCTTATGAATCCTTATATAGAAGAATGTGAAATTATATAATGCTTTGTGTTGAAGTTATAGAAAAAAAGATATGAGGACTTGTGATAACTGAGAAAATGGAATAGAAGGTTATACCCATTCAGAATCACATCAGGACAACTCAGTCTTGACAAAAGACTTATACTGATAGTTGTCAAAGAGATCTAGTGATCGTAGTTAGTGATAATGTATTACTTCGAATATATCCATGGAATAAGATTAATATATTTGTAAAGAAGGGAGAGTTTAACCCTGATATATTAGTCAATTTGAGATTCCTAGCCATTTTAGGATGGTAAGTTATAGCTTGGTTCTTACACCTAAACTCTTTTAAGTTCATTATGTGTTACATGTATTGCTTTTTTGGAAGTAAATATACAATCCTTCACATATACTGAAAGTAGAGGTTGTTACATATAATAATTATCTTTCGTATAAGGAATAACTAGTGGATATTCTTGATCGAAGATAGAATGTACTTCAGAATAGGACCACCCACTTGGTCAAACTTTTTTTGGTGAAACTATAAATATGAAGAAACTATAAGGGAAACTAAGAATGGGAAGAGGAAGACATGTCTCCATTTTTTTATATTATAGTAATCTAATTTTTGGGTGAAATTATTATAAGTGGTGGTAGAATGAAACACCCTTGTATTATAGAATATATTTTCCCATTAAAATTAATCCAAACTGTTTGATATCTTACTTTACACACAACCTTGATCTTAAATGAACTGCAACATACTATGAAAGTATTATTAGTAATTAAAAATATTATTATATATATGATGAATTTATGGGTATGAATAGGTTTAAATAAATTATAGAAAATTTTTACAAAACTTTTCATAAATAAAAATTATTAATAAATTCAAGTAAATAATTAATCAATTTTAAATATTAGAAAAAATATCATTTTATGTTAAAAGATCAATTTTTATAAGTATTTTATTTTTCTATATATTATGTACCTTTATTACCAATGAACTATTATTTTTATAAAATAAATTTAAATACAATGTGAAAATATATAATCATTCCTACATTGATTATCAATTTTTTAGAAGCGAGGTTAAAATCATTTGATGATAAAAAAGGTTATTTTTCAAAAAAAAAATGTTTTTATGTAATTTTTTTTATCTTTTTAAATTAACTTAATCAATATTTATTAAATATTTTTATGTAATATTCTGATAATTGTGGTTATTATTCATATATGGAAATAAAACTCACATTATGTTTGAAAAATTCATTTTTTCTAAAAATTATTTCATCAGGTTTTGTGCGTTTAATTTAAAATTAATTTTGGTCACTTCTTGGAATTTAATAAAGTATAATGGATTCAAAATTTTTAATCATTATAATTAATATTAGGTTATAATTCCAAATTAATTTTTATTCATAATGAATAGTAACCTTTGTAAAAATTTATCAGGACGGTAATGGTTAAAATTGGTTAATGAGGGGATTAATCTAAGAGAAAATTTTAAATTATCAAAATAATATTTATTTAAATTTTTTTTGATTATATTTATATCCTAACGTTATTATATTTTATTATTTGGAATTTTTGATCCACTTTACTTGAGTAAGACATATATTATATAATAATGTTTCAAGTTTTTAGATGTTTTTCACCCACCTCACTTGTAAAAGGGTACCTCATCTTCTCACTTATCCACACCCCATGACCCATTTATCTTGAAAAATATATTTTCAAATACTCTCTCAAATCATTATCCATGACCTTTAGGTTCTATTATTTCAAAAATACCCATCCAATAATCGTTAATGTTCTTTTACAAGGATGATATTCGAAGAAGAGGTAAATGTTCTTTTTGAACACTTTTCATGTTTCATTCTTCTTAATCCACCTCATAATGTTCTATAAAAATTTTAATATAATTTAATTAGTATCTTTAATATAATTATATTTTTTAATGTTAATTTTATATCTAATTTCTATATCATTTCCATCCACTGGAAAATGATAACGTCACTCATGCACTGTGTGGACAACCACATCCACAAAGTGATGTGATTAGTTTTTAATTAACTATTTACATGGATGATAATAAAAATGAATTTAATGATTATACATAATATTTATGGTATAAATATTATTTTTAA
This sequence comes from Viscum album, assembly GCA_963277665.1. NCBI lineage: Eukaryota > Viridiplantae > Streptophyta > Magnoliopsida > Santalales > Viscaceae > Viscum > Viscum album. Next base: position 976,849,384 of record OY728153.1, on the reverse strand, counting down.
TGTTTAGTTATTATTTACCTTTCTATTGTTTCATCCACTAAAAAATGGAAACATCACTCATGTATACGTACAAACAACTGTCTCAACAACATGATGTAGGTCATTTTTCATCACCCACCTTTGAGGATGACTATAATAGTGTATATAATGAATATTTATGAAATTATTAATATTATATATATTATAAAATTATTACAAATTTCTAATTACTATAACCATTGAACCAAAAAATTCTTGGGAAATAGAATAGTTTTCATTTCAATGTTTATTTTAATGAAAAATTATTAATAAAATTATAATTAGAAATGATTTTGGAATGATATAAAATAAGTTTTTTATGAATATATTTATGTAATAAATTTATAATAATTATTATATATATATTATAGGAGTATTGAGTGGGTATTAGTCAAGACAACATTTAAGGTATGGGTTTATATTACAATCTTATTTCTTTTTTGAATTACATATATGAAATTCATATTGAGGGAAATTATGTGGTCCTTATACTTTAAAACCCATATATTATATTATCATATGTTAATTTATATAATTTTAATATATTATTACCATTTTTATATCTTTATCACTTAAAATGACCAAGAAAATGTTTTCAAGAAAATACTACCTTATTTACTCTTTTTGGTATGGTTATATTTATTCTCTATATCCATTATCTTCAAAAAAAAATTAGAGAGGTTCTGTATATATGTAAAGTTTTGATAATGGTTATTTTTAATACCTTTTACCTTATTTGAGACTTCTTAATTGGAATTTTTTTAAATTTTTTATGTGTGACTCACTTTTGACTTTTTACAAAAGTGTAAAAATAATGATCTTTTTTAACATATACATGGTGGAGAGATTTTCCCATTTCCATGTGATTAATTCATTATAAATATTAATTTAAAATTTTCAATAGTTGGACAGATAAGATCCAATTTCTCATTCTCTAATAATTTTATCTTTAAAATTTACCAAATGAAAAGTAATTTTTTATCTTGATTTTCAAATAATATTTTAAATGATTTTATAAAAGAGATTTTCTATCTGTGTCAACATAGTTTAAGGACTTTTCCTTTTTACTGAGGATATTATATTATGATACTATCTAATATCTATCCCTATGTGGCTTATAATTATGGTGTTTTGAGGATGATTTCCTGAAACTAGTTTCTTTTCTATGGGTTAATTATGCTATGATGAAATGATGAATATTTTTATGACTTTATTGAACACTAATGAATGGTTTTCATTAGGTGACATGTGCGACTTGAATTATATAGAACTATAATTTACTAATAAAAGTTTTATATCTCACAATATAACAATGTTTTTCATGAAATTGATTCCATGTTCACAACATTAAGCATTGAACTATTCATATTATGAAATGTTCCTAATTTTATTTCTAGACCTGGTTTTGCGTCCATTATTTTATATAGGGACCGAATTTCGTATACTTAACATGATGTGTTGACCTATTCGTGTTTATGAATGGTTAAAATTTTATTATCTACTATGTTTATTATTTCAATTCATAATTTTGCTATATTCTTATATTAGGCTCCTTGGATCATGATTTTGAATTTATAATTTTACAAATGTCTTTTGTTAGGATAAAAGCCTTATTCCACGACTCATTATTTATGATATGGACTGATTGGGTTTGACTTACATAAGTAATTATCATGTTTTATACTCTTATGCTTATCTAATTCTCACTTAATATCATTTACTATATCTCATCTCTTTAGCCTTATTGAGCTTTTGAGGTCACCACTTATTATACTTAAACTTTCGCATCGGTATGAAGAAGGTTATTTAGTATAATAAGCCAAGAAGGTTACTATATGTGAATAATGGTGAGGGATAGGTTGATTATATTTCATTAAAATAATTTGTTTCAATATCTTGTTTTTAATGACACTAAACCTTTATGATCCTAAAGTATGTATTCTTGTGATATTTATTGAATATTCATATAAAATGTTGTAATATTTAGTTTGGAAATCATCATGTCACTATAGTATATCCCTAAATAAAATAAGAAATCCACACTTAATCATTGTTAATAAAACTATGTCTAAAAAAGTATAATTACTCCTCTCAGGAATAGGATCCTACTATTGTGTTCTTGGAGGATTGAGTTATGAAACAATTACATAATTTCTTAGATGAATAGTGAATTGCTGTTGCAAATATTCACCACTTTTATTTGATCAGAAAATGTTAATACTTTTATTAATTTATTATTTACTTTATTATAAAATTATTTAGACTTTTCAAAAGTTTCATACTTATATATCATTTTAAATTCATAAGCATACCGAGTAAATTCATCGAGAAAGGTTATGATATAATATTAACCACAACTTTCTTGAGTATTCATTGGTATACATACATAAAAATATATAACATCCAATATCCCACTATCCCTTTCACATTTCCAATATAAATTTTTATTTTATTTTTTATTAATAAAAAATATTCAAATATATCAAAAAATTGATAATCATATCATTCCAAAAATTGATATCTACCGAGTCTTTGATTATATTTCTCGTTTATACGTCAGAGGTGAAAGTTCCAATGGTAAGTACGGTTATAATCAAATTTGACCTTATTAATCTAAATGTTATAGACTATGTTATACAAGACTACAATTATTAACCATTCAATATATTACTAATTAATTAAAACATATTATTCATATATATAACAAATAATTTCCTTAAAAATGAATGAAAATCCAATATTTTAAATTCATGATATAGATATCAAAATTTTGTTTATGGATATAAAATAATTTTTTTTTCAATTATATAACCAATTGACTAGTAATTATAATATTATAAGTGATTACCTAAAATGAAACAATTTATACCCTATTTTTAACATGTAGGTCTACTTCACCATTCTACAATACCCTCATATCTCTGAGTCAATGTTCATCATCACAAATTTTTGATGCATTCAAAAAATCTAGTACCCATGAGTTATAATTATAGTAATTTATTTCAATATCCTTCACATAGAAATTATTAGGATTCTTCTTTTTGGGAACACTTCTTGACATTATATACTAATATAGAATTATTTTATTTTACATAATTATGAGAGATCTTAAAATGATAATCAGGATAAAATTTGTAATCTATAATGAAGATATATTTATATATGATTATCATGTATTATATATTTTCATCAAGGAATTATAAAGTAATTAATCAAATTAAAATTATGACACCATACATTATTACCTCTAGTAGGATAATATCTATATTTCACAATATTTGGGGTCACCTTAATATTTCCCCCATCTCTTAGGTATTTATATCGGGAATCACACCAATAATATTAAATAGGAGTCTTGGATAGTATATTAGACAACACTTTACTGAAATAAATTATATGAATGAACATTGGTAAATTCATATGGAACCCTAATCCTATTAGTTTTTCCCATCCAAGTATAACCAAAAAATCACAATTGAATAATGGAACCTAATTCTATTAGGGTCACCCATAACCAACATGTTTTGCACAAGATAATCTATGGTTACCCAACTTTAGAACGAACTACATAGTTGGATGATTGGGGGATTGACATGTGTTTTCTTTGGAAGGAATACCAAACTTACTATTTGAGGGGTTTACTTTTAAAGCCTCAACATTTCAATATAAATCACACACACACACACATATATGTATTAAACCCTAAAATATTACATCACATGAAATATTTATTGTCTAGTGTTTTATTAATTTATGTATGTTTGATTCTAACCATTTAGCATTTAAATCCATATTCCATAAACCAATTTAATATGTTCAAACTATATTTGTAATAAATTACCCTCGGTTAATAAATAATTATACTCGAATTGACCCACCACAAGGTCCAAATAACTTTTATGATCACCATGGGATAGATACATCTATTAGGGTATCATAAAAATAAATGTGGGAATAATTTCAACCTTAATAAAAATGTTATAATAAAGAAACAATTAGTGTATCCTAATAAATATACATAAAAAATCACATATAAAAACAAAAAAATCATAAAGGAAACACCCAAGAACCGGGTAACAAGGTCTAGATGAATAAAATTGAATCCCATCAACAAAGAACATAAATTAACCCATGGGTACATATCCTCATGACCATATGTTACGTCCACCTCATCCCACTAGAAGAAAACACAATCCAAGAGAGTATTTCTCAACATGATATTCTTCCCTTTACCTATGTCATACAAAACCACATCTTGGAATTCATAAATGAAAAATTAGTGTGTGAGAACTAAATCTCAATATGATATAAAAAATTATATATAAAATGATTATCTATGTGAATCTACTGGTTCCTGTATAAAGTATATTTCAAAATCATTTAAAAAATTCATTTTTAATATTTAATATTCCTTTGGTTTTCATTTTAAAAACATGTCATATTATAATAAAAAAATAAATATGAAGTAAAAAATATCCATGAGGCATAAGAAGATGAATAAAATGGGTTCAAAGCATCAATATCCATTTAAAGTTGTAAAATAATCATATGAAATAAAAATGTACGTAATGTAGCCATAAAGAACCAAAGGAAAATATATGATACAAGGGTGTATAAAACTAAGCCAAAAAAGGAACACTAGCCATCATAAGTGAATCCTATAGTTTAGGATCCTTGGTACCCCTGTAGGGATAACCACTAGCAGCCATGGAATCATGGTAACCTACCCTAGTGATAGATTACTCCACTAAGGTTCATCTAATTTTTTATCATACCCCAATACATCTCAATGTGAAATATATCATTATTACATTTCATGAAAACGATGTCAAAAGTTTATAAAACTTTTCTATAATGATGTCAAACCACTTCCATTCTTAAAAAACCATTTCCATTTCAAATATATCTTTGTGGAATTTTATATAATACGTCATGTGCTTAAAATCTAGTTTCCTAAGAAACCCCATTTTAAAATCACTTTCCATTACCACTAAAGATTAATCATTTAATTTCACAAATAAAAACTAAAAGAGAGCATCATAAGAACAAAATAATTAAAAGGTATTGACTATAGGATAGATAAACCAACATTAAGAATAAATAAAAACTCATTTACTTTGATACTAGTGATGGTTGAAGAAGATATCAGATCCTAGAGTAGCCATATCTAATAGAGAAAATGTAAATTCATCTTTTCCAGGATAAATCTACTGATCTATCCATATAAGATATCAAACTAATGTATAAGAAGAGAATAAAATAGATTATAATTGATATAACTCCTTTGATTACAATTGATGGGCATACAATATTTCAGTTAGAAGAAAGTTCCACCAATAGGATGAGAGAGATGAATAAAGTCATCACCATGTATCCTCTAAATTAAATAAATTTGAATTAGGGTCCAGACGATCAAATTATTGGAGTCATATAAGTATTTTATTCTAAAAGGAAGATTTGTGCCATACATAATCTTATGTTCATAAGCATCATTGGAGAGACGTTGAATATTGACCAGCCATCTGGTGATGAAATGATGGCTAGCTAGGGGGTGTAATAAATTATCCTGCATGTAAAGGTCTTCCACTAGCCAATGGAACCTCCAGACCTACAAGTGTTTTTTCCGATATTTACCGGCTAGTTGTTGGCCCCCTACTTCCCCCAAGAATCCAAAACCCTTCTCCCAACTTAAGAAACCAATTTAATTCAAAGGAAAATACCAGAAAGAGACTCTATAATGAGATCCTTATACTGGAGTATGATAATTATTCCCTCCATAAAACATTTTTATCTGCCTAAAGTCCCCGATTCATGAATCCGAAAATAGATAAGGACATTGATACATCATCATGGAATCACACACCCATGTCTCAAGGATATCCTTTCCACATTTTCATATCACTCAAAACAATGGGATCATATTACCACACAACACCTTATCATTTCTGTCCACTATCTGAAAACGAATTTCAATCACTGAGGTATCAGGATCAATCTTAACATCCTCCTACTCAATCATGTGAGATAAATTCATTTGATACTTGTTAAATAATAAAACATGGAACACATCACGGATTAAAGATAAATGAATGGGTAAGTCTAACTGATAAACCACCTTCCCTAGTCTCCCATAATATCAAATATTCATATATTACAAGGTGATAACTTACCATGCCTATCCAAATGTCTATGTCCCAACTGAGGTGATACATTGAGGAAAACCCAGTCACCTACCTCACATTACAATAGGCAATGAAATTAATCAACATGTGATTTCTATCAAATTTGATCTAACCCTAATATTTTCTTGATCAATTGAAGGATATTCATTATCTCATGAATAATTCTTGGCCAAACCAAGGATATCTCTCCAATATCTATAAAATAGAGTGGTGATCTACACAGCCTCCCATAAAATTCATCAAATGGTTCCATATTAACATAATCCTGATAACTATTTTTATAGGAAAATTCCAAAAAATTTAAGATGTTTCTCCCACAATCCACTGAAGTCAAGAATGTATGCCCAAATCATGTCTACAATAATCTAGATGGATTGGTCAATCAATCCATCCATCTAGAAAAGATAAGTGATTCTCAAATTCATCTAAGAACCCATTAGTACTTGCAATCCAATCCAAAACTAGGGTGTAAAGGGAGGTTCCATGTCCAATACGATAGTCAATTTCATACCATGGTGTTTTACAATTTCAAACACATACAAGTTTCCAATATCCTCTTCATTTTCAACTCCTTCATATGTATAAAATATTTTCATTTTATGAGTCAGTCAATAATCACCTAAATAAAAACCTTTCTAATGGGTTTCCAAGATATCCCAATAATGAAGTGCATGAATATCTCATCCCATTTCCATATTTTAATAGCTGAAGGTTGTAGTAAACCATTAAGCCTCTAATTCCATACATTAATTATTTAACATGAAAGGAACCAAGAAATAATATTTGAAATCAATTATCGTATTCCTAGCCACTAATAATGAAATTTTAGGTAATGATTCATCTTTGTATCTCTTGGGTGCATAAACTATTTAGATTGTTTTATATTATCCATTAATTTTTATATTAGGTATATTGGAACAACTATCATTCCTTAGAAGTGTATAACCCTATTGGGAGACTGCAAGAACTCACCCAAGGTATCCCACCATAAATAAACCTTTTGAAGCACTAAAACTCTACATCTTTGACTAGTATAAGTTGAATATAATCAACCATAGATTATATATTAATATCATAAGATAGGAATACCTATATTTCATATTTCTAATAATCCAAAAGCATTTCATAAAATAGTCCAATCGAACACCACTCTTTCTCTAATTCCTTCACTACACGAGTCAATAGTTTTCTTCTCAAAGTTTCTATGAGCATGTTCCCTTTTATAGGGGAGTATTCAATATAAAAATAAATTTTTGGAATGTACTTTACGCAGTATCTCTATCTCTAGTTTATTTCCCTCTATGTAAATATGTAATTTAGACTCCTACAGTATGAATATATAGTAATCCACTTCTTGAAGAGGTAGTAACACCAATTCTTAATAGTTTACATCACTAATTCCAAATGAAGATTATAAATTGAGAAGTTCCTATTATGAGGGAATAATTTATGAGAGGAATAATATGCCAATTTTCTTACTTTCATAATAAAACAACTGAAATACATACTTGAGGAATTATAGTAGTCATCCTTTCTAAAATCCAAATATGGATGGATCAATAATGGATATGAATGAAATCTCACTTTGAACTCCTCGAGGGATCTCAAAAACATATCTCACTAAAGAAAGTTCACATTATTATTGGTTAACTCTATCATAGGATATGAAATCTTGGATAATTCAGAAAAATGTGCTTGTAATTATAGAAAATTCCAATAAATTCTAGATTAAAAACATAATTCTATACTTCTCCCAAGACATCACCACCTAAATATTTTCAAGATCCACTGATTCTCCCTTCTTAGAAATATAAATGACCAATAATTTTTATATATAGAATCCAAAACTAACATTTGTATATCCCCCCTTATAGATTATTCTCTTTAAATATCATAAGGATGATATTCAAATGCTCAACATATTCCTATTTTAATCAAGAATAAAGAAAAATATAATCCAAAAAACCCTGAAAGAATATATAAATTGATGGAATGTTCGATTTATCCAATCCCTAAATACTATAGGAGAGTAATTAATTCCAAATGAAATTAAAATACACTTCTAATTCCCATAACATTTTATGAACTCTATTTTAGTATATATTTCTCTCAAACCCTCAATTGATGGTATCCTGATCTCGAATCAATACTTGAAAAACATTGAGCTCCCTTGAGCATATTGGAAAGGTAATTATTCCTAGGAAAAAGATATTTGTTCTTAATCATTACTTGGTTGAGTTTTTGGTAATTAACACAAAGTATAAGAATCCTTTCCTCCTTCTTTGAAAAGAGTATTAGTGATTCCCAAGGAGAAATTACAGGATGAATAAATCCATTAACATAAAGATCCTCAAGACGAACCGTTAATTATTTGAATTTAGTGGGTTTCATATGATATTAAGGTGAATAAATGGGAACATCCTTGATATATAGTATATTGTAAAATAAAATCTCCTCCAGGTTTTAAACCTATAGAAATAATATATTAATACTTTTGAATACTCATTCACCATCACAGGAAGAGGCCCACTAAGTTGTGGGTCAAAAATATAAAAAAAAATCATAAAAAAAAGAGATCATTCCGAAATTGGAATAAAAGAACATCTCTCCAAGATCATAGATCCCACTCACTCAAACAATTTTGTGTGAATCAATGAGAAGAAATAAACTTGTTCTTACTATAATAACATTCAATCCGGTCTTTATAGGTAAACATAAAATCCATACCAATGATGAGATCAAATATATCAAGATCAAGAACTATAAAATTTCATATGTTTTCATGGTGATAAATCATAACCTTACAATAGGGGAATCTAAAACCATTATTATACTTATTTCCCAAAGTAGTGGAAAGAGTCATCTTGAAAGGCGTAAGCTTCCAATGTAAATCTAACATATTGATAAGCCTGGATGGGACAATGGAATGAGTTATACCCATATCAAATAAAGACCTAACCATAGAAGATGATTTTTTTTACCTCTCATGGAATCCATTGAAACTGCTGACTCATCTAGTGCACACTCCTCTAGATAGATAAGTCCAACCTTATTACACCCTTTCTTCATGACCTAATCATAACCCTTATAAAGTGGTTAAAATCATAAAACATTTACTGTATCAGGTCGAAACTCATAACCCTTGGTGAAAGTGGATCGAGCATTTTAAGCCTTGAAATATCTCTCATATAAAGGCCAAAATGACCACATTGTCCACATATGTAACATACCTTGGGTTCTTCCTTATAATTAGGTTTAAGGTGTCCCTTTCTTGAACACTATTAATATACCACCTATCCATCCACTAAATTTTTTCATACACTCCTTCCACAACCTCAATCCTGGTCACCTCAATTCCCCTTAGACCAATAAAATGAACTATAGAAACCACGTAGTGTCATTAATACTTAGAAGAGTCCTATATTCATTGCTATATCAGACATATCCATATCTTTCTTATCTACAACCTCCATGAAGATGAGTAGGAACGTAAGTAATAGTATAGACTGAATATCTAACCTCACATACATCTCGAACCTCTAGACCTTTATATTTTATTTGTAAATATAATCTAGATATAGTTTCACTAAAGTGAAAAACTGAGTGTAATAATATATGATAAAACAATTTCCCTACTCTGTAGTGATGAACTCCCATTCCTTAACTACTCTGAGGGTCTCAAGAAAAAACTACTAATTGAAGGATTTGTTGAATGTAGTCTAGGTGATATCTTTATGAAAATTGTATTATAAAATAGATTATAACCACTGCCTTTGTTTCCCTCGAGCATATAAGTGGTGATACAAACTTTAGATACTTTTGTAAATTTTATGAAGATGAAATTCCTCTCAATCCTCTCGATCAATTATTCTGATTCAAATGGACCCATTTCACTACAAAATATCAGTGGATAAGGATCAGTGAATTATGGAGAATGGCCTACCTTATTCTCTAGTACAACATTGGTAATATGGCCCATGGAATATATCATTTAGACTATAATATCCACCAAAACCAGGTCAACTTGAGGGTTCACCTATGAGTATTTCTTTGCATCTTTTTCTAATGCCTTTAGTGATATTCTTCTTGAAGGATCCATATTCAATAAAAAAAATATGATTAAAACAATTCAAAATAGAATTAAATTACTTTATCATCAGCTGATCTTAGATAAGTGAATCAAGAAGGTATAAAATTATAAACAATTATTCTAGAAAAATCTATACTTCCCGTGGAAAGTAAAGGTACTTTATGAAAGTAAGCTGTACAGGAAAATTGCCACACTACCACGTGAGTTCTAAATTTTATATATCCAGTGTATAAACAACCTAAAAACAAAATAGGGTGGTACAAAATAATGAGTGTAATATTTAAATATAATCAGAGGATATGATACCAATTTGTAATAGGAAGACCTATTTCAACCAATAATATTACCCAAATTGACACACCATAAGGACCAAAGCACATTCGTAATCACAAAAGGTTAGCGAACAGAACCAATGTATCAAAAAAATAAATATGGGAATGATTTCACCCTCAACATACATGTGATAAGATATAAACAACCATAGTATCACATCATATATGCATAAAAATTTACATGTAAAAAACAACCAAACCATAAAGGTAAAATCCAAAAGCTAGGTAGCAAGGTATATATGAACAAAATAAATAACCATTATCATATAAAATGATGTAACACATGTTCACATCTCCCCATAACCATATGTTACCTCCATAATGACCCACTAGAAGACAAAAAAACCCAGGAGATATTTCCTTTAAATGTCCCTCTTCCCTTTACCTGTATCCTACAAGACAATATATTTAAACACCTAAATGAAAAAGTGGGGTGTGATCACTAATTATTATTAATATACCACCAAGAATCTATAAAAATTATATACATGTTAACCTATAAGTTTTTTTTAAAATATTTTCAAAAATAATTTCAAAATAAATCGTTTTCCATATATAATCAATCTTTGGTTTTATTTTAAAATGAAATCCATATTCTAATAAAAAAATAAATATGACACAAAAAATATCCATGAGGAATAAGTAGATGAATAAAATAGGTTTCAAGCATCAATATGCATATAAAATGGGAAAATAAGCATATCAAATAAACACACATGTAATATATCCACAAAGTACCAAATGTAAATCCAAGACACATGGGTGTACACTACTAAAAAAATAAAGGATCACTAGTCAACATAAACAAATCATAAATTATAGGAAGATTTTTCCTCTGGTAAGGATACCCACTAGAAACCATTAAATTTTAGTCACCTATGCTAGTGATAAATTACTCCACTAATTTTCATCTCCATTTTGTTTTTCTCTATAACACATGATCTCCCAGTGTGACATATATCATCATTTCATTTAGATAAAACGAACACAACATTTTATAAAACATTTTCTAGTGATATGAAACAACAGTTACCCAATTTAAAAACTATTTCTATTTCAAATCCACCTTTAAGAAATTCTATCAAACAGATCACATGCATATAATATAATTTTGAAATAAATCCTAGTTTGAAATCACTTTTCCTTGATACAAAAGATAAATAATTCTATTTTATAAATCAAAACAAAATTAAAGAATCATAAGAATTCTATAATGATAAGGGATATACCATAGAATAGATACATTAACATAAATAACAACAAAAATCTCATTGAATTCTAAAACGATGATGAGAGAGGAAGAGATCATATCCAACAGAACCTTGATATGGTGGAAACAATGTCAATTCTCTATTTCTGTGATATATCTGGCTATATATCATTATAAAAATAAAAAAAACATATAATAATAGAATAAAACATATTTTAGTGGATTTAACTCACCATATTACAATCAAAATAGATAAAATCATTAAACAAGAATAAATATTTACCAAACGGAAGAGGGAGAGAGAGCCAAAAGTATAACAACCCTGCTTTTTATTACACTCTTAAACATGATTTATTACATAAAATATTCACTTGATACCACATAGAAGATCAAGAGGTCTAGTGTATTTTGGGCTTAGGAACATTAATTAATATCTTAGAACATAAAACACACAACATATTTATTGAAAACTTCCTTTACATGACCACTACATTCCCTCGTACTTAGCATTGCGTGGGATAACCTGAGGACATAAATAAGAAAAGGGTGAGCTATAAAGACGAGTAAGTGAATAAACATGGAATAACATGAGGAATAAAATAAATGGTTGAAAATAGGCATATCAATGGATCAAAAGAGAAGTGTGAACATAGAGGCATGATAAGGCATGATAAGCATAACAGGGAAATGTGGCAACAACACTTAACATGGAATGAGCATGAGCCAAGGATCATTGCACATGGAGCATGAGTAAACCCTCATTTCACATGAATAACGAGTAAAACCTTATTTAACTTGAATTATAATGATTAAACACCCATTCAACTTGATGTATCATGATACTATACTTTACCCAATGAATTGGAGCGCTATCAGGGCACACCCTTCTTAAACATTTCATTTCATGCATAAGTGTGCCACATGGATCATATAACATCGAATCAATCAACATAATAAGTTATTCCACAATTAAGTAATGTGGAATAAAAACATGAATGTACCATTCAATAGGTATATGTGCATAAAGGTGAATACCCTTGATAGAGACATGTGTATGGTATTCACTACACAATGATCTTGGCTTGGAAAAACGTGGTGCAATTTCGGCAGCATAACGGCGTGACATAAGGACTCATGAAAATATTTGATGAGATAGAAATGGTCGTCTCATCATATTTACATTAAATGAATAATAAGGGGGTCATATGGATACATTTCCCAACAAAAATAATGGAATTTAGATGCATAATACAAAAGAATTACTTGAATGTAAAAGAGGAGACATAAATCCCTCACGGAATCTCGGCATGGTAACAGGTGTACATGGGAAGATTTAATGAGAGATAAAGGGGTCTCCCATCATCCAAAAATAAATAGTACAGTATGTGGGAGGTGGGAAATCATACCCCAAAAATTTTAATTGAAAACAAAAGGGCATAACATCTTAAATAAAATTAGACAAAAATGAGAACGGAAGAAATCCCTTACTTGGAAGTGTGATCCCAAAGGCTTGGGAGAGGATTGAGAGAGGCTTATTGGGAGCTTTGGGAACTTTGGGAGGATTATATAAAGAGGAGGGCCTAGTTTGGTTGAACTAAAAAGGATTTGAGTGAAGAGGAAGTGGGACCTTGAGTGGGTTTATATAGGAAAGGAGAGAGAATTCTTTATTATTTAGGTTTGGGACACCTCACATTAAACTAATCAATACCAAAAAACAACCAATGGTATTTTCCCCTGGTTTTTGATAAAGTAGAGTGAAAAATAATATTTTATAAGGCCAATGGACGAACTCATTAAAACAATAGGGTTTCTTATGTGGAGGTGAGTCACACTCTCAAGAAAAACAATTTAAAAAGACAAAATGTTTTATAAGTCGTGGAGGGTCCACAAAAGCTTTATAAAATAAATAAAACAAATATAATATCACATTATTTTAATTATATAACATAAATTGTCCTATAATAATGTTTATATTATTTTATTACATCGCTATTGGGTAATTATGATGTCATAAAACACATTATATATTTAAACAGTATTTAATTTTTACCAAAAAATTCGACTGTCTCAGAAAATTATGAAAAATTTACCATTGGATAAATTCAATATCCAGATTACAAAAATAATATTCATTTTATCTAAATAATTTTATAAATATTTGAATTTTTACTTTTATAATAAAAACTGAAATTTACCAAAAATTCATTGGTTTTGACAAAAACAGTTTTCAAACCTTCATAAAAATTATAATTGCATTCATAAAATTATATGATCTTTTATATTTAAAAAAAATTAATTTAATAATAATATTTTATTAAAATATTATTTTATTCAAAAATCCATTAATTCATCAAAATATATTTCATAATTGAATATTAACTAATAATATTATTTGTGCCTTAAAAACTTTTACAAAGTAAAAATAACAAAATGAATGTGTATTCCTTATTATATACAAAAATAATGCACATAATCATAGTGTTAAGGTCTTGTTACAGAACCCCTGATAACACACACATAATACTGATGGGTAAGGTGTGCAATGGTGAAAGACTCTTGGGGTGACTCGGATAACATCGCTCAGGTGGTAATCTCTATTAACTTGCACTTCTCCTATAGTCGGTACCGCTCAAGCTTAACATGTTCAAGAAAAGCTTTGGCTTGGTCAAGAGGGAATCCCAATGATGAAACCTCCTTTATGAGCTCTGAAAAATGGGCTTCGTATGAGGCAAGTCTACTGGATTAGTCCATCGCTTCCTTTGTCTGAGTAAATTGGATTTTTTAAAGCCCTATATTTATACTAATCATGCGATCTCTGTTTAATGGATATATTAGAAACAATGCTAAATCATAATGGTATTTTAAAATCCAGAAACATAAAACCAATGAAGTTCCCATTTTTTAACCATAATAAGACATTTAATTAGATCAAGAGTAATTTTCATTAATGAATGTTTGGGTTGTTACAATCTTCAACTCTTAAAAAATTTCACCCTCGAAATTTCCTTTTCCCACACTAAAACAAATGTGGGTAACTTTGCTTCATCACTTCCTCTGATTCTGATGTCGTTTCTTAAAACTTATGGTTTTTCAACAACACCTTGATGATAGGCATTGTCTTATTTCATAGAACTTTATCTCTATGATCTAAGATATTCACTAGTTTCTCCACATAAGAAATATCATCCTCTAACTGTACTACCTCTAAAGAGATTACATGTGAAGGGTCTGGTATGTACTTCCTTATCAGGGATAAATGAAAGAAATCATGTACCTTGGCCGTGGTAGGTAGAAGTGCTAGTCGATAAGCCACAACCCCAACACGATCAATAATCTCAGAGGGTCCAACATAGCTAGGACTTAACTTCCCTTTATTTACAAACCTCATGACCTTATTCCATGAATATATGAATAGAAATAATATGTCACGAAATTTAAACTTAATGACTTGTTGACAGTTATCTACATAACTATTCTATCAACTCTGTGCTACCTTGATATGTTGCGGAATGGTTTTCACCTTCTCCACCATTTCTTCGACCATTTCTGGTCCTAGAAGCTTACACTCACTGACTTCATCCCAACATATCAGTGTTCTACACCTCTTCCCATACATGGCTTCATAATATTCCATTCAGATGCTCGAGTGGAAACTGTTATTGTAGGAGAATTCTACCAGTGCAAGATGTTGGTCCCACCATCCTTTGAAGTCCATAGAACACGCTCTCAACATGTCCTCATGTGTTTGGATAATCTTCTCGGATTGGCCATCGGTTTGAGGAAGATAAGTTGTACTGAAGTTCGTCTCAGTATCTAGAGAATGTTGAATACTCCTCCAAAACATAGGGGTGAATCTTGGATCTCGATCAGATACAATAGATAGTGGTACTCCATGAATCCTTACCACTTCCTTGATATATATCTGTGCCAGTTGATCCAATGAGAAATCCTACCGTATTGCAATGAAGTGTGTAGACTTTGTAAGATGATCCACAACAACCCAAATTGCATTGTTGCCTTTGGAAGTCTTCAAAAGTCCGGTGACAATGTCCACGGTGATGTTCTCCTATTTCCATGCCGGTATGGGCAATGGTCGCATCATCCCCTTAGACTTCTACCTCTCTACCTTCACTTGCTGTCACACCAGGCACTTTGATATATACTTAGCGATCTATTTATTCATATTCTCCAACCAATAATGATCTCGGAGATCTTGATACATCTTTGTGTTTCCTAGGTGAATAGAGAAATTTGAACTATGTGCATCATCCAAAAGTTCATTTTTTATCTCCAGACTTGATAGAACACATAGTATTTTCCCAAATCTCACAATTCCTTATTAATTAACATTGAACTCTGAGGATTTCCCTTTTCTGATAGCTTCCACTCTCTTCTAAATTCCCACATCATCTTTTTGAGCATGCTTTAACCTTTCCAAAAGAGACGGTTGAGCAATCATTTGTTAAAGGATTGATGATGTTCCCTTCTTTATGATTCTCTTGTCCATCTATATCAAATATTTGAAGATTGGATTCTTCAAAAATATAATCAATGATATAATTGTTTGGTCCTTTCAACTTAGAGTACCTGAGAACTTGTTTGCTTTCCCAGGGAGGTAATGGATTGAGCAGTCATAGTCTTTGATCAGCTCTAACCATCTTCGTTGGCGAATGTTCAACTCTTTCTCTGTGAATATATACTTGAGGCTTTTATGTTCCGTATATATTTTACACTTATCCCCAAAGAGAAAATTCCTCCTTATTTTTAAAGAGAAGATCACCACAATAGACTACAAATCATGTGTTGGATAAATTTTCTCATGATCTTTCAATTTCCTTGAAGCATAGGAAATGACTTTGTCATTTTGAATCAACACACAACCCCATGAAATTCTTCAAAGCATCACTAAATACCAAAACAATTTCTCCACTTGTGGGTAAAGTGAGCACAAGCGCAATGATAATCCTCCTTTTTAACACCTTGAAGCTTTCTTCACATTCATCACTCCAAGAAAACTTTACTCCCTTCCGAGTCATCTTGGTAAGAGTGTTGGAAATTCATGAGAAATTTCTCACAAATCATTGATAATATCCAGCAAACCCCAAGAAGCTATGGATATCCGTAACCGATGTTGGCCTTGACCATCCCTCAATTACATCTTTTTTGGAGGGATCCGTAGACATCCAATTTCTTGTGATGATATGGCCCATGAATATGGCCTCCTTCAACTAGAATTCACACTTTCTGTACTTTGCATAGAGATTATTCTTCCGCAAGGTCTCTAGTACAGTTCTCAGATGCTCCACATGACCCTCCTTGGTTTTGGAGTATATCAAAATATCACCTATAAAGACTACCAAAAATTTGTCGAGGAAATCCCTAAAGACTCAATTCATCAAGTACATGAATATTTTCTGGAGCATTAGTGAGTTGGAAAGGCATTACTATGAATTTATAGTACCCGTATCCTGTATGAAAAGCAGTCTTGGGGATATCTTCCTTCATCACCCTTAATTGATAATATCCTGATCGCAAATCCACCTTGGTGAAGTATTGTGCTCCACACAGCTGATTGAACAAGTCATCAATTCATGGGAGAGGATACTTGTTCTTTATCATGATTTTTTAAGCACACGATAATTGATGAAAAGGCGAATTGACCCATACTTCTTCTTGACAAAGAGGACTAGTTCACCCCATGGTGAAGCACTTGGGTGTATAAACCCTTTATCCAGATTCTCCTGTAGTTGTTTCTTCAACTCCTCAAGCTCCATAATAGCCATTTAATACGGAGTCTTGGATATTGGAAACACCCCGGGTTAATATCAATTGAGAATTCAACATCCCTTCTAGGAGGAACATGAGGAAATTCCTTGGGAATCACTTCAGCAAATTCCCTCACAATAGGCATGTCTTTAAGGATGGTCGCCTCCTTAGACTCAACAATCTGATCCAGATATGCGTGCTCATAGTGCAGTAATATCCATGTTTGAGATGATGGAGCTAAAGAAGATTCATCTTCCTCCTTTAACTTGTTTAGAATTGGGGGTCGATTCTCCACATGCAGAGTGATTTCCCTCTCAAAACAATTTACGTTGGATCTATATAAGGAAAGCCAATCCATGCCAATAATTGCATCAAATTCCACCAGAGAGAGTATGATAAGGTTTTCCAGGAAAGTCAATCCAATGATTATGATAGTGGAGGAGTTATATTCATGGGATGAAATGATTACCCCATTTACCATACTCATAGACATATTTACTTCCATGATTTGTGGTGGTGCTGGGATTGTTATATTAAACTTTTGGGACACAAAAGAATGTTTAGAACCTAAATCAAAAAGTATGTTCACGATTCTTGAATGAATAAATGGCATACCTATCACCACTTTGTTTTTGAGGTTCAATTCGGTAGTAGTGATGGAAAAAGCTCTAACTTGGTTCCTTGGAGGTTGTGGGTTGCTGCCGAAAACCCTTGTCTTAGGGAATTGATTTTCAAGAAGGCCTGGTTATTTGCAGTTGTATCAATGAACAACACATTGATGTTCGAATAGAGTGTTAATCTCCTCTGTTGTAGCCGCAGGTATTTCTTATCGTCATTTAACAGCTAGATGTCGTTCTCTTCTACACCTAAAGCATTTCCTCATCCCCTTCAAGAAAGTTCCGGTGTTCTTTTTTCCGCACCTTTGGAAAGTGGGGTGCTAGATCTTCTTAGTACCGTTGGATTTATCAATCAGACCGCCAAAATTGAAGACCACCTTACACTTCTTATCCCCATGATACCTCTGAGATTCTCCAATCTCCATTTTGACCTTGAGGGCACATCAGACAATTTCCTCATAGCTGTCGAAGTCATAGATCACCAACACTTTCAGTAGGATAGGTTTCATCCCATGAAAGAAGTGGAAAACCTTGCATTCGGGGGTAACGACAAAGTCAGAGGCGTATCGTGCAAGACTTGTGAAGTTTTCCTCATATGCTCCAATAGATTCATTGTCTTATTTTATTGATGGAAAGGAATTCCCATTCCATATCATGTCGGAGGGTGCGCAAAAAATATTTATCAAAAAACATCTTCCGGAAATCCTTCCATTCCAACGCCTCGATCTCTTCCCCAGGCTTCGTATTTTTATCAACGTCCACCATTGACCAGCTTCACCTTCCATAGGATAAGCATCTAGAATAACCTTCTATTATATGGAACATTTAAGGATGGAGAAGATATTTTCAATGGAGTTGATTCATTGTTTGGTGATTGAGGGATCAAACGATCCATTAAAAGTAGGAGGCCTTTGTCTCATAAAGCTCTCGATAGTGACTTTTTCCTTCTTAAGGGGAGGGGGTTGAACGTTCCTCTTGATACATGTTTCAATTCAAATCTTGAGTTAACTGAGAGAGAAGCATGACGAAGTTCGTGATTCCCTCTCCCATCAGATTGGGCATCTCATTTGCACAGTCATCACATTGATCTTCACATCGGTTGTTAGCTCGAGTCCTCCTATTACCAGCCATAGGCTATAATAAAAGGAATGTTAGGGGTAACCCATAAAGGGTAATCTAAGGAAAAAACTGATGACTTATAAATAAATTTTATTTCCTTAACTTATGAATCCATATGCTTCAATCTATGTTATCCATGATCTACTTTCTAACATATATTCTTAGGAGAAAAGTTATTAATTACCTTAATAAGGGTTCATACTAATCTTGTGAATTTTTCAAATCATATCCCCTAGGAGTGTCGTAAACAAGAGTTCAGCAAGGCCAGTTTTCATGCACCAGTTCACGTTTGAGTATTGCTCAAAGCGGTGTTTTCGGGTTTTACCCCTAGGATACATCTGTGCTAGAGCCACCTCTACCCGCTCGTATCCATACAGGGATGTATTTTCTTGATAAAAAACCTACCCAATACTCACCAATACATAGTGATGTTTTTATTATACTTATTCTTATCTCTAAGTATTCACTAGGGTTTTCTAATCCTAATCCCAAAAATAACTAAACCTCCCTTTGATACCAACTATAAAAACCCTGCGTTTTATTACACACTTAAACCTGATTTATTACCTAAAATATTCACTTGATACAACATATAATATCGAGAGGTCTAGTGTATTTGGGGATTACGAACATTACATAACATCTTAGAACATAAAACACACAACATCTTTATTCAAAACATCCTTTATATGACCACTACATTCCCTCATACTTAGCATTGCAGGGGATAACCTGAGGACATGCATAAGAGAAGGGTGAGATATAAAGTCCAGTAAGGGAATAAACATGGATTAACACGAGGAATAAAATACATATTATACAATAGGCAGATCAATGTAGCACAAGAGAAACATGAACATAAATTCATGATAAGGCATGATAATCATAACACGGAAATGTGTCAACAACACTTAATATGGAATTAGCCTGAGCCAATGCTCATTGCACATGGAGCATGAGTAAACCTTCATTTCACATGAATCATGAGTAAAAACTTTTTAAACATGAATTAAAATGAGTAAACACAGATCACGCATGACGTATCATTATACTATAATTTACCCAATTCATTGGAGCGCTATCAGGGAACAGCCTTCTTAAACATTTCATTTCATGCATAAGTGTTCCACATGGATCATATAACATTGAATCAATCAACTTCATAAGTTATTCCACGATTAATTAATATGGAATAAATACATGAAAGTACTATTGAATAGGTATATGTTCAAAATGGTGAATACCCCTGATAGAGACATGGGTATGGTATTCACTGCACAATGATCTTGGTTTGGAAAAACGCGGTGCAATTTCGGCAGCATAACGGCCTAACATAAGGATTCATGAAAATAGTTGATGAGATAGAAAATATTGCATCATAATATTTACATGAAATGGATTTTAAGGGGGTCATATGGATACATGTCGCAACAAATGTAATGGAATTTAGATGAATAATAAAAAAGAATTACTTGGATGTAAAAGAGGAGAGAGAAATCCCTCATGGAATTTCGGAATGGTAACAGGTGTACATGAGAGGATTTAATTTAAGGGAAAGGGGTCTCCCATCATCCAAAAATAAATAGGACAGTATGGGGGAGGTGTGAAATCATACCCCAAATTTTTTAATTGAAAACACAAGGGCATAACAACTTAAAGAATATTAGACAAAAATGAGAAAGGAAGAAATCCCTTACTTGGAAGTGTGATACCAAAGGCTTGGTAGAGTCTTGAGAGCGGATTCTTGGGAGCTTTGGGAACCTTGAGAGGATTCTAGAAAGTGTAGGTAAGATTTTGGTCTAACTCCAAAGGCTTTGAGTGAAGAGGACGCGGGAGATTGGGTGGGTTTATATAGGAAAGGAGAGGGAATTCTTTATTATTTAGGTTTGGGACACCTCACATTAATCTAAAAAATACCACAAAAAAACCCATGGTATTTGCCCATGATTTTGGAAAAAGGGGAGTGGAAAAAAATATTTTATAACACAAATGACCGAACTTCTTAAAATAAAAGGGTTACTTATGTGTATGTGATACACACTCTAAGGAAAACTATTTAAAAAGACAAAATGTTTTATATGTCTTGGAGGGACCACAAAATCTTTGTAAAATGAATCAAACAAATATGAAATCACTTTATTTTAATTATAAAACATATATTTTCTGAAAATAATGTTTATATTATTTTATTACATCACTATTGTGTCATTATGATGTCATAACACACATTATATATTTAAACAGTATTTAATTTTTAACCAAAAATTCGATTGTCTCAAGAAATTATGAAAAATTCACCATTAGAAAATTTCAACGTCTTGATTACAAAAATATTATTCATTTTACCAAAATAATTTTATAAATATGTGAATTTTTACTTTTAAAATAAAAACTGACATTTACAAATAATTCAAGTGTTTTGACAAAAATAGTTTTCAAACCTTAATAAAAATTACAATTGAATTCATCAATTTATATGATGATTTATATTTAATAAGAATTAATTTAATAATAATATTTTATTAGAACATTATTTATTTCCAAAATCCATTAATTCATCAAAATAGATTTCTTAGTTTAATATCAACTAAAAATACTATTTGTGATTTATAAAGTATTTACAAATTAATAATAATAAAATGAATGAATATTAATTAATATATACAAAAAATAATGCACATAATCATAGTGACAAGGTCTTGTAACATAAACCCTTATAACACCCGCATTAGACTGAAGGGTAAGGTGTGTGATGGTTACAGACTCTTGGGGTGGCTCAGATAACATCGCTTTAGTGGTAATCTCTATTAACTTACACTTCTCCCCTAGTCAGTTCCACTCAAGCTTAATGTGTTCAAGCTTGGATTGGGCATGGTCAAGAGCGAAACCCAATGAAGCCACCACCTTTACGAGCTCTGACAAATGGGCTTCATAAGGGGTATGTCTACTGGGTGAGGCCGTTGCTTCCTTTTTCTGAGTAAATTGGAATTGTTAAAGCCCAATATTTATACTAATCATGTGATCACTATTCAATCACTATATTATCAACGGTCACAAATCCTAACATTATTTTAAAATAAAGACACATAAAACCATTAAAGTTCACATTTTATAACCATAATAAGACATTCAACTAGATCAAGAGGAATTTTCATTAATGAAAGTTTGGGTCATTACTGAACGCGTCATCGTGGTACCTCCAAATCAAATAAGATCATATTAGGATTGAGAGGATCATATTATGGGAGTTAAATGAGAAAATCATGATAAAATTATTATTTAGACTTTACAAAATCATATGTATTGTTATGTCACTAGTGATCCAGTGGTCCAGCAGTAGATCGGTTGGTGAAGGAAATGAGCCTGCCCCATAGCTCTTCCACTGGTTGGCCAGTGGATGTCCATTAGCCTTCCAATGGAATATACAAACTTTTAGTTGTTCTACCAACTTCTACTATCTAGATGGTTCCCTTAATCGACTATCTTTATGCCTCTTTCTACCACCAATAAGAAAAAATCCATATACTAACTTATAAAAGTACTAAAATTAAAAATAAAAGAAAAAGAAGTAACTCTATTCATGGGTTCATAAACTAGGGGGTGAAAATATTAATGTGTTAATCTTTACAGAAGTCATTTTTTTAATCACCCAAAATAGAAGATAAACATATCTAAACATATAAAAATGCATCCCATGTGTAGGGTACACAAACTCTTTCATGAAATGTTTTAAAATTTTATGAAATTAAAGATACCCAAAAGAGTATGATTGGATAAATAGAGTGACAACCACAACTTTTCAAGAAAAGTAATAATCCTATAGGCTATTTATATCTCTAAACCAAAGTCCCCATATATATAGATAACTTAATCAAGGGTGATTTAAAAAAATCTATTTTTAATTTGCAAAATAAACCACTTTATGGTTGAGTGGGAACCTCACAGTAACCAAATACCAAATCCTAGGGCACTAGCATAAGAAAAATACACAACAAACCAAAATTTAAAAATCCACATTCAAATTTTAAAATTCTTGTTAAAAAATTTGTGAACCTCAAAATTGATGGAGGAGAGGCCATCTTGGGAACCACCTGCAAAGTGAGAAGCCTAAGAAACCCTAAGCTGTGTCCCCATCACTGCATCATCACATCAATATATTGACATAGACTTCAAAATTACTATCCAATAACCAAATTCAATAATAAATAATACCCTATACTTGAGAATTAATTCCCATGAAACCACCATGATGCAAATAACTGCTCGAACTCACGAAACCACCAATATTTTAAAAAATTGCATTGTTATCCCATTTATGAGATTAAATGTAGATTAATTTCTTTGACTTTTTTTATTAGAATATGGAGAAATTGATTTCATACTTGGAATCAAGAAAATTTATAATTTCTTATAAGGTCAAATTATTTTTTTATCAAAAAGACTATTGGGACCAATTAAAATTAATTACAACATTTAATGTGAATTTATGCATAATAAGTGACTAAACTTTAATCTTAAGGGACCAAATAATCTATAAACTTATAAAAAATATGTTTTATGGCCATATTTAAACCCTATACATAATTGGATCTAATTTGAATCATTATTGTTTCCCATTTCAATGGAAAAAATGGGGGTGGAATTCCCATTCCAAAAATTTACAAGAGTGACACTCCACCTCCACTATAAAAGGCCTCCTCTTCAACCACTTACTCAAACCTCCCAAGCTAGTTTGGATCAACCAAGATATACCAAATTGAATCCTACCACTTACTACATGTGGAAATGGTTCTGGAACATATGTACCTAGGAGTAGCAACTCTGACAAGGTCTTTCAGTTCAGACTTGGCATAACCTGGTAAAAAATAATGTGCCTTACCGTGCACCTGGTTCGAAACTCCTAGGGGATATGATTTTTAAATGAAAAAACTCTTCAAAAACCATCATAATAGATTTAAATAAAATATTGTTAGGAATAAAATAGGATAAAACAAAGTTATCAAAGATTAAATAAGTTTGTGTCATGACTTATACATCCTATAAGTCATTCATTTTCATTATTATGAGGTTTTACTCTATGATATGTAATGACCACACTATGATTTCTAATTTTAATCAATGTAGGGAATAAGAAGGAACTAGATTAACAATTATTGTGATGGAAAATTTTCTGATGAGAAGTCCAATGGGATGATCAATAGAGTAAAGGATGTTGTGATCATGCCAAATTAGTATTCATGGAACATGATTAACAAAGTGTATCATAACCAAATCTCAAAATTAAAAAGGAAGAGAAGGAAGGAGTTCATTGAGATTTTGGGTAGTGGAGACCATTGAGGAAAGAAGATTCAGTTTATTTTGTGTCAAGAATGTGGAAGGACTCACCTATGTGAATATCTTATAGGAATAATAAAATATTTTGAGAATGGAAAATTAGGACACAATGAACGTATCTGAAGAGGAAAAATGAAGGATTTTGTTAACAAAATGGATGGGAATATTGGACTCATAAAGTAATCATCAAAGGTTAAATTATTTAAGTGTGAAATGAATGGTCATTATGAAAATTTATTTCCCAAGTGGAAAGATCAAGAAGAAAATATGAAATGTGGTACGAGAAATTGTTATATTTCTGATGATTATGAGACTATTGATGAAATGTGAAAGGAAATATGTATCTTTCTTATGGATTATATATGATGTGAAATAATCAAAGTTTTTATATATTTATATTCAATAACTAATTTATATGAATGGTGAGATATACACGGTTTATTCAATTTATTTTTTTCTCTCAAGATTTACTAGTTTATGTTGAATGTTTGTTGATGGAATGGGAAAGTGATTTCATTGTATGGTGACTTTTTGACTAAGGGGAGATAACCCTTAATACATTCCTTATGTTAATATAATGTTTTTTGGGTAAAAATATGTTGGATGAATTAGTAAATTGGACAGTGTTGATTACCATAGAACAAATTTAGGAATTTTTGACAAGTGGTTATTCTATCATTGATGATGTTTACAATATTTTTGGATTTACAGAATACATCCAATATACATTGGAATAAGGAACGATGCATGTTTTCCAAAATTATGCATGGTAATTCATGTTATGACCATGTTTCAAGAGAATATATGAAGAGGGTATTCACATGTTTAGAATGTGACAACCAAGAGCTACTTTGGGATATAAAAGTGATCAATGATAAGTTAATTTCATTATTTTCATTCAATAGTCTTGGATTTTAAATTTTGGGAAGGTTTATAAGGTTAATCATTTAAGGAAAGTTTAAGTTAATATTTGGATAAATTATTTATATTATAAACCTTATATAAAAGGCTATTTATTGACTAATCATATTTCATGGATTTACATCATATTTATTTTGGAAATTATATTAATGTGGTTTTAGGAAACAATATCCGTTATGTTGTGTGACAACCAATGAAGTCCAGCAAGGATGCGAGTCATGAACCCATGAAAAAATGATGATAAGAGTTTTACACCTACCACTAGCCTATGCGAGGTACTTATTAATGTATAATTATTTTTTATGAATAAATATTAATGATGACCCGGTAGTGTTAATTTTTTGGTTTATATATTAATATATTAACCATACTGAATTTAGAGAATAGTTAGATACAAATAGTTAGAGTTGTCAATATTTTATGGCCCTTGATATCTGTTAAATGTTTCTTTTAGTGATTTAGGTATCGAAGTTAATTTTTGGATATCAATTTGTTAATGTAATGGATGAATTATAAATTTATTGAAGTAGAAACAAAGGATTCAAGTGTGTTTATAAAAATATATTACATAATTATATTTCCTTATATTATTGTCCAACAAAAGAATTATTAAAAATTAAGTAATTGATCAAAAAATTATGGTCCTAATACATTAATTTTTTTTAACTTATGGCCTTTTAAATAATAAAATATTTAGGACTCCGAGGTCGTTAACTTTCAATCGATCCTTCACTTGTTTGTTATTTATTTCCTCAATCACTCCAAATAAATATTTATGCTTTTCTTCTGGGTCCATATTTTCGCTTCCCACCTATGTTATCCTTTGTGTAAATATTGTCAAATATTACCTTGGGTAACAATTATATTTCCATCCTTCATTTTTAAAGGAATTTTTAATATTCATTTTTTCACTATGTGGGTTTCTATTAAAATAACTTTCTAGTATTAATCCTTTAATAACCCAGATAAATTTCAGGGGTGGAATTAATTTTTAGGGGGGAAGAATGTAACACCCTGAGATTTTGGAAAATATATTTTTTCAAATTAATTTAATCTATTTTAGATATTTTTCTTTTAAAAAAAACTGAATCTAGCTTCTGTTATATGAAATCACAACGTTTGGAATGTGTTATATGTAACAACAATTTAGGCTTGTGCTACACGTAACATCAACAATGTAAGGGAATATAATATCCCAAGACTTTAGATTATATTTACTATTTTAAAAATATTATATATATATTTTATAACTTTAATGTTGGAAATATGAAGTTATCATGTGTCACACTCAATAATGTGTTTCTTTAATGACTTACGTTACACACATTACTGAGTTTAACTGAACAACACAATACTATTGAAACATTATTATATAATATAATAACATATAAACTAACTATTAAATTAGTGGTTATTAATATTATTATCTATATTATTAAAATATATGATTTAAAAAAAACTTATGAATTCATTGGTTAAAAATTAATTAGAAATGAAAATATAAATAAATTGAATAAGACTGATTTTTTTTTTATTTTTATGCTCAGAAAGAATTTTTTTTCCTAATAAATTAATGTTATTACAATTACTAAGTGATATTAATGTAAAATATATGATATATTTAATAAAATTTTCTTTATGTTCTACCAATATATTTTATAAGAATAAGATAAGATCAAACCCAATATTTCGCATAAAAATTGATATTTTTATAAAGGCAGTTTTACCACATTTTAAAGGAGAACCTATTTAAAATAAAATTTTGGACACTTTTATAAATTTAATATGTCCCAATACAATTAATATTTGTTATATAAAAATAAAAATTAGGTTTGGGTGAATTTTTGGTACTTTCTATGAAGATTCATTTGTTGGATGAATAGTAAATAATAGTTAGTTTTATTGAAAATAACTTTTTCATATAATTTATTTATAGGGATAAATTATATTTTAAATTAATTTTAAAGTAAAATTATATCCATTTTTTTATATTACTCAAATTTAATTCATTGGAATAAATTTCAATTTGAAATTGACTAAAAAACATAGAAAACTTTTTAATGTTTTTACTTTAAAACCCCACATTGTTGTCCTGTTTATGAGATTAAATTTAAATTAATTTCTGACACTTATGTTATCATAATATGTAAAAATTAATTAAATTTTTGTAGTAATAATAATTTATAATGAATAATAATATTAAGTTATTTTTTATCAAAAATATTAGTGAATGTATTTTAAATTATTTGCAATGATTAATGTGAAATTAAGCTTAATAAGATACTAAACCTTAATCATAAGGGAACAAATGACATATAAACTTTTCCAAAATACATTGTATGTAAAAATTTATACTCTATTATCTATTTTATATAATTTATGCCATTATTGGAGCCACTTTCAATGGAAAAAACGTTGATGGAATTCCGTTTTCCGAAACATTACAAGAGTTCCACTCCTCCTCCATTATAAAAAGTCCTCCTCTACTCCCACTTCTTCACACCTCTCAAGAAAATTTGGATCAACAAATATCTAACCAAATATATCCTAAAAATCAATAACCTAATATTATAACCCTCATCTTGGCCATAAAACCATCCAATAAATCTATTTTGTGATCAAAAGGTGTTACCCAAAGAAGAGGTAACATCTTTCCTAAAGCTCTTTAGTTATAATTCCATTATACACCCCCTAAAATATCCTTATTCCTTGATAATATAATTAGAAATGTATAATAAATATACTAAGATGATTTTATATTATTATTTCTACCAACACATACACACACTTCCTTTTAATATGTAACGAACTTACCGTTATTGTGTACGACGAAGTACCGCCTCACGAAATGATTTTGTTTGTTTTTTTCCTTTACCTCCATTCATGGTTGAGAATTATGATGGAAAATATCTTTATATATGATATATATTATATTTATTATGACTTTATTATTTTTTAATTATTTTATAACACATGAGTTTATACATTCCATCTTGTGTAATTACGATAACATCGTTTGCGGACGTGTGGACTACTGCCTCCTCAAACCGATGTGATTCATTCACACATTAAATGGAACGTATTAAGGATGGTTTTAGTGAAAATATATGATATATATAAAATAATTATGATAATTTAATGATATTATATATATATATTCCATTTACACACTTTCATTTAATGCGATGATAAAACTGAAACATCCTTCAGGCGTACGTACGACCTACCATCTCCCTGAATGATGTATTCCATTTTATATTTATATATTTTATATAAATTTATAAATAACTATATACTGAATATATTTTATATTTATATAATGTTTCAAATTATGTAATTAATTAAATTATTATCTAAGTAAGACGCTTAATAATAATAAGTAAAAAATGTACAAAGAAAAAAGAAGATATTACCTGAGGCGAAACCTTAACGTAGAACTGTTAATAAGAGGGAAATATGAAGTCATAATAAAATAATATATGGTATTAAATATAATAATATGGTTATATAAAATATATATAATTAACTTATATTTATTATAATGTAGTTTTTTACAAGTACGATGAGAGTCAAGATATAAGGTAAGAGAATTTCACCTCACTTTTTATAATCGTGAGATACATGCCATGTCCACCACTATTTTATTTTTCATAGTGTATATAATTACCATGAATGTTTAATATTATTATTATACATAAATTTATGTTTAATTTCATATCCATTTTATGATCCATATTTCATGGGTTTTATGGTTCAAAAGTTACCACATCGATAAAATAATTTTTGTCTCAATTTTCTTTTTTTGAGACACATGTTTTGTTATGAACTTATATATTATTTTAAGAGGTGTATATGATTCAAATTTAAATTTTATATAACGAATTTACTTTTTTTTAATTATATTTTAGTCTCCATGTAATTTATTTTTCTTACAAGAGGATTATGATTCAATGTTACGAAGTAATAAGAGTTTATTGAAATAATCTAATCGTTTATTGAGATTTTTTTATGAATTTGATTTAAAAGATGAAATAATGTGATCCATCTGTCTAGAACTATCAGGATTATTATTAACCTATTTTTATTCATTTTATATCAATTTAATGGTACCATTTTCCACTCTTTGATATATATGATGATCAAGAAAGCGTTTTTAACAAAGACCGACATTACCACTCTTTTCGGTCATAAATCCACGTTACTTTAAAACCATGTTTTCTAAAAGTTTTCCATAAATATTATATTATTATCCTATGATCTTTAAAAGACATTTTTATCCTTTTTTTCCATTTAACAAAAAGGGTTTAAAAAAATCAAACTACCTTTCCTTTTCTTCACGAGGCACTTTTCTAACCATATTAAGGTGAAAAAGTAATGCCCAACATGTATGGATTTACCTTCCATCATTACTAAAATTCCATTGAATCTTCATTTAAAATATTATAAATATATATATTTTTTGGAAAATGTTTTTATTATATTCTATAAATTCTTGGTTTTATAGTGGTTTTCAAGGATTTTGTTTCAAAATGTTTTCAAGATTATTTTGTTAGTTTTCATGGAAAAAGGTTTTCAAAATGTTGTAATCTTATTTGATATTTTTTCAAGGAAACATTTTTTCAAAATGTATTCAAGATTATTTTATAAGTTTTCAAGGGAAAATTTTTTCAAAATGTTTTCAACATTCTTTTATATGTTTTCAAGGAATTTTTTTTCAAGATTATTTTATTATTTTTCCAGGAAATAGGTTCTAAAAATGTTTTCAAGCATCCTTTATATGTTTTTAATTTATTTTCAATGAAAATGATTTTAAAAAATTTTCATGTTTTAAAATGTGTTTTTAATGAAAAAAGGATATTTTCCTCAAGAAAGGTTTTTAAAAGATATTTCAAAATCATTTCCCATCTAAGATGACATCTTTTGGTATTAATTATGTTTTTCTAGTAAATGATACAAAGGATCCATTCATATTATTTCATTGAATTGTTAATGTTTTATGGAATGATTTTTATGAATTTTTTTCTCTTTCATGAGTTATATTTTGATGAAATCCATTTCACTTTCATGGTTTATATATTTATAAAATCCATTTATATTTCATGGGTTATTTTTTTTATGAAATTTGTTTATCATTCACGGGTTATATGATTTTGAAATTTGTTTCTCCTTCATAGGTTATATGTTTATAAAATAGTTTTCTATTTCACATGTTATATGCTTATAAGACCTACTTCTCCTCACGAGTTATTCTTTTTTGAAATGATTATGAAACTAGTATCTTTTCCACAGGTTATGATATCGATTATTGGGTTATGATTTGACTGTTTATGATATTGTGGAAAAAGTATGTATGATTTAATTATGAGATGGTTGGGACCTATATCTCCCTCTATTGGATTGTGTAAATATTTATATCTCTTGTGATAGACTTAGATAGTGATGGGAGTGAAACTTGACTACTAAGATAGCCATTAGAGAGAACCATGACTACCTATATGGTACGAGGAATGAATTCATACAACTAAAATGGACATGGGAGGCAACCATGACTACTAAGATGGTATAGGGAATGGACCCATACTACTAAGATGGCCTTGTAAGTGATTTCTTGACTATTATGGAAATCATTTTATATGATTATGTGTCTGCCACAATTTTATATATTATTTCTCTATTATTATTTCATGGATTTTGTTTTTTTTCTCTTTATGATTTATGGCTTATGAACCACTACTATTTATTCCATGATTCATGTTTATGATCTGTGACATGAAGGGTATGATATTTGAACAATATTCTCATGTTATTGTACCTTTATGTTCATGTTATGCTTACATATTTCCTTTATTTACCGTTACTACGTATTCGAGCTCCCTCATTTAATTTTTTTCCTTTTCCCAGGTTATGAAGAACGGTTTTTAAGTAGAATTACTAAAGGGGAAGATCATTGGGGGAAACATTGATGTTTTTTCAATGAGTGAGAATATTTTTTTTCCACGTTTACAAAGGCACTAAAATAACATGATCTTTGGGTATCTGATTTTGTAATGTATTAAGTATTACGAAAAAATGATGTAATGTTAGTATATGTAAATTTAGAGTCTCTATAATATTTTACTTCTAATTTTAATCTAAAAAATTTAATAATAAATTTAAGGATGGGTTGATAAAAAAAATATATTTTTTATCACTTGTGGAAAAAATACAATTTTATAAGAATCAATTTATCATATAAATTCAAGAAAACAAAATATTATCTTTATTTATGCACTGTGTATATATATAAATATTTAAAAGGAATAAAAAATTACAATTTTTTTATTTAATTTCAGAAAATTATATATTAATATGAACGTTTCATTGTTAATTTATGTTTAAAAAGTTTCTGCTTATAATTCATAATATGTATCTTTTATAATCATTTTATATACCATAAGAAAATTTACCTAAAATATAATTTTCTATTTTTTAAGCTATACTATATTGAAAAATAAATAGAGGGATTTTGTACCATAATACATGATACTATTGAAGTATAAGATATAGATTATGATGTTTGAACTATTAATTTTTGAAGACATATGCTGTATAACATCGACGATGCAACATCATATTTTGTGAAACCCAGAATTCGAGAGGTAGGATACAATATCACATTTCGTAGCTTGCAACAAAGTATATATTTTTTGGATTCTATGAATAACATGGTATGATAATCCTTCCATACCATGTGATATAAAAAACATTGAATCACACCATATGGTATCCTATATCTTAAGATAATATAGAGTGATCCAACAAACCAAATATTGGCCTCACCATATCATACTTGATGATATTTCCAAAACAAATCATACGTTATAGAAGTTCATTATAAAAATTTTTAGACAAAAATATTGATTTATAGATGAAGTTGAATTTTATACCACTGATGGAAGGAGATCCATACCTTTTCCATTCTCAAGTGTTAGAGTTCCCATGAATTAGTTAACTCTTTAAACATTACTCCAATACCTCTAATGGATTTTAGATCAACATAAAATACATATAATAGTGGAAGAAACCCATTAAAAATATGAATATATCATTCTTTTTTCTTATTATAATGAATAATATTAATATAAATAGGCAGAAATTATTTTCATCATGATTCAAATTGACAGATTATGTTTGAGGGAGATCACCAAGGGACTATTATTGGAATGTCACCACTACTAGTAGTACACCGAACACTAGAATCCACATATTCTATAAGAGGACCCTATATGATCAAAAGGCTTATCAGCACCATCTTCCAGAAATAAAAATAGATAACTAGGCTATAGGGGAGGTTTATATTTGTCTATACTATGTATTACACCAACAATAAATGACCAAATCCCTTTATATAAGCTTCCTTCATTTTATATAAGAAGTTTATAATCTTATAAAAAATATTTTTAGCAGATATAAATTACTAATAATTAATCTATGATATAGAATATAAGAATGTGAACATTTAGAATATTTATAACACGTTTTCCATGTCAATAATGAATCACATTAATGAAACAAAACAAAAGGAAATTGTATAGAAATAAAATGAAATCTATACACTCGATATCCAAATATCATTATCATATCATAAAATATGATTCAAACATATCATTACTTTAATAGAATATCAAAATCACACCTTATGTTGTGTATCATATTCATATATAGGATTATGATGTAGATCAATCATAAAATTCAATTCATTTTGTTTTGTGTATATCAAACACAAAATATATTGGGTCATCGTGATTGAGGTCACTATGGTGCAATGAGTGTGAGTTGGTATGAATGGGTAAAGATGAAGTTTGTTATGAGGGACAAATTTGATTCTATATATCATGATATAGGAATGTTATGGGTTTGTATTATAATTATTGAATGTTTGAGTCTATCTTATAAAGTTTATAAAAATGGATATCTAGGTGCTGTGATGTTATTCATGATGTAAGGCTACATCAGGCAGGTCTATTTTCCTAATGGGGAGTTATTTTTTGAAACTCTCCTGATTTGAGAGGCTATATAGGTATAGTTCCCCAATTTAGATGACATTTGATGTGTGTGTGTTGGTGTGGGACCCTACCATGAGTGAGAGGGTATAGGTTAATATGTGACATGATGCTGTTGTTTTTTATTGAGGGAGGCACACATTGAGTTAGTTGTAAGAGGTTGAGGTTTGGTACATGGATCTTCCCTAAGCATGATTAATGTGTTCATGAATTAATATGAGAGGCCAACTTTTAGTTAGAGAGTAGAGTACATGGTTTAGTCAGAGGACATACCCAGAGTGGTATGGCTGATATCGAGGTCATGATATGAGACCTCATACTGAGTTATATGGTAGAAGGGTGATTTGTGGTATGTGAGATGTCACCTTGAGTTGGAGGTCATAGGTATGATGCAATGTATATGACATATGGTGAGGCTTAATCCTTATAGAAGGAGTGGTGGTATGAGACATGGGATGTGAAATGGCGTGAAACCACACCCAGAGTGTGAAGGTGGCAGTTTTTGAGAGAATATGTTATTATATTCAGTATGAGACCATAGCCTAAAAGAGGAGATATGATGAGGATCAGTTGTAAGACCTTTTCATGATCTATGGGACCAATTTTATGTTATGTTATGAGATCATGACTTCTTTCATCATATTTGACTAAGAAAGGTATGGTCAGGAGCCGTTGTGGCCTGGTCGGCACATGATTCCCTAACATAATGATTTTGTGTTGTGTATTATGTTTATTTGTTTCTCATATATACACATTCAAATTATATTGTATATTATAATCACTTACTAATACCCTTATGAGATGAATTTATCACTCATTTCATGGGCACCTCAGTGCACATGAGGATATTATTTCTAGTATCTCTTTTTAAACAAATGTTTTATAGGTGATCAAGTTGGAGTATCTCAATAAGAGTTGGAAATAGGATTGATGGGAATATCAGGGTGGGGAATGGATCATATTATGTATTTTATTTCATATGTTTATTTTTTATGTGATTACCCTTGTCTGAGATCTATGAGATGAATGAATATATTTGATAAATTTACATTCATAATACCTTGGTGTATGTTTATTTATTTATGGTTTTATTTAGATTCAGTCCCATACATGCATAATTCGATATGTGGCTACAGATGATATATTATTATTATTAATTATAGAACATATATTTAGAGTATAGTTTTCCCATTGTTGATCATGGACTCTTACCAATTGATGATAACCTATAGAACATGGGGAAGTGATCCTAAGGCAATGTGATGATCCAAGAAATTGTTATGTTTGAGATATTTTAAATGAGGAGTTAAATTATGGAATCAATCAATGTTTTTTTATTTTTTATTTAAAGATATGTATAAAAATATATAAATGTATCAGATATTTTGATTTACCTTGAGGGGGTGAGTTATGAACACCTATCTAGTGAAAATTCTAGATTACCATGGTTATTGGATTTCCATTCTTGGTTTTTAATTTTCAGTTTTATATATTTCATCATGTATGTTGTGATTATTTGAGGATGTTATTTTTTTTACTCTTAGATCAGAGTTCAAAGAGGTGTGCACACATGAATTTTATTTGGTATGTTGGACTCACATGACATACATGTGTTTATGTGTGGTCAATTTTGGATAACTATATAAGTTTATGTTGTTTGACGCTTTAATAAAAAAATATTTTTCACATATTACATACTGGTGGAAGTCTACTCTTCCCAACTATATTATTTTTTGATGACATGTCTTTTGGATCTTACCATAGGTTATTCTCTGATAATGGATTTTGAACTGTTGGGGGTAAGGGATGTATAGTAACACTTTACGGGTAAGTTTGTGAATTGGATTCCTTGGTGGAAGTTCAAAGTAGGAAATATATAATAGAGATATGATTTGATAGGGGCATTAATTTCCGTATTGAGCTAGACAACCTTGAGAATTTAGATAAAGGAGTGTGGAATTCCTTGGGCCATTGTGATGAATGAAATTAAAGTGAATTTGGTATCATGATCATAATAGTAAGGGGGTTTTATTGAATTTCTATCCTTGTTGGATTTGAGTATTATTTTTAATGAGATAGTTCAGTGTGATATTAGATGATTGGGTCTAGGATATGAATAATGGTTATTATAGATTTAATATTTATAATTTTATATAAGTGGATGTCATAATGTGTTTACATTGAAATGAGTGAGAAGCCTTTAGATATTTGCAAGGGAAGAGCTAATAATTCTTATGAGATTTTTAATTTCACATGTGGGGAATGATTGAGTAGTTTTTTAGGTGTGTGAACCTTGGTTTTATTTGATGAGCCTCATGAAATCACGAGTTGATTTTTGTGATTAGATGATATGGGATGGTATAAATGTTTTTTTTTCAGATTAGTTTGAGATGATTTATGGTTAAAAACCTATGAGGAGGTTCTTTAAAGGAATAATTTTATTTAAAAAGAGAGAAGTGATTGGTTTTCATAGGATTCTAAGGATAATCTTGGTGTGTGTTTAGGTTCATATTGATTACATGAAATTCCATTCAGTTCGTAGAGTTTTGGAATGGTATAGGTGTGAGTTCATTGAGATTTTTTATGAATTACAGGAAAAATCGAGTGGTGTAGAGATAATGGTATTTTTTTAACCACCCCCATTAGTCCTTACTGGTAAGAGGAATGGCCATATGAATTTGGTTCTTATTGGTAAATATCCCAGTTGGGATGAAATCTGGGATGAGTTATGGATTTTTTTCTTCAGTTATGTATTGAGAACCAATGGAATTAGTGAAATACCAATGGGTATGGTGGAATAGGATTTTTATTAGAATGGGAGGTGATTACTATACGGTAAGAGGAGACATCCATGATGGATTTGGGTACCATGGTGCTATTGATTTAGGTATACTCCTTGATAAGGTATGTCTATAGTAAGATGAGAATTGTTCCGAAAGAGTGACATAAGAAGGATATTAGATTCAATTTTGTGTTATTACTTAGAATTAATATGTGGAAATATATATATTGGGGAGAAAACCATTGGGTATTGGTTTGTGCGACCGTTGTCTATAGCGAGTTTTTTAGACACCATGGTTGATGTTTTTGGTAAGCCTAAAATTGGAAGTGATTGATGTTTTGGGTTTATGGTCTGGTGTAAGCGGGGTTTAAAAGTGAAATAATTTCATTAGTTAATGTAAAAGATGTTATCTATAGAGATAAGGTTTCTTGGTTTAACAAGATGATGATAAGAGTACTCTTATAGAGGTAAAATTTTGTTTCCATCCCAAGGGACTCAGTTTGGGGTTCATTGTGCTCATGGTTTGAGTATGATGAATGATTAATCAAGGATGAAAATTTATTCATGGAATTACACCAAGTATCTAGTTCAAACTTCATTATAAGTGTGTGAGTGATTTCATGATTCCTTTTAGGTTTAAGGAATCATGATCATGATGATTTTTTGGAGCATCTACAAGTGAGGAAAAGTATTTGTATGAGAGTTTTGGTAGTGAATGATTGACTGGTGTTTTCTGGTGTAATTTGATATAGTGAGGTATAAACCACATTGGGTGAATTTTTAAGAATTAGGCTATTATTTTTTTAAATATTATACAAAATATTTCAAGATAAAATCTATTTTATCCGGGATTTGTGCACAAGTTGTGAAACTAAATCTAATTTTAGTTGGAATCATGATCAGAATATGGTGTCATATTTTGATTGATGAATTAGAGTAAGAGTGATGATTTTAGGTTATTAGAGAGGAATATAAGCCTTATGGTTGTGAGTTTTTAATGACCAATTAATTTTGGGGTTTTTTATTTCGAAAGGAATTTGAATTTTCATGTTGGAGTTGGGTGTGTTTTTATAGATAATATTTGAATTGGAATTGTCATAGTTGGAGTACCTATCAGTGGTGTTTTTGGATTTGTTTGAGAATTTCTGAGGGGTTTTATTAGTGGATCAAATATTCTAGGTAAGGGAACACAATGAGGAAAACTATAATATTACTTCAGTTCACACTAGGAACCTTGTGGTCAAAGTTATGGGGGATTATTTCTCTTTGAGTCCCACTGAGTGGTTTGTGCTTCACCAAGAATCCAATAGTGGCTAAATGGGAACTGAGTTTGTTTTAGAATATTTTGTTAAAGGAGAATGAAAATATTTTTAGGATCATTCCCTCTTTTTTATAGAAGGAAATTGGGCTCAGGAAAGGTCTATTCAATTGACCATTTTCCCTTTCTTTCATTTATGGTCCCCTTGATGATATTCCTATGAATTTCACCAGTGTATCTTTAAATTAAGATTCAATTAGACCATATTTGATAGAAATTTTTTAGAGGTTTCGTGGGTGTTCCATGGACCTTCGATATTCCATAGATCATGGTTTCTAGGGGAGGATACCAATCAATGAGATTTTAAGATATATGAACTTTGATCTTAAATTGTTTAATAAATAATAATTATTATAATTATTTGATAAATTTATTATAAATGTTTTAAATTAATAGTTTTTTGAATTATGTATGAGATAAGTGATCATGGAATGGAAATGTTTTGGATGAATCTTGGATGTGGTTTGTATAGAGATCATATTAAAGTGAGAACTCTTATTTGTGGCAGTGGGTTCCGATAATGATTTCCCAAACTCTTGCTGATGCTTGATTGTTTATAATTGCATGATAATTTGGGCTTGGGTAAATTATAATTGGACCACAAGTTAACTAATAGAGAAATTAGGTGTCTTTGAACATCACAAGCTTGGAGTAAGGGATATGTTGCATATTGAGGGAATTGGCATTTTATGAATATCATGATTTGATGGGGATGAGGATTCTAGTTAATGTTTTGAGGTCTATGGTGTATGTATTGGAGTTGAGATGAGTTTTATGTAGACTAGGTTATACCTTATTGGGATTATATCGTAGGTGTGAAGGTATTAGGCCTATGGGTGATGGGTTATGGGTGCTACTACCATAGGTACCAAATATGTTTGTGAGTGATGTAAAAGTATAATTACACACAATTTCATACATGGTTTGAAAAATAATTCCAAAAATAAATTTTTACACTGATCACTTCCTCATGTCCATTTGAGGTTTAGTGTCCTAGAAACTAGGAATATAAAACATGGAATAAATAGATCACAAAATAAAACATAATATTTTTTGTCTCTCTTAAAAAGCTTATTTATTATGAAATACTTGATCACCTCACTATATAATATTCCCAAGGGATATTTATCAAAATAAAGGGGTGACAGTAAAGCCTGATATGGGATAAAAAATGAAAATGGATCATAAATGAACATCATTGGTAAAATATGAGGTGTCATATAGGAACATGGACATATGGAAAAGAGTTATAACATAATCATAATAACATGATGAAAAACATTGTCATATGTACATGAAATATAACATTGAAATTTTTTTACAACAAAAACATGATACATTTATAAAAATATCACCAATGTTCATCTCTATGGTGTTGTAAAAGAACAATACCATTGTTATTCACCAAGGAATCCTAAAAAAACTTCCAATTTATGATACCATGTTATAAAAAAATGGAATATCTAGAGATTAATTCCTTACTCAAGGCATTGGAGTACTATTATACATAACCATCAAATGTATATCATTATTTTTTCTATATCGACCATATGACCTAAGAATGTATTTAATTATTTAAATCCTATGATTAAGGAATGAGGTTTTCACACATGGAAATACCTTAATAGTGAAGGATAGTTATATCTAGGTGAACCACCTTGAATAAAATAGAATTGGGTATTGACAACATGAATGTATGGAATAATAAATCAAAGAGTTATTTGACCAGCATAACAGCTATACAAAATTCCAGACCCTGACATTAATTTATTAATTATTTTATTATATTTAGTATTTTTATTGAATTTTCGGCCAAAATAGGTTAACATTTTATTTTTTGAATTTTCATCATAGGTTCATAGTTAGGATATTGTTAGTTGAAACCATGAACAAACCAAGAAAGGGTGTCCTTAATTTTCATAGACCCACACACAATCGATGCACAATTTCCTTAACCGTGTACCCTATCCATGACTGGTTATCTAGAAATTTAGGTGCAGGGTTCAATGTTAGTTCAAAATATTTCCAACTGTTTGACCAAATTACGCACAGTTTCTAGGGGATCAAAATTTTGAAATTTCATTTTCCTTTAATTAAATAGAAACCCAATAGGGGTCCCTATCCCCTTTCTCCCTATCTCACTCAACACACCATGACGATGAAGTTATTTTTTTGGTAAACCTCCTTCTTACTCTTCCTATAGTGTTTTATTGTCATGTTGTCTCCTTGTGTGATCTGTTCAAGTTGGGTTCTCTTATATCTTTTCTTTTCTATCTACCTCTTTCTTCTTTCCCTTATTGTGGTGTGTGGTCGGTTGAACCCAAGGGTGTAATTACATTTTTTAATGTTTTTATTTTCTATTAGGGTTTTAATCCATATTTAAAGGTTCCTTAGATTCAACTAACATAGAGTTGGGTCTCACACATCAAAGGCAACGAGTTATAATTCCATTCAAGGTTGATTTCCCTTTACATTAGGGATTTAAATTTAGGAACCTGAATTGCTTGGGTTTTTTGTCTCTTTTTTGATAAAAATTTACAATATTAAATATAACTAAATATTTTATTAATGAAAAATCACCCTTTACATGATTTTTATTTTAATTTAGAGGCTCTCTCTTGAATATATAGTTTTAAAAAAATCTGTATTTGAAACATTTCTCTTAGATATTTTTTAATAAAGGTTGAATGAACCATTTGTCTTATGTTTTTTTTCCAAAAATCATCTCAGATATTTAAATTGAGACTTAAATAAAACTTTTTATGTTACATGGAATTTTACATAATTTCTAATATCCATAGTATGAAAAAATTATTTCAAGTCTAAATTTAAAATAAAATTGTTAGTATTGTAAATATATTTCATCTCACTCGTTGGCCATACCCATATGCATGAGTATGTATATATACACATGTGTATGTAAAAATTCATATTTGAGTATTTTACTTTGTTAAAGGGATGAAATATGTATATATATATATGTATATTTAATTGTATATCATTTTTATAGTAAAATTAGAAGTCTGGATATTTAAATTAGAAACTGAAACTTACATTGAAAATTGGTATTTACGTGGATTTAATTTTTAAAATAAAATTCTAATTCCCGTATGGAATCTTGAAAACATTGTTTAATTTTTCCATGGTTTTGGAATTATATTTTGAAATGAAATATGATTACCTGCAAATGATTTTGAATTTTTAAAGTTCTAAGGCCAATTTGGTACCTTTAAATGTTTTCATAAGTTAAACACCTCTACGTAAGTCCTTTAGTTTGGGGAGGGTATCCTCCTAGATGATGTTAGGGGGTGGGATTTGAATTTATACAAGATTATTCTAGTTCATTATTTATTTTCTTTATGTGTACTAGATACCTCACGTACATTTAATATTATCATTGGATCCTAGACATCTTAGTGAGAGTCGATAGATGGTTATTATTTGGTCCTGATCAGACAGACTAGGTCCCCTATGGTTGTTAAATTATTGATGGGATATGGCACTAGTGAGGCTATTTTAGAGAATCTAGGTTGGTTATAGAGTCTTTATCACATCAAAAAGTTAGAATATGGTTCCTAACCAAGTAAAAGAAATTTTTTTGTTGTATTTGAAACTAGAATAATAAGGATCTTCTATCTAAAATATTTTACATGGAGAGTGGTTACCTAACATAACTACACCAATTATTTCCAAATACTATCTTTTTCATTTTTAGTTTAAAGTCTAGTACATCTTTTATTCATTACCATGGGGAATTTAGGTTATTTTTTAGAGTGTCACTTATAGATTCACATGCATGTATGTTGTTGTGGATCGATTTATTTTTATTTTAGTTTCTTTCACTCTATCATAAAATATTACTCACTACCATAGTTGATTTCCTTAAATTTTAGTGATTGAATATATAGGTGGATATTATTTAATTTATTTTTATTATTTGTTGTTTATTTCTATTTATTTTTTCACTGGTGTATAATTTTGATTTACAGACTAGTTACACTGAATTTTTATGTTTTTTATGATGTTTGTTTTAATATTTATTTATCATGAAAAATTTATCATGTTGGTTAATTTGTACAATGTATTTTTCCAATATGCCTCGAGAATTTAATAGGCTATCTTGGGTCTTTTAAGGAGGGATAATTGATGCTGGTTTGGAAAAAAAATCAAAACCTTTGTTCTTAAGATGGTTATGGTTCTGGAATTACCATATCAATTTGTGATTTAGTGGTATATGAAGATAGGGCTATCTAGACTTGGGTGGTATGTGTGGGAAGAGTCTAACTACCTACTTTACATTAATATCCTTGAGTTTCTATTGGAATTTGAGTTTTGAGTCTGGTGTTTAATTAGTTTTTTAATTGTTTGGTGTTTTGGGGATCATAAGAGGAGTGACTTGGTGGTACACAAAGAGATTGTTGGCTTTGTAATGACATGTAGTTCATGTATATACGGTCCTTGGTGTAACATCCTAGGAAAATAAAGAATAAGAAATTTTCCATAATTATTCATATTTGTGAATTAAATATTAACTCTACTTTAAAGGGGTTGATATGATCGATGGCGTTCTCGATACGCAACAACTATTTTCTTTTAAATCTTACGTTGGACACTAATAATATAATATTATTATTTTAAATGGTAGTTAATGCCTTGCCTTTGTATTGGCGGGAATGAATATAACAAACTACAATATGATTATACATTTTTTTTAAATTTTTTTACATTTATCCAATAAATGTTATAGTATTAAAATGCGAATGAATCTAATTTTAAGCATAAATACTCTAATATTCTTTAAAAGGTCGATTTACCACCTTTTGATGGCGAAGTCTCTTTAAATCTAGTTTTTTTCACACTTATATTTTCTATTTGAAAAAAATAATGTTTTTATTTAGAATCGGTACAACAAAATTTACTTATGGTAAATTTTTTGAATTTTTCTGATAAAATTAATTTTTTCTGAATATT
Organism: Viscum album; assembly: GCA_963277665.1. Taxonomy (NCBI): domain Eukaryota; kingdom Viridiplantae; phylum Streptophyta; class Magnoliopsida; order Santalales; family Viscaceae; genus Viscum; species Viscum album. Next base: position 976,806,682 of record OY728153.1, on the reverse strand, counting down.
GAAAAATACTATATTTTAATTCAAAAGTTCCTTTTAATCTAATTTATTTATATGGTTATATTATCTTTTTAATTGGTTTTAAAGTGTAATTATATTATGTTTTTACCATTTAATCCAATTTTGGTAATTGGAAATAATTTTACTTTGAAATTGGACATAAGCAAGTATCAATCTTTTAATAGTTATTGTTTCTTAAAAACACGCTATTTGTTTTTATAACAGGAATTAATGTTAAATTTATTAATTCAACTTCTATGTTTTGAATTTTTTAAAACAATCCTCATTTTTGTATTCAGAATATCAATTATAGCTTAGGCTGAATTTTTGGTAGTTCTTTAGAAAAACATCAATTTTTGATGAATAGTGAAACCACTAAGTAGTAGTTAAAAGATGACATTTTCATTTAAATGAAATTTTACCATTTATGTGAATTGAAATTAAAAAATATGACAAACATGGTTGTTAATAGTAAATATAATGTGGTTCAATAGGATGAAAGTAATTTTTGGTGAATAGTAACTTTTGACTTTTATTTACCGCGGTTAAAGGTAAATAGGGTAATTCAAGGTAAAAAGAATATTATAATAATACAAAATTACCTTAACACTTGTCATAACCTTATTTATTAAGTCATTTTCGAACATGGGCATCATTGTGTCGATTTTGGGACCCCATGGAGCCACTTGGTAGTAATAATGACACTTTATTTTAATTAACTTAATGTAAAGGAAAAAATGGCACAAAAAAATATCTTTTAGTAAATCATTTTTTAAAAGGGGTTATATAAGTTATCATTTATAATATAAATATTTATTGGGAAGATAAAAATATTTCCTACACAATGGTATTTATTTTATAATTTCTAGACATCAAAAAAATTAAATTATTTATGACACAATATTGATGCAGTATTTACCTTATTGATAAATGATTTAAATAAATAATATTATAAATATTAAAACAATATCCAAATATAGACACAATGAATGTTATTAACTTAAATGATTACATATTGTTTATAAAATGGTAATAACAGATATAAAAATAACAATAAACTTGAAAAAGGTTCTTAAGAAAGTAGAAATTAACTTTAGTTTATTATTCAAGAGATTAAAGAACAAACAAGTCAAGTCGAACATGAGGTAAGAGACTTCATCTCAATATCATTTCATTGAGGAATATTTTTTTTAATACACTATTTTCATTTATACTCTGTATAAACACCTTTGACTTTTACTTTTATTCAAAATAAATATTTTCTCTATGAAGTATTTTATTAAACGACAAAAAAATAATGTTTCTTTTTAGAGTATGCGGTGACAATGACCTTTATGAAGCCAATAATATTATTTGATCTTTGGCTTCCTTAACAATCCATAATGTTTTTAAAAGGAAAATAAATACCATATACTCTTTTAAATATTTTGGTATTGAAAGTGGTTTTTATAATGTATTTTTTATGTCAATATATTTAAATGATATATTGTGATAGAAATGTGGAAATTTTATCTTTCCTTTATGTTTGTTTTATGTGTTATGAATATGTTATGGTTCTTGGGAATTGTTATGTATATGGGTGGTTCCATGATAAACCTAGGGTGGGTGAGCCCGAGATTTCTCTCCAATGCATTGGGTAATGTGACGTAGGTAAACATGATTGTTTCTCCAAAAAGATTTAAGGAATATACTATGACGAGTATTCCAAATGTAACTACCTATGTAGCAGTGATAGTTACAATGTAAGTATAATATAAATGCCACATTTTACCTTTATGATTTATGTTTTCTATGTGTTATTTATAAATCTTATGATTTCATGAGGTATGTGAAAGAGCTTATGTTATGTTTGCAATGATGAACTAACGTTTTCATTCTTTGTTTTATAACCCTTACTAAGCTTTTTATGCTCATCCCAAGTTTTGTAATGTATTTCACAGACCTAAATATGAATAGGGTCAAGGATGGGATTAAGGAAAATTCATGCTGTCTAAAACATGGGACTAGACATGACTCTTTTTTTCAAGAGTTTTTATTTTATGAAAAAATGGAAACTGAGTATAATTGTCTACCTTGTAATTTTTGAGATGTAATGTAATAGTTGTGGCCTAATTCTCTAAAAATCTAAACATGAAAATATCCTCAATGTGAATTAATCATTTAATTCAAGATCATGTAATGTTTAAGGATGAGTCCTTATAGTTGGTATCAAATGTCGATTTAGATAAATTTAGGAGTTAGGGTATTGTTAAATTAATATCCAAATATTAATTTCTATTAATATTGAAATGATATAGCATTTATCGATTTCCATATTTCTTTTCCTAAGATATTTATGTGTTCATAATGGTTTTCTGCAGAGGAAATTGGGTAACTATGTTGGGACGACATCAAGAGGAAGACAACCTTCCAAACCAGAAACCTGAGATAGTTGGAATCAGAACTGAACAGCTTGTTACAGCGATGGAACAATTGAATCAATCTATAAATGGTGGTGGTATCCATGCATGAGATTAGCCAGATCAACCACAGAGGAACATGTATGTATTGGAGCATTTCATGAGGAAACATCCCCCATCATTAAGAGGATCATCTGAACCTATGCTACAAGAAGGGTGGATTAAATCACTGGTGAAAATATTTGATGTCATGGGGTGTTCAGAACAACAAAAGGTTACTCTCGCTGTTTACCATTTTGAAGGTGAAGCTGATTAGTGGTGGTCAATGGTGAAAAATATCCGGGATAGTGAGGAGATTGATAATCTTTATTGGGATGAATTCAAAGGTATGTTTCTTGATAAATATTTTCCTAAGTTAGTTCGTCTTAGGATGAAAAAACAATTCCTAGAATTGAGGTAGGAGGATGACTCAGTGGCTGCTTATGAAGAAAAATTTACTCGACTGGAAAGGTATGCTTCAAATTTCATATGAGATCTTGATAGTAAAATAAAATTTTTTTACTCAGGATTAAAGAAAAATTATCGAAGGGATTTATCTTCTCGTGAGTTCAAAAGTTATGAAAACTAGTTCGTTGTGCGGAGAAGGTGGAAATGAAGTTTGACGATGATCAAGTTTCCTTTGAAAAACTATTGAATAAGAGGTCGAGGTGGCAGAAGAAAGGGAATAACTCTTCAAAAAATTCTGAAGGTAAGAAACATAGTTTTACAGTTTTTGAAAATTTTGGTAAAAAGCATGCTGGGGAATGTCTTTTGAATTCTAGTAAGTGCAACCTATGTGGTAAAATGGGACATATGGCTCGTAATTGTACTGAAAAAACATCAAGGTAATGGTAAGACAAAAATATGATTTACAATCAGTAAAATGTTTTAAGTGCAATGAAATTGGTCATTATGAAAATGAGTGTCCAATGAAGAATTCAACCGAGGGAAAGCAACCATACCAGAAGAAGAAAGGGGTGGTGAAGTCCTTTACAACTACTTCAGCAGATGTTGGTCCGTCAAATGAAGTAGTATCAGGTACACTGTTTGTTTGTGCAGATTATGTCAATGTATTGTTTGATTTAGGATCTACGCATTGGTTCATTTCTGATAATTTTTCTAGTAAATTGGGAATTCCATATCAAATATGAATCCTGAACTTATGGTAAAAATACCGGGAGAAAATGTTGTGTCCAAAAGAAATTACAAGAACCTTCCTGTCCTTGTGTGTGGAAAGAATCTACCAGCAAACGTTATTGTTTTTCCTATAGTAGTGTTTGATGTCATTTCGGGTATGGATTGGCTTTCTGCTTATCATGCTAAGATTAACTGAAGAGATAAAGAGGTTTATTTTCAGAAAGATTTTCAGTTTGTGTACAAGATCTGACCCTTTCTTTTGATAACATATCATGAAGCTTAGAAACTAGTAAAAGATTTAAATGGATGTTACCTCGCACATATTGTTGAAAACAAGTGAACTATTCAAATTAATGATGTTCCAGTGGTAAATGTGTACCTAGATGTTTTTCCTGCTGAATTGCCTTCTATTTTACCTGATTGGGAAGTTAAATTTATTTTTTACTTAGTTCCTAATGTCAATCAAATTTCAAAACCCCCTTATCAAATGGCTCAAATTGAACTTTTAGAGTTAAAGATGCATTTGCAGGAGTTATTAGATAAAGGTTTCATTCGACCTAGAACATAACCATGGGGTGATTCTATCATTCTTGTTAAAAATAAATATGGATCAACGAGACTTTGAATTTATTATAGAGCATTTAATATCATCATTATTAAGAACATGTATCCTTTTCCTCATATCAATGATTGGTTTGATCAACCCCAGGGAGATCAGTATTTTTAGAAGATTTATTTGAGGTCAAGGTACCATCAGTTGAAAGTAAATGATGTAGATATTCTGAAGACTGCATTTCGTACTAGATATGGTCATTATAAATTTGTAGTTATGCCTTTTGGTTTAACCAATGCACATTTTGTATTCAAGGATCTTATGAATATAATTTTTCGTGAGTTCTTGGATAAGTCTATGGTTGTGTTCATCGATGATAATTTGTTTTATTCTAAAAGTAAAGAGTATCATGAATGTCTTTTAAGGGTTGACTTGAAATCCTTAAAATAAAATAAACTATTTTGGAAGTTCAGTAAGTCTGAATTTTGGTTACAACAACTTTTTTTTTCCTTTTACACATTGTTTCAAAAAATGGCATAACTGTTGATCCTACTAAAACAGAAGTTGTCAAATAATGGCCAAGACTCACAAATATAACCGAGATTCATAGTTTTTATGGTTTGGAAGGTTATTACCAGAGGTTTGTTGAAAATTTTTCATGGTTATATAGTATACTGACTAAGTTAACTCGAAAAGGTGTTAAGTTTGATTGGAAACAATAATGTGATGATTGTTTTCAGGAATTTAAAAGAAGATTGGTGAATGCTTCAATTTGTGAACTACCTTCCAAAAATGGTGAGTTTGTTATTTATAGTGATGCTTAGTTGAAAGGACTTGGTTTTTTCCTTATAAAGAATGATTAGTTAATTTATTATGCTTCACGTCAGTTGAAACCTCATGAGTTAAATTACCCTACACAGGATTTGGGATTAGTTGCTGTTGTTTTTTTCTTACAAAATTTGGAGGCATCATTTGTATGGTTGAAAATGTGAAATATATACTGACCATAAAAATTTTAACTATATATACACTCAGAAAGAATTGAACATGCGATAGAGGAGATGGTTGGAAATAATCAAGGATTATGATTGCACAATCCTTTACCATATGGGAAAAGAAAATAGAGTGGTTGATTCTTTGGGTCGAAAAAGTAATGCTTCATTAACCATGCTATGTTTGGAGCGAGATCCTTTGGTTTTTGTTTTGATAATTTATGCCATTGAAGTTTTTGGTGTAGGAAATTCTTCTGTTTTGTTTCAGGTGTCAGTGAAATCATCTCTATTAGACAGAATTAAGCATGTGTAGAAGTAACATAGTGAGTTATAGAAAATGGTAGAGTTGGTTTAGAATGGTAAGTTGCCTAAATTTAATGTTGATAATGAGTGTGTTTAGAGGTTTGGGAAGAGATTATGTGTGCCTTGTGATTCACATTTGAAGAATGGGTTGTTATGTGAAGCTCATAGTTCTTCATTTTTAGTTAATCCTGGTAGTACTATGAGGTACAGATATCTTCGTGAGTATTACTAGTGAGATGGTATGAAAAGAGATATTACTAATTTTACTATGAAGTGTTTGACATGTTAGCATGTTAAAGCAGAGATGCAGTTATCGAAAGGGAGGCCTCAGTCTTTACTGGTGCCAGAGTGGAAATGGGAAAATATATCCATGGAATTCATTGTGAGATTACCGATGACATCTCGAGGTAATAATGAAATCTGGGTTATTCTTGATTGGTTGAATAAATCTGCTCATTTCGTTCCCATTTGAGATAATTTGTCTCTAAATAAACTTTCGCAGTTTTATGTTATTGAGATAGTCAGGTTGCATGGAGTTCCCCTCCCCATTTTATCTGATCGTGATCCTAGGTTTACTTTGATATTTTGGGAAGGCCTTCAGATGTCGTTGGGTACTGAATTAAATTTTCGTACATCTTTTCATCAGCAATCAGATGGGCAGTCAGAACGAACAATTCATACCTTGAAAGATATTCTACGTGCTTAATCACTGGATTATCAGGGAAGTTGGGGCCAACATATTTCTTTGGTTGAATTTTTTTATAATAACAGTTTTCATTCTAGTATACTGATGGCTCCATTTGAGTCATTATATGGAAATCAGTGTTGAACTCTAGCTTTTTGGGATGAAGTACGTGAAAGGAAGATACTGGGACCAGAATTGGAAGAAGAGATGGTAGAAAAGGTTCAGTTGATTCAGAAGCAAATGATAATAGCTTAGAGTAGGCAGAAATGTTATGTAGATAATCGGAGGAAGAATCTTTCTTTTGAGATAGGTGATCATGTATTTTTTCAAGTTTCTCCATGGAATAGTGTGATGCATTTTGGTAAGACGGGAAAGTTGAGTCCGAGGTTAATTGGACCTTAAGAAATCCTAGAGAAAGTTGGATCAGTTGCATACAAAGTGGATTTACCTACATGTTTATCCTGGGTACATAATTGTTTTCATGTTTCAAAGATGAGAAAGTATATGCCAGATCCATCTCATGTTTTGAGTCCAGAGGTAGTTCAGTTGTAAGAGAATCCCTCTTATGAGGAAGAACCAGTCCATATTTTTGACCATAGAGAGAAAGTGTTGTGGAATAAGGTAATTCACTAGGTAATGTTTTTTTGGAAAAACAATATGGTTGAATAGGCAACATGGGAATCTGAAAATGCTATGAGGGATAAATACCCTCCTTTATTTGATAAGTGAATAAAATTACACGGATGCAATTCCCAAAAGGGGAGAAAGATGTAACATCCTAGGTAAATAAAGAATAAGTAATTTTACATAATTATTCATATTTCTGAATTAAATATTAACTTTACTTTAAAGGGGTTGATATGCTCAATGGCGCACTCGATACACAACAATGGGTTTCATTGAAATCTTATGTTGTACACTAATAATATAATATTATTATTTTAAGTGGTAGTTAACACCTACCCGTTGTTTTGGCAGGAATGAGTATAACTAAATACAATATGATTAATCATGTTTTTTAAATATTTTTACATTTATCCAATAAAAGTTAGAGGCATATAATGTGAATGAATCTAATTTTAAGAATAAATACTATAATTTTCATTAAAAGGCCAATTTACCATCATTTGATGGAGAACCATCTTTAAATCTATTTTTGGTAACTTTTATATATTATATTTGACCAAATGAAATTCTTCTTCAGAATCGGGACATAAATATTTACTTTGGGTAAATTTTTGGTATTTTTCTGACAAAATTCATTTTTTAGGAATAGTGAAAAATACTGTATTTTAATTCAAAAGTGCCTTTTCAAATAATTTATTTATATGGATAGATTATCTTTTTAATTGGTTTGAAAGTTTAATTATATTATTTTTTTACTATTTAATCCAATGTTGGTCATTGGAATTAATTTCACTTTGAAATTGGAAATAAACAAGTATCAATCTTTTGATAGTAATTGTTTCTTAAAAACACGCTATTTGTTTTGATAACATGAATTAATTTTAAATTAATTAATGAAACTTTTATGTTTTGAATTTGGTAAAATAGATATCATTTTTTTATTTGTAATATTAAATATAGCTTAGGCTGAATTTTGGGTAGTTTTCTGAAAAACTTCAATTTTTGATGAATAGTGAAACCACTAAGTAGTAGTTAAAAACTGAAATTTTCATTTAAATAAAATTTTACCGATTCTGTGAATTGAATTTTAAAAATATGACATACATGGTTGTTTTTAGTAAGAAAAATGTTGTTCGATAAGATGAAAATAATATTTTATGAATAGTAACTTTTGACATTTATTTACCGCGGTTAAAGGTAAATAGAGTAATTTAAGGTACAAAGAATATTATAATACTTCAAAATTACTTTAAAACATGTCATAACCTTATTGGTTGAGTCATTTTTGACCATGATAATCTTTGGGTTGATTTTGGGACCCCATAAAGGCATTTGGGAGTGATAATGACACTTTATTTTAATTAACTAAAAGTAAAGGCAAAAATGAGATAAACAAATATCTTTTAATAAATCAATTTTTTCAAGGGGTTATATTAGTTTTATTTTCGGCTAGAAATGTTCATTATAAATCTAAAAATATTTCCTACATTATGGTATTTATTTTATAATTTTTATACATCACATAAATTAAATTATTTATGACACAATAATGATGCAGTATTTACCTCGTTAATATATTATTTAAATAAATAAGATTATAAATATGAAAACTATATCAAAAACTTGTCCAATTCTTATTGGATGATTTTATTTCGAACTTGAGTCATCTTATATTTAATTTAATGTGTTTTGGATCTTTAGAAACTGAATAAAAGTTTATAATAAAATAATATTTTCCAACTTTCATAAAGAGCCCCTCCTCACCCTTATAAAAGGACACCACATCTAACCCATTCCTCACACCTCTCAAGCCAATTCGCTCGTACAAACCCTGCCCAAATAATCTCTCTAGATCCCTATCCCCATCCTAGAATCCTTACCTTAGGCATTAGGCACATCTATATGTCCTTTTGGTTCAAACCAAAGGGAGTTACCCAAATTAAATGTAACAGTTTCTATTAACTTTTTTTCTTTAATTTTACTTCTAAAAACCATAAACTATTTTTATTTCTTTATTTTATAAAAACAATAGTATCATCAAGATACTAAGATGTTTTTATGAGAATTATTCAAACTACACACACACATCCATCTAATGGGTGAGGAACATACTGTTTCTGTGCATGCCAAACTAACGCCTCGCAAAACGATGATTGTTCGATTATCTCCTACCACCTCTAATGGTGGCCATTAAGATGAAAATATATTTATATATGATATATATTATGATTATGTTTTCTTTAGTATTCAGTATTTTTATTTTATAGAATACCTTTATGGTTTCCATTATGGGTAAACGTGATAATTTCATTTGGGGAAGTGCAAACTACCGCCCCCTCAAAGTGATATGACTCGTTAATGACATATGTAGGACATATGAAGGATTGCGTTAATGATATTATATATGATATTATGTTGGAATTATATTATACATATGTATCATTATGTTTTAATTCCATTAAAATATGAAATAGAAATGAAAGTAGCATTCATGCGTACATACGACTTACCGTCTCCATGAACAGTGCATTTCATTTCTTATCTCTAAATGTTATATACTACTATAAAAACATGTATATAATGGATATATATGATATATATGATATCTAAATCATTAATATCATTCTTCATATAATGAACTCTTGACTATGTGAAGAACTTGTAATTAGAAGAAGTCCATTTTTGACTCAAGTACCAAATGTCGACCAAACGAACATTATTAACTTAAATGATTACTTAATGTTTATAACATGGTAATAAGTCATATAAAAGGAATAAAAAACTGAAAATTGTTCTTAAGAAATTAGAAATTAACTTTAGTTTATTATTCAGGAGATTAAAGTACGAACGAGTCAAGTCGGACATGAGGTAAGGGACTTGATCTCAATCTCCTTTAATTGAGGAATATTTTGTTTTAATACATGATTTTCATTTATACGTTGTATAAACACCTTTGTCTTTTACTTTTATTCAAAAAGGAATCTTTTCTCAATGAAGAGTTTTACTACACGAAAAAAATAATGTTTCTTTTTAGTCTACGTGGTGACAACGACCTTTCCACCGCCGCGAGTGTTAGTTGATCTTTGGCTTCCTTAAAAATCCATAATGCTTTTAAAAGGAAAATAAATACCATATACTCTTTTATGTATTTTGGTATTGAAAATGGTTTTTATAATCGATTTTTTATTCAATATATTTAAATGATATATTTTGATTGAAATGTGGAAATGTTATATTTCCATTATATTTGTTTTATGTGTTATAAATATGTTATGGTTCTTGGGCATTGTTACATATATGGGTGTTTCCATGATAAACCTAGGGAGGGTGAGCCTGATATAGCTCTCCAATGCATTGGGTAACATGAAAGAGGTAAATGTGAATGCTTATAATAAGAGATTTAGGGAATATACTATGATGGGTATTCCAAATGTTACTCCCTACATAACTGTGATAGCTATAATGTATGTATGATATGAATGCCACAATTTACCTTTATGATTTATCTTTTCTATGTGTTATTTAGAAATCTTATTATTTCATAAGGTATGTTAAAGAGCTTATGTTATGTATGAAATGATAAAATAATGTTTTCTTTATTTGTTTTATAACCCTTACTGAGCTTTTTATGCAGATCCCAAATTTTGAAATGTTTTTCAAAGGACCTAAAGATGAATAGGGTCAAGGATGGGATCAAGGAAAAGTCATGCTGTCTGAAACATGGGACAAGACATGACTCTTTTTTTCGAGAGTTTTTATTTAATGAAAAAATTGAAACTGAGTAGAAGTGTATACCTTGTAATTTTTGAGATGTAATATATTAGTAATGGCCTAATTTTCTAAAACTCTAAACCTGAAAAGATCCTCAATGTGAATTATTCATTTAATTCAATATTATTTAATGTTTAAGGTCGAGTCCTTATACGTGGTTACTCTCAGTTATGGTTGTGAAGTTGGTACATGGTCCTCAAAGGCATGCATCCATGTTTCAGATAGATACTAGTCCCCTCTTGAAATTATGCATCAGATTTTTTTGATTAATTTCATTTTGACTTGGGCATGATGTGTTTTTTGGGAAATCTGAGAGTTTTCATTATTAAAATATTGATTTTAAATGGTGATATTTTTCATTTCAAAATAAATATGTCTCTTTTATTAAATTAATCAAAAATAAGAAATTTATTTTTTTGGATTTCTTATGAATGGTTTTTTAAAATATACAACTATTTAATTTTAAATGGGTAGAATATGATTTAAAACAAACAAAAGGAGTTTCAGTATCATTTTTTAATGTGTTTTCATGAATGTATTTTATTTTTTTTGAAAATTAAAACTGTTTTTAAGAGTAAAAGACCAATTTTAAAACTATAAAGCGGGTTTATAAAATATTTCTTAATGATGGTAATGTTATGGATTTAATTATAAATTTTGATTAAGGATTTTTGAATGTTTTATCTGACTTAAATGTAGATTTTTGAGATAATAATGGGTAAATGACAGGTTTTTTAAAACATCGAATTGGTTTAATGTTTTGATGATTCTAGAGTTGATTTTTTTGGTTCAAAATTATGGTGTGTAATTTAAAATTTATTTAATGGTGGGAAAATGGGGTTTTGTTCAAGTGGATTAATTTAGTGAGCTATGTTTTTAGAATATGTTTTATATTAATTTTATTTAGGCTCCAAGAATGTTTTGGATGAAATGGGGTGAGTGTTTCCCTCCTGGATATCTTCCTTTCATTGTATTGATGCGATTCTTCTCTAGATCGGTTATGGTTTTTTGTTTTGGAGAAATATATTTATTGATACAAATTCGTACATATATTGGCTTTAAAATAAATCTTTGTTGGTACGGTACTTTCATATGAGTTTAAATTATCTTGGTGAAATAATGATTTTATTATTGGAATGTTGTCATAGTGGTTGATTGTGTATTGATGGCCAAATAGGATTCCTGTCTTTCCATGTGATATTTTTTTAAGAATAGGGGAATCAGAAGTTTTCGGTGCGTTTATAGATGGACAGGATATGTGTTACCCCCAATGGAAGATGTACCCAAGATTTTCAATTGATTTTTTGATAGGTTTTCCTGGTTTTTAGTTTTTTGGGTATGACACCCCAAGTTACTTACACTTCCACATATATTCATAGGTTATCATTAGTTAATCTTATTCAGTAATTTTTCATTTGAGGTAATTTTAGTTGACTTTTAATTTCTCTTATGGGTTTTCCTTTGTGGTCCTTTTTTGGGATAATGATTTTACCTAGTTTTTGAGAATGTTTTTTATTATTGTACATATGTATTTTTGGTGGTTTTATTTGTGAATCATTTATTTATTATGGTAGATTTCATGATCCCCTATCAATTATATTGAGTTTTCTTGTTCTTTGTAAAAATCATGATCCTGATTATTCACTAGAATAATCGAATTCCATGTATATTTAGTGTATGAATGGGTTTATTTTATAGTGGGGAGACCACCATGGAAAAAACATTATTAAATTAATCATTTTTATTGAATCTCAGTCCTTTTGATCTTTTGTGTCCTTAGATCTGAGTTTGAGAAGTGTCATGTGGTTGGGGACTCATTCTGTGATTTTTCCCAATCAACCTCTCCCAAAGGTCAAATTTTAAAAATAGTTTGTTAGTGGACCTTCTCCCATTATTTTTATATTTTCAATTTTCATTGATTTGTTCCTTAGGTGTTTAGGTTGTGTCATGTGTAATTGACATTTATCTATTCTTTGGATTACCATTCGTGTTAGGGGTCCTCGGCAATTGTCTACATTAATGGAATTGGGAAATTTAATTATTCACTATTTCCATATTATAGATGATTTCATCAATCATTGGTGGTAATTTTAATTGGTATAAATGTTTTTATATATCATGACATAGGTTTGAGTTTGTGACTCACTTATTTTGGGAACCACCTATTTCATCAAAAGGATTTCTAAGGGAAGAATTTGTTATGATGGCATGAATTATCACACCTGAAAAATAATTTATATCTTTTTAGCTATTTAAGTTTATTTAGTTTCATATGATAATGTCATGGTAAAGTAGGTTAAAATTTCATTTTTGGGGTTTTTCGCATAGACATACATTGTCATTAAGTTAGTACAAACTATGAGAAAACCATGGGAGATTGTTAGTAATTTTCACAGATCCAACACACGACCAATACAGAGTTGACCTAATCACGATCCTTGACCATGTGGGGTTCCATAAAAATTATAGTATGGGGAACTTTGTTACTTGATTTGGAAAACCATGAATCTAAATTGTGTGTAGTTTCTAGGGGATAAAAGATTATAAATTCCTTTTTTACCGTAATGAATTAAAACACTGAAGAAATATCTCTCCCCCTCACACTATCTTTATCAAAACATCATTCCCATTATGGGATTTATCATGTGATGCCTCCTCCTCCCTCTATCATCAGTTTATATGTTTCTTGTTGTGTCATAATTCATTCTCTTTCGGTAGGGTTTTATTCTCACTTTTCTCTTATATATAAATATTTCTTCTTTCCTTACAATTGTGTAATGTTAGTCGAACCATAGGGTGTTATTAATAGTTTTTTCTTATAGAGTTTCTATTTAACTTTCTGGTTTCCTTAGACTCGTTTGAGATGGGGTGGGGCCTCACACTTTAAAGTTAGTGAGTTCTACTTTGATTCTTGGTAAGTTGCTGCTTGTTTTTGTGATTTTAATTTTGAAAACTTAATTTCTTGTGTTGTTATGTCTTATTTTGATATAAATTGCATATAATAAATATATATAAATAATTTTTATTATAAAATAATTATTTTCATGATTTTCATTTCAATTTAGAAGATATTAGCGGAATTGTTAGTTTTTTAAAATCCTATATCAGAAAAATTTCTCTTGGATAGTTTTGAAGAAAGTATGAATATCGCTTTTAAATGTCTTATGATATATTCATAATATCATATTTTATTTTTAAACACATATTTAAATACTTTTTTTCATTTTAATTGAAATTTCAAGTAATTATTATAACTCAAAGTGTCAACACATTAGTTCAAGGCAAGTTTAAAATTAGAAGCATGAGCCTTGGAAATATATTTCACCCCACTAGATGTTTATAACCATATACATGGGTGTATATATATATGTGTGTGTGTTTTTACATATTCATTTGTGAATATATGAATTTTTGAAGTGGAAAACATATGTATATATTTATATAGGTGTATATGGGTTTTATAGTTAATTTGGAACTTATTTATTTAAATGGGAAACTCAAACTTGGTTTAAAATTAGTGTTTCTGTGGATTAGCTTTATAAAATAAAATGATACGCCTTAGTTGGAACCTTGAAAATATGGTTTTATTTTTTCATTGTGTTTTGAATGATATTTTGAATGTACATATGTTTCCTTAGAAATGATTTTGATTTGTAAAAAATTTAAGACACCGTTGGTACCTTTAAATGTTTTCTTAAGGTGAACACATCCATTCAAGTCCTCCAGTTTGGGGAGGCCACCACATGGATGGTGTCGGGTGGTGGTATTAGGAAGTGTATTGGCATATGATGATTGATTATTTATATTTTTTATGTGAAATGGCTTCCTCACCCCCTTACTAGTATCTTGGTATCCTACGAATATTAGTGGGAGTCAATAGATAGTTACTATTTTGTCTAGATTAGATATAGTAGATCCCCCATGTTAGAGAAAGACCATGGTGAGCTTTTCCATAGTCTTGTTTAGTTTAATGTAGTTGGATTGGTTATAGACTTTGGATCAAATCAATATGATTACAGATGGTTTCAAATTGAGTACATCCAAGGTATCCTCACTCAATGTTTAGGGGTTTCCCATGATTAAATACTTCATATTTTCTTATACTTGAGGGAATTTGTTTTAATTGATATTTCCTTCATTTTTTTAAAATGTTTACATTCTTAGAAAATGGATTCCTTTGTGTGTAATGAAAATCATGTTTTAAATCATGTTTAATTATTTAGTATGTTATTATTTATTTTAAGAGGGGTCATTGGTCTAGAAACATTTCCTTAGTTATTATATTAATTTAAATAAATTAAGAGGAAATGTTTTAAAAACGTGTAAGGACATGTGATTCGATTTCAAACAAAAACATATTTTTTTTATTATATTAAAAAATTGCATAATAAAAGTCCTCTATCTAAAGACTTTTTCTTGGGGAGTGGTTACCTTTCATGACTAATATGTTTGTTACACATGCCTATATTTATCATTTTTAGTTTAAGGGATAGTTTATCTTTTATTATCTCCCATGAGGATTTGGGATTCTTGTTTCTTAGAGGTTGGATTATAGAGTCACATACTTGTATATTGTTGTGGTTTGTTTTATTTTATTTTAGTTTCTTTCAGCACATCATCCAAATATGCCTCCATATATTTACTACTATATCTACTTGTTAGTTCCTACTTATGTATGTGGATGAATTTCATTTCATGTTTCTTTATGATTGTTTATTTCATTTTATTTTTCACTAGAGTAGACATTTTACTTACATATGGGTCATACTAAAATTATAAATTATTTTACCACTCCTTTTTTATTTATTTGGGGAAATAATTCTTATTGGTTAGTTATAATTCTAATGGTCATTTTCTCTACCATAGGGTGATTGGGAACATTCCTTGGGGATATTACAGTCCATCTTAGGAATTTGAAGGTGGGACAACATAGACTGGTTTGTAACACAAGTAGATAAATAGAATGAATTTTATGAGAGATAAGGGTAGTATCTCACTGAAAATGAATAATTTTTTTAGTAAAGGGTTTATTATTAATTTGTGATAGAATAATAATTTTAAACTCAACATAATTATCACAAAATATTCACTTTAATAAAATGTAGGGGGAGGATGAGAAAAAATACCTTTATATGTAGCTTCTGAAAGATTGGGGAGGACTTCATATAATCTTAGGAATCCTTGGTAGGGATTCAGAGAGGGTTAGTGAAGGTCAATTAATTACAAATTCCTTAAGGATGTATGGGGATGAGTGAATGGGTGGGACTAAGCCCCTTTTATAGGTTAAAATGATGAATTTGCTTACGGAAACTAAAGATAGGTAAGGGGTAAGAATGGTATATTGGGGGGGAGGGGTGGGTTAGGTTATTTTGGTGAGTTAGTTAAATTAGGTGAGTAAATGTGTGTTACAAATGTAGGTATAAATTTCTAACTTAAAAATTGTATTCTAGAAAGTCTAAGTGTTAAATTATTCTAGTAAAATTTGAGGCACATTAGATTACCCACTTAAACAATATAATTTGGATTAAATATTAATAAAGGTAATTATTTTATCACTCAAAATATAATATGACACTTTATAACAATTGTTTATGTTTTGAATATGAATTTGGGATCCACTTAAACTAATTCAATTTCCAAATATATGGAAATTAACTTTCAAATTAAAACATATATTGTGTATATAGACTAGTTTTGAATAAAATGACATTTTAATCATTTAGTGTTCTTAATATTATATAAAATAAATTTCCAATGAGTGTTAATTTATTCAAATATATTTTAATATTATTTTTAGTTTCATCATATAAAATAAGTCCCTTTAAATTATTTTTCCAAAATTAAATAATGATTGAAAAATTATAATACATATAGGCATAAAATAATTTTAATAAAAATGAATCATCCAAGAATAAAATAAATAAATTACTTTATTAGTAAAAATTATTTGAGAGATGTTTACATATTATATTGTATATATTATTAAAAATTTTCATTAAAATAATTATATAATAATAATATAATAAAATGAATAGTATAAAAAAGAAATTTTTATTTGGAAAATTATATTATATATATAAAGATTTATTGTTAATTTATCTACATAAATTAAATTTATTAAGGAATTACCATTATATATATATATATATATACATTTTTAATACAATTACCCATACTTAAACCCACCAATCCTACATCTACTTTAAAATGGTAATATTAATTTTAATAAAAGGTATTGCAGTACGTCTTCATTCGGTGATGTGTTTGGAGAATGATTAAAATTACATTTTATTTATTTAAAGGTAGAATATATGAATTATAAAATATTGGGGTGTAAAATTCTCCACTACATAAAAATATTTCTCTTTAAATTTGAATCACACTTAAAAAAAATGGTGATATCTTTCTTTGATCACTTTTTTGGGCTTCCAGTTTACTTCCTCAAACTTTTGATTTCTCTATATAACTTTCTAGAGATATTTTTCCTTATTCATAAAGACTTGTTACCATTCATCAAGAATTTGGATTGATTATTATTCATATTAAAGTACATATTTAAACACTACACCATTAATTTCTTTTATATGGTTGGGTCTAACATATGCCTTTATATCATGGACACATGAAAGTTGTCATGGACATTTAGAAGATTTGGAGATAACACCAGCTAATATGAAACTTCTCTAACACACCATAGAACCTAAAATGGAACCTTATACTGTAGAATCAATATTTACTTCTTCCCAAATCTCATGAATTGTTTCCTTGGTGATACTTTTAGAAATAAAACATCCCCGGCATGAAATAATTATTCATTTATTTTATTGTCATAATAAATCCATTATCAAATCAGATCATCCTTGATATGTCTCTGGATTAATTTTATATTCTATCTGGTTTCAATTATAAGGTTTTGTCACAAATATTTCCATATCTAGCTTCATCCCAACATATTAGTGTTCTGTATTTTTTCCCATAAAGTGATTCATATAAATCCATTTTAATACTTAAGTTGATTTTTTTGTATGAGAATTAAATATGTAGAATATCTTGGTCCCAAATCCATTTAAAACCATGTTAAGTAAACCTCAACATGTCTTCCAATGTTTGAACAATACTCTCTGACTACCCATAAATTTGAAGATGATAGGATTTATTTAAGTTCAATTCTATATTCATAGCCTTTTGGTTTCTCCTACAAAATTTAGATGTAAATCTTTTATCCCATAAAAATACAATTGATAGTGATACATCCTAAAGTCTCACTACTCCTTAACTATACAGATAATTGTCATTTTGCATTTTCACACATCCAAATCCTTTCAATGACGTGAAAATATAAATGAAAAATACTTCTCCAATAGAGAGTAATAATAATATAGGTGTTCTAACCAACCTATTCTTATATTCATGTTAGTTTTTAGTAACATCCATTCTTCCTTTTTAAATTAATTGCATTTTATGTTAACATTGTTAGCAGATTGGAAAGTTGTGAATTTTTCACAAATCATATATATTATTCTTGTAGTCTAAGAAAACTAGAAATCCAAGTTAATGTATTCATATGAGGCCAATAATATATTTCATTAGTCCTAACAGGTCCAAATAGATACATTTTAAATATATTACTTGTCTCGTGAATTCTAATTGTTGCAAATAGGACTCAAATTTATTGAATTTTAAAAAATAATTTCTTTCCTTAGAGTTTTTATATCCCTATAAAGTTCCTCTTATTTTTCATGAATTTTGGAATATATCATAATATAATCAATAAATACCACCAAAAATATATTTAGGTAGTCCTTGAAGAATTTATTCATTAAGTCAACAAATATAGAGGGAGAATTAGTCAAACCAAAAGGCATAAAAAAACTCATAATGTCAATACCTTAATCGGAATGTTACCTATAGAATATGATCATTCATTAATATTAGTTTATGATACCCTAATCTGAGGTCAATATTAGAAAATAATTTATCTAAATGATGATGGTTAATGAAATCATCAATTCTAGGAAGAGGGTATTAGTTCTTTACTATGATCCCAATTAGTTCATTATAATAAAATCATAACCAAATTGATCTAACCTTATTCATCATCAAGAAAATAGATTCTCCCGAAGGATATAAACCTATATGTTTGAATCAATTTTACAAATATCGTTCATTTTTTTCCTCAATTCCCCGAACTCTATGTCCACCATTCTTTACGGGGTATTCATTATAGGTTTGGATTATGGTATGATTTTAACTATGAATTATACCTCTATTTCAAAGGGAGGATTAGTTAATTATTTAGTAAATATATCTAGAAAATCCATAATGATTGGTAAAATTATATCATTTTTATTTCACTTACTTCCCCTTATCAACTAATCATATCCATAAATATCGGTAGAGGAGGTCATTCTTAACAAAAATAAGTCTGGAATATCTGTACTCTGAAAATAAATTTAGCTTTTCCCTCCACGACTGTTAAAATTTCCTTGCTTCTACCATTGATTATAGCATTTCACTTTCAGATCTTATCTATCCCTAGTATTATGTCAAGTTAAACCACTCTAATTTCTACTATATTATCAACAAGATTGTACCCACCAAAGTGAATTGGTGAATTTTTATATACCCTTGATTCTATAACATAACCTCTAGGAATTTTATATGATAACACCACATATAACAACTCAAGTATAAATTTGATGTTATTTAAAAACATTTATGACGTAAAGAAATTCATAGAACAATAAAAATTTATCATATAGACAATATTTGAGTGAATAATTAATGTATCAACCACCACATAAATTGGAATCTCCAATTTATCTGTCATGATAGAAAAATCATAGCCTTGATCCCATAGCCTATGAAGGGGTTGATTGTAGTTTCCCTCTACCATTATTGTATTTATACAGTAATGAGAAAAGTGTCCATGACATCCACACTTGAAACATTTCACTGAAGAATAGGATTCCAAATCATTCCTTTGTCTTTTACACTGGGATTTTTTTTGATTTGAATATACATGATAGTTTTTACCAATGTGGCTATCCTTTCCACATTTGTAAAAAATCCAACTTCATTTAATATAATTCGTTGATTCCTTTTCCCCACACATGTTGAACCTAGAAAATTATAGTTTCTTTCTGCCCTGTTAAGGATCTTTTTTTGGTAATTTTTTTCTATCCTATTAATCTTATCATTCCACGCATGAGACCGCTATATATATCTAAATTCCAAGTATATCACACTATATCATCATTTATTTCCACATTTGTATTTAAAATTATTTCCATGTATGGAGTGTCAATGCAATAAATAAATTCTCTATATTTCCACTAGAATGGATGATAAAGATTAAACCATATTTTATTAGCCTCACAATGTTTATCTCATAAATTTCCACTGATTTTTTCTCCTTTTTATAAATCAACAATAATTCCATTTAAATTTTTTTCCATCGTATAAAATGAAAATAATTTCTGAAAAAGAACTTATTTAACACTTTCCAATGAAAAGATTTAACTCAATCCTTTTGCGTTGTGTTACGATCAATATCCACCACCGACCAACTTTTCCCTATAGTTGGTACACAAACAAGGAACCCTTATATTTATCAGAATTATGGAGCTTAAATAATATCTTTTCTATGAAATTGATCTATATTTCTACAACAAATGGGTTAGAGGGTCCACTAATGACAGATGGTCATTGGAATGCGAAGGATTCAATAACTAGTAACTATGTTTTTGGTGAAAGTGGATGCAAGAAATGGATTTTTAATTAAGAAACTGAGATAGAAATTTTAACATCATCATTAGGTTTTCAACTCTGGGTTCACCATAATGGGAAGGATGTCATTTCATTTTCCATTACATCCATCACGAGTACTTTTATTGCCTATAATTTTTCTTAAAGATGAAAAATTAAATAAAAAATGGATACTAATAAGAATAATTATAAATTATAAAAGGATATTTAATCCTAAGTATTTTATAATATTGAACATATTGGATCATATAATTTAATCCTTTTTCACTTATAAGGAAAAATAATTAATTTATTTGCACATCGTTCATAACAGTTTATAAAAATAGATTTGATAAAAAAACATATTCCCCAAGGAGTGTCTAACAAGGAATGTAGTATTAGGACCAATAACCATGAACCATATTTAAGACCTATTTAATGATTTTCTATTATTTTTTGAGGTGAATACCCCATGGTGAATTTGTACTACAATTGCATCCACTTTATGATAACTAGATAGGGATGTATTTTCTTAAGTAACCACATACTCTATAATTAAAAAACAATTTAAGGATTTTTTTATATACATAGACTTATCCCAAGGGGTTTCACTAAGGTTTTTAGTCTTAATTTCCACATATAACTAAACCCTTGTCGAATACTAACTATAATGGACCACAATTTTAAATGTGGGTTTAAACATAATTCTATGACAATATTATTACACATATCACTTTTGTTTGGACCTTTTAAGTTTTAGTGACTTGGAATTTAGGAATATAATATATCGCATACATGGATCACAGAAGAAAAATTAAAAAAATTATAACCCTCTTGAAAGAATTCTTTATTATGTAATCTTTTATAACCTCACTGTATAAGATTTAATGGGGACATTTTCCAAAAGTAAGGGATGGTCATAAAGCTGAGTAAGTGATAAACAATGAAAAAAAGAATAAATAAACATCATTGGTAAAACTTGAGGCCTAATAAAATATCATGAACATAAGGATAAGAGTAATAGAATGATCATAAGAACATGAGGCATATGATAATAATTTGTATAATAGGCATAATATATAAATATGGTTGTAACAAAAACATGGGATGTTCAAAATAATATTACCAAATTTCATGAAAAAGGTGCCACGATAGAATATTACTATGGTAATTAACCGAGGTACTACAAAACATTACCATGAAATTATTCAATATATCATGAACATGTGTTCTCTAGAGATTAATTATTTACCCAATTATTTGGAAAAATGTTCGGGGGCTTCGTTCATATGTATATCATTATGTGTTTCTCAAATATGATATAACATAAGAATATATTTTACAATTTTAATCCACTGATTAAGGAATGTAGGTTTTTATAGATATAAGTACCTAAAAACAATAGATAATTATATCTATGTCTATACCATTTAGTGAAATGGGTTTGGTTATTTAGAACATGAATGTATAGAATAAAAAACCATAGAGTGATTTCAGCAGCATAACAACAATACAAAAGGGTTTATAGAATGGATTTAATGAGAGATAAGGGTAGTGTATCATAAATATTTAAATATTTGGAAATTAAAGTTTTTATTATTTATGTATTGATTTATAATAAATTTAAACTCTAACTGTGTATCACAAAATTATAACTTGAACTAAAATGAGGAGGAGGAAAAGAACCCTTACCTTGGTTAGTATCTTCTTAATTATTAGGGAGGACTCATTAAAACTTTAGGAACCCCTTTGGAGATATTTATAGAAGGATATGTAATGTAAATTTATGGTCAATGAATTTTGGGTATAGATATAAAATATAAAGGGTGGTATTGAGCACCTTTTTACAGGTGTAAAGATGAGTTTTTCATGGATACTAAGGTTTGGTAAGGTGTAAGAATTATATCACATGAGGGTTAGGCATTTTTTGTGAGTTAGGAAAATTAGGTGAGGAAATGTAAGTGAAACATATAGGTATGACTTTATAACCTATAAATGGTTTTATTGAAGGTCTAAGGGTTAAATTGATTTTGTAAAATTTAATCCCCATTATATTATGCAATTTAACACTTATTATTCTAAATTAAATATTAACCACAATAATTGTTTTATCACAAAAATACAATAAAACCCTTCTTTCCTAATTTTTATATAATTGGCATTAATATGGGCACTATTTTAAGTAATTAAATTTCCAAATAAAATGAAAATTTATTTTAAATTAAAATATATAATGTGAAGAAAACCAATTTTATAGAAATTGTCATTTTAATTGTCAAGTGTTCTTAAAATTATTTAACGTAAATTTCTAAGGATTGTTAAGTATTTAAAATTAATTTAAACATAATATTCAATTCATCAGTTAAAATAGATCAGTTTAAATTATTATATAAAAAGTATATAATGTTTTAAAAATAATAATATATGCGGGCGTAAAGATATTTTAAGAAAAATGAATGTTCTTGGGGTAAAATAAATTAATTACTTCCTTAGTAAAACTATTAGATGTATGTTAACTTATTTTATTGTCTATTGTTTTTTAAAATTTATCATTAAAAAAATTATTTCTTTATAATATAATAAAATACATACCATTTAAAAAAGAATATGTTTTTGAAGAAATATGATTTATGCATAAAATGAATTATTCTTCATTTATCTATACAAATTGAATTTATTAATAAATTACCGTTATTTACACCCTCCAATCCTATTTCTACTTTAAAATGGCAATATTTATTTTAATAAAAGGTGTTATAGTTCATCTTAATTCAGTGATGTGTGTGGAGAAATCTAATCAACACATTATATTTATTTAATGGATATGTATATATATATATATATATTTTAAAATATTAAATATTTAAAAGCACCCTGACTCGAGTAACATAGAGTTGTTTATTTCATAATAAATTAGTAGATGATATAACGAATCACAATACACATGATCAACCAATTTACCAATCTTTGAAAACAAGATATATACATGGCTTATATATTATATTTTAAATTAAAATATTTTCAAGAAAATTTTATTTCATCCTTCAATGTCATTCAAAGATTTCTTCTTTCTATATCGGGGAAATAAAAAATAATAATGGGTGAACTCAGATTCTCTATGAGGGACACATTTAGCAGAATCTTTCATGATTCAATAAAGAATAATCAATATGGTATGTTCAATAATCAAAACCCATTTCATTCAATCAAAAATTATTCTTCAATAAATATCTATGGATAATAATAATATAGAAATTACATAGATATTTAAAATTCAGTTATTAATAATGGAAATGAATAAATCTATACATTCATAATCTTTCCATCATGGCCTTAAACAAGTTATCATAAATATTTTTGTTGAGGGATTGTCCGAGAAAAATTTATTTAATGGGGTGGTCTACACCAATTAACTAATTAATGTAGCCACATGTTTTTTTCTTGAGAACCATTTATGCATCACGGGGATATCTAAAAATGGACGCCACCCAATACTTTCACGTCATATTCATTACTAATATACTGAATGATCGATAAATTTCATTCACAAAATTCCTTATAGATAGACATATATCCGTATTTAATCAAGAATATGGGATATTTTCCTAGTCATTAAAACAACATTTAGAATAAACCTCCTTCAACTCAAAAAAAATTCAGAAATGCTATATGGTTAATAGAACATCAAAATAGTGGATATGATTCCATATATATATATATATATATCAATGTTACATAAAATATTGATTTATATGAGAAAATAATGTCTAATGAATTGGTAGAGAGTGAACGGAATGCGATCATGGAAAAGTTAATGAATAAAAAAACAAAAATTAGTAAAGGATGGACGGAGACCATCGATTCAATATAAATAAATATTCTATAGTAATATAAATTCTTTCCTAAATTGAAATGAAAATAAAGGAAAAATATTAAAAAATAACTTCCATTTAACATTGTGTAAGAGTGATGTTATAAATCAATTTCAAAATTATTTTCGTTCCCTTAAGAAAACAATATTGTTTTGGTTTATTTTTTTAAAAAAATTACCAAAATATTGGGAAATTTTTTTTCTTTTAACCCAACCATGGAAATCCATAAATTAATTTCCAAATAAAATAAGAGTCTATACGGTGGTAAAAACTGTTCATTTAGAAAATCTTAAAAACTAATATTCCTTTCACACATTTATTAAAATGTCCAAACGTACCACATTATGTAAACAACAAGAAGACCCCATTTAAAAAATTTAAAAAAAGTACAATAGAGTCTTAAATGAATTTAAATAATCATTTTATCATATAAAAGAACATTGTTGAAATCATCTTAATGAACATTGACATGGAAGAAAAAGCACATATACCAAAGTGTAAATAAGGTCAAATTTTATTAATTTTTTTCTCAATCCTTTTAAGTTCCCAAGAGAAGAAAATTTAGATGAAATATTTGAATCCAAATAAATAACTTTAATATGTAAATATTTTTGGGGGTTTTGGAGAATAGATCATAAAACCATTCTACAAAAAATACAATCTTGATTAAAAATGAGATTGTGAAATAAATCCTTAATCTCTTGGTAACTTTTGAATTAAAACCTCTTAAAAGATATAAATTGATTCAAATATATTGAATAATATTAATAAATAAGGATTAATGATATTATATGTCAAAGGTTCATTATATAAAAAATTTAAAATAAAATAGGTTCATAATGTAGAACATGTATCATTGAAGTGGAAATTAGATGAAATTACCCTTACCTAACATCCAACTTTCTTCATGTGCTCTATTAACATGATGTATAATAATTTTATATTTATTATAAATATATATAAAAAATATAGTTATGGTTATTATACCATATATTATTCACTTATGTAGCTCCATCCTCTATTAATTTACAATTCATTATTAACATAAACATCTTGGATGTTTACTGTTCAGTTTCTCATACAAGTTTCAGTTATGTACTACTAGTCCATGCATATTGGTCATGGTTTCATCATATATAGAATACAATTCATGATATAATTATCATTTTTATAAATATAATAACAATTTATAATTATTCATGAAAGGCGTACATGATAAATGAATCACATTGCTTCATGGTGGTGGTAGTGCACATATATACATGAATGATGTCACTATTTTTCAATAGATAGAAGGGAAAAAAGGTAAGAAATATGTTTTCTTATTTGAATCATAATTATTTCATTAATTTAATATATATTAATTAAATATATCATAATAACCAAACTTGTTACATGGTGATTAAAAATAAAACCCATATATTCATAAAGGTGGTAGTCCATCGGTACACATTAGTGATGTTTTTATTTCCCAAAAGATAGAAAACGTGACTAATAAGGGTTGTAAAATTAGAATTTAAAAATTTAAGTATATTTATGATATTTATGTTTTTTTTAACATTATGTTTTTTATATAATTTATGGAGGTAAGAGAATAAATATAATGAAAGAACTCAGTTAAGAGTTATACATATTATTTAGAAAAATTAATTTTGGATTACAGATTAATATATCATAGGATGTTATCAGGGAAAGAAAAAAATATTTAAAATGTTAATAAGGATGATATGAAGGCACATGGGTAGAAATTTTCTAAGATAAAATGATTATTAATTGTGAGTAAGAGTATAAATACCCTTTCTTTTTATACAGTAACATTAAATAACTTTTGTGTAATACTTAAAACATTATACAAACTGATTCCCAATGACCATATTAGTTTAATGCCTTTGGAAAAATGGAAACATAAAATTGGTACATGAACGAGCTACATTATATCCCACTAGGATCTCTAAGACTAGAACCCCTCTTATACATACAATATATGAAATATATCTTCATAATATGAGGAAGGAAACAAAATAATGGGTGAGATCATATTCTTTGAAAGGGTAAAAAAGGGAGAAAAGAAAATATAAATTTGAGCATAGGGGTATGAGAACCTGATCCTAACATCATAATATCACATGATTCATATCAAATATCAAAAAAATGAATCATGAAATATTTCATTTAAGTTCATAAGACATGAATCATAAGGAAATAAAGATCATAATCGATGAAAGCATTACATAAGAATAAGACATGGAATTAATGAAAAAACATAAATATATAAACTAATTTCAATAGTAGTCAATGAGTCACTTAGAAGGCCATCTTAGTAGTACGGGTTCACTCCCCATACCATCTTGGTAATCATGGTTCACTTCCATGGCCATGTTAATATTCTGAGTTCACTCCCCATACTATCTTGGTAGTAATGGTTCACTCACATGGCCATATTAGTAGTATGAGTTCACTTTCCATACCAACTTGACAGTCATGGTTCACTCCCATGACCATCTCAATAGTCAAGGTTCACTCCCAAGATAATATTAGTCTATCTCTTGAGATATAAATCCTTTACCAATGCATTAGGGGGAGATATATGTCCCAACGATCTCATAATGTAATCATATATACATGTTCCACAAAATTATAAAAAGTCATATCATAACCCATGAAATGAAATGGGTGGCATAAAAATTTAATCATATCATAACCTCTGGAAAAAGATAAAGGATTTATAATAATTTCATTAAAATTGTAACCTGTGAAAATAAGTGGGTTTGAAAATCATAAGATGTGAAAGAAGAAATAGTTTCATAAACATCATGTTATTAAAACATAAAGCATTTAGAGAAAGAATATGAATGGAAACATTGAATAATTTTCATATAAAGGCATGGGTAAAACCAATGGATGTCATCTTTGAAGGGAAATAATTTTAAATGATCTTTTAAAAATATTTCTTATG
The DNA here is from genome assembly GCA_963277665.1 of Viscum album. Taxonomy (NCBI): domain Eukaryota; kingdom Viridiplantae; phylum Streptophyta; class Magnoliopsida; order Santalales; family Viscaceae; genus Viscum; species Viscum album. The sequence continues at coordinate 976,779,604 of OY728153.1, read as the reverse complement.
GAAAATATAATTTATTCTTAGAAATGGTTTTTAAAAGATAAAACCTTTTGAAAACCGTTTTATTTGAAAATTAAATTCAAAAAATTTTAAATAAGGCTTGAAATCATTTTCGAAAACCATTTCCTTGAAAACTTATTATAGAAACAAGAAAATATTTTGTAAAAATTTTTCATTAAAATTTTATAAAATAATATTTAATTTTTTTTAAAAAACATTGTCAACGAAAAGAATTTGAAAACATAAAAAGGAATATTGAAACACTATAAATAAATTGACTTTTACCAATAGAAAATTAGTGAAAAACAATATTTCTATTGGTATAAATGAGTAATTCCAACAGATATTATGTTTTATTGGTATTATATTCAAGTATCGATATTTATTTTTACCAACTAATATATCTTTTGTTATTAATTGTTTAATACCAACATATATTTTACTAAAAATTAAATTTGTTACATTATCATATTAATACCGACATTTTTTTTCTAAGAAATGAATCTATTATTATTAATTAATATTTCCAACTGTTTATTTTCAACACATACATTTTTTACTAGTATTTATTCAGTACAAAGAAACCATTTTAACAATATTTTTTTTATTAGTAATAGTTTAGTAAAATTATCATAAAAAAATATTATCTATTTTCCCCTCACATTTGTTCGTAGAACCCCACCACCCAAAAACCACCACCCACCACGCGATGTCCCACGATCTCGACCCATGCCACAGTGATCCCTACCTGCGCTCACCACCGATCTTCTTCGGTGGCCATCAAGCCGTAGTGATCCCCATCTACACTCACACTCCCGGTTCATCTTTCTCCTCACACGCCGTAGCGATCCCCACCTGCGCTCAACACCGATCTTCGTTGCTCTCCGTCATGCCGTAGTAATCCCCACCCGTGCTCACACTCCATGTTTGTCGCTCGTCGCCCACGCTGTAGCGACCCCCACCTGCGCTCATACTTTGGTATTCACTTAGTCTCTTAATGTTTTCAGAACCTAATATCATGGGTATATATTTTTTAAATTTAATTAAATTTAGGTTAGATATATAGTGAAATTCAGATTAAACGATATTTCCTATTAGTGTTCTTTTTTTGGGTGACTGTGGGATGATAATTACATACTTCTGAACCACTCCAATGAATTAAAATTCATTCACTTATCAAATGGAATGGAAAAGTGATTGATCCCAACTTTTAATTACATTCTCATGGAGATTAGTCTTCCAACTTTCAAGACCACTACTGGAATTATGCTCCCTAATAAATATCCTAAATCTGTATCCTAAAAGTGTTCTTTTTTCAAGTTTTGGGCATCATAGAAGTGAAGGAAAGTTAATCTCTGTCATCTTAAAGGGAGGGGACATTGTTCTGTTTCCTGATTATGGATCAACTGAAACTAATCTAGACTACCTGGAACTCTTCATGATTGATCGGAGAAGAAGAAGTAAAGGTACACCTTATGGTGAATTTTTGAGCTCTCTCAAATGAACATTTCTCTGGTTTGATGGGAATAATTATCTCATGAATTTTTTCGCATAGAATTTCTTACTCAATCAGATTGTTCAGTTAATCTGATGAAGCTAGTGAAAAAGTAAAATATGGGAAAGAAATAGATGAATTAGGATGTGAGGAACAAGTTGGAAGTGAAAAAAATGTGAAGTCTATTTCATGATTACCCAATTTTAGGCTTAATTGTTTATTTAATTCCTCTATTTTACATTTCATCACTCACAGATAAAAACCTATTTCTAGTCATCATAAAATTGATGAACCCCTTCTCTATAGTAGCTTTAATATTAATATATTGGTCCCAAAAAAAAAGAAACTTTTTATACATGAAAATAACTTGTTGCACAATGTATTTGATATTCAATAGGAGTAAGGTTTTAATGAAGATGAATGGGTGATTTATTGAAATTTAGACTGACCAAACTCTTCTATAAGCCTCATTCTAAGTACGAAGTCCATTTTAAATGAACTAAAATATTTCCATTCTCTACATTGTGGTAAAACATACATTCCATAGTGAAATTGTAAACCTTTAATTAGTGGATATTGAATTTTTAATATTTGAGTGCATCCTAAATAATCTAGTTTGAAGGGGATTCATTATTACTTTTATGAATAATGTTTGTCTATTTTGAATCTGGTTACAATTTGTTTTTTTATTTGGTATGTGGAATGCTACAATGTTGTTCCTTTTCTTTATTAATGTATGATTCCCATTATGTGTGATGTAAAAATGCATTATATTAATTTTTTTACATTAATCATTTAGTGTAATATTGAATTTGATATTGAGATTTTATACTTCAAAGAGTTTTTACAGTGTATGTCTTGTGTTCAATGATTAATTTATTGAAATTTATATAATAGTATATATCTATATTGAATTTCATTTATATTTTGAATATCACAATGATATATTTTTGTGGTAATAAACTAATACTATTTCTTGTTAATGAATCATAGTTTATTTTAGTATTTATCATTACTTACACTATATTTTATTTGAAAGTTTGTTTTTTTGTTAATATACCATCGCAAATTTTTAGTAATTGATGATAAATATTAGGTTGTTAATATTTAATTTTCATATTAATTGAGAACTTGTTGGAAGTTATGCATTAAAGTTGGAATAAATGTCAAACTTCTCATAGTTTTCCATACGATGTATTGTTGCAAGCGACCATCTAGGACCTGCACATAAAAAACTAGTTTGGGTCGGTGAATCCCTCTTTCGAAGAATGGATATTTCACACCCTCTATTTCAAAAAGAACAAAACCATGTCCAGAGATCGTGAATGATCGATCTATAAGGGATTCTTGTTATGACACACTATTGTTCATTAATTAAACTCTCAACATGTTCCTAGAACATTATTTTGATAACAAGAAAAATATATTAGAAATTAGTTCCTGTATAGTGGTATGTTATGACTTTAATATGCTCTCTTAAAATATTTACTCTATTAGCTGATATTAGTATGGCTCTAATGTACTAATTTGTTAACATGCTTCTCGGTTGGGTTCTAATCTGAAGTGATTGGTGACATTATTCTTTTTGCTGCTTAACATTGCTTTTGGAAATGGTGTCCTATGGTGCAGTGTTTCAGATGGTGTTTACTATGCTTCTATTATTTTGCATCCTATATCATGTACTTGCAGCAGCTGTTAGAAGTATGGGCATTTTCACTTTTTGTTCAGTGTGAAGATGTTATCTATTTCATTTGTGTGAGATTTTTGGTTCATGAATTTTGAGTTGTGGTTGGATTCTAGAATTTTTTTTACTAGTGGACTGGATCATCTTTTCCTTTCCTACTATTTAGGCCTATCTGGAGTGGTTTTTTGGTGCATTCTAACTGCTATTTTCCTCTCCTAATTGTTAGGCCTGTGTGGACTAGTTTTTATGGTGCATTCTAAATGCTATTTTTTGCTGGACTGTGAGTTCTCATCTGAATTTTAGTAATGAAAGTCGAGCTTCAGTCTGGTTGTTGGTTCCATGCTTTTTATTTTGTTTTAGTAGTGCTGAAAATTCTTGGTGTTTTGGTTTTCTATTTGTTTTGTTTTTTTCGTGGGTTGTCTAAGTTTCTTCATCTACACTATGGTTCTCCCACTCATATATTTCCCATTCAAGGCATCCAACATCAATCATTGATTTGAGAGACTCTGTTTGGTCATAGGATATGGTCTTCAAGGAGTTTTGGTCATCTCTCATATATTTATTTTTGTTTTCTAATTTCTTGATAACAACAGGTGCAGATTTTCTGTTCTGGCATGAAAATTGGCCACATTGAGGACATGAAACCCATACCAACTGATAATACTTGTAGGAAGCATGGACAAAGGGGAAGGCTTTTATGATTTAATGTCCTTGATCATATCCCGGTTCTCTCTAGAATTCTCTGTTCCATATTATTGTGGTGAGATTTAAATTTTTTTCAGTCCCTCCATTTGGTGTTGATTATTATTAGCGTTCTTCAATTAATTTTTTTTCGAAAAAAATGTAACAAAATAGAATAAAATAAATAATAGGTGATGATATACAATTTCAAATTCTATGTGTTGTAATTAACTTCAATTTCTTCATGTTCATTCCATTCTAGCTGTTGTGAGTTTTTTTCTTAGGTGAATCAATGCTAAAAAATGTAGTTTCTCTTTCCAGATTGTATGGCCTATGGTCACTGGTTATTTTTCATTGTAGCTTTGAAAATTCTCCTATGTGGTTGTTCTACTATTTGAGTAGTAATTCATGCGGCAAGGGGGCTGAGTGAGCATCCTTAGATAATTATAAAGTGCAGTGACAGTAGTTGGACTCATCGTTCTTCAGTAAGTAGGGTCGTTTAAGATGTATAATTTTATTCCTTTTCATTTCATTGAATGAAAGTGCATGTTTGATTGCATTTTAGTGCTACTGAAGGTATGCACAAATTTGTTAAGGTGTCTTGAAGGACTCATTAAACCCAACTAACCAATTTCAAAGGTATACCATAACATTTTTTAGATAAATCCATTATTTCTTGGATCTTTTTTATTGTATGTGAACTCTTAGTTTTGGGCTCACTATTTTTGATTCATGACTATTGCTGAAGCTATAGAGCATATCCATTTTGTGACCGCTGAAGTTAAATTATATTGATGAAGGTGCCAACTCTGATGAGATGATCTAGGTCAACCGCAAGGCTAGCCCTAATCTATTGTATCTCCCCTGGAATGTGTTATACTCGGTAAGGTAAACTCAATAGCAAGTTAATCCTGATGTAATTTTGTTGTCCAAATTCATAATCATCGTCATTTTTTACGATCAGATTTTCTATGAATCTTTTCAAACGGTGTGCTTAGTTTTTTAAATGTGCTTGGTTTTAGAAGATACTGCTTTTGATTCTTTGAATTTCTGATTTTTTATGCTTGTTTTTCATTCTCTAGATTTCCTATTTTCGGCACTAAACAGAAGGGAAAGATTTTGAACATGGCAATCATTTTTCCCGGGCCGGCCCTGTGTGCATCCCCTGGTCAAAGAGGGGCTATTTTGATTTCTATGAGCATTTCCATCACTATACACACCATAAATGCAGGATTCCATTTCAGCGACTCGTTCGTGAAATCATCTAAGAATGAAGACTGATATGAGGTTCCCGAGCTCCACAATGGCGGTGCTTCAAGAGGTGGGGGAGGCGTTCCTGCTGGGACTGTTTGAGGACACCAATATGTGCACTGTCCATGGGAGGAGGGTGACGATTATGCATAAAACATTTATCTGGCGAGGAGGATTTGTGGTGATAGGGTTTGAATGTTCCGTGGGTGTCATTTGTGTACTCTAATATGATGTCATTTTGATTGAATTTGATCAGTTTGAATTGAGAAACTCCTTGAATTTTCATGATATTGTCCCGTTATTGTGGACCATGAGGGAATGATCATTTATAAAATTGTCAACCGACTTCTAAATTTTTAATTCAAACAAATTTTCTAATTATTAATAATTATATTAGTCATATTATATATAATTATTTTTTTGCATATAATGTAATGGATATGGTAATAAAAAAAATATTTTCTAATTAAAAATATATATTATAAACAGATATTATTTTTGGTATTACTTAAAGAGCGACAAATTAGTTATCTGTTGGTATTATTATAATTTCAATAGAATTATTTTATCTGTCGGAAAAACATTTAGCGACAGAGTGTTTTCCATCAATTTAGTGACAAGGAAATAAGTGTTGGTAAAACGTTTTACAAACAGATAATGTACTTTTACCAACAGATATACCCCTGTTGAAAAAAGCTAATTATTTTTTTGTGAAAACATTTAAAAAAATATTTTATAGAAAATGGACTTTAAAATGTATAAGGAAAGCTTAAAATAATATTAATAGTCTTATTTGATGATAAAGTTTTGAAAAAAAAATAATGGAATAATTGAAAATCAATTTAATTTTTTTAACATATGACATTTTTGAAAACCTTTTAGGAGACACATTTTTGAAAGAACATATAGTTTTCACTGAAAGGAGAGGTAAAGTTAGATTTTCATGCGAACATTTTCTTAGTTATGTTAAGTACCAATTAGTGAACAAATAGAAATAATAAATGGAGATATCTTGAATAGAAAATAGTTTAAGAAAACTCTTGAGTGTTCTTTATATATTTATCATAACATTCAAGCAATGGGAGAATAATTTTAAACAACATCGATAAACGATGAGATTATTTCAATAAACTCTTACCAGATGGTAACATGTGATAAAAATATCCACGTAAGAAAATTTTTTTTTTAAAATATTATTAAATTAATGATATTGATGATATAATATTTCATATAGATGTGTATACATATTGAAAAATAATGTAGGTGTAATACCAAAACATGTGTCTCAATGAAGGAAAATTGAGAGAAACTATCTTATTGATTTGGTAAATTTTAAAAAATTATCCCCATAAAGTAAATATCATAGAATGGATTTTTAAATAACCATAAATTTAATTATAATAATATCAGAATACATTATTGGTTAGTATATACACTACACATAAGAAAAGAGTGTTGGAACTGGCATGTATCTCACAGATATAAAAAGTGAGATGAAATTCCCTTACTTTGTATCTTGCTTCTCGTCATACTCGTTAAAAAATCTTTTATAATAAATATTAGTTTTATACATCTATCATAGAACCATATTTTTATATCTGATACCTAATATGGGTGGATTTTGAATTTATATTACCAGCTTATTAATAATTCTATGTTAAGGTTATGCCTCGGATAATAATCTCTTTTTTTCACATGTGCATTAATTTGTTATATATTTGGTCGTAACACATGCATAATTATTTCTATAATTTAAACAATGATAAAAAACCATGTATATTAATAAAATGGGTATTATAATAATCTATAGAATATTGATGCATGAAATTCAATACACCATTCATGGAGACAGTAGACTATACGTACGCATGAATTCTATATCCATTTTATATTTGTAATATTGAAAGAAAAATAATTAAATGATATATATGTTTATATAATATCATTAAATTAGCATTATTCTTTTTAATAATGATTTAATAAGGAGGTTTGCGAGGTTGAAGAATGAAAATAATATATAAGAGGTTGAGGAAGGATGTTACCTATTCTTTGGGTAACTTCTTTTGGTTTTCACCAAAGGGATTTCTAGGATTGATTTCGTCCCAAATAGAGGCTCCAATGAGTAAGGGAGCTATGTTGGGAAGTGTATCAGGAAGATCTTGGCCGGACCTAAGTGGTTTTAGAGGTTTGAAGTACTAAGAGGAGAGGAGGCCTTTTTATAGTGGATGATGAGTGACACCCTTGTAAATACCTAAAGGTATACATTAATTGGAAGTATCCTTTACCTAATGTGCCTCCAAAATAAAAAAATAATTCGTTAAAGGCGAATAATGGTCTAATTAAATCCTCAATTCACAAAAATAAGTTCATTTTATCATCTTCCCCTTAACTTCTATGTTTCCCCAATTTTATCATTCTGGTTTTTATTAAATTATATAGTTTTCTAACTTAATTAATTCAACCTTTAAGACTAAATTAAGGTGATATTTATTAGAAAAATATATCCACTAAATTATATTCATCATATCAGATTTAAAAAAAATAATAAATTCCATGTGTGTTGGAAATTAATTTTAAAACAATCACATGTTATATGAAAAAACTTTGCTCTAACCAGGACCATGATAACATTTACAATCTATGGGTCAATATGATAATCATAAAAGATAAATTGGTCCCTGAATAGAACGTATTTTATATTTATTAAAAAGTTAAAATATCTTTAAATAAATTTTTTTTTATTTATTTTAAAACATTTATTAAAATATCATTTGTTAAAAAAACATTAATATTAATTTTGAAATTATTTATTTAATTTTAATTTTATATATAAAAAACAATATTGGAATCCAAATTTATTATGATAACATCCTTTTAACATGATATATTTATAAGAAAAAATAATTAATGACATTACTATACCTAATTTACTTCACTTTTAATGTTTACAATTTTATTTATTTTAGTTAAGTATTAACTGAATAATCAATACATAGGCATTTCTTAAGAATGGTAGGTAACTATATCATCCCTAAAATTTATTTATAAGTAATTACAATACAAATAAATCATTTATTTTTCAAAAGGATATATATAATAAAAAATATGTAGTTTTTTCCATATCTCAATGTTTTATAAATGTTGAAGGCAAGGAAAGTTCCCTTTTTTCTTTTTCATTTCTTAACATTTAAAATAGGGAAAATTTATTGAATAGTCTCCAAATAAATCATAACATTATAAACATTAAGGTATATAGTTGAAATATGGGCATAAAATTGATTTTGGATAACTTTCTAGGTTATTTTGTCCCTTAAGTTTACTGTTTTGTGCATAATTAAGCTTAATTTTACCTTAATCGTTGTGATTAATTTTAATCACTTTTACTAATATTTTTGGTCAAAATTGAGTTGATCTTTTAAACCAAAAATATCAGACTTATTACAACCTTTTATGTTTGTTTTTACAAATTTAAAAAACATAAATGGATAGATTAAGTTTAACACTAATCCCGGTGATGTGGTGATAAAGTAGGGTTTTAAAGTAAAAACATTCAAAAGTTTAATAAGTTTTTATAACAAAATTTGATATATAAAACTTCCAATGACCAAAATTTGATTAATTTATGTAAAATTAACCTTTATTTGACTTTAAAAACCAAATTAAAACATAATTTAATATTAATTATTGTTTTAATGAAAATGATTTTTTTAGAAAATAAAGTATTTTTTTACTATTCATCAAAAAATAAAACTTTGACTAAAAATACCAAAAATTCACTATAAGATAATTTTGTGATTCATAATTAAAAAGTGAACTTTATTTTAAAAATACACAATTTAAAAAGTCTCAAAAATTATTTTTAACCGTGGTGTACTATTAAATGCTAGTAAAACTCGGTCTTGCATGTGACACATGCTAACATAGTGTTTCCTGTACCGCTATCCAATTTTAGTGTTTCATGTAATGAAAGATCAACTTGGTTTTGCATATAATGAAAGACAAACTTATTTATTATATATAAAAGACTATATATTATGTTGCGTGAAATGAAAAATATTAAATTTATTTAAATATTTTTTCAAAAAATATATAATTGTTACATTCTACCCCCCATAAAATGATTTTTCCCTCAAAATTTGTTTCAATTATCAAAGGATTAATAATTTTAATTTCCTTTCATAGAAATCCACATCGTAAAAATAAATACTAAAACTCCATTTAAAAAAGAAATCTAGAACCGTAATTATTAACAAAATTAACTCATAACTAGCGTCCCACCTAGGAGAAAATAGGTGGGAAGTGAAAAGTTAGACAAGGAAGAGAAATATTACAATCAAGTTCTGATGGAGAGTAATAGAGAACAAGGTAGAAGGTAGTTAAAAATCATAAAGCTGTAAATCTTTTATAACCTAAGGGACTATATGATTTATCATAAATAAAGGTACTTTGATAAATCTTTTTCAATATCCATTTATGAGATTTGAGGAATTCTTTTACAATATAGAAAAATATGGAAATATACTTATTTTATTTTATTCCTTTTTATTTGAAAAATATCAGCCTTTTATTTTTTCCATGATCAATTCCCACCTCACCTCTTACTCTAGGTAATGATGTGTAATTTTACAGTACTAAATAACTAAAATATCATGAGATCCATATATAGAATGATAAGTCATTCCATATTCCTTCACTTAAAACTCAAAAAAATGGATAGAATAGGTTATCCAAAATGCATAAATCCTCTTACGGTTATATATTAATTTAATCTCACAAACTTCATCAAATATTTAACATAAGCCATTCCATAAATTTTCGACCTTATAGCTCTTCCAGAATTTGAAAATCCAAATCTTTTGAAATTATGTTATGAAATCAACATAACATTGATACCCCATATACCAAAAAAGTATCAGATGGTTGAAACATTCTAATCATGTGAATACCCTCATTGTATATTCCTCTGAATCATTTTAATAACCTAAATTACAATTAATCCTTTTAGAAAACATGCATGCTTCCTTACTGTAATGAATACAAGAAAAATTCTTTAAATCCAAGAATTTGTAAACTTTATCTTGATGAAATTGACCACATTTTCAAAAATTATATATTGGGTAATACCTAATGTGTAATATACTTATTCATATCCAACATATCTTTATCAAAACATCATTATCTCAACATCAGACATTAATTAAGGGCCAACTTAACCAATTTAAAATATCACTTTTCTATGTATTCATCACCATTCAATATGTACTTTTCAATCCTTATTGAAAAATTATACAGAAAATACTTATATATATATTGACTCCTATAACATAATCTTTTAATTCAGAAACATAAATACTTTATTCATCTATCATTATTAATAAACCATTACTTAGGATTCATAATCTCATTACTTAATACATCATTCATAGAAAATGAATTATGAATCATGTTTTAAGGCTCCTCATCCTTAATATATTCACTCTTATTATGTTTAATGTAAACAATACCCTAATAACATCCCATAACTTTCATATATCATTTTATGTCTATTTATCTTCAACAGTATAACCAATACATGTAACACCTTCCTGATTCTCTGTATGAGATTTCCACTTGGGAAACCGATTTTCATAATACACATACTATCCAAATCAGAAACACTCAATGTTGAATTTGTTCATTAAAGTTCTCTCCATTGACTAAAACCTAAAATTAAAGGGTGATGAACATACATCTTAGAATAAAACAACATAATAATGAAAAATTTCTTCTAGGATGTATAAATAATGACACATACTTTTTAATTGATGGAACCATAGGTTTACCCTAGGTTATTCATTATCATCAACATTAATATTCCTTCATGATGGTTTGTAAGATGTTTTTGAATTTCAAAATCATATCCCCCAGGAGTGTCAAACCCAGTGTACTATAATTTTATATACTTCGCTCTCATTATAGGTATTATCCTTATTGGAAATTCAAATGGAGGGAGGCCTTTAAGTGGCTCTAATGCCATATCCCCCGATCCTCATTCTCCTCTTGATTCCCCGCTGGCGCTACTTGTTCCACTACTTTTTATTTTTTCCGGATCTGTATTTTTTTTCCTCTCTGGGGTTTTCTACTCTAAAGGTCATTGGATGGGGATTACCACCACTATTTTTTTGATATTACCATCATATATGGTTGGCCGCAAAAGTCATAGGCTACTAGAAACCCGATCTGACCCCATGTTCCCCTATTCATCTTCAGGTCAGAATTTGATCTTTGGTTCAATGGGGATTTGGGTTATGTGTTCCAACAAATGATGGGTTCCTAGGCTCTCCCATAATTTGGCTTAATTTATTATTTCCTTATTTTAGTTTTATGACCTATGGTGGAATCATTCAGTGTCCCCAGCTACTCAACCTGTCTCTGACCTCAAGTTCCCCGGCTTCTCTCCCAGTTAGATTTGGAGTGGTGGAAACTTTGCGGTTCTGGGAAGTGTGGTTCGGTGGCCTTCTGTGCTCTATAGGCTTCATGAGTCGGTTTTTTCTTCCAAATATAGTTTTATGTTTGTCATAGTGTATTTGCGTTTCTTCTTCAAAACAATTTTTGGTGACTTGGATATTCAGAGCTGGTCGTTTTGGGTTTCTGGTGTTGTTGTTTTTTCTCGGTGGTGTTGGATGTTGGACGTTTACAGTGATGGTGGAGCAATGAGGATTTGGGGTTTTGATGATAATGAATGGTTTTGGGACTAGGATAATGGAAGTAATGATGAGTATATTATGATGGATACTAGTGACTCTGGTGGAAGGGCCCACCAGTGATTTGTTCTAAAGCGACGATGGGGTTGTGGTGTGACAGGGTGTGTGAATCAAGGTGATCATGCGACGTTAGGTGGAAAGTGGATAAAGATGGAATGATGGAGAATCTTCATGTTTTATTTTGAATTTGATTTTTAATTGTGATATTTTTCAGTGGGTTACCACTAGTTTTTATGTGGGTTACCTCTCATTCATAAGGTGGTTTCAAAATCTAATAGAAATGAATTTTAAGTCTGGTGTGATGTAAGGCCCATTGTCATGTACTAGGTTACGTTGATTCAGGCCTTAAACACATTATTCGAGTTGTTACTCCAATGTACATCTATACCAGCTCCATGTATACATGTAATATCTAGATATGGATTTATTTCTAGTAAATCACTCACTCTATCCTTTTCCAAATTACTTGAATTTTTTCTATATGTTAAATCATTCGTATAGTTATCCTTTGAGACATACCTAGGTTTATCCTTAGAAATTTACCTAATTGTCTCAATAATGTTTTCTCATCCTTGTATCAAAATTTTAACTATAACTTCGCTCTAATACAAACTATAATGACCCTCTCTTTTCATACATTAACATTACATAACATTTACAGAATACTTAAAAAATTAAACAAACAAATTCCCAAATACCGTATTAGTTTAGTTACTTTGGAAACATGAAAATGTAAAAATTGCTACATGACTAAGATATATTATCTCATACTAGGAGCTCCAAGAATAACACCCATGTTAGACATATCATACATGAAATATATCTTCATAAGCTGGGGATGGAAACATAAAAAGGGGTGATCTCATATGATTAACAAGGGAAAACTAGGTAGACATGTAAGTATAAACATGATTATAGGGTTATGATAATGTGACCATTACATTATAATATCACACCATTAATATCATAGATTATAAACAAGAATCATGGCATAAGTCTTGGATGTTCATAAGACAGAAATCATAAGGAAATAAAGAACATAATCCATGAAAGCATAATAATGGAATAAGTTATTGAATTGTGGAATACACATACGTATATAAAATGATTTCCTTTGTAGTCAAGGAATTGCTACCAAATCCATATTAGTAGTATGGATTCACTCCCTATACCATATTTATAGTCATGGTTCACCCCCATACCACCATGGTAGTCATTGTTAACATCCATGTCCATATTAGTAGAATGAGTTTACTCCCCATAACATCTTCATGGTCATTGTTTACTCCCACATCTATATAAGCAGTCAATGTCCACTCTCATAACCATATTATTCTATCTCATGAGGTATAAATATTTTTCCAATTCATTTGAGGGAGATAGATGTCCCAAACATCTCATAATAAAATCATATATAAATGTTCCAAAAAATCATAAATAGTTATATCATAACCCATGAAATAAAATTGGTATAATAAACATTTAATTATATGATAACCTATAGAAAAATATACAAGTTTCATAATCATTTCATCAAAATTAAAATGTGTGAAAATAAGTGGTTTTCAAAAGTATATAACCCATGAAAGAGGAATTATTTTCATAAAAATAATTCCATAAAAACATAAACCATTCATATTAAGAACATGAATTGAAACATTGTATCATTTCCTATAATGTTATTAGTAACACTAATAGATATCATCTTAGATGGGAAATAATTTTGAAATATCTTTTAATAAAAATTTCATGAGTAAAATATCTTTTATTCTGGAAAAATTATATCTGAAACATAAAACCGTTTGAAACCCATCTTCTTTAGAAATAATCTTGAAAAACTTATAAAGAAGGCATGAAATTATTTTTAAAACCTTTTCCCTTGAAAAATTATTTATGAAACATGGCAATATTTTGAAAACCATTTTCCCTAAAATAAATATAAAATTCTATTCAAAAATTTTTTTAAAAGTTTTTCATCAAATTTTTTTTAAAACTTATAAATATATGTTGAAAACATTTTGAAAACCATTTATTTAAAAATATATTGAAAAATTATAAAGCAATCTTGAAAACATTTTAAAACACCCTTTTATAATAAATGTATTTTAAAATATATAAAATAAAGAAAAAAATAATTCAAATCATTTTATTTAAAAATAAACTTTTGAAAAAATATAAGGAGAGATTTGAAAATCAATTAAGACACTTTTTAACACAAAACATTTTTTAAAACATTTTGTAAAACACAGTTTTGAAAGAGCAGAGAGTTTTGACCGAAAGGAGAAATAAAATCATATTTTGATGAGAATAGTTTATTAGTTATCTTAAGTAACATTGAGTGTATAATTGGTACGAATAAATTAAAATATATTTAACAAACATAGAAGAATAAATTTCATGATTTTTTTGAGAGATTTATCATAATATTTCATCAATGTATTTATAATCATAAACAACCCCGATAAATGATGAAATTGTTTCAACAAACTCTTACCACATGGTAACTTGGGAAAATAATCTACATGTAACAAAATAAAATTTCCCAAAACATAAAATATCATGAAAATAAGAAGATTAATTATATAACTTGTCAAATATTGGTATATACTTTTCAAAAAATAATGTAGGTGTATAACCAAAACGCGTGTCTGAAAGAAAGAAAATTGAGAGAAAAATATCTTACAAATTTAGTAAATTTTGAAACATTATCACCATGAAATAAAGATCATAGAACAAATATTTAGGTACTCATAAATTTAATAATAATAATCATATAATACAATCTTGTATGTATATACACAATTCATAAGAGAAGAGTGGTGAACATGGCATATATCTCATAGATATAAAAATCGAGATGAAATTACCTTACCTTGTGTATTGACTCTCATTATAATCATTCAAAACAACTATATAATAAATATAATATTACTATAAATCTATAAAATATCCTTATTCATATATCTAATAGAATATATGGTTTCATTACTACTTTATATTACCCACATACCAATAATTCTATGTTAAGGTTATGCTTCAGGTCATTTTCTCTTTGTTCTTCGCATGTGTATTAATTTATTATATATTTAGTCCTCATACATATATTATGATTAAAGTATGTAAAAAATGAAATAAATATAATTTATATTCGGTATATGTGTATTATTATAATCCATATAATGTTGAAATATGAAATGGAATACACCATTCATGGAGATGGTAGACCGTACATACGCATGAACTGTGTTTATCGTTTATTTGTAATATTGAAAGTGAAAAAAGTAAATAACATATATTTATTTATAATATCATTAATATAGAATTATTATGTCATATATATAATATAATTTAAATAAACCCATCCTTATTACAATCCATGTAGTGTGTGAACGAATCACATCGCTTTGAGGGGGAGGTAGTCCACACTTACTCAAATGAAATAATCGTATTTACACAAAAAAGTAAATTTTTTTCATTTTTAAAAGAATTAAAGAATCTTAAATAGAAAATATGTGTCATATATATCATATATAAACAGTGTTCCCATCATAATTCGTAACCATGAATGGTGGTAAAGGAAATAAACAATCATCATTTCGTGATGTGGTAGTTTGCCTTACAGAAAAACAATATGTTCATACCCATTAGATATAAGTGTGTGCAAGTGTAGATTAAAACCATAGAATATAAACATATTCATATATTGAGTATAATTTTTTTTCATTACAATGAAATAAAGAGAGTTGAGTGGGGTGGAGAATGAAAATAAGATAAAGGATCCTGAGGAAGAATGGTACCTCTTCTTTGGGTAACTCCTTTTGGTTTTCACCAATTGGATTTCTTGTATTTATTTATAAAAAAGTATAGGTTTAAAAGAGTAAGGGAGGTATGTTGGTAGTTGTATTGGGTATATATTTTCTGAAAATAAGTGGTTTGAGAGGTGTGAATAAGTGGGAGGAGAGGATGCCTTTTTAGTGTGGAGGTGGAGTGACACTCTTATAAATAAAATACGGTATATATTAATTGGGGGTATCATTTACCTCCAGTTCCAAAAAATAGAAAAATAATGGGAAATCTGAATAATGGTAGAAAAAAATCTACACCACACAAAAATAAGTTCATTTTTATAATTTTTTTCCTTGACTTCTGTGTTTCCCCATTTTTATCATTTTGGTTTTTATTGAAGTATAAAGTATTCTAACATAAGTAATTTAACAATTAATACTAAATTAAAGTAAATTTTTTTAGAAACAATATAACAAATGAATTATAATTATTATATTCAATTTACAAAATAAAAATTCCATGTGTGTTGGACATTAATTTTAAAACAACTGTATGTAATGTGCAAAAATACTCTTCAACCGGGACCATTCTAACAATTTCCATATATGAGTCAATATGTTAATTATAAAAGATCAATTGGTTTAGGAATTCACAATACTTGATATTTATTAACACCTAAAAATAACTTAGAATAAAGTGGGAGTTTTAATTATTTTAAATAATTTAATAAAATATTATTTATTTTAAAATTACATTAATGTCAATTTTGACATTATTTATTTAATTCTAATTTACAAAATATTAAAAAAATAATTGCATCAAATTTTTCTGAGATCAACGATTTTTAACATGAAATATTCATATTAAAAATTAATTAATAGAAATAGTTAAACCAAATTAATTCACTTTTAATATTAATACTATTATTAATTTTGTTAATTATTAACTAAATAATCAATACGTTTGGGATTCTTACAAATTTTAAGGAACTAAATCATACATAAAAATTATTGATAAGTCATTATGATAAAAAACTAATTTATTTTTTAAATGGATTAGTTTAACCTAAATTATATTGTTTTTTTCTATATCTCATTGTTTTAATAAATGTTAATGGTGAGGAAAGTTCCCATTTTGTCTTTTTCCTTACTTAACATTTATAGTAGAGAAAATTTGTTGATTAATATTCAAATAAATCATAAACAAAGAAACATTAAGAGAAATAATAAAAATATGGGCCTCCAATGGCTTTTTTAATAGTGTGTAGGTTATTTTTTCCTTACGTTTAAGGTTTAGTCCCTAATTAAACATAATTTTACCTTAATCATTTTGATTAATTTTAATAACTTTCACTAATGCTTTTGGTCAAAAATTATATCGATATTATTAGACTAAAAATATCATATTGATTATAACTGTGTATGTATTTTTTTTCTAAATTTAAATAATAGAAGTGACTAGATTAAGTTTAATGCTAATCCCATAGACGTGTTATGAAAGTTGGGTTTTAATGTAAAAATGGTCAAAAGTTGAATAAATTTTTATAACCAATTTCAAAAAAAATATTCCAATGAAGTAAATTAGATTAATATAAGTATATTTTATCTATTTTTCCTTTAAAATCCTAATTAAAATATTATTTAATGTAAAATATTATTTAATTTAATAGGCAGTTTTTACTAAAATATGGTATTTTTCACTATTTATCAAAAATTGAAACATCTTAGAAAAATACCAAATATTAACCCTAAGACAATTTTTACATTATTAATTCAAAAATTATGTTTATTTTGAAAATAAATATTTATAATGGTCTCAAAATTTAGTTTTAACATAGTTCCCCATTAAAAGGTGGTAAAACATGTTCTTACATATAACACATGCTATCTCAGTTTTGCGTGTACCACAAGCCAATATAAGTGTTAAATGTATTGGAAGACTAAATTGGTGATGCATATAACAAAATAAAAAATTATTTATTATATATATATATATATAACTCTATATATTTTGTTTCATGAAATAAAAAATTTTAAAATAATTTGAAAAGAATTGCCCAAAATCTAAAGGTGTTACAAAGAGTGAAGAGATGGACCATTTTATAATTCTCGTGAGAAAAGATATTTCAAATAATTGAAATATTAATATATCAAATTTCTCCAACTCATTTAAATTGGATAAACAGTTACATATATTTGAATATATAGATTATATGGTCGAAATATAATGAACCAATTGAATTTATACAATTATTTAGTCATTTTAAACCTTATACTTTGGTTTCACCTTTTCGTTAACCTCATTTAACAATGATAATAAACTTTTAACTCTCTAATAGGATTTAAAGTAAATTTCAAATTTCCAAGTGGCACATACATGAATAATTTATGACATGTTCAAATGATTCTCATATATTTAAGTGATTATATAATTTTGGTTATTTTATAATGATTTAGGAATAATTTATAAACATTAAATACCATCTAAATTCATTTTCCTAACTATTAACTAATATTGACTTTAAAGGAATCACGATTTTACTGAAATTATAATATATATAATTTCACCACTACTAATACATTATAATTATTCTAAAAAATTTTGGAAAACCATAAATCATCCATAATATATTACTTTTAATGTTTTTAAAACTACATACATTGATTTTTCACCCTCTGTCACAAGTGTTGAATTTGTGACGTGTTTTCATTTTATATCACTATTCTATTACCGAAAATAAAAAATAAATAAAGATAAAAAAATAATTTATTAATATTCAAAATAATATTTTACCGCCATTCGTAACATATTTCTATTATTATTCACACCCGCCAGCCCAACAAATAGATTATAAAAATCATATTTAAATAATATTTTTAATGGTTTTTATAAGCTTGGATCAGTGTTTGTTGTATACCACTAAATAGAACTTTCTTATAGAATAAAATATAAACTAAAATATCAATGTATTACAAGTTCCCTGTTGAGGGATACTAGTAGCCATGGTGTATTAAGTTTGTGTGATAAGTCCTTGAAGGCTATGTTTTGTGTGAGTTATAAAAGGTGATTATCTCAAGACACCTCATTAGAGAGGTGTGTTATGGAAACCTAGAATAGGTTCTTAGGTTTTTTATAGAATCTTGGAAGTGATTTTATAATGTTTTAAGGTAATGTGATAGGTATGTTATGTAGGGATTGAAATTGAGATATTGATTTGTAAATTGAAAGGGGAACTCGAGATGAACCCTTGAGGCCATAAATATGTATGGAAATCAAGATATAGGGTCATCATGGGGTGAAAAGTGTGGGTTTTAATTTTTTGGTAATGATTAGGTTTTGTCTTAGGGACCTAGTGGATGCCTTCATGGATAATATGGGATTGATGATGTGTTTTGACATGTCACGCTTGAGTGCTTGATTTTGACATGAAAAAGTTAGCCTATGAGGCTATGTGGGTGATGTATGTGCTTTGAGAAGTAGATCTAGGTTATGTGAGGCTATTACCTTAGTGGCGAGTAGGTTTGTGGAATGATTGTGGTGTGAGCTTCAAGCATGGGTCGGGGCCCCGAGTTTGGTAAACCTATCATTTGTGTAGGCGCAATTACCTACCTTGAGTGAGTGGGTAGACGTAAATAAGTGAATTGATGTGGGAATTTTTTTTTGTGAAGCTTTTACCATATTTTATAGGGAAGTGTAGAAGGTTTTCTAAGAAGAACTACCCTAAGTGAGAGGGTGGAGGTCATGTCATTAGATGAAAGGTCTACTTCGAGTTAGAGGGTAGATGTTGTGGCTCAGTGTGAAGAACTACCCAAAGTGAGAGGGATTATTTTAGGGAAGTGTTATAATACGTCCCTCTAAGTGAGAGTTTAAATGTATGGGAACTAGTGTATAACTGTTTAAAAGGCCTCACACTGACTGAGAGGATGGAAGTTTAAGGAGTGGAATCTGAAGTGTCGTGGGGCCTCATCCTAAGAGAGAGGGTGGTGATATGAGATGTGGGATGTGATATACTAAGAGACCACACACTATGTGATATGATAATAGCATGGGATAAATTATGAGATTTAATGCTAACGAGCATGTACCCCAGTGGTATAGGCTCCTTTTTGGCATGCAAAAGACCCAGGATAAAATCCGGGTAGGGGTGAATTTCTGGGTTACTGTAGCTGTATTGTAGCAGGGTACTGTAGCAGTACTGTAGCAGTGGAAAAACAGTTGCAGCATTGGCACTATAGTGGAAGAGGGACTGTATGAGGTAATGTATCGGCGGCTGTACTGTAGCGGGTACTGTAGCAGCGCGAGTACTGTAGCAAAACTGTTCACCGAGGGGTCCTTTTGTCCCAAACATGGGCTTTCAAGCCTTGTATTCAGGCCACTTAGCCTTGGGCCTTCGGGCTATGTAATGGGTCACCCTCTACCCTGTCTAAAGAGGTCTTTTCTTTAAAATAATAAATTGAGGCTTCAACCCCAACCTTTAAAAAAAATAATGAGATTTAATTCAGTATGAGTACCTACTGTTACTTAGAGGATAGAGGTTTGGAATCAGTTTTAAGCCATTTTATTTAGTAATAGGACTCGAGATTTATTCTGTTGCAAGATAATTAATTATTTAATTTTATTTTTCAAACCCAGGTCAAGTGTCATGGAGACAAGGTTAGCACATGATGAACTGATGTGTGTGCTTCTGCAACATTGGTTCAATTTATTTATTTTCCTTTTGAATACACAAGAATAAAATTGCGTATATTATGGGTTCCTTGAGAGACCCTACTAATATGAATTTGTCACACTATAAACGGTCAATGTATCATGCATGAAGACATTATATTTGGTATAGAGGTCTTATCATAGGTTTTATAGGTGACCATGCTAGAGTAACATGATGGGTGTTAGATATGGGATTTATACGAGCTTTGGGTTGGTAGTGGAGCCACTTTTGTATTTTTTTTTCTTTTATTCATTTTGTATGATTAATCAGCCTAGTGGGTGATCTGTGTTATCTATAAAAGTATGGAATATATTTAGATTTTTTATAAAATGGTCTATATTTATTTTTTTATGGTTTTATTTGGCTATAATTTCATACATGCATGCCCTGATATATGGTTATGTATTAATGAAATTTTGTTATTTATTGTTATTGATGGTACCGATAATGAGACTATAGTCTCCCCAAAATTGGTCATACACAATATTCACTAATCTATAGCCTTTATCATAAAGGTTTTCTTGTTTAAAATCATGTGGTGACCCATTCTAGGATTCCATTCAAGAAATTTTATTCAAGGAATTATCGACTTTGTGACCATATACACAATAATACAACCAATTTCCATTTAATTTGAAATTTATTACATAGAAAAAATTTTATCTAACATTTTTCTTATTTCTTTGATCCACATAAGTCTCATATTCTTATAAACTTAAATCAATAATTTTTAATGATTTTTTGGCTTCCCTTGATATGGTGGCATGATTCTAAAAAACTTTTAATGCACATGTCTTCATAGATTTATCTCAAAATCAATTATTTTATGTATAAAAAATTTACTGAATTAATAAATATATTAAATAATATTTATCAAATTTTTATTTTAAATATTAGAATTATTTATTTTATTTATTTTTAATAATTTATTTTTCATATAATTTTTTCTTTGAAATCTTATACAATTATAAAATGTATTTATAAACACAATTATTTTATTAAAATATTTTGGGATCTCATCTTTTCATTAATGAACTTTAAAAAAAATCCCACAACATATTACTAAATAAATATTCTACAATAATAAACATTTCCAAAACTTATCTAAGAACTTTTTCTATGGAAAAATATTCTGATTTATTTCTTTTCTTCATTTTATCATTTAATACCACATAAAATTTTGATTTCTTCAACACATATATTTTCTTTCTGAAGTAATTCAACTATATTATTCTAATAGTTTTCAATATTTTTCATTATTTTCTTCATGTATTAAATAGTTTATATGCTTAATTAATTGAGTAAATTTTTAATACATATTTCATCATATACACTACATAATGAATCAACATCTTATTTGACAATAGTTTTCAGAGTAATATATCTTAATTTTTGAGTCATTATCATTGTTAAAATTATTATACAAAAAGCGATGTTTTCATCCTCTTATTTCAGTAGTAAAATGTTTTTCTTTTTTGAAAAATTGCTTCTATTTTTTAATTTTTATTCTTTTCCAGGAACCAGTTTTTCTTGGATAACTTTTTTTGGTTATTCCCCATTAACATCATTAAAAATATTATGTGCACATTATTTATAAATGTGCCTCAATCCGTTAAAATTAAATAAATTTCAATAATATCTACGTTTATAATTTTCCATACCTATGAAGAAACTTTATGAGACGAGTGATATATTTTGATAACATTTTATCCTGGTCTTATTTACCATAATTATAATTAAATGTCTATTTATCTTCAATTTTTTTTAATTTTTATCTTTCATTGATTTAAAAGTAATCAACTTTTTTTCCTTGATCATTTTCATAAAATATTATACCTTTTTCATCTCATATGAAATTATGATTCAATTAAAAATAATTTAGGGAAAATCCAATTAGATATATATATTTAGGGGATGTTATTTAAATATCCACGATTATAGTATATACAGTCACATATTAGTTGATTTTAATGTATAAATAATAAAAATTTTAAATTTATTTTCATGGAAAATAATAATTTTAATAACAATAATAACAATAATAATAATTTATACCTTAATTAAGGATTTATTTCAATCAGATGGTATCATTTTAATAACAAAAGAATATAATGGTCCATACCCTAACACCACTTTGTTATTCAATTTTATTCCATTATAAATTTCCTGTATTATTTATTTTTCTTTTTTCCTTCAACAATTTCAACATCCAAATAGTACCCAAATATTTGTTCATTAAAATAATGGAGTGATACATATTAATTTTACATATCATTACCATACTTTAAATTATAATAACTAAAAAGAAGAATTTAAAATTTTAAAATTTCTAAAAAAGTATTATTTTATTTCACAGATCATTTGTAGTTGTATTTTTTGTCAACTAGTTAGTCAATGTTAGATTTTATCAATAATGAATCGGTAAAAAGTGAATTT
Source organism: Viscum album (assembly GCA_963277665.1). Taxonomy (NCBI): domain Eukaryota; kingdom Viridiplantae; phylum Streptophyta; class Magnoliopsida; order Santalales; family Viscaceae; genus Viscum; species Viscum album. Next base: position 976,756,823 of record OY728153.1, on the reverse strand, counting down.
TATTTGTAATTATATTATATTACACTTATTTAGAGAATCCCAAAGACATGTGAATGGTTGAATGAGTGTTTCAGATATGGGACAATAAATGATTTCAGATGGTGATTAATGTTGTCACTATGGTGATGAATGATTGTGTTATCATAGATTTCCAAACAAATTATTTATTTTTAATATAATGTTTATAGTATATAAGGAACCTTAGTTTATCTAATGAATAATACTTATCTCTTTAATTTAGAAAATAATTTGGGCTATTAAAAGGGTGATGGATTTAATGAAATTGGGGGGGGGGGTCAAGCTCAAGAAATTAAGAATGAAAAAGTAAAGATTAAATAAAAGAGATTATTTGATGTGATAATCAAACTGTAATCAACATAGAGAAATCACTATATAATGATCCATAATTACCATATGTGAAAGGATTAAATATTTTAATCCATGATTTTGAAAACCAATAAAGTGTATTATCAATTTTATACTTGGTTACCTCATAGGTTTTGGTTGTATATAAAAAGTTATTCCCAGAAGATCATAGGGAATTACAAATTCATGTCTAACTTTAGAACTAAAAATCACCAGGGAAACAAATCATTAAATTGATTTTTCCCTATATTTATACCTTTTTATGGATTTTTATCATAACATAATATATTGCGTTAAATAAATGTTGTCATTAAAATTGACCAGTGAACATAATCTACAGAAACACCATGCCTGAGAAAAAAAAAAAAAAAAAAAAAAAATGAAGACATGAATTTTCATATGAACTGTTACCCCCAAAGATGATCCCCTATATTTCAGATTGAGATACTAATAAAATACTCAAATAAGTGAATATAAATATTATACAATAATTATATATATGAATCCTGATATTATATAAAGCTTATCCCCAAGGGATCACTAAGAGTTTACAACACCATGAAAGGGGGGAGTTAAAAAAAACATCCCCAAGAATGTTCCCCTCCCTCTCTGTTGTTTATTGTACATTTTTTATGAGTTATAATAAAAAAATTACTAATTTAACATAAATATAGATATAAATGAATTTTAAGATCCAGTGAGGTAAATGAACTATCATTGATTATGGAGGCACACCATATTTAAACACATGAATAAATTCACCATTATCCAAATCATGAAAAGATATTTCATACATATATTTGTATTGGACTTATCATTCAAATTCATTTTAAATATTTACAATAAGAGTTTACAAAACAATTTTATATCCCATTTAGTGAATTTTGGACAAAAATATCTCGATTAGAATGACTTCTCTTTATAAGACTCTATTGGGACGTATGTTGTAACGTCCCGACCCAGAAGCCACTAAACCGGTGCTCCGAGCCGGTTCGCCACAAGGCCTCAAGCGCGCCTCCCCATACACCAGAGGCTACCGGCTAATAGCGAGGGCCAAGGGTGTGATAGTGGGGGGGCTATTACCTCATACCAGAGTAAGGAACCAGCAGAAATAACTAAGTATCATACATAGCGGAAAGTAAATAGAGTGCGAAAATAGTAAACAACTGAAATAGAACAAGCTGTAATAGTAAAATGTTGTAAATGCCCGAACAACTATGCAATACACTACAACACTGGTCACCCACCAGGCCAACCATACAAATAAAAGTACAAAAGAAACTGAAAGTAAAAGTATAGGGCTCTCCTACTAACTCTGAGCCAAACCACATACCCGATCTCCAGACACTGTTGAACTGCAGCAGCCCGATCATTAGAACCACTCGAGCAGCTCCGCTCGGTCATGAAACACTGGGCCTCAGCCCTATCCACCATGCAACCTGTGCTCAACCTGAAAAGCAGACAGAAGGTCTACACGTACACTGAGGTGCACATGCAGGGGTGAAAAATAATCTCATTAGGGCACCCTGACAAGCAACTTACAACTCTACTGCTAAAAGTTTATGCAACAACAAAGTGCTCAGCCTAGCCGGAGCACAACAAAAGGAAGTAAACCAAACGTGCAACCACAGTTGTACTCAGGTCATGTAATCCCTGTCAACTGGGAAAGTGCCACCATGGATGTCCATATCTATATACTTACACATGTATAGTACCATACCTATACACATATACATAAATATGAATATTCATGATGAAGTGATTAAAATAACAAGAAACAACATTAGAAAATGATCCTCGAAACCATAAGCCCGATCTCTTGGAAATCCTATTCAAGGGATTTGAGTTGGATGTAGTGACACTCAAGACGTATATAAAATAAGTTGATCTCTGGGTCCGTAATCCCATCGACATGTACCTGCTTCGGCCAACGCCAGAGTTATGCCTCTGAACAAGCTAAACAAAGACAAGCTATCATCTAGTTCAACCAACCAAACACAAGAAAGCAGATAACACAAAAGTTAACCCTCTGGTAAGTACTCATAGACAACCCTTCTGGTCCTATCCAAGAAGTACCAACAACCCTCTGGGTAGTGCACTCAGCCTAACCCCTCTGGTTTGTTCATACATAATTATAAGACTCTCTAGGTAAGCACACTCGGTCAATTACCCTCATAGTCAAGGGTAGTCAGGGGCTCTCTGAGGAAGATCACACAGTCTAACCATCTTAGCCCCAAGGTCTAGAGACTCTCTGAGGAATCTATCTCGTTCAATTCCTCATATAGCCTCAGGTATACCACAGACTCTCTGAGAAATCTCACTCGGTCAATTCCTCCACTAGCCTGGGAAGGTTCTAAAAGAGATTCAAACAAGGTAAGACTCTCTGAGGAATCTCACTCATTCTACCCTCCTGTAGTCTAGAATATCCAAGACTCTCTAGGAGCTCACTCGATCTAACCCATGTAGTCTATAATGTCTAAGACTCTCTGGGGAGATCACTCGGTCTATCCCTTATACTTTATGGCACCAGGTTCTCTTAGCCCCGTGCCAGTCAGTGCATAATAATCCTATAAGGCCAAAGTACACCTATAGAGATACTTGGCTAACCAGTCTACAGAAATAGGCAAGTCAAGAAAAACATTCCATCCTACGGTCACAATGTAACACCCCGAGCTTCCACGATACGCCTCTCTTTCAATAATGCAATAGCTTGCATTGTACGCAAGTTCGAGTTCTAAAACACCGTTACTAATCAAAGTAGCCGTTATGAATAGTAATAACCACTTTTTAAAATTATATAAATCTTATATTTCAAAATGGACTTCATTTTTGTATTCGTAATATCGAAATTAGCCTATGTTGAATTTTTGGTATTTTTCTGAGAACTTCTAATTTTTTATGAATAGTGAAAAATACTTAAAAACAACTTTTTTAATCAAAATAATTTATAGTGATAAATTATACTATTTAGTGGTTTTAAAGTATAATTAGAATATATTTTTACAATTTTATCCAATGGTGGTCATTAGAATTAATTTAACATTGAAATTGGACATAAACAATTGCCAATCTTTTGATATAAATTGTTTCTTAAAAACACGTTATTTGTTGTAACAGCGGGAATTAATAATAAAATTAATTAATGCAACTTATATGTTTGGAATTTTGTAAAATAGACATCATTTTTGAATTCTGAATATCAATTATAGCTTAGGGTGAAATTTTGGCTTTGTTCTGAAAAACTTCAATTTTTGATGAATAGTGAAACCACTAAGTGGTAGTTAAATAACTGATTTTTCATTTAAATGAAATATTACCACTTCTGTGATTTTATTTTCAAAAATCCGACATACATGGTTGTCATTAAGAAGTAAAATGTGGTTCAATAAGATTAAAATAATTTTTGGTGAATAGTAACTTTTAAGTTCTTAATCGCGATTAGAGGTAATTAGTGTAGTTTAAGGTAAAAATAATGTTTTAATAATATGAGATGAGAATGAAACTTGTCCTACTCCTATTGTATGGGTCATGGCCGACCAAGACAACCCATGGGTCAACTTGGGGACCCCATGGAGGCACTTTAGTTAGAAAATGACATAAACACCTTTTATTTAATGTTAAAGTAAAAAATGACACAAACATAAAATGTTTTACTAAAATAATTTTTACGTGGGGTTACACAAGTCCGAATTTTGATTATAAATATTCATTAGAAAGCTAAAAATATTTCCTACATCATAGTATTTTTTTTATAATTTTTAGACATTAAATAAATTAAATTATTTATGACATCATTATGATACAACGATGACCTCATTATTTAACGATTTAAATAAAATGAGAAGATAATGAAAAATACAAGGCTTACACTTGTCCAAAGCCTATTGGATGAAGATATTTCGAAAACTTATCACCTTAGCCTCGAATTATATAAGTGTGGGACCTTTAGAATCCGAAAAGCATGGTGAAATAATGTAACATTTCAATCTTTCCAAAAGTGCCCCTCCTCTCCACTTATAAAAGGCCCCCACCTCTCCCACCTCATTTACACCTTCAAGCCATTTGGCTCGGCCAAACTCTGCCCAAATACTCTCCCAACATCCCCCTATTACTCCTAGAAGCCTCACTTTGGGCAGAACTCTTCTCAAGGAAGCCTTTGGCTCAAATCAAAAAGAGTTACCCGATTTTGAGGACGTTAAAGAACGGTCAAGTCAGGACAGGACGCAAGGTAAGGGAACTTCTTAACCCAACTTCCATTCTTTGGGTTAATCTCCTACTTTCAAAATTATTTCATGATATTATTATGTCATATCTTGAATTTGTACTTTCTTTATGTGTAATTATAGTGAATACACATAATATATCTATTTTATATAAATGATCTTTGTAAGGGAATTTCTAAACCCAACTTCCATTCTTTGGGTTAATCTCCTACTTTCAAATTATGTCATGATGTTATTATGTCATATTTTGTATTTTTACTTTATTTATGTGTACCTATTGTGAATACACATAATAGATCTATTTTATTTTAAAAATGATCTTTTTAAGGACTTCGTCTCAATCTCCTTTCATTAAGGTATATTTGGTTTTATACACAACTTTCTTTTATACAGTGTATAAACCCCTTTGACTTTTACGTTTATTCAAAAGATTTTATTTTATAAATATGTGATTTTTAAATGATTTCAAAAAAGAGATATTTCTCTCCAATATATGAAAATCTAGTGCAAATGTATACGTATTTAACACAAGCTTAAAAATGTTTTCAGAAAACCCGACTCTCGAGTGTGGTAGACAGGAAGGGATTGGGCGTGGACCCATCATGGCCTGTAATTAGTCGAGCAGTCTCAGAATTAGTTATTTTGTTTTCAGAAGCTTGCATAATGTTTTCAGAAAAACACTAGAGTATATTTGAGCAATTTTAAATGTAATTATCTTCTAAAAAAAATTGCATCGGTAGGTCTCATGAGACAACTAGACGTGGAATTGGCCGAGGCCCTTTCCCAATTTGATTTATGGTTTTGCCCGAGGCCTTAATCATTTTAGACGTCTTGGCTGAGGCCTTGACAAAATGTTTCAGAATGTCCGACATTATACATTCCCTCATTATGAAAGTGGTTATTGATATTTCATGTGATTATTCGACCAGTAGAATATCCATGTGAAGAAGTGAATGGCATTATCTCATTTTACTTTTTCCATATTATGTTGAAGTTCAAGTTTAAAAGGCTTTTGTTTTAGTTATACATTGCCTTAAATGTTAATGTTTATTTATGAAAGCTTCCGCTATATTGTTAACCTTACTGAGCATCTGAGCTCACCCCTTTCAATGTTTTAATATTTTTCCAGGATGTGAAGAAGTAGTTTAGGAGTGACCTGCAGGGGTAGTCAGAAAGGGATATGATTGTGGACTATGAAGACCATGTTGTTGTAGTTTGTTTACTTTCTGATGTAATGAAAGACTTATGAATGTATCTAGTGTTTCCAAGGCTACTAAACTAATCGGTCTTTCGAGACTTGATCTTTTGTGATCATGCTAATGTTACGAAGTAATGCACTGGCTCTGGGTAGCTGGGGTCGGGGCGTTACACACAAGGCATGGAAACAGGTATAAAGGCCAATGGCTAACAAGACCTAAAGGTCGTAAACAGAACAATGCATGGGAAAAACATCCAAGAACAGTAATAATCCTCAAACATGATCAAATTTCCTCTACACAAGCATACAAGCAAGGCGGGAAAACAAAAATCAAGAAAGACATCTCGCATCAGGCTCACAAGTCACCAACCAGAAAGAACCTCTAGTAAACACTACAACATTAGCAACCAAGTCAGATATAAATAAACAATGTGGGTGGCCCGAACTCCCAACCCAACAATACATCAAAAGATGAAAGGGATCACCAGTTTACCATGGGTTCTAGGTGACACCCGATCACCCTCTCTACCCGAACCCGACATAACAACTCTGGTTCGTTCAAACAACAAGCACCCACTGGGTCCCTCAAGTCCAACACTTAGGAAGCATCATACTTATAATTCTATAGGAAAACCCAAGTGAAGGCATCCTAAATGGGATGCATAGAAAAGAGTAAGGGAGGAATCCTACACGGGATCCTCAAAGGAAGGAAAAAATAGGCATTCTGTAACAGGGTTCCTGTCAAGGAAGAACAAGAGAGAGATATCCAACAAGGGACTCCCTAGGGAAGCACATAAGAAAAGGCATCCCTCAGGCGATCCTTAGAAGTACATGGTCTCAAAACCTCATAGGATAGAAGGGAACATCTTTAAAGGGAAAAGTCCTATGAAGCATGGGTTATAGAAGATAGCTCACAACTCATCTCATATTAAAGGTATCAACTATGTTGGTATGAACACCCAACCTATCATCCATCCTAAGTCTCACTCTCCGGTGAAAAATGAACTTGATAAGTGAAGGAAGAACCCCTCCATTAAGATGGAAACCCCCAAAACTCCATTTATATTCCCTCTAAATGTAAAAAGGTTTCCACCATTGTGATATACGTGAAAAAATGCTCAGAATCGACTACTCACATGCCCAATCATGTCTTCCAAATCCCAAGATATCTCAAAATTACTAAATCGAAGGAGTACATGGAAAGAGTACATGGCCAGAGCATAATGGCCTTCCCGTGTAATATTAAACAGCGTGTACTTTACTGTACATGGCGTTTACTGTTCAAAAAAAGTTACACCATTTCCGTTTTCACCCGAACACATTCCCATGTACCACTACACGACGTGTACTTAAAGTACATGTCGTGTAGTCCTTAAAATCCACTATTTCCGTGTTCTACTCCACACGGCCAGCCACACGACCACCCAATAAACAGAGTGTACTCGAATTACACGGTTTTTAATTAATAAGACCTTATCTTCCCAGAAAGGGAATAACACACGGCGTGTACCCCTGGAATACATGCCATGTATTCTTGGTTTTCCGACGGAAAAACCCTGAAAACACCAGAAACACCCGTTTTCACCCCCGAATCATTAGATCCGACCTTAAGAGGACTCAAGCGAGAAATATAAGGCTTAAAATACTTAAAAAAATTTAATGGTGATATATGGAGAAAACAGAAACGTCCTTACCTTCGGTCGGAAACTGCCAAAGCTTCGGTTGATTTCGCGGCTCCCTGTTGCCGCACGCCGACTCAGTGCGTCGAGAGCTTCGAATCGATACCGCTCTCGCCTTCCTTCTCTCAAGTTTTCTCGATCTAAAAATTCTCTCATAGGTCACGAATAAGGAGGAGAGGCGTAGGAGACGTGAAAAAGGAGGAGGAGGAAATAAGAGAGAAGAAAAGAAAAGGAAAGAAGAAAAGAAAAGGAAGAAAAAGGGGCCCAGGACGGCCCCGACGCCCAACATGAGTTTATGCCTTCCCTAGGATAAACTCCTATTCCGGAAACAATGGTGCAGAAGGAATCTAAATTTTATGCTCCATTTAAATGTTATTTCAAAACCAACCTATGCGAATAATTTAATATTTAATTTAATAATATTAAATATTAAATATTCCGCCAAAATTCGAACTACTCAGATTTCCTCCGAACTCATGTCCTAGGGTCAAATCCCTATTCTGGGACCAACGGAGCTGTAAAGAAAATTATCTGATATCAGATGGCAGGGTAAAATGAATGTTTTACCCCTCACGAGCATCCAACAGCAAAAATTCAAATTTCTGCTCAAAATAACTGTTTGGAAAAACACGGGTTCTTACAAACTACCCACCATAAACCTTATCATCCCTGAGAAGCCCAGTGAAGGACACAACAACCATGATCATAACCCAAGAATCATCACATCCAAGATATATATACTATCTAATGACCTACATTATAGCATTAACTGCCACCTTCTAAAGAGAAGACATTCAACTACGACCAAACTGGTACTCTCCTCCATAGGAACACCCATGTTGTCATCTTAAAAGAAAACTCCGAGCTCAAAATCCCACTAGAAAACACCTAAGTTTAACCTAAAAAAGGAAAAACACCCTCAAAAGGTCCAATGGTGCACTCCCCACCATATGGCTCTCCTTACACCGCTTCGAGAGCACAACCAGAATAAGATTCACCCTCAACAGGGAAGAACATTTAGAAAGGAAAAGGAGCTCAATGTAGGGTCGAAGCTCTCTCTCAGCATACTCAAGATGAATCAAGATAGAGCATGATCATCTCTTATAGGAGTACACTAAGATTTCACCGAATTCTTTTCCATCTCCCTCAGAGCCACGCTAATATCCTGAAAAAACCCGACCAGGATTCAGGCATGGGTCAACCATTTCACGGTAACCCGAAATTTCACAAAGTCACATATGGAACAGCAACATTAGAAAAACTGGTCGACCAGGCCAGGCACCTGAACATGCCTGCTTGTTGAAACCAGTCATGAAAACAAACACCGCCAAAGGCATTGGAAAATGCTGGGCAACCTTCTCACCCAGGTTTCCCCAAAACGGAACAGACATCGAACGATAAGGGTTCGAGTCAAAACCCAGGGTCTCTAGGTCTTCCACCTAGCCCTACATAAAAATCCTCACAACTACGTCACAAGGTCTAACCACCTATCCCAAAGATCCAAAAACTCTCTAAATATGGTAAAGATCACAACGAACAAAGGAAATTTGAAACCGAAACACAACCTACAAGGTCCCTGATCCTCTCCGAGCATCCTCAGAAGGAACAACTCCTTGCAGGTCACAAAACAAATAGAAGAGACAAGCTGAGATAACACCCATTGGGTATCTATATACAGAAATACCACTAGGAGGTCTAGTTCATAAGAAAAGCCTTGGTATCTATTGACATCGGTCTCAATGATCCGGCTAGATAACAACAGACCTGAGAAACACCACCCAAAAAGGGGTTAAGAAAAAGGAATCACGTTCCACATAGACTAACTAGGGTCACGACACCACCTGTGCAAAAGGACTGAGTCATCAACCCCATAAAAAATTCCATAACGTAGATCCACATAACCTACCATCAGAGTAAATAGTATGTGTAAGAAGACCCAAAGGTCTCATTTGTCAGTAAAAAAATACACTAGAAGGCCTATATGCCGTGAATCCTACGTGCCTAGTATGATGCATGAGATGCCTCTTGCCTTTTCCAGCCAAGAGATAAAATATATCTCTGGAATCATACCAATGGACAGGAGCCAGAGATCCATAGTAAATCAAAACACCACACTACATGTGAGTCGCTCAAGGTGGAAATCATATACAACCGTAACATCGCAAAATCAGAACAACAATCCTAAACCCTGGAAACCATGATTTCGTACCAGAACAAGTGTTCGCGATGCACCAACATGATATCCATCACAGGTTTTGACACATTCCTAATACTCTTGTCTACCATATCCCAAATAGTAAAGACCAAGAAGGAAAAACTCTTCTGATACAACTTTGTAATATCCCGACCCGGAAGCCACTGAACTGGTGCTCCGAGCCGGTTCGCCACAAGGCCTCAAGCGCGCCTCCCCATATGCCAGAGGTTGCTGACTAGCAGCGAGGGCCTAGGGTGTGATAGTGGGGAGACTATGACCTCATACTAGAGTAAGAAACCAACAGAAATAACTAAGTATCATACACAGAAGAAAGTAAATAGAGTGCAGAAACAATAAACAACTGAAATAGAACAAGCTGTAATAGTAAAATACTGTAAAAGCTCGAACAACTATGCAATACAATACAACACTGGTCACCCACCGGGCCGACCATACAAATACAACTACAAAAGAAACTGAAATTAAATGTACAGGGCTCTGCTACTAACACCAAGCCAAACCACATACCCGATCTCCAGACACTGCTGAACTACAGCAGCCTGATCAGTAGAACCACTCGAGCAGCTCCGCCCGGTCATGCAACACTGGGACTCAGCCCTATCCTCCATGAAACATGTGCTCAACCTGAAAATCAGGCATAAGGTCTACACGTACACTGAGGTGCACATGTAGGGGTGAGAAATTATCTCAGTATGGAACCCTGAAAAGAAACCTACAACTGTGCTGCTAAAAGTGTATGCAACAACGAAGTGCTCAGCCTAGCTGGAGCACAACAAAAGGAAGTAAACCAAACGTGCAACCACAGTTGTACTCAGGTTATGTAATCCCTATCAACTGGGAAATTCCCACCATGGATGTCGATATATATATACGTATACATGTATAGTCCCATACCTATACACATATACATAAATATGAATATTCATGATGAAGTGATTCAAATAACAAGAAACAACATCAGAAAATGATCCTTGGAACCATAAGCCTGATCTCGTGGAAATATTATTCAAGGGCATTGAGCTGGACGTAGTGCCACTCAAGCCGTATATCAAATAAGTCGATCACTGGGTCTGTAATCCCATCGACATGTACCTGCTTCATCCAACGCCGAAGATATGCCTCTGAACAAGCTAAACAAAGAGGATCTATCCTCTAGTTCAACCAACCAAACACAAGAAACCAGATAACATAAAAGGTTACCTTCTGGGAAGTACTCGCAGCCAACCCCTCTGGTCCTATATAAGAAGTACCAACAACCCTCTGGGCAGTGCACCCATCCTAACCCCTTTGGTTTGGTCATACAAAATTATAAGACTCTCTGGGGAAGAACACTCGGTCAATTACCCTCATAGTCAAGGTTAGTCAGGGACTCTATGAGGAAGATCATGCTGTCTAACCCTCTTAGCCCCAAGGTCTAGAGACTCTCTGAGGAAGCTTTGTCGGTCAATTCCTCCTATAGCCTCAGGTATACCACAGACTCTCTGAGGAATCTCACTCGTTCAATTCCTCCTCTAGCCTGGGAAGGTTATGAAAGAGATTCAAACAAGGTAAGACTCTCTTAGGAAGCTCACTCAGTCTAGCCTTCTGTAGTCTAGAATATCCAAGACTCTCTGGGAGCTCACTCAGTCCATCCCCCTATAGTATATAATGTCTAAGACTCTCTGGGAAGCTCACTCACTCTATCCCTTATAGTCTATGGCACCAAGTTCTCTCATCCCAGCGTTAGCCAGTGCATAATAATGCTATAAGGTCAAAGCACACCTATTGGGATACTTGGATAACCAGTCTACAATAATAGGCATGTCAAGAAAAACATTCCATCCTACAATCACAAGGCATGGAAATAGGTATAATGGCCAAAGGCTAACAGGACCCAAAGGTCGTAAACAGAACAAGGAATGGGAAAAACATCCATGCACAGTAATAATCCTCAAACATGATCAAATTTCGTCTACACAAGCATACAAGCAAGGAAGAAAAACAAAAATCAAGAAAGAAGTCTCGCGTCAAGATCACCAGTCACCAACCAGAAAGCACCTCTAGTAAACACTATAATATCAGCAACCAAGTCAGATATAAACAAACAATGTGGGTGGCCCGAAAGCTCAACCCAACAATACATCAAAGGCCGAAAGGGATCACTAGTTTGGAATGGGTTCTAGGTGACACCCGATCACCATCTCTACCCAAACCTGACATAACAACTCTCACTCATTCAAACAACAAGCACCCAATGGGTCCCTCAAGTCCAACACTAAGGAAGCATTATACTTGGAATTCTCCAGGTAAACACGAGTGAAGGCATCCTACATGGGATCCATAGAAATGAGTAAGGGAGGAATCCTACACAGGATCCTCAAAGGATGGACAAAATATGCATTCCGTAACATGGTTCTTATCAAGGAAGAACAAGATAGAGAGATCCTACAAGGGACTCCCTAGGCCATCACACAAGCAAAGGCATCCCTCTAGGGATCCTTAGAAGTACATGGTCTCAAAGCCTCATATGCTAGAAGGGAACGTCATGCAAGGGAAACGTCCTCTGAAGCATGGTTTATGGAAGATATCTTACTTATCATCTCCTATTAAAGGTCTCAAATAAGTTGTTATGATCACCCAACCTATCATCCATCCCAAGTCTCACTCTCCGGTGACAATTGAACTCGATAAGTGGATGAAGAACCCCTCCATTTAGATGGAAACCAAAAAAACTCCCTTTATATTACATCTAAATGTAAACAAGATTCAACAATTGCGATCTACGTGAAAACATGCTCAGAATCGACTACTCACACGCCCAATTCTGACTTCTAGAGCCCAAGATATCTCAAAATTACTAAATTGAAGCAGTACATGGCCAGAGTACATGGCCAGAGCACAATGGCCTGCCTGTGTAATAGTACACCGCGTTTATTTTACTATTCACGGTGTGTACTATTCAAAAAAAGTTACACCGTGTCCGTTTTCACCCGAACACATGCCCATGTACAACTACACAGCGTGTACTTAAAGTACACGACGTGTAGTCCTTAAAAACCACTATTTTCGTGTTCTACTCCACATGGCCAGCCACACGGCCACCCACTACACGGCGTGTACTTAAGAAAACTTCAACTTCCCCAAACATGAAGAACACACGACGTGTACCCGTGGAATACATGCAGTGTATTCTGGGTTTTCCAACGGAAAAACCCTGAAAACACCCGAAACACCCGTTTTCTCCCCCGAAACATTAGATCCATCCTTAAGAGGACACAAACAAGAAATATAAGGCTTAAATGAATTAAAAACATTTTTAATGGGGATCTATGGGGAAAACATAAATGGCCCTACCTTCAGGTGGAAACCGCCGAAGCTTCGGTTGATTTCGCGGCTCCCGGTTGTCACACGCCGACTCAGCGCGTCGAGAGCTTCGAATCGGTACCACTCTCGCCTTCCTTCTCTCCAGTTTTATCGATCTCAAAATTCTCGCATAGTTCACGGCCATGGAGGAGAGGCTTATGAGATGTGCGCAAGGAGGAGGAGGAAATAAGAGAGAATAAAAGAAAAGGAAAGAAGAAAAGAAAATGAAGAAAAAGGGACCCGGGCCGGCCCAAGTTCTTGACATGAGTTTATTTTTTTCCTAGGCTAAACTCCCCATTCTGGACTCAACGGCGCAGAAGGAATCTCAATCCGATGGTCCGTATAAAAGTTATTTCCAAACGAACCTATGCGACTAATTTAATATTTAATTTAATAATATTAAATATTAAATATTCCGCCAAATTTTGAACTGCTCAGATTTCCTCCAAACTCATGTCCTAGGGTAAACTCCCTATTTTGGGACCGATGAAGGTGTCAGAAAAATTATCTGATATCAGCTGGTAGGGTAAAATGACTGTTTTACCCCTCACGAGCTTCCAACAGCAAAAATTCAAATTTCTGCTCAAAACGACTGTCCAGAAAAACATGGGTTCTTACATATGTGTTATTAATTGGATCTTTGTATAGTTAAATAAATTTTAACCTAATGGAAATAAAGTAAAATAAAAATATTGATTTTCAATTTGTTTTTATTAATTATTTCAATAATTCCAATCTATTTTAATTATATGAAACTAAAAAATATATTGAATTTTTCCTTCAACATGTATTCAAATAATTAATAAAAAATGAAACGAAAATGAAAATTTATTTAATTATATAATAATAAATTTCATATACATTTTAAATAAGATGTTTAAGGGTGAAATTAAATGATAAATATCTATGTTACCAAATCCCCACTCTTTAATATTTTTATTTCAGATCAACATCACTCATAATGAAGTTAAAATAATTTATCCATGTTAAGTGATCCAAACCAAAAAATGTTTTAAATTTTGTAGAATAATTCCTTCCTAGAGACAGCTTATAACTAAATAATATTCAAATTATTTAATTCCACAAAATATATAAATTTAAATATCTAAAAGTTCATTACTTTTAAATATAAAAACATAAAACCATTTTACAATAATTTTATCCAAATCATAACTCTAAAATTAAATCCTTATTAGCGTGTGTTAATATTTTTTTAGTAAGTCCTCATTTTTTTTATATCAATAATGATGGGTGCATTTTATAATATTTTACATCCTTTTTTATTTTCACAAAAACCTAATTTTACATGTTGTAGCCAATGTTCAATAAACCATTTCTAAAATTTATGAAAAAAATCATGAATATCAATCCTAAAGATCCTAACAAAGATATACTCATATTTTGTGATTTAATTCAATCATCTATTTCACTTAATCACTCTATCAATATATCTATTTCTATGTCTATCTATCTCTCTGTATATATATATATTCCAATGTGGGTTGGGTCAGGGTTTTTTGCTGATTCCCCTGAGAAACATCCAAGGGAAGGTATTGATTTCAGGTATCCCTAGTTCCATCAGTGTTATAATTATTGCACTAGGGTGGGTGGTGAGTTGATATTTGGGATCTCTATAAAGGGGTGGAAAAGTACCCCAACTTATTCTTTGAACCTTGTCATCTCAACCCAAACCATTGTCCCCTACTAGCCTCATTCCTTTTGGATATTTTCTTCCTTCACTACTAAGCCAAATTAGCCTCTACTATGGGAATTTGCTCCAACCATTTGTGGTGGGGACCCTATAATGGTCAAATATTTTATATAAAGAGAATATATATTTATATATAGTGTGAAAAATTGTTATATAATATGTATACACATATAGGTCAATTTAGAATCATATTAATTAATGGTTATGTTCTCATTCTAAGTAAGAAATTCATAGTATAGGTAACTTTGAGAATTATCTTGTATATTTTTTATTACGATTCTGTTAACATTACAACAAATAAAACCACATAATGAAGGATTTTTGAAATTTTATATTTAATAACTCATTCTTTTTATAGAAAAATCATAATTATTTTTATATTCTATTTTTTTAATAAAAATAAAAACTGTAATATTGTTAACCAAACACCTTGTTTCCAAATACATCCTCAAAGAATAATTTTTATTTATATATAGATATAGTAAGAAATAATTTAGCACCAAATTTTTGATAAATCTTGATATATGTATTTTCTCAAAAAATTCATTTCATTGAAGAACAAGGAAGGGAGAAAAGTGTTCATTTCATATAATCCCACGTTAACATCCTGAAGAATTTATAGAATAAGAAAAAAATGAAAAAATAAATTCCTTTTGTTTTTTATTTTATTAAAAAAATATTAAGAAAATTATATTTCCCTATCCCATAAAAAATAACAATTTTCCTTGATATAAGGAAGTTAAATAATTGAACAAGTAAATAATGGTAGGGAGAAGATGCACCCTAATATGATGAGACTTATATTGTATCCTTCCGTAGGATTTCCCTAACGAAATACTTTTGGAAATACTCATAAATTTATTTTAGACATCTATTGATTATTTTAAACCTTAATCAAATTGGATCATGAAAATAATACACTACACCCAAAGTAATTACCAAGAGTAACAATATATGGACTAAGACATTGGGAATGAATCTTACCTAGGATAAACCTTATATTGGATGAAATCATTATGGATAAAAATTTAAAAGCATAATCAAATCATCATGGATAACCTTACATTTATCCTTATAGATATTTTATTTCTAATATTCATCTCACTTAATTTATATAAATTATTGAATATTTAATTTCTTATGTTTACCTACATATGAAATATTCCTATTACATTTTTTAATAGGTTACTATACTTGGTACTCAATATAGATGGGGAGGAGGGATGAATATCTAAAGATGGTCACGTAGGGTGACATTCCAATGGTATTTTTTTTAGAAGTGTGATATACCCAAAATCTAGTATCTAAACACAATATAAGTTTTTTTCATGGATTTTAGCATTTTATATAAGATTTTATGATGTCCTATTTTTTAAATTTCACCTTGTATATTAGTTTGGGGATAGTATGAAGTATAAAATTTGGGAGTAACCCAGTACTTATGGAGAAAGGAATTTATTTCAGTATTATAAAAATAATACCCCCGGTAGCTAATGATTATCATTGGGGGAATCAACCAACTAAAAATTAAAATTCTCAAAAATTTAACAAATAATCAAGAGTCATCAATATTTATTGCCTTTACATTCTATTATTAAGATATATAATAAATAAACTATAATATTTAAAAAACTAATTGAATTTGTGAGGGCCTCCTTAAAGTTGATTCCTAGTTTATCAAATATCTCACATAGTAACTCATGTTATCGGGGAATCTCATTCCTCTTAGAGATATTCATAAAAACATGACATCATGTACACGACCTATAAAAATAAAGAGCAGACCTATAAAATGTATTCCAATAGTTTATAGAGCTAAGAACCTTTAAAGTTATGAATTGTAGGATAAAGTGGCCCCATAATATATGAAATTTAAGGAAAACCCAACATATGAAAACAATTATTGGTTTTAAAATATCAAATATTTTAGTAACTACAAATCCGGTACAATTATATATAATCCTAAATATACCATGATAACTAATTCCCAAGACTCTTGGTTTTTTACTTATAAAAATTTGTTGTGATCTTATATCCAACCAAATATTTTACGTATACCAAGTTTTATGATCTAAAATATCAGAGCAATGCCTATAAGGGGAAAAATATTCAAATAGGAGGGGATATTTAAAATGTATATCTAATGGTCGAGTAATCATACTAATATAGTAAGATAAATTAATTTAAACTCTAATGTTATCAAAATATATAGTTATAATAAACTAATAGAATAAAAATCCATCATATGAGGTTGGGATTATCATCATGAATTTTAAATAGATACCAGAGAGAAAAATTATTAGATAGAATAAATACCTCCAAACCTATAACTCATGAGATGAATTTATCCAAGGAAAAAACAATGGAATGAGGTTCTTTATTAGTAGTAGTGTATTTTACATTGGAAGTGTATATAGTCAATCAAATTTATTCCTTGGTATATGTATATCTATCAACCCCTTATGATAAAATCACATGAATATGATAGTTTAAGCTATCAAACATGAGATCAAATTGGACATTACATTAAAATTTTTAGATAATGGGATTGTATGTGAAATTAATTTTTTCTAAATTATAAGTATCCCTAAAAAATTCATTAAAGAATCATTATATTTCATTAGTAACTAGGATAATGTAAATAGAATTTTTTTAAAATATTATTGAATAAATTGTAAAAACTAGAATAAACCATTGTGTGTTAAAAATCATAAAACTAAGATCTATAAATAGTGAAATAAACCACGAAAACTCCATGTAATGATTTAATAACCTTTTGAAAACACTTACCATATCACATAAAATTATACTCAGAGTATTAAACATACTAATTAAATCCTATAATATGTAAATATACTAAATATATAGGTAAATTTAATTAATCCAACCCCACACTTCTTTATTTGATGATAAAATAAAAAATTTACATAGATGATTTGGCACCATGTGATACGAACTGAGAAAAAAACATATCATTTTTATAATGATATATCAAAAATTTAAACATAATATCATAACATATAAGTTTAGTTTCAATGGAGGCTAGGTATATAGTCAAATTATTCTACAACATATTTATCATATCCCACAAAAATTATTCTCATAAGAAACAATTTTTTCATATCTTAAATAATATAATTCTAAATAACCAATACAATGGATACATAATAAAGGGCTGCGAATAGATGCTCTGTGAGGGTAAAATTTAGAAATAACATTCAGAGATCATATGTGAGAATAATAATGAACACATTTATATGAGAACATAATCAAGGAATCTGAATAAAAAAAATAGAATAATATATTTAAATATAGATCACAAATAATCGGTTATGTCATTATTATTTTGGATTGACCTAATATATGGACAATTAGATTAGGGAAACATGATTCAATAATCATTACCTATGATTACATAACACAAGAATTAGAATGTCGCATATACATAAGCAAATAAAATCAAAACATATGTTAAGTATTAGTACCAAAACTATCATTACATAGTTGATAAAGTCTCATAGTGGATTGAGTTTTCTCCACAATCTATGACATTTCAACTTATGAGACAAAATTCATTACAAAATAAATTATCGGTATTATAATTTTGGGACCACCCATAACTTAGTGTACAAATTCAATTAAGGTTTTGGGTTTAATCACCATTCCTAGTCATCTAATGAGTTATTTCTTTAAACAATTCATCAGAGGGATATATATTTCTGTGAAACCCATCACTAAAAAACCATACATAGATGTTCCACATAAACATGAAAAAAAATTATTAATTCCATCCTAATATATTAAGATGTTGGAAATAAGTTATTTCATTGTAAATTTCCTAAACACATCATCATAACCTATCCCTAGAAAGAATGTGGATGTTATCATTGGAGCATATTCTTATTTAATCATAGAAACATTAAAGGATGTTGAAATAGATGAAAAAAATTTATAATATAATTATAATTTACTTGATAATTAAGAATAAATACTCTTAACATTTTTTACTTTTTATTTTAAAATAAAACATATTATAAATCAAATATAATTGAAATTTATTTGGAAAACAATGAAAACATAAAGGGGATATTTCTTAAATAAAACTATCAAAGTAAGTAAGAAAATAAATACGTATAGAAAATTTTTAATGGGGATATTCCTTAAACAATTTATAAATAAGTTCAAATCATGAATAAATTAATCATATAAAAAATGTTAAAAGATGATTACATTTTAAATGAAAGTCAATATAGAAACTGAATCTAAACATGCTTTTATTTTACACCCTTTACATTATTTAAAAAATTACAGTTCATAAATAATAATATCCCAAGGAGTGATATGTTTAGTTTTTTTAGATACCTGCTATGTAATAATTTTTCTATAAAAAAACATGATCATATATCCTTAAAGGCACCATACTAGACTATATTATGTAAATCTCATTAGTAAGACACATCCACATTACATGGGGAGGAAAAGAATAAGAAATTGGTGATCTAAAATTATAATTAAGGGGTGAATAAACATTTAATCAAGAAAGATATTAATAGAATAAGTAAAACCATAATTATAAGAGAAATATAATATCATCATTATTGATATACATAAAACATAAGTGTGATTCAAAGTTCATGGAATAAGAAATTAATGCCACAAAAGATCAACATGTAAAAAAATAACTATAACACAGATTAGAATAATTTTACATAAATATTGAATGATGATAGTATAATGTCATAATTAATAACATACTTTAACCTCCACATAAACGTTATCATAATGATATATTAATTTTATGATCCACACCATGAGATTATAAGATATGCATACACAATATCTTTCAAATATGAAATATCCACTAGCATAGGGAATATTACTTTCGTGAGACACACAATTTGTTTCTAGGATTGTGACCAACAAAACATTTCCCAAAAATACTTTTCTCTTGAGATATCAACTTCTAAAAAATATATTGGAGGGTGATATTGAAATCCACCCTTCATTCATTCATAATTTCATGTATCTCTTAAAAATCATTCCCTTTTCATATCATAAAGAACCGTGGAAATGAAATGGTCTTCATAAAATATTGATGTTAAAATAATTCAATTTTCAAAAATGAATAATATAACTATAAAATTGTTTCATGAAACATACAAATTATACTCATTTATTATTAATAAATTACCAATGTAATTAAAAATAGACTTTCATAAAACATACATGTGTTATATAATAACATCATGAATTAAAACATTTGATACTTATAACTTGATCAACAAAAAATAATCACATCATAAAAAAATATTGGGTGAATCTTAAAATATAAATTCATTAGAGATATATCATTCTAAGATAATGAAAACAAAATCATGAAAATTTATGGCAAAAAAATATTCATTACTGTAAAATTTGTAGTTACGAGTCTTTTTTCAAAATGTATCCTTCATTTTTAAGAAAGGTGAAAAGAAATTGGTTCCTGAAAATGTTATGGGCTTAAAAGATTTCCCTAGAATCAAAGAGACAACATAAATTAAAATGGAATGTCTTGGATAATAATTTTTAATAATAAACTATATAACTTAAACAAAGGAGTTTGAGTTTCCAATTCATTTACGTTTACGCTTTTTTATAGTTAAATGATTTAACCTATTATATCATAAATTAAATCATATTTATTTCCTATTTCATAATTTTATCCATATAATTTCCTTTTATAATCTTCATTAATATCAATTCTCTTCATGTTTTAGATTTGATATATTATTTTTTCAATAGTGAGTGTTAATAAATTGGACCGTTTAGAACTCGGTTTGTAAAAGTGGCATCAATTATATTTTTAATAAAATATATTCACATAAAAAAAATGTAAAGTCACTATAATTTATGTTTTAAAAATATATATAATGTTATAATTTTGTCACATGAGACTTGTAGTCACATTTTGTGAAGTTGAAATCAATATTAAACTAGTTTCTGGTTATTTGCGGATATAGACGAATTACCATATAATGATCATTGTTTTTTGTTTTATATATAAAAACCCATATTAATGATGTGTATTAATTTTATATATAATATAAACTCATTATATGTAAACTAAAACTATCCATGATTGAGTTAGTAACAAATTAAAAACTTTTATTCGTCGAGGCGGTAGTCCGCACACACGCAGAATTCAAGTATCCATTTCTGTTAAAGGAAGAAACAATATTGATTAATGATTGTATGATCAATATAATAACATAAAAATATAATAATTATACTTAATTTGTCATTTTATGGTGGTGAAATGGAATTTTATGAAGAATAAAATCACATAATGAAATAAAAAGGGGGTGGGAGAGTTATAAATCTATACCTTATTACTTGGATTATCTCATTTCTAAAGAGAAGTAAAACATAAGGGGATGATATTTTAAAAATATTAGAACATAATTAAGGTTTATAAGATTTTTGAGGATGGTTTTTTTCTTAGTTTCATATAATATTTTTGGGTTTTGTTTTGAGGGGAGGTGAGGAGTGTATTTCCCTTTTTACAATTGAAAAGGTGTGTTATTTTTGTAAATTCCAAAAAATTTCAATAATGGAATGTCGTTCTCAAAGAAAATGGCCCCAAATTAAAAAAAATATAGAGTAAGTTATAAGTTTGATAAAAACCAAAAATACTCAATTAATACATATTTTTAACATTTTTCTCTCTATATCACTTAGGTTACTCATTTTTTCTATTTTGGTTTTCATAACGGTAACATTATTTTTCCTTGTTAATTTATCATATATACCAAAAAATAAAGTAGTAAATATCATATAATTTGAACATAATTATTTAAAATTTGAAATTTTTTCGTTTTGATTCAATTTTAAAAAGTGATTAAAATTAGTTGTGAATTTCTAAATGTATAAAGTATTAAAAAATATATTTTTTTCAAAAAATATAACATTAGTTTTAAAATGTGAAATATGGGTTTATAAATTAAGAAAAACAGTTTTTAAATTATCAATTAACTAATAAAATAAATATTTTGTCTTATTAAGAGGTTTCATGAATTTAAAATTCATACTTGTATTCTAACAATTTAATAAATTTCATGTTGTTTGTAAAAATATTTTTTTGTAGTATTAACCAAAAAATAAATCTTTTTAGAAAATAAAAAAAATCATACATAACTAATATATACATTATAAATAAAAAATCGAATTTCTTTTTAAATTATCATCTTAAAATGTATATTTTATATTTTTAATTAAAAATACGGAAGATAGAGAAATGCTATTTTTATAAAAAAAACATTTCATATATTATCCCTTATTCTTTCCATTTCTAACAAATTTATAACACCCCAAGCTTCCACAATATGTTTCTCTATGAATAATGCAATAGCTTGCATTGTACGCAACTCTGAGATTCTAACACACTACGACCGATCAAACTTGCCGTTATGAATAGTAATACCCAGTTTTTTAAATTTTATAAATTTTATCATTAAAAAATGGACTTCATTTTGTGATTCGGAATATCAAAATTATCTTAGGGTGAATTTTTGGTATTTTTCTGAAAACATTCATTTTTTGTTGAATAGTGGAAAAACACTACGTTATTGGTTAAAACCGACTTTTTATTTAAAAAATTAGTTATTTTATTGTAATTAATTTTAGACAAAAATAGATATATAATACATATATATATTCAACTTAATTCATTGGAGTCATTTTATAATAAGTTTTGATATATAAAATTTTATCGAACTATTTACCATCTTTACCCACCTCCTAGGAGCATTTGCAAATTTGTATAAAACATAATTTTACCACTTCTGTGAGTTGAACTTCAAAAATTCTAGATACACGGTTAATATCATTAAGTAACATTTGGTTCAATAAGTTGAAAATAATTTTTGGTGAATAGAAACCTTTTACATTTATTTACCACGGTTCAAAGTAAATATGGTAATTAAGGGTAAAAATGATATGATAATTACCCTAACACATGTCCTAATTCTATTGGATAAGTGTAATTCGACCAAAAACAACCTTAGGAATAAAATATGACCCTTAAGGTCCACTTGGATTAGATTAGGACATTTATTAATATTTTATTTAAATATGAGTTAAAAGAGTTAAAATCACTGTTTAAAAACTAAACAATTATTAATATAGGTTTATACATAAGATAAATTCTACTAAAAATATTCATTATAAAGCTAAAAATGTTTCCAACATAATGATATTTTATTTATAATTTTAAGAAATTAAATAATTAAATTTATTTATGACTCAATGATGGTGGAGTAATTACCTTATTAAAAAAAGATTAAAATAATTGACATACTAAATATCCACATAAATCTAATTTGAGACTTTTAAAGAATGATTAAAATATGATCCTTAAGGTCCACTTGGATATTCTATTCCAAAAATTATAAAGTTCTGTCAAAGGAAATAAATAATATTATATATATCTTTAATGAACCACTTGAGTTTCTCCTGGATGTTTATAGTAAGTTAATGAACAATATAATATAAAAATACCAAGAGTCATGGTAAATGTCAAACTATTTAACTAAGAGTTAAATTTAAAATATAAGGTTAATATGATGACCTAAACCAATCTAAAACATATTTTTTGAGAGGTTTTTGACCAATCCCCACCTTATCCTTTAAATAATTTATTTTTGAGCCACTAGAAACATAAAATGACTTTATTATAAAATAATATTTCAAGCTTTTCCTAAAGTGACCCTCAACTCTCTTATAAAAGGGAACCTTCACTTATCTCAAATTAACACTTTCAAAGCCATCTTGCATGGCCAAACCCTACCAAAATATCCTCTCAACTTTTCTCCATTCATTCTAGAGGCCTTCCTTAGTCAGAAGTCCAACCTAAGGAGCCTTTTTGATCAAATCAAAAGGAAGAACCCGAAGAATATGTAAATATTTCATCACCTCTTTAAAGTTATTTTCTTCTTCCACTTCCTCTTTATTTGTTTTTTCCATTATAAAATAATAACTCTAGTATATTATATATACTGTGATATTATTATAAAAATGGTACAACCATATTCATTATTCTCTTCATCATATAAATGAAAAAGTCACAATACATGCGTACATACAGATTACCGTCTCCACGTCGTGGTGTAGTTTGTTATTCAAACACTTCATCATTTGGATGGGTATAATAAGGAGTATAAATGATGTAAATAATAAATATAACAGGATAATTATTATTTATATATGATATACCATCCAATATATATGATTTTAATATCAAAAGAATGATATTTTTCGCTCGTGTGTACGCACAGATTACCATCTCCTCGAACACGATGAGATTCATTCCCCATCATAATCATTAAAAAATAATTTTCATTTTATGATTATAAATAAATTTTATGAACATAATATAATTCTGTATATGAATCAAATAAATCCAATCAATAACAAACATGGCTTACATAACTAATTATATAAAGTAAACAGATCAGTAAACACCCGAAACAATTATACAACTAAAATATCATTAACAAAGAAATATTAGAAGATCATATATGATATCATATTAATGTTTATGGTTCTTGTATAATTTAATAACAATTATTTCACCATTATACAGGAGGTTAACATACCCTCGACCAAGGAAAATTACAATGTAAGTGTTAATTTCAGAATCTATTTATTATACGAGGTTGTTTTTACGTAAGTATCTACTTGGACCTATTTATCATCCACAACCATTTTTTGTAAAAATGTAGTCCAAAACATTTTTACTATTTACTAGACTATGGGTTAAATTCATTTATACCCTTGTTTGAGTTTTTATAAAATGGTTTGAAAGGAATATTTCCGTCGTTTTCAAAATAAGGTACTTTATGATATTTTCGAAAAAATTAAGGTAAGAATGTTTTTTTAACTTATACGGCGGGTACGGCTATATTCTGCCATTATAACATCATCGATGTTTCCCTTACAATCTTATAAGAAAATTTTCAAAATAAATGTTTTCTTTTATAATTATATGACTTTTAAATTATTTGAAAATAGAAAGAGATATTTCTCTAAAAAAGTTTTGATATCATCTATGTCAACATCCTTTGATGGATTGTGAGATTATTTGAAGTTGTTTTATTATGATACAAAACTTCTATATTGTATTGAAGGGTTTGTGATATTTTTGATTGTGTATATATTATTTTTACACCATTCATGGTTTATGGATAATGGATTGACATTTAGTATTCTAGTTTTAATATTAATGTTTATGTTATGTTTAAAAATTTTCATATGAGTAATGCTTTGGACTTAGTAAATGATGGGTGGATCCTACTATAACTCCTCGATTGATCCTTATTTCTCAAGAGACAAACCTGTGTCTTGGTATAAGGCCTTGATAAAATCTTATTTGTAGTCTTGGCACGAGGCCTTGACTTTGTAGTATGAAGTTTGGCATTATGCATTCTATCATTATGAAAGTGGCTATTGATATTTCATGTGATTATTCGACTTGTAGAATATCCATGTGAATACATAAATGGAATTATTTGATTTTATCTTTGCCATATTATGCTTATGTTCAAGTTAAATAGTCTTTTGTTTTAGTCTTATGTTGCCTTAAATGTTTATGCTTATTTATGAAAGTTTCCGCTATATTGTTTTTTCCTATAGAGCATCCGATATCACCCCTTTCTATGTTTTATTTTTCCCAAGATGCAAAAAAGTATATTATGACTGACCTTCAGGGATATTATAATGGATTTGAGTGTAGACAATGGAGACTAGGCTGTTTTAGTTTTTCATTTTATAATGTAATGTAAAACTTAGGAATGTATCTAGTATTTCTAAGGCTACTTAACTAATCATCCTTTCAAGACTTGATCTTTTGTTATCATGCCAATGTTATGTAATAATGCACCGAATCTGGGTAATTAGGTTTGGGCTGTTACAGTAGGTATCATACGAAGTTTAGTACAATCCTTGGAAACTAGATTTATAAAAACTCTGATTAGAGAACATTACCCTACGATAGACATTGTGGATTAGTATAGAAGAACTTTCTAGAATTTTGGTACAGTAGAGATTTTGTGTTTTATCCAAGCAATACAACCCTGTATGGATACGAGCATGTAGAAGCGGCTCTGACACAGATGTACCGAGGGGTAAAACTTGAAAACACCACTTTGAGCTGGACCCAAATGAGAACTGGTGCACGACAATGGGCGTTGCTGCAATCTTGGTTACGAAACTCCCTTGGGATATGCTTAGGATTATTATCATTTTCTTTAAAAACCATTATTAAGGGTTTATGAGTATATAATTCCTCAAAGAAAACATTTTTATGATTATGGATTTTATCCATAAACTGTTCAATTTATGTTTACTTTATTACAAGTATGGAATTATGTATTGTGATTCATAAAATAATCTAGTGTATGCATTTGTTTATAAATGGATCCTAGTGGAAGGAATGAAATATTTATCAATGTACATAATCCATGTAGGGATTACTCTCCTACCCAAGATAATTATAGTGGAGCCTTTGAAGAAATTATTGTTGATCAGCTTATCACCTTACTGGGACAACTCACCCAGGTTTTGAATAATAACCTTAATTGTATAGAGCACCCTGATCCACAACGTGGAGGATCAATGTTAGACCGCTTCATGAGGCAAAAACCACCAACATTCAATGGGAGTAAAAATACATTAGTAGCTGATGAATGTATAAATTCCCAAGAAAATATTTCATGCTTTGGGGAGTAACGAATGGAAAAAAGTTGTCATGGTAGTTTATCACGTAACGAGAGATGCAGATCAATGGTGGTAATTTATTCAAAGCACAAAGGAATATGATGAAGTATAAAATATGTAATGGAAGGAGTTTAAAGAGATTTTCTTGGAAAAATACTTTCCTCATGACCATCAACCGGATATGGAAAAACAATTTCTGAGTCTAAGGAAAAAAGCAGATGAGAATGTTGCAAAATATGGGGCTAACTTCACTAGGTTATAAAGGCATGCATCAAATTGTATACATAACCCAAGGAGTAATATTGATTGATTATTTTATGCGTTAAAACCATTTATCTATCAAGAATTAGTCTCACAATACTTATCATCATATGAAGATATTGTCTCATGTGCTATCAAGATAGAAAAGGAATTCTCTATGTCTAACGACTATAAAGAAAATCTGGAGAAGAAGAGATCTTCTGAACACTCTGGAAATGGAAAAAAGGGGAAGAAGGGAAAACTTGAATATCCATCTAGCAGTAAATGTGGGAAGAAACACCCTGATACATGCCTCAAGGGAATGGGAGTCTGTTACAAGTGTATTGAAAAAGACCACCAAGCTCATGATTGCAAGGGGAAGAAATAGGCTGTCAATGTTGAATGCTACAATTTTAGAGAAAAGAAGCATTATGAAAATGAATGTCATAAGCGCCAATGGATCTTACTTTATAAAAGGCCAAGGTAGAAAGTCCAATCATATGCGATCACTACTGTTGAGGGTGAAGCTCCGAAAGATGTAGTGGGAGGTAATTTAATGGTTTCCTCATGTTTGGCCATTGATTTATTTGATTTTGGATCATAACATTGTTTCATATCTTCCCATCCTGCTAATTAAGTTAGATATGTTCAATTTGAGTTAACAAGGAAGTTTTCAGTCAAAACACCTAAGGGAAGTATCATCGTAATAGTGTTTTGTAAATCAGTTCCCATTAGGGCATATAAATGTTATTTATATGATGATCTCATCATCATAACCATGATTGAATTTGATATAATCCACAGTATGGATTTGATTTTGTACCATGATGTGAAAATTTATTGTAATAATAAGGAGGTTATAATTTTCGATGATGATAAGGAGTACCTAATATTTAGATCAGAAATGTCACCACCTGATTCTTATCTAGATCCACTACCAGTTTGTCTACTAAATTCAATTATTAGAGAGGATGAGAATGAAATAATTATGGGCGAGGAAAAGAATGTTCGAATAGAGGATGTACCTATTGTGCAAGAATATGTTGATGTGTTTTCAGAGGATTTACCAGGTTATCCTCTAGAATGAAAAATTTAGTTTTCCATTGATTTAATTCCTGGTTCAGGGACCATATCGAAGACCCCTTATAGACTGGCCACTCTGAAATTATTATAAATAAAGAAAAAACTAGAGTAACTGAGTAATAAGGGATTTATTCTCCCTAGAGTTTCTCCATGGGGAGCCACTCTCCTTTTTCATAAGAAGAAAGAAAAATCTATGATGTCGTGCATTGACTATAGAGATATCTATGCTATAACAAAAAAGAAAAATGATCCCCTACCTCATATTGATAAATTATTAGACCAAATTCATAGAGGTAAATATTTTTCAAAGATTGACCTTCTATCTAGATATAATCAGTTGTGTTTGAAGAAGGAAGACATTCCAAGAACAACATTTTGATCCTGGTACGAGCATTATGAGTTTGCAGTAATGGCTTTTGGGCTGACTAATGCACCCTTTATTTTCATGGATATAATGAACAAAGTTTTCAAGGAATATCTTGACGAATTTTTAGTGGTATTTATTAATGATATTCTGGTATACTCAAAAATCTATGATGATCATGAAAATCACTTGTACATTATTCCAAATAATCTGAGGAGAAATGAATTATATGGGAAGTATAGAAAGTGTGAATTCTGGCTTCAAGAGATTTATTTTCTTGTCCATACTGTCTCTAAGGATGTATTATCTATTGATCCTTCAATGTCCAAGGAAATCCAAGAATGGACAGCACTGACTAGTATAACTGAGGTACACAGTTTTATTGTTTTAGCAGGTTATTATCGGTGTTTTGTCCAGAATTTTTCCCGATTGGATAACCCATTAACCAAGATCACACATAAAGGAGTTAATTTTTTTTTCAAAAAAAGAATGTGAATAATGTTTTGAAGAATTTAATAGAATATTAGTTAATGGTCTTATCTTGAATCTACCATTGGGGAATGATGGGTTTTTTATTTATAGTGATGCATCAACGAAAGGACTTGGTGGTGTCTTTATACAGAATGACAGAGTTATTGCGTATGCATCACGACATCTAGAAATTAATGAACAAAACTATCCTACTCATG
Source organism: Viscum album (assembly GCA_963277665.1). NCBI lineage: Eukaryota > Viridiplantae > Streptophyta > Magnoliopsida > Santalales > Viscaceae > Viscum > Viscum album. The sequence goes on along the minus strand of OY728153.1, from coordinate 976,727,962 downwards.
ATCTTGAGTTAACAGCTGTAATATTTTCATTGAAGATATGGAGACATTATCTCTATGGTGAAAAATGTGATATATATACTGATCACAAGATTTTTTAGTATATGTTCTCACAAAAAGAACTAAACATGAGGCAATGGTGATGGATTGAACTACTCAAGGATTATGATTTCACAATACTCTACCACCCGGGGAAGGCAAATAAGGTGGCAGATTCTTTGAGCGGAAATGATCATGGAGTTTTGAACAATATTAGAGTTGAAAGGGATCATATTTTCATGGATCTTGTAAAAAATGGATAAGGTAATAATCATGGAAGGTGAAACATCAATAATTTTTCAAATGGTTTCCAATGCATCTTTACTATAAAGGATAAAGAGTTATCAGACTGATGATGAGGAGATTTAAAATAAGATTAAAGCTGTGAATGATGGGAGATTGAGTGACTTCATATATGAAGATTGGATTTTGAAATTTGGGAAGAGAATTTGTGTTCTCGATATACTAGATCTAAAAAGAGAATTGTTGGATGATGCTCATAGTTACAATTTCTCTATATACACTGGTAGCACCAAGATGTTTATAGATTTGAAGGAAAATTTTTGGTGGCACAACATGAAGAGGGAGATTTCTGATTTTGTGTCATGATGTATGGTTAGTCAACAAGTTAAAGTCAGAAGGCAGCAGCCTGGAGGAGTCATGCATCCTCTTCCCATACCTAAGTTTAAAAGGGATAATATTACTATGGACTTTGTCATTGGGCTACCAAAGACTCCTAGAAGGAATGATGCAATATGGGGCATTGTTGATCGCGTTACCAATTCAGCACATTTTCTTGCTATAAGAGAAGATTTACACTTGAACATATGACAATACTATATATTAATGAAGTTTTATGAATTCATGGAGTTCCCCTATCGATTGTTTTTTATCATGATCCCCATTTTACATCAAGATTCTGGAAAAGTATTCAGAATGCCCTGGATATTGAACTTTGTTTGGACACTGCCTACCACCCTCAAACCGATGGACAATCAGAAAATACTATTCAAACCATAGTAGACTTGTTAAGGTCTTGATCACTTGACTTTCAAGGTATGTGGGATCAATATTTACCTATGGTGGAATTTTCCTATAAGAATAGCTTTTATTAAAGTATTCAAATGGAACTATATGAAGCGTTATATGGAAAGAGATTTCACACACCAACTTGTTGGGATGATGTTGGTGAATGAAAACTTGTAGGCCCATAACTTGTTGATGAAATAATGGAAAAAGGTGCAGGTTATCCAAACCCACATCAAAGCATCCCAAAGTAGGCAAAAGAGTTACTCTGATTACCGAAGGAATGATTTGGAATTTCAAGTAGGAGACCATGTTTTCTGGAAGGTATCTCCATGGAATGGTGTTATACGTTTTAGTAAGAAGGGTAAATTGAGTCCCAGGTACATCAGAACTTTCTAAATTTTAGAACTAATTGGAGTTGTAGCTTATCATTTGGCAATGCCTCCTAGTCCCTCCAAAGTTCAGGATGTGTTCCACGTATCACTATTGAGAAAATACATGCCTAACCCAATTCATGTACTCACATATGAGAAAATTGATGTGGAACCTGATCTGTCTTATTGTGAAGAGCCTGTCAAAATTATTGATACAATAGAACAAGTGCTGAGAAACCGGATGACTCGTCTAGTAAAAGTTCTATGGAGAAACCATAAGATGGAAGATGCAACGTGGGAACTAGAGGAACTTATGATGAAGAACCACCAGAATCATTTTATGCGGTAGTATTATAGAAATTTCGAGGATTAAATTATTTGAAGGAGGGAAGAATGTAACACCCCAAGCTTCCACGATATGTTTTCCTTTGAATAATGCAATTGCCTGCATTGTACGCAACTTCGAGATTCTAACACACCTAGACCTATCAAACCAGACATTATGAATAGTAATACCCACTTTATGAAATTTTATAAATTTTATCTTTCAAAATGGACTTTATTTTTTGATTCGGAATATCAATATTAGCTAGGGTGAATTTTTGGTATTTTTCTAAAAACATTCAATTTTTGATGAATAGTGAAAAAACACCGCGTTTTTAGTTAAAACCAAATTTTTATATAAATAAATAAATATTTTATTTTAATTTATTTTAAGTGAAAATAGATACATAATAAATATATATGTTCAACGCAATTCATTAGAGTCATTTTTTAAAAAGTTTAGATATATAAAATTTTATCGAACTATTTACCGTTTTTACCCATCTCCTAGGAGCATTTGCAAATTTTTATAAAACATTATTTTACCGCTTCTGTGAGTTGAATTTCAAAAATCCAAGAGACATGGATAAAATTAATAAGTAAAATGTGGTTCAATAAGATGAAAATAATTTTTGTTGAATTGTAACTTTTTACTTTTATTTACCAAAGTTAAATGTAAATAAGGTAATTCAGGGTAAAAAAGATATCATAATTACCCTAACACATGTCCTAATTCTCTTGGAAACGTTTAGTTTGACAAAAAAACCTTAGGAATAAAAAATGATCCTATAGGTCCAGTTTGATTATATTAGGACATTTATTATTATTTTATTTAAAGAAGAGTTAAAAGAGTTAAAATCAATGTTAAAAAACTAAACCATTTTTAATATAGGGTTATAAATAAGATAAATTCGACTATAATTATTCATTAGAAAGTTAAAAATATTTTCTACATAATTTTATTTTATTTAAAATATTTAGACATTAAATAAAAAATTTATTTATGAAACAATAATGATGCAGTAATTACCTTATTAATGAAAGATTAGAATAATTGATATTATAAATATTCAAATAAATTTAATTTGAGACTTTTAATGAATTAAATTAATTTTATAGGTTAATATGACTTGTTAGGGTTGATTAAATGAATTTTTTTCTAAGTAATAAGTCTATTATGAATTTAACAAAAACAAAATACCAAATAGTGTCAAAATTGACATAAAAGGGTTTTAAAAACAAATATTATATAATTAATTGATATTCTATTCCTAAAAATATAAGGATCATCAAAAGGGCATAAATAATAATATATATGTCATTAATGAACAACTTGAGGTTCTCTTAGAAGTTTATAGTATGTTTATTTACCATATAAGTTAAAAATACAATGAGACATGGTAAATGTCAAACTATTTAACTAAGAGTTAAATCTAAAAGATAAGGTTAATGAGATCACCTAAACCTGTATAAAACCTATTGGTTGAGATTTTTTCGACCCATAACCACCTTAGTCTTTAAATAATTCATTTTAGTGCCATTAGAAACTGAAAATGATTTTATTATAAAAAACTATTTCATGATTTTTCTAAAGTGACCCTCACCTCTCTTATAAAAAGGCACATCCCCTTATCTCAAATTCAAACTTTAAAAGCCATTTGGATAGGCCAACCACTGCCCAAATATCCTCTAACATATCCTCCCTACACCCTAGAGGCCTTAATGTTTTCTGAAAGCTAACCTATGGGGCCTTTTTGATCAAATCCAATGGAAGAACCCGAGGAATAGGTAAATATTTTTTCACCACTTTCAAGTTCTTTTCTTCTCCCACTTCCTCTTTCTTTTTTGTTTCCATTATAAAATAATTACTCTAGTATCTTCTATATACAATTATGTTATTATGAAAATTGTACAACAATATTCATTTTTCTATCCATCCTATAAATAAAAAAGTCACCTTACGTGCATACGTACGGATTACCATCTCCACGTCGTGGTGTAGTTTGTTATTCAAACACTTCATCATTTGGATGGGTATAATAATGATTATAAATGATGTAAATAATAAATATAAAATGATAATGATTCTGTATATATGATATACCATCCAATTATATATTATTTTAATATCAAAAGAATGATATTTTAGTTCGTGCATACGTATGGATTACCGTCTCCACCAACGCGATGAGATTCATTCCTCATCGTAACAATTCAAGAATAATTTCCATTTTATGATTAAAAATAATTTTTATGAAAATAATATAATTGATTATATAAATCAAATACATCCTATCCAGAACAAACATGGCTTGCGTAATGAAGCATATAAAGGAAAACGAATCAGTTAACACCCGAAATGATGATACTAGTAAAATATCATTAACAAAGCAATATTAGAAGATCATGTATGATATAATATTAATGTATATGGTTGTCTTATAATTTAATAAAAATTATTTCAAAATTATATAGGAGTTTAACCTACCCTCGAACAAGGAAAATTACAATTTAAGGGTTAATTTCACAATCTCTTTATTATCCGAGGTTGTTTTTACGTAAGTATCTACTGGGACCTCTTTATCACCCACATCCATATTTCTAAAAAATGTTTTCCAAAACATTTTTACTATTTACTAGACTATGGTTTTAAGTCATTTATACCATGGTTTGACTTTTTAAAAAATGGTTTGAAAGGAATCTTTCCGTCATTTTTCAAACAAGGTACCTTATGAACTTTTCGAAAAAATTATAGTAAGAATGTTTTTTTAACTTATACGGTTGGTGCGGCTATTTTCCGCCGTTATAACATCGTTGATGTTTCCCTTAAAATATTATTAGAATATTTTCAAGGCATTGAAAAAATATTATTTGTAGTCTTGGCACAAGGCCTTGACTATGTGGTTATGAAGTCTGGCATTATGCATTCCATCATTATGAAAGTGGCTATTGATATTGCATGTGATTATTCTACTAGTAGAATAACCATGTGAATAAGTTAATTAAATTATTTGATTTTATCTTTTCCATATTATGATGAAGTTCATGTTTAAAAGTATTTTGTTTTAGTCTTACATTGCCTTAAATGTTTATTCTTATTTATGAAAGTTTCTACTATATTTTTATCCTTACTCATCATCTGAGCTCACCCCTTTCTATGTTTTATTTTTCCCAAGATGTGAAGAAGTATATTATGACTAACCTTCAGGGATAGTATAAGGGATATGAGTGTGTCCTATAGAGACTATGTAGTTGTAGTTTTTCATTTTATAATGTAATGTAAAACTTATTAATGTATCTAGTATTTCCAAGGCTACTAAACTAATCGGTCTTTCGAGACTTGATCTTTTGTGATCATGCCAATGTTATGTAATAATGCGCCAACTCAGGGTAACTAAGGTCGGGTCGTTAAAAAATTAATATCTAAAATAGTGTTAATAATTTATTCATATAAAAATTTATTTTTCATGAAAGGAAGTAAATTTATAAATGATATTTTATTAGTTTCATAGATTCACTAGTTGAGTCAATATTTGAATCTAAATTTTTTTGTTTACATATATACACATATATGCACATATTTCCATAATTTTGTTACCAAATTTATACCTTCCAATTATATGGATACCTTAAAATGGTCTATATTTTTTTACTATTCCTGTATTGTTTGTAGATCAAAGTATTCAACATAGTATTAATTTATGGTGGAAATCCCTGGTCATTAAATTTTACCCCCTTTATTGAATTTCTTCCTCAAAATTTTATTAAATGGACGAAAACAAGCGAGGGAAATATTTTCTCTTCAAATCCATAGATTCCCTTGCATCCACCTCAAACTTATTATTTTGGCATATAAATTTAACTATATGAGTGGTATTTTTTCACAACACTTTATCTCTTCAATCCATAATTTCCACTCGTTGTTCCTCATATGAGAGATCATGTTCGAGTTTCATGAATTATGATTTTATTAGATGTTAAGGGGTCGGAATGAAATTACTCAAAAGAGATACATTTAACATATCATAAACTTAGGACAGGACAAGTGGAAGTGATAAATGATAATATATAGGCCTGACATAATTAGGGATCTTTAAGGGACTGATATGCATAGGGATTAGCTTCCCTTGTTTCTAAAATCTCAAAACATGGTTCAATGGAGATATTCAAAGGAACTCCTTTTAACTAAATTAAGACTTTATATCTCATTAATTATTATATACATTTCCATTATATTGAACTTTTTACTGCTTTTATATATCCCTGAATTGTTATTGGATATGTTTAGGACCTATCATCCTCAACCCTTCAAATTCATCCCAACATATGGGAGTCCTACATCTCTTCTAATAGAGAGACTCTTATGATTACATATAATTTATATAATGTAAAATATAATTATATGATAACTCTAATATAGGATTTTTTTCATAACATCTATATATATACATTTACCAAGATCTCAAAATATCATCTAGATCTTGAATTATCCTATCAGACTGATCATCTATATGAAAATGATATGTAGTGCTGAAACATAGCTCTATCTATAATGTTTTCTAAAAACTTATACAAAATCTCATGTGAACTTCAAATACCAATTATATACAATTGATAGTGGTACTCTATGTATACCTATCACTTTTATTATGTTTATCTTGTAATGTTGATCAAGGAAAAAAAATCTTATTTTATAGAAATATAATGTCCTTAATTTTTAAGGTGGCAACTAAAAAAAATTAAATTATGGTATTTTGAATTTTATAGTTTCATATGATTAAATACCTCATGATGTTTTCCCCTTATAGTACTGGTATAAGTAATGAGTGAAACAAACCTTTTTACTATTTACATTCATCCTTATGTTTCAGGTATATTTCAGGTATACCATGGATCCAGAATATCACTCTTCAATTTTGGTTTCTATGGGACACATAACAGAGTTCCCAACCTTGTAGATCCATATTTAACAAAGTTGAACTATAGAATATTCATTACCTTTTTTAAACCTCGACATCATATTTTGAGCTTTTTTAATCTTCCAAAGAATGGATGGTTGGGAAGTCACATTATAATGATAGGATTTCTCACCTTCCCTTATGAATTCTAGATTCATACTTTGAAATTTCCTGAATATTTAGTCTATTTCGACCCTCATAATAAATAGGGTAGGGTGATATTTCCAGCTTAATGAAACATCCACCTTGTTGACCTTCCCAGTGTGGTAATGTATTGAGTATTAATAGTATTGGGTCAGTTATAACCATATAATTTGGTTCAAATTTAACTCATTCTATGATAATATACATTTAAAACTCTTGTGGTCAGTATAAATTTTACACTTCTCACCATAGAGATTATTACTCAAAAGTTTTAATGAAAATAACACAACTACGGTCTCCAAATCATGTCTTGGATAATTTTTTTCAGGAATATTAATTATTTTGAGGAATAAGTAATTACCATTAAATTTATCACGAGGATAAATCCAAATCCCTTAATTGATGAATCACTATATATTACAAACCCTTACCCCTATAGGGTATTGTAATTAAATGCATTGTGACCAATCTCTTCTTTAGTTCATTAAAAAATTATTTAGATTTCCCCTTCCAAATGAACTTCATTCCTTTCCATGTTAACTTGGATAATGGATTTTATAGTCATGATAAAATTATCACAAATCATAAATAGTGTCTAACTAACAAAAAAAATGCATATCTCAGTTACTATAGTCATTCTTTTCCATTATTCAATAAATTAAAATTTTAAAGTATCTACAAATATTACCTTATAAGTGATTAAATGACCCATGAATGACACCTCAAATGCCTATAATTCACATATTCTAAATTTGGTAAAAACATATCCTTTATTAGGTTTATCAATATAATATGTTCATGATCTAATTTCCCTTATTTTTCATTGAGTATATAAGTCTTTATTCTATAAATACAACCAAAAACTAATATAGGTAGTCTATAAAGACTCTATTCATTAGATCCATGAATATGTGATGGGAATTAGTTAATATTAATGAAAAAAATATAAAATTATTTTGTCTATACCACATTTAGGAAGATGTATTTTAAATTTCATCCGTTTTGATCCTTAACTGATGACATCAGATCAAAGGTAAATCATAGAGAAGTACTTAGATCCTATAAGTTGATCAAATTGGTTTTTTATATTAGGAAGTAGATATTGATTGATAAATTTGATCTTTTTATTATCTAAATAATTAATGAAATGTCACATTGATCCATATTTCTTCTTAATAAATAGGACTGGTACTCCCCATAGAGAATTACTAGAGTGGATAAAACCCATTTACAAGTTATCCTTTATCTATTTATTTAAATAATTTAATATAATGAAATCCATGCTATATTAAATACTTGATTTAAGCCTAGATCCGAGTATGATTTCAATTGAAAAATAAACTTCACACTCAGGGGAAGGGCCATGTAGTTCTCATAAATACATTAGTAAATTCCCATACAATTGGCATGTCATCAATATTGATATAGTACCCAAACATTTGGGATATAAATACATCATTGCTGACTATCAAGAACCATATTATGGAATTTTATTCTAAGGTGAGATCATATTTATGTTGATACTTTTGAATATGATGATATTAGATAAAAAATGAGATATCCACCTCCCAAAAAATATTGTCGGGTCCATATAGGGATTAAAAATCTATACCCAAAATTATGTCAAACTCAACCAAGTGAAGAATATTAAAATCTATAGGAAGTATCCTCACACATATATCAATCAAGGAATATCTATATGTCATATACTTGATCATTGTGACACTGGGTGTTTTTAAAGATAGTTTGATATCCCTCACTTGAGGTGGTGATTCCGCATTCTTAGAAAACATGTCTGATATTAAAGAATATGATGAACCATTATCCAAAAAGGCACTAACAAATCTATAATGATGATTTAGTATACCTAACATCACATAGTTATCATAATATACCTCAATGGTAGTGATAAAAAATGAAATTCCTTATTCCTTGTGATAGGGTAGTTGCTGGGGAATATTTGTTTCATTGTCTTGAGTTTCAGGAATTGATTCATATAATGTTCAAACTCCATTCACATGAATCATTATAGTTTGGATATATTATTGACTGGGCCATATTATCCACTACTATGTTAATTGGGACCATTTCATTACTTAGACAGTTATGGTCTTGGTGCCCTACTTTTCCACACTTAAAAAACGTATCTGATACTCTAAGGCAATTACATTGATGCTTTCTCCAAAACTTTTGTCATGTAGGGGGTTGAAATTTCTTCCCCCATGATACTTACCATTGATGTTCAGTTATTATTGTTCCTTCTTTTTTCCCTCTCTAGGGTACTAAGATACCTTATATTTCATATACACTATTAGTGTACATTGAAATGTTTTTTAATATATTTCAAACTATCTTATGTCCAAATCATATCAGAGACTACGAATCAATCCACTAAAAAAATGATTGATTTTAATTTTCTTATAAGAGATAGAACCTGAGGTATATTTTGAAATACTAAAGATTTTTTCTTCATATATACCAATGGATTTATAATCCTTTTTATTTAACTTGAATAATTAGGTATTCATATTCATGTGAAGAGTTCTATAAAAATTCATAGTAAAGAACACATTTGTAAATTATTCTCATTCCTTCGAGTCAAATTATGCTTTTGTATTCATAATAAGAGTCCACCATTAGTCTAACTCACCATAAAAATGGTAAATAACAAGAAAAAACTCTTCATGTTTTGATAACTAGAGAATAGAAAATATATGGTCTATCATATTGATCCATTTCATGGTGATACACCACTATAATATTGTGGACGTTTCAACATGAAACACTCAATAAAAATCTCCTCCTTCAACAGTGCATTCAAGAGGTCATCAGTGTAAAGACCCTGAAATTATGTGGAAATATTTTTCATAAATACCTAGAAATTTTATGAGTTTGCAGTTTTTGACGGCGGGCAGTTCCGAGGCTCGGGCTGCCCGGAATGATCCATCGAAGTTTTGTTAAGCTTAAATTAATGCGCTTAAGCAGTTTTCCTGAAAAAGTTGAATAAATATTAAACGATAACTCAGATCATAAATTCAAGGCCACCGTTGCGCTCAGTATGGCGGGTTTACCCTAGGCATAACTTAAGATTAGTCAGCGCGAGCCTCCTGTGAGAAAACCCAAAAATGACATAATCGTAAATAAAATAATTAAATCAAGTTATTTTATTTTTCAAATGCTTATAACTAACAAACGGTAACATAGATAAAAAATATAAGACCACCTCTGAACTCGAGAGGGTAGGCTTTCATTAAGCAGATACTAACTTGGGTCGGTGAAGGCCACCAGAGAAAGTTAGTTTTTGGCTGCAAATAAAATAATTATGTGAATATTATTTTATTGTAAAATTAATAACTTAAAAATGGTAACTCAGATTGGAAATATGAGGGTACTGTCGGGTTCGTTGGGGTGCTTTTCACCTAGGCAGAGGCTAACCTCGACCACAGTGGGTCGAGGGTGGCTGATAATAATTTTTCGGTCTTTTTTTCGGGTACGTTCAGTTAACGTGCGAGCGACGTTTTATATATTTTGAACCGGTGATCAGAATTGAAATCTGAGGGAACCATTGAACTCAAAATGTCAGTAATCTCTTAAGGAGACCTTTACAATAGTTGAGTTCTGACTTGAGTGGAAGTTAATTTTTTGGGGGTTTCTAATCAAAAATAAATAAAAATATGTATCATATTTTTATTTTAAGGGTAGTTAATACCTCTAAGGGGAGGTTGGCGATGCGGACACCCGCACATAACCTACCTTGGGAGGATTTTATAAGGTAAGGCCCACACAATCATCAAACCCCCTTGACCCTCTCTTTTAGTCTTGGAACTCCCCCTAAATTTTTTGAACCTCTTCACTTTACACCTTCCCTCATTATGGGGCCAACACACCTAAGAATTAATTAATTCCAATTAATTAATTAATTTGAAATGGTTTGAATTCTTTTTGGAATGCATGGAAACAATAAAATAATGGAGTACCCATTATTTAATTTTGTTTTGTGATTCTCTTTGGTGGAGCTTTGGGAGAAATCTTGGAAGAATGACATCCTCCCAACGAAGATCTCTACTCATCTCGGAAGAACGACGAACACCGTTCTCGATCTTCGACCAATCTAAAAGAGAAGGAACCGCCTACGAAGAACGCCGATGATGCTTCTTCCTCGGACGTTCCCCGACGTCAATGAAATGACGACATCGTCACCGTACAATCGTCGAATCAAGGTAGGGGGATTTGATTATTTTAATTTATGAATTATACCCTCGTTCCTGGTCGTTTATTTTGGTTCAATAATGGCCACATGTTATCACCTAATGCGGAGGGCACAAGCCGAACAAAAACGGCCCGACATCCCTCCGATTGGTACTTTATTGGTTGAGACGGAGGCGGAGCCGGAAGGGCGTGGTGACGGTGCACCACGCCGAAGAAGAACCACGACCAGGGGGCCCACAGCGGATGAAAGAGGTGTGGCGCCATCGCGTCGGGCAACACCGAAGATGTGGAACCGCGGCCAGGGCGGGCCGCAACAATGGGTTGCGGTGCTGACGCGCCACCTCGGAGAGGAACTACGGCCGGAAGGACCAAAACAGATGGAGAAGTGAGGCTCCATCACGCCTCGCGGTGGAGCCAAAGGCCACAACCATGTTGGGAAGTGGCGGTGGTGGCACGACACCGTCGCTCCACGCAGAGGGAATGAGGACTACGGCGTCGTCGCGCCTAGGGGGCGGGCAGCCGGGCCGGCCGCCGTGGAGATGGACCTGTGGGACCACCTGGGTCCCGCAGCTCCCAAAACGGCGCAACGCACAAGTTCTATTCGACAAACCAGGGAGGGGCGCCTCACCCCCCTCCCGCATGTGTTTGGGTGGGCCACCACGGCCGGGCCGCCCTCGGCCGGGTCTCCACGGTCAGGCCGTCACGGGCCGGGCTGCCCTCAGGCCGGGCTACGCCTTCGGGCCGGGTCGGGCCACGCCTTTGGGTCGAGATTCCCCTTAGGGCCGGGCCAATCATTTGGTTCGGGCCTTCTATGCGGCTGGGCTGACAACTTGGGTCGGGCTGGGTCAGTCCGACTGGGTCGAACCGGACTCATACCCCCTATGGCCTTTTACACATTTTTGCCCGCATCTTGGGCTACGAGTGTCCGATCGACGAACCGTTTGCAGCGATGGAATTCTTGGAGAGAGAATATTCTTTTGGAATATACTACTTGAGGTTTGGGCATAGTTGGAACATATTCGTGTTGGTTTGAGCCTAAAAACCAATCGGGGCCTTGGAACAGAAATCCCAATAACTCAAAGACCGGGCGTCAGATTGAGGCGTCGTCAATCGCGTTGGGTTACTTTTGATGAAAAGGAACTACGAGATTCATCAAATAAAGACTTAGTGGAAGTTGATGTATCGGAACTTGGCTTTAGGAGTGGCCCATCTCGGAATCGAGCGTGCTGTGTGTGGAACCCTAGGGCTGGCTGTGACTGAGATGACATGATCCTCCATGGGTTCTACAGTGACGATACTGTACCAGGGTCCTACGTGGGTTCAACAGTGATTAATACTATTCCAGGATCCTACATGGGTTCTACAGTGATGACTACCATACTAGGATCCTATATGGGTTCGAAAGTGAAGAATACTGTACCAGGATCCTACCTGGGTTTGATAGTGATGACTACTGCACCAGAATCCTACATGGGTTCTATATTGATGACTACTATATTAGGATCCTTTGTGGGTTCGATAGTGATGACTTCTGTACCAGGATCCTCCGTGGGTTCAACATCAATGACTTCTGTATCGAGATCCTCTGTGGGTTCGATAGTAGTGACTTCTGTATCGGGATCCTACGTGGGTTCGATAGTGATGACTTCTATACCGGGATACTATGTGGGTTCGGCAGTGATGACTTATGTACCCGGATCCTACATGGGTTCGACAACGCTGATACTTTTCCAGGATCCTACATGGTTTCAACAGAGGATATGATTCATAGGATACATCTAATCATCTCTTCCCCTCTTAATGTGTTGTTTACCTATGTGAGCTGAGTCTTGTATTTCAATCTTTGTCAATAAGGTTATTAACTTTACTTCCTTTGTGGAATAGGTTGTGCTTAGGCTCAAGAGTTTGAGCTGGATTGTGATTGGTAACTTAGGTATATGTATGGGCATATACCTAAGTAAGGTTGGGTGATACTTCGTGATTGTATATTACTTTTTTGGTTTATCCTTAGTGGATTCTGGGAGTCCTTTGGGGGTCTTGGGCCCCCTACTGAGTATTTTTATACTCACCCCTGCACGGGATTCGCCTGCACGTTGTTGTGTTTTGTACAGACGATGGTCAGTAGTGATCGAGGATGAGAGTGACATATGGGAGGGTGCTCAGAGATGGACTAGACAGGACACACTTCAGGGATGAGTTGTTCGAGTTCTGTACCTACCCTTTAGGTAGGATTCCCTGATGGATGATCCAGGAGATGTTTTCCTATTTTACTTGTACTTGTACTTGTTGTCCAATTGGCTTTGTATTTTGGCCCACTTACTTTTAGCACACTTTTGTTGTCTATTTTAGTACTTGTTGCTTCGGCCGCTTACATTCAGACTGTGTGAGTTACAGGTTAAAATGAAATTCCACCTTTTTTATTAGGGATTCTCCTTTGGTGCTAGACACCAGCCCCTGGCCTATGGAAGGCGGGCTTGGGGTAGTCACGACACGGTTCTCGAGGGCGGGTCGTGACAAATTGGTATCAGAGGATTCGGTTCTACCATATAACTTCGACTCTGATTCTTTTAATGGAAATAATGTTAAGTGTTTAGGGTGTGGTAATCAGTTTAGGGAAACCGGTTTTGGTGCGGGGGCCGAAGTATCCATACAATTGGACTCTGACTTCTGATTTCTGACTCAGTGCAAGAAAACACTCATTGCGAGTGTGTTTTCAAGAGTCTTATTTGTGAACTCTTTGAGTCAGCTCACCAGGTATAACATATTGACTGTGGTGCATCTGTTCATTATCAGGATGCCGCTGGGTAGACATCCAACTAGGGTTTCCAAGAGAGTACACGATGATAGCCCACTGAGCGATTAGGCTCCGGTGCATGGCCCTCTTACTATGTTGGCACCTTTAGGTGGTGTACCAGAAGCACCACCACCCGTTGGGCAGCAGATCCCACCAGCCGCATTGGAGGATGGTGCGTGCCGACTGAGGGCGTTTCACGAGTTCTAGCAGAAGAACCCTTCAAGGTTTCGAGGTGAGACAGACTCCCAAGCAGTAGAGGACTAGATGGAGGTGATTACTGGTGTTTTCCACCTAGTTGAGACACCAGTAGAGAATATGTTGATCTTAGCTACTAATATTTCTCAGTGAGTGACCATGAGGATGGTCTACATAGTGATGAGGTTTCGGTACTTGGACCGTTTTCCGAGATGGTACCTTCAGGAAGTGTTCCAACTATAACACTGCCCGTTGGTCACCAGACACTACTGGTAGTATAGGTAGAGGACACTTGTAGGATTAGTGCCTTACATGTGTTTCATAACCATATATCCCTTAACTTCCGAGGCAAGCCCGAACCACATGGAGCTAAAGACTGTCTTGTTGAGGTGGCTGAGAGTTTTCCAGAGCTTATACAGCTTCGGCAGGACGACATGTCGGTAGATGAGTATTCATCGAGGCATACCGATCTTACCGGGTACTCGATGAATATGATACGGTCAATGCTTTAGAGCTCGGAACTCTAAGAGAGGTGTGTTTAAGGATATTTGAGCCAAAAAAATTTCCTCTACGCATTCCTACTTATGTTAGGGTTCTTGAAAGAACCTTTGTGGTTGAATGTTCATTTTCTGAGCGGATACAACCAGTGAATGTTAACAGTTAGAAAGCATGAAACTGGCGCCAGTCTCAAAGACTTGAGCATGTAGAATGTTTCGAGAAGAGGAAGTATTAAGGACAGTTGAATCTGCAGGGCAGTAGACGTAGAAGCATAGCTAGGATAGAAGCATGAGGTGGTGGTCATTTAAACATGTTAAAACCACCTGCATTTGCATTCCCCACATGGATCAGGGATATGGAGAACATGCAAAGAGAATAGCTTCATGTGGTTAAGGAGTGTGGCCCAAGGGCTCTAGGAATGATTTGAGGTACGGTTTGTGTCTACTACTAGCTGCCATATCAATAGACATAGGTACCAATCATTTATTCCTTCCACGAATCTTTTCCCAGAACTAAAGTTTCCGGTTAAACTGTTGACTTGACCCTCATGTCTGTAGATATCTTTGGGTGGAGACTCGATAATCACACATACACCGATGGTGTGATCTGAACCTTGAGGTGAGAGTTTCAGTTGGAACCTCTTTGTGTCAGCGTCGAGGGCTTACGACGTTAGTTTGGGTATGAACTTGGAAAAAATAGTTCATACATAGATTGACTATATTAGGAAAAACTTTTGTGGTTTATATACAATGTTTGGATGAGGTTTTCCTTAGTCAGCAAAAAAGGAAACCCAAGCAGCACATGTTGAACTCATGAATAGGAGGGTACTACCGATCACCCTTGAATCAGTCATCCTTACCCTCGTGTCTACATGAACTCTGAGTTTTCAGTTCCAAACAGGAGTGACAATACATGGGGACATCTTTCAAACTGATGTTTCCATGATTACCCCCTAAAGGAGGAAGGGACGTCTGATTGGTCCAAATACCAACGTAATTTCGTTCCAGACTTCTCAAAATTTTCAACACCACTATTTTCCTTGACAAAGAAGGGGAAACCCTTTGTGTGGTCGGAGAGATGCCAAAAGAACTTTCCGGAGCTGAGACAATGACATTTTCTTGAGTTCCTCTAGGACTATGACTTCGAGATAGTCTATACTCTTGGGAAGAGGAACGTAGTAGCAAATGATCTAAGTAAGAGATTAGGTATTCAGCTGCTCGGAGAGGCGATGAAGAAGTTGAATGTGTTTCAGATATCTTTTGTGGATCTGGATGGAGCAGCCTTTCTACAGTCTCTCACAGTCACTCCTCCACTTCTTTAGCGAGTCAGGGAGGCACAGCGTGGGGACGTTGAATGTGAGATTCTACGTGCTCAAATATCCACAGGGTAGGAAACTGATGGATTTTATGATGGTGGGTAGCACATCATTCTTTTCAGAGGATGTACCATGGTACCAGTTCCAATTCTGGAGGAAGTGTTAAGGGAGTTCCACACATCTCCTCTAGCGTAACATCTAGGAGTGGAGAAGATGTACTAGGACCTCCAATGACAGCACATGTGGTCGGGAATGAAGAAAGATGTGGCAAAGTATCTCTCACGATGCCTCACTTGTCATCAAGTGAAGGCAGAAGAACAGGTACCCTCAAGCTTGGATCATCCTTTGGAGGTCCGAGAGTGGAAGTAGGATCTGATATCCATGGACTTCGGGATGGGTCTTCTACATACATCTAGGAGATATAAACCACTGGAGTCCGAGGATGGAGACCACATATTTCCACAGGTCTCACCTCGACGAGGTATACATAATTTTGGCCAAAGCAGCAAGTTATATCCGGATTAATTGGACCTTATCAGGTCCTCAGCAGAGTAGGCGAGGTGGATTACTGCTTGGCTCTTCTACCTCAGTTGCACCAGGTGCTTGACATCTTCCACGTATCTCAGCTGAGGAGATACGTGCACGACCCATCCCACATCATCGACCACGAGGAGCTTGACATCGATGACAGGGTGATATTCATGGAGGTTCCAGTAGCGATTGAGGATCGAGAGGAGCGGGTACTGTGAGGACGGTCGACACCTCTGGTGTGTGATCACTTCCAGCACATGAACCTTCCGGAGATCACATAAGAGCGGAAGGCTTAGATGCGTGCTCCGTACACCCATTTGTTTCCTTAGTGTGAGTTGTTGCTTAAGGGGATGTAAAGCCTTGACGTGGGGAGAATGCAAAGACCCAAAAATTATGTGGAATTTTTTCTCAAATAACTGGGAATTTTTCGAGTCCACAGTTTCTGACGGTGTGCGATTCTGAGGCCCGGAGTGCCCGGAATGATCCGTTGAATTTTTGTTAAGCTTAAATTAACGCACGTATGCAGTTTTCCTGAAAAAGTGGAATAAATATTAAATGGAAACTCGAGAAATCCAATGCTACCATTATGCTCAAGATGGAGGGTTTACACTAGGCGTGACTTAAGTTAAGTCGACGCAGGCCTCCCGTGAGAAAACCTGAAAATGGCATAATCATAAATAAAATAATTAAATAAAGTTATCTTATTTTTAAAATGCTTATAACTCACAAACGGTAACTCGAATTAAAAATCCGAGACCACCGCTGAACTTGTGAGGGTATGATTTATTTAAGAAGATATTAACTTAGGTCGGCGAGGGCCATCAGAGGAAGTTATTTTTTTGGCTGCAAATAAAATAATTATGTGACAATTATTTTATTGTAAAATTAATAACATCTAAATGGTAACTCATATTGGAAATCTGAGGGTACCGTGGGGTTCATTGGGGAGTTTTTCACCTAGGTAGAGGCCAACCTCGACCGTAGTGGGTCGAGGGTAGATGATAATAATTTTTCGAACTTTTTTTCACGTACGTTTAGTAAACGTTCGAGCATGGTTTTATATCTTTTGAACCAGTACTCAGAATTGAAATTCGAGGGCACTGTTGAACTAGAAATGCTGGTAATCACTTAAGGAAACCTTTACGACAGTTGTGTTCTGACTAGAGTAGAAGTTATTTTTTTGGGGTTTCTAAATAAAAATAAATAAAAAATGTTGCATATTTTTATTTGAATGGTAGTTAAAACCTCCAAGGGGAGGTTGGTGGTGGGGACACCCCCACATAACCTCCCTTGGGAGGATGTTATATGGTGGGGACCACATGAGCATCAACCCCCCTTGACCCCCCTTTAACTCTTGGAACTCCCCATAAATTCTTGGAGCCTCTTCACTTTCCCCCTTCCCTCATTATGGTGCCAACACTCCTAAGAATTAATTAATTCCAATTAATTAATTAATTCGAAATGGTTTTAATTATTTTTGGAATGCATGGAAACAATAAAATAATGCGGTAGCCATTATTTTATTTTGGTTGGTGATTCTCTTTGGTGGAGCTTTGGGAGAACTCTTGGAAGAACGACATCCTCCCAATGAAGAATGCTCCTCATCTATGAAGAATGATGAACACCATTCTCGATCTTCGACCACGCTAAAAGAGAAGGAGCATCCCGTGAAGAACATCGACGACGCTTTTTCCTCAAATGCTCCCCGACGTCAACGAAACGACACCTTCGTCAATGAACAATCATTGAATCAATGTAGGGGGCTTTGATTATTTTAATTTATGAATTATACCCCCGTTCTGAATCGTTTATTTTGGTTCGATGATGGCCACATGTTATCACCTAATGTGAAGGGCGCAGGACGAAAAAAAATGGCCCGACATCCCTCTGATTGGTACTTGATTGGTTGACGACGGAGGTAGAGTTGGAAGGGCGCGGTGCCGATGCACCACGCCAGAGAAGAACCGCGGCCAGGAGGGCCACGCTGAATGAAAGAGGTGCGGTTCCGTCGCGTCGCGCTGTGCCGGAGATGCGAAACCAAGGCCAGGGCGGGCCGCGACAAAGGGGCGCGGCGCCGACGCACCGCCCCGGATAGGAACTGTGGCGGGGAGGGCCGTGGAGGATGGAGAAGCGCGGTGCTGTCAGGTCACGCGGTAGAGCTGAAGTCCACGTTCAAGTCGGGCCGCGGAGGGGGTGGCATGGAACCGTCGCACTCTACGGAGGGTAGGAGGACCACGACGCTGTCGTACCGCGGTGGCGGTCAGTCGGGCTGGCCGTCGTGGAGCTGGACCAGTGGGACCACCCGGGTCCCACATCTCCCGAACCGACGCAACACACGGGTTTTGTTCGACGAACTGGGGAGGGGCGCGTCAACCCCCTCCCGCGCGTGGCCGGCTGGGATGCCGCGGCTGGGCCTCCCTTCAGCCATGCCGCTGTGGCCGAGGAACTCTTCAGCCAGGCCGCTCGGCCGGGCCGCCACGGGTTGGGCCACCCTCAGGTCGGGCTGCGCCTTCGGGATGGGACGCCCCTTAGGGATGGGCCTCTCCTTTGATTCGGGCCGTCCACACGTCCGGGCTGACCACTCGGGTCGGTCCGGGTCAGTCTGACTGGGTCGGACCAGACTCGGACCTGCTATGACCTTTTACACCTTTTTTCCCGCATCTTGGGTTACGGGTGTTCGATCGACGAATCATCTGCGAAGATGGAATTTTTTGAGTGAGAAGATTCTTTTGGAATATCCTACTTGAGGTTTGGACACATTTGGTATACGATTGGGTTGGTTTTAGCCTAAAAACCAGCCGGGCCCCTGGAACGGAAATGCCAATAACTCATAGATCGGGCGTCCGATTGACGTTACCTCTGTCGCATTGGGTTCCTTTTGATGAGACAGAAATACGAGATACATAAAATCAAGAAATCATGGAAGTTGATGTATCAACACTTGGATCGAGGAGCGAACCCTCCCGAAATAGAGCGTCCTGCGTGCTGGAACCCTAGTGCTGGCTGCGAATGAGATGATAGGATCCTCCGTGGGTTCGACAATGACGATACTGTACCAAGATCCTTCGTGGGTTCGACAGTGATGACTACTATACTAGGATCCAACATGGGTTCGACAGTGATGACTACTGTACCAGGATCCTATGTGGATTCAACAGGGATGACTACTGTACCAGGATCCTACGTGGGCTCGACAGCGATGACTCCTGTACCGGGATCCTACGTGGGTTCGACAGTGATAACTACTCTACCAGGATACTACGTGGGTTCGATAGTGATTACTTCTATACCGAGATCCTCAGTGGGTTCGACAGTGATGACTTCTATAACGGGATCCTCTGAGGGTTCGACAGTAGTGACTTATGTACCGGGATCCTACGTGGGTTCGACAATGATGACTTATGTACCGGGATCTTGCTTGGGTTTGATAGTGATGACTTATGTACCAAGATCCTACGTGGGTTCGACATCACTGATACTGTTCCAGGATCCTTCTTGGGTTCTACAGAGGAGATGATTTAGAGGATAAATCTAATCATCTCTACACTTCTTCATGTGTTGTTTACCTGGGTGAGATGAGTCTTGTATTTCAATCATTATCATCGAGGTGATTGAATTTACTTCCTTTTTGGACTGGGTTGTGCTTTGGCTCGAGAGTTGGAGCCGGACTGTGATTGGTAACTTCGGTATATGTTTGGGAATATACCTATGTAAGTTCGGTTGATACATCGTGATTGTATCTTACTTCTGTGGTTTACCCTTAGTGTATTCTGTGAGACCTTCGGGGGTCTCGGGGTCCCCTTTTGAGTATTGTTATACTCACCCCTGCACGGGCTTCGCCCGCACATTGTTGTGTTCTGTGCAGACGATAGTCAGTATTGATTGAGGCTGAGGGTGACAAACGGGAGGCAGCTCGGAGCTGGACTAGGTGAGACACACTTCAGGGACGAGTTGCTCGAGTTCTGTACCTACCCTTCTGGTAGGATTCCCCAGTGGACGATCCATGATATGTTTTCCCTTTTTTACTTGTACTTGTACTTGTTGTCCAGTTGGGTTTGTATTATGGCGCACTTAATTTCAACACCCTTT